>ML685778.1:4362124-4468930 GCA_007922175.1 Pelusios castaneus
AGTCGCTGCTTTTTTGGCCAGAGAGGCTGCCGACCCTCGCTGAGGGGAGGAGAGGAGGGGCCGGTGTGGGGATTGGCAAACTAAAATATTTGTGTTGCTAGTTTTTTTTATTTTAAAGTTTAGAATACAGGAAGGCTTTTACTTTGCATGTACTGTGCACATCACCTGAGATTAGTTCATTCTCACTATTCCTTAATGCTACATTTAAAAAAAATGCAGATGTGAGTCATTTTGGAGAATCAATTCCTTTAATTGTGTTCAAACACTTAAGAAATCACTCTGCAATCCCTTATTTTGTTTCTGAAAGCAAAACTGATTTGATCTTTGGAATGCATTTTTAAAATGTTATGAATATATTTTTGTCACCACGTGTAGTTTCCATAATGCCTGCTAACAATGATTTATCCTCATAATATCCATCTCTATGTATTCTAAAAGCACACTGAAAGACACTTCACGAGTTTGCTAAATTTTGCTAAATTGCTCTCTTGATGAGCTGTGAAAATATTTTCAACAGGAGTTCTAGCTGCTTTCTACTCCAGAAATGATGACAATATAT
Source organism: Pelusios castaneus (assembly GCA_007922175.1). Classification (NCBI taxonomy): domain Eukaryota; kingdom Metazoa; phylum Chordata; order Testudines; family Pelomedusidae; genus Pelusios; species Pelusios castaneus. The sequence continues at coordinate 4,362,684 of ML685778.1, forward strand.
TATAGCAGAAAAGAGTCCACTACCTTGGATGCATTTGTTATTACTCCACTTACATAGATAGCTATTCTGCTTAGCACTACACCTTAGAAAAACTGCAAAAATGTTACATTTTCACTTCTCACAGACCACACTGCATGCTGCCATAGACAAATAGAACATATGATGCAGGACCCAATAAAAAAAAAAATCCAGTGATTCTGGTACAGATAACAATACGCTATATTCAGTTTGATTAAATTATATTACCTTAATTGTTTTTCTTGCTATAGATTTGTTTTTATATTTCAGTTCTGCCATCAACCAATGAGAAACTTACCTCCCGCAAGCTGATTTTAACAGGATAAATGATATTTGAACCATCCCTCTTGAAGAGCGAGTGACTTTTGTCTTTAATGACAAAAACAATATCGGCTGGAATAGTACTGGGTGTTTCATCACCTTCTCTTGGGAAAGTGATTTTGGTGCCTTCTTTCCATCCTCTTTTAATCTCAATGGTAAGGATTTTGTCCTCTATTCGGACACTTCTGCCATCTGGGTTCAGTCTTTTTCGGGAAATTCTCATCCTTTTCGTGGAGCCATGATATATCTCTTCCAATGATACTTTAAGTTCATGGATGACTGGGGGATCTTGTTTACGACGAGGTTGGCTACCAACTGTATTCCTCTCTCTTGGAAATCCATTCATGCTAAAACTAGTGAAGGATCCGAAAGGATCTCCATCCACTTCCATGTCTTCAGTGTCTCTGCTACCAGGCATTCTTCTTCCAAAGAAGATCTCAAAAGGATTTGCGCCACCAAAAAATGCTGCAAATGTGGCATGTGGGTCACCATGGAAAGAGTAGCGAAAGGTGCCACCTTGTCCATCAGGTCCTCCAGCTCCTCCTTTCAACCCTAATTGGGACACATGGGCAAGGTTAGGAAAGTCAAGCCTGGTACTTATTAAAAACATAAAGAGTAAAATACAGTCATGAGCAAATACTGAAAGGACATTTAGTAGCTTAACAAATACAGAAATATAAAACAGTAAGTAGAGAAAGAAGGGGTCCTCTTTAAAGAGACCTCACCTTATTTGTCACTGGACTGGACTGTAGCAACTAATCATCATGCAACCTGGAGTAATTTTTAAGATTTAGAATTGTTTCTAGTCAACTGAAATTTGCTGTGTCACCAGCAAATCTATTTCATATTTGGGCATTTATCTGAATGATTGGATTGGATATCTTAATAATGGGCTACAAATGACGAGTGTTTTCTGTCTGAATGATCTGAAAAAAGATATTCCCATATATTTCACTAATGATCTGCTCAGTGGGAGCAAAATTAAGCCCTTCAAGGTGACTGTAGATATGGATTATATAAGGTTGTATTATATTTAAAGCTTCTCATATGCTCCCTGTTTCCAATTACAATCAGCCAGCTTCAGGCTCCTTGAGATCAATGGGATTGCACAGAGTATAATTCAAACACCTGTGGGTCAAATTCTGTGCTACTTTAGGAAACTACTATAACTCAACAGTCAGCCATACAGCACATTGGTATGAATGAATAAAAGAATCTTTTCTATTGTTTTGGAAACAAAATTTCACCAAGTTGGAGACAATGGAAACACTGTGTTCTGCTTTTTTACTTTGGGGGATATAATCTCAGAGAGAAGGAAGAAAGAAAGAAAGTTGCAAGAAGTACAGAACACCAGAAAAATTAGACTAAATTTTTGGGTGTTAGAAGCTATTTTCTGTCAGTAGCAACAAAACATTAAAAAAAATAAGTAAATAGTAAGTGCTACATTTGTATTGTGTGGTGGAGTTAATAGTAGAACCTTGACTTTCAAAATTTCTGACTTCTTTGGGTGCTTGATTCTCAACTTTAATGTGGCATTTAATTTCCCTGAAATTGTTTTCTAAGTCAAACAATAGTAAAAGAAAACTAGCTAAAAGGCATGCTCCTTTATGAATTATACATTTTCAGTTGTGTTTATCAAATACTCTAGGCTCATGGTTCGTGACCTTTTCCAAATTCCATCCACGTGTTAGAAACAGAAAAAGTTTTGGGATCCCTCCACTCCCATTTAGCAATGCAGAAAGGGAGGTGGTTGTTACCCTCTGAAATTTGTTAAAGAGTGGAGACTGACCCCCAGGTTCAGAACCCATGCTCTAGACACAAAAATAATATACAAAAACAAGTTTTTTAAAACAGACAACCTTAAAACCAGCGCACTAAAAGGGACAAAACAAGTAGAGAAGTAATTCAGATTGGTCAGACTTCTTGTACAAGGCATTTTAAGCACCGTGAATGCATTTGTTTGCAAAGGTTGGGTGGCCACTGTACATGCTAGACTGGTTTTAAGGTTGTTTGTTTTAAAAAACTTGGTTTTTTATATTGCTTTTCAATCAAGACTAAAAGTAGATCAAATCAAAATCTATGAACAACAGCTTTTCAGTCCCAGGTGGAATTCAAACCAGTGACTGTGGGGCTCTGAGGCTCCTGCCCTCACCCCTCGGCCAGATGCCTGGCCAGGTTTGTGCTGGGTGCAGGTTGCCATTAAAATCTATAAATATTACACCATCTGCTGGAGAAAGGTAGGAAAGCACAGGGCATACAGACAGAGAGACAAAGCGAAGTTAATATAAAGTCATCTAATAAGAAGATCTGGAGATATTTTCATGGTTAAAGATAGGAAAGTTCTTTCTCCTATCATTTCCTTAGTAAAAATTTCCACTTTCTAGACTGCTTCTAGGCCACCCAAGTTTTTACTTCCAAACAAAACAAGCAAGGCCCTCCCTCATCATCTCTAGGATTCCTTTATAGCTCCATCTCCTTTCTCAACTAATTGGTTACTATTTCTCTTTGTCTTCTGCATATTTGTTGTCTCCATTCTTCCCAGAGTGAGCTCTCCCTTCCTTTTCTTCCAGGTGACAATTTTCTCATGCCCTGCTTATTTTTACCACAATCCCCAGCACCCATCCAGTTACATTATGCTGACATCAGGGAAGGACTCAGCAGAGGAGTTCCCATGTCAGCTCTCCAGATACATTGGGGCGATCCTCCCATGTGATGGTGCTTTAAGTTCACTTTCCACCAACAGCAGAGCACAAAGCAGTGGCCCTGAATCTGGGCATTAGCATTGACTACTTCCAAACTCAAAAATCCTGAATTGATTTTCCATAAAAATGTACTGCTTGTCTTTTCTCTAAAAAGGACTATAAACATGACAAATGTCCTGCTTTAACAAAAGCATTTAATACAGATATGAGGAATGGATTTTTCATATTTTTATGATTCCAAGATGACTGAACTGATTTTACTCAAATTAAGCAAGTCAAACACATAAAATCAGATTTGGATCAAACCAAGCACAAAAAGTTAGAGCCCTAAAGGAATGTTCTGATAAAGTTCTGAACAACTGCAAAGGGAGGATTAGAATGGAAATGGCATCTCAATCTTAACTCTAGTCCAATGGTTTTCAACCAGTGTACCATGTCCAAGAACTGTCCAAGTATGCCGTGAAATTTTGTACAAAGGTAATGAAAATCAATGTAAAACAAACATTGTTTCATCTTAAACACTATTCTATCCAACCAAAATTATAAATCATAAAACTCATGAAAATTAATCATCAAATTAAAAATGAGGTATCTATCTTTCAATTCTAAAACATGAACATTCTAAACACAGGTGGCCAAAGGGCAAAATTGAGAAGACGTTTATTTTTTTCTAGTGGATCTGAAACATGAAAGCATTTGATCATTCTTTCGCTTGGTGTATGCACTATGTTGCAAACCTCTCTAGTAAGACCGTAACCATAGTAAATGTAAGGTTTATGAGCAATCAAGTGGGTGTGCCATGGAACTGTTTGTCTCACTGAAGTGTGCCGTGTTACTCTAGTCTTTACTTTGACAAATGTTATACTACATATTTCCAGGACTTTTTTTAAAATGAAGTACTGTTAACTGGTCAAACAAATGCACCACAAACTGCATCATGTGATTAGCAGAATGACACTTCCTAGAATAGACACTGAATAGTTTTTGCTGAAAGTACATCAGGTTCCATGAGTGTAAAACAACTACTGACTACATTCTGGACAACAACAGAGCTTAGGCAGCCGCTCTGGCATCAAGGGACATTTCCAGATTCAGAGTTGCAGGAACCTGTCAATACTTTTGCTAATATTATGCCTAAAATAAATAGGAGTACATGCTTTGAGTCTCTGCTTCAGGTATGCAATGACACACCACCCAAAGCTGCACTGCTTTATATGCCTTGCCTTCCACTCCTAAGAGAATCTGACTAAAATGATATTTTTAAGTGGGAGTTAGACTGTGTGACTGCACAGGAATAGAATGAAAATCAATGTACAGCTTAGGTAATGAAGTCCTTGCATATAGGAAAGGATAAAATCCATTAGGGCTAAAGGGAAAAAAGCAGAAGGAGAAAAGACAAGGGCCAAGATTTGTACAGGTATTTAGGCATTGCTGTACTTAGCACTGCAATGCCTAGCAGATTTATGAGCCCAAGGCTCATTTTCAAAAGGGATTTAGGAGCCTGAATCTCATTGACAGTTAAGTGCCTAAGCATTTTTTTTTTAAATGAGACTTAGGAATTGCAATGCTGAGTACAGGAATGACTCAATGCCTTTAAAAATCTGGGCCTAATACCGAAGGAATAGTGTAAAGCCTTGGTTCCTGAACAACAGAATCAGCTCAGGTATCAGAATCTTTGGAATGATACGAGAACTTGTGGAAATATCAGCAAAGACTTGTAGTTCAAGAGTTCTCTCATTTCATAGAGGAACAAGAGACCAGGGTATTTGCATTATTTACCGAAGTTAAAGTTTGCAAAGAAGCAGTGATCAGTAACAGCATCCCAAAACATCAAGTTCCCATGTTGATAAAGGGCCAAATTTTGCTCTCCACTGACATCTCACATAGCGTTTTACTTCACAATTAGTGCTACTAATCAACGAGATTAGTCATGGAATAGTGATTAAATGTGCCTACCTAGTTTCTCTGGGCAGCACTCAACCAGTTTGGAGTCCCAAACAGGATGCAAAAAGTAATTGTTGAGTCCTAGAAATGCTTGGGAACCATCACCACTGATGAATTTTTTTTATTTTATTTTGTTGAAAGCTTCCTGCTCAAGTAACCATTTTAGGCTAAATATAACATTTCTGGGGCCTCATTCCTTTGGCATTTTATTACTGTTTACAATTAAGCTAAAAAATTGTTCTGGTATTTCATGACATCAGGCAAATTCTTTCCTCTCCAGGCAAGAAGCCAACAACAACTAAGGACTGGACACCTGGACTCCTGCTCAGTAGAGGGATTATCCTGTCTTGTTTTGTACAAGCAGACTATCCTTTAGGAAAAGTTTTAAAAAGAGATAGCGCACCTCTTTGAATAATATGTCTGTATATAACATTTTGATGGCAGGCTCAAAAAGTGCAGAGGCAATAAATAAACTAACTGGATGCATCCAGTTATTTATGAGTCATTGGCAAATAATTATTTCATTTAAAAGTTCCTAATAATTAGATGGATTTGGGATTTTTTTAAATGTTTTAAAATAAAGAAAACTGAACTAACCATAATCCTAAAACTATGAAGGATATACTACATACATGATTAATATATTTGTTAGCAAATAAGTCTCTGTAACTACAGCATATCAGTCTTCATAAAAAGAGAGTCACATTGTCCAAATCAATACATGCCATGGATAAGCACACAAAACGTTTTGCTTCATGTCTTGCGGCATTCAGCACAAGTAGGTGTCCACTTTAAGAGTATATCACAGATAGACACTGAGTAAGAGAAATACTTACCTTCCTCCCCAAATTGATCATAAATGTCTCTCTTTTTGGGATCACTCAGCACTTCATATGCTTCTGCAACCTCTTTGAATTTTTCCTCTGCGTGGGGAGATTTGTTCTTATCCGGATGCCATTTAAGGGCTTGTTTTCTGTAAGCCTTTTTGATATCTTCTTCAGAAGCCCCTTTTTCAATTCCCAGAATTGAATAATAATCTTTTCCCATTCCGAGTGTTGTTAGAGGAATTTAAGTTTCTCTTGATATGAAGAAACCAGTGTCCCGTATCTCAGTAATGCAGTGATACTGGGGGGAAAAAACAGCACAAATCAGCAAAGCTGTTTAGTGCATTGAGCAATGGGTAGACTGCTTATCCTTATTTGATTCTCTCCTCTGTTGCTCATTTATAGATAAATATACACCCTAGAGAGGCAGCCTTCTCCAGAGCCCTCCCATTTACACTACGTGTCTCCGCTCTTTCTAGAACAGCAAATGCTACAAGACGTCACTTCCCAGCCTGCTTACAGCCAAAACATTCTCTGCACAGCTGTTTCCTCTGCCTTCCATTTAACTGTTCAGTTTCCATTTTTTCCTCTTCTGAGTGATCAATAAACTCTGAATCTTACTATCAGATCGCTGAACCTCAGGATCACTGGTCTGAATCCAGACCATGCCAGTAAGCACTGAACAAATAGCTGACAGTTCTAAAACCACCTGTGGAAAATGAGTTGGGAATTTTAATTCCTGATGTGCACTCTAATCTATGTAGGTTCTTATACCATGTAAAAATGCACAGCTGTTGATGTGACAAGTCACCAGCATAAAATGGCACTGTTTGTGTTGTGACTTAAAGGACATTTCAAATTCAAGATAAATAAAATCTGAAAGTCTTCAGTAGCCTGATTTCACATCATTACAAACTCAGATTAATCAATTTTTCCGAATACACAGGATTTCAGACTGACTTAATGAGATAAAACACTACTTTATTACCAGTTAGGTAATAAGCAAGCAAGCAAAGTACAATGGTACAACTTGATGCATTACTGGTTCACATGCAGAAACTGGCCACATTCTTTTCCATGTTATACACTATACAATACAGGCAATAGAATACCAGTTTTAAGAAGACGCTGACACAAATCTAAATGCAGTAATAAATAGATTTCTGAGACAAAGGCCATTTGATTTTTGATGGGTAAACAATTTAAGCTAAAGCTGGGATAGCTACCCAAAGAATCACTTCATATGATGATTTATGTAAAGCAGTGATGCTAAGATGGAAGCTGGGATCTTTACTGTTTCTCCTCTGGCCCTTTCCAGCACATCTGAAAACATTAGGTGATTTCATTATTAACCCATCTAAGTTATTAACCAATCTGGATGCTTTTACCATATTAACCAACTGCAATCGATAAAATACTACTACTTAGCCAGTCATTTTGCTGTGAGAATAATATAGAGCAGTGGTTCCCAACCTGTGCTCCATGGACCATTGGTGGTCCGTGAGGGTACTGCAGGTGGTCCGTGAGTCGGGGGGGGAGGGGGGATAATTACTGCAGGTAAATGTACTGTGATGAGTGCAATATGTCTGTGAGTGAGCATAATAAATTATTAGAAATAGCTGCGTTTTAAACCTCTTGTCCATATTTGACAAAAATCTTTTAATCAAAAAAGCTTGTGACCAACTCTGCTTATGATCCTGGTTCTGAGAGCATCTGAGGGTACTGGGAATCAGACCCACATGCCTCATTGTCCCCCCAGGAATAGCTTGCATCCCGGGAATCTGAAATAGTCTCTAGCGATTGAGCAGCCACAATGTTCAGCTCCACCCTTCCCATTTACTACCAGCATCAGTCATCCTCTTGGCTGACGGACGAGATGCTGCAATCAAAACTCAAAGACAAATGACTAGTTCTGGTCTCTCATTGTTTCCCCACCATGTCCTTCTCCAAGTGAGACTTGGCAGACACTATTGGACCATAACAACAGCTCCTTTTTAGTGTCATGCCTATATAGTTCCAAGATCCTTGAGTGGAAGAGTGGATTCATTTCAGAGTATTTTACTTATTTATACAGTGTCTTTGATGCACAAGATGGTTTACTGTACTTGGTTTTGTTTGTTTTAAATGACTAAAGAAATACTCTCACCCGCATCATATATAGGCATGTTATCTTCAGAAATCTTTAGCTTGGATTTCAAGCTAACATAAAAACCCCAAATTGATGTTAAACCTAATATGTGGGCCTAAACTAAAACATTTTGTACTTTTGTAGCACTGGGATCTCAAAACAAAGCACTGGGCAGCAAAGAGTAGACACAACAAAGGCCAAATGACAAATTTTCATCATTAGATTAGTTCAGAATATAATTTTCCTATACTGCAAGGTAGAGTTGGTATTTCTGCATTAAATTTTCTATGGGCAGTACTTTAGGTAATGCTTTTATTACATCCAGGAACAGGTTATAATACTTTTGTTACGTTCAGAGGGTGATTATTTTCCATTACTCTAATTCCTAACTAAACTGGCAACAAAAGTTAATCTAAAACAGTGCTTCATAGAGTCAAATTCCAAAGGGGTAGCCGTGATTAAGCAGACACTAGCCCAGAATGGATAGCAGTTTCCCCCGTGGCTGTCCCTAGAAGAGGTGCAGAGCCAGAGAAAAATCACACTGTGTGGGTCACTTTTAACATTTTTATACAGGTCAAATTTGGGGCTGTCATAGATGCCAATTTCCCTGCAGGCTTACTTTTCAGTTTCACTGCTAGCTGAGGCAAAGGCCCATAGGCTCCCCACTGCCAGCCCTTCCCCCACCCCCATGGCCCTGGCTCCCCATGGACGGTCCCCCACTGGGGGCCCTGAACCCTCCCATGGCCCCAGCTCCCTGCCCAGCTGCAAGCCCAGCATGCAAGGAGCAAGAAGCTGCCGTTGGGCTCCCAGCTGGGAGCTGTGGCTGAGTGGGAAGGGGCAGCTGCTCCGTGGCTTTCCCAGGAGAGTGCAGCCATCCCTGCCTCACATCTGGGAGCTAGGACTCGGGGGAGGAAAGGGGCAGCTGCCGCCATCTTCCCCAGAAGCTGCCCCCATCTTGCAGCTGGGACTGGGTGGGAACCTGGCAGCTGCCACCTGAGATCCCAGAACTCTGCTGGCTGCCCTCACCTCCCAGCTAGGACCTGGGACCCGGCGGGACATGGGGTGGGGCTTGTTTGCCCTACCCTAGGGACCAGTGGTTAAAGTATAATTTGATGGGCCCTGGAACCTTCCTAATCTCTGGGCCCCCTTCATGCATGTGTGGGCCCCAACCCAGGTAGGCATTTGCAACCATTTCTCAGTACCACATGCATCGGTTATCACTCCATAAAAATATTTATAATTTTATATGGTGTTTATATCTATAGCAATTATTGTCACAAACTAGCAAACACTGCATAACACAATAAGTATTGTGATTAACAACGGTGGGGCGTAGGACCTGCCAGCAGGCAGGGCAGGGCAGAACATGTGTTCCGCTGGATTTTTCTATTTTTAGGGGCCCCAGAACTCTGGCTCCTCAAATTTGTGGGCCCCGGAACTGCGTTCCAGTGCATTCCACCTTACTTTAACCACTGCTAGGGACAGCCCTGGGCTTCCCTTCACTGGTGCCCGCATACCCCCTGCCTGTGTCTTGCATACCTCCAGAGGTACATGAACCATGAGTTGAGAAACTATGGTCTAGAAACCACTGAACAAATGATGACAAACGCTATCAATGAGACCTACCAAGCTTGGTTTTCTTGCATTGGCATATATAGGGCACAACCTGTCAGTGCAAAAAAACCCCAAACAACAGTTATAGGATAAACTAACAATCTGAGACCTCAGGAAAAGCAGCCCTTCAAAATTAGGCAGTTTACATTTTTCAGCACATCCAGATTGCTTGAGGTGGTAGGAGTGGCCTGCATGTGATCATTCTAAAAATCAACAAACAAAAACAAAAAGATCTATGAAATTTTCCTCTGGAAATACTGTACCAAATAAGTCACACAATGCAACATCAAGAGTATCCAAAAAGAATTCAAGCTGAGCCAAGTTCTGATTAATAAGACACCTTTTAGATACTTTTAAAAACAAACTAACAAAACCCCAACATCCTATTGCTTACAACCCAATCATCATGTATCTCCATAATACTGTGAGGAAGGTGAAAAAACCCACCAACCCCTCTGCAAGGTTAGTCGAATGGGAAAAATTTCTTCCTGTGCCTAAAATCAGACTGAAGCATCCTAAAAAGGAGAGCTCTTACATTACAAGTAAGGGGAGGGTGGGACAGCAATCAGCGATTAGAAGTTTTTGGAAAACCTGAGGCAGAGTTTAAATAGACCAGGGAGAAGCAGGAGAAATGGAGATATGAGAGCCAATCAACTAACCTGGTCTCCCATCTTCAGTCAATGGAAAGGTATGATGGGAGGGAGGGGACAGCCTCCTGGTCATGTGTGCACTCTCGTATGTCCTGCTGCCCCTCCCAGGCACAGTGTTATATTCCTTTTAGTCTGTTCAAAATCTACACTGCACTGACTAGGAAAAGGGGAAAAAAGTAATCTTTCCTTCTGCTTCCTTTGCCTATTAAACCCTGAGACTAATGCAAAAAGGAAAGTGAGACTACATTATAAAGCAGGATGAAGAGAAAACTTTACCACACAGCAAATTCCGAACAGTTCACAACTATAAATATAGAGAGCCAGTGAAATGTCAAGATGGAGGAGCCAAATCCCCAACCCAGAAAAAAGGATCCATCACACTTAAGTCTCATAATAGTCCCAGGCCCACATGGAAATAAACTGTGGCTCTGTCCAGTCAAGTTTGAAGAAAGCTTCCATGTATTGTGAAATGCAAAACCGTCTCCCAGGCCAATTCCAATAACTTTTCTAAAGGAAGAGGCTTGAGAATAAATGATCTCTTCATCGGTGTGACAGGGTGCTGGGGGGTGAATCCCCTGGTCAGTCCCCTGCCACACTAGCACAGATAGAAGAAGAGCAGCAGAGCTGGCTAAGGGTGATGCTCTGAAGAGAGGCAGCTGGGCAGGGACACAGACTGAACAGCTTTCCGGGGGGGGGGAATTAGCTCACAAGAGGCAGGGAAGCCCTGGAAGGCTCATAAACCAGACCAGAAGGATTTGAGGGAGGAGAGAGGAAAGGAGTCAGGGGAAGGACAGAGAGATTGCTTGTTTCCCTGGCCCTGAGCAGCCCCTGCAAGGACTGGCCCAGGCAGGGCACTCTATTGTGGTGAGTACTTAAGACACAAGCTGTAAATAAACTGTGGGTGACTGCAAGTCTAAGTATCCTTTGTGGGCTCAGAGGGGGATGGAAGAAAAGCAGACTTGATACGATCATCTTTATTCATGTGTAGTCTTTGATCTAACTAGTGTATACTTCTGGACCGTAAAAAGGAGGACCCCATTTATACACACACATACGATAGGAATATGTCTAGAATGTTTACCTCAGAAGCAGCAAAACTAAAAGACATAAACAAATATTCAAGAACTAATATCATCCACAAGAGACAGGGAGAGCCCCAGATACCGATGGACTGATGGCTAGATGAAATCTTACCTAAAGCAAAATACAATATAAAACCTGTACGGCACCTACATCGCATCTTTCAGATCCAAGGAGATAACTAATTGATTGCTTTAAATATGCAGCTTCACTTAGACCTACTTTGTGTAACCTCTAAAATCCTTTCTGCAAGCCCTTAATTTTAAAACTCAACACTGGTCCTCTGTCATATATCCAAAAACTTTTCCATGGAGGGAAAGGTGATCCTGGTATAATTAGAAACTAAATGCAATATTGGAAGCAGACAAGAAGGAAGATAACCACGTGTTCAAAGGACATAAGCCCCTGGTCATTCAACAGATCTCAAATACAAATAATAACCTAAGATTTTCATAAGGCAAAAAATGACTCCTGACAAAGTCAGTGCCTCCCTAAATATTTTACATCTTTCGGGACATCTTCACATGTAATTAGACTAATTCATTAAGATACAACAGCATCATATTCCTCAATTACTGAATATGTTCATTAGCACAGTGAATGGGAAGCTGGAGAAATATAGCCAACTTTAAGCCAAGATAATGAATTGCCACCACAGATGACAAAGTTGAGTTTAATCTTTACAACTATAAGGACAAAGCATACTGCTACTCAACAAATAGTAAAATTGTCTCTCTCTTTTGAGTAATCAAGAAAGAGGAGGCGGAAGGGCCGGATTAATGCAGGGGCTAAAGGAGCTTAAGCCCTGGCCCAAAGGGGGGTCCTGAGCTCCAGCCCCTGCTAGCTCCATCCAGGGTGGAGTCAGCTGCATGGCCTCTGCTCCAGCCTGGCTCTCCAGGGCTCATGGCCCTGGGGGGGAAGGGGGGGCTGCATTGAGGGCTGCCATGCCATGTACTAGTTGCCCCCCTGGACAGACTGGCTGGTGCAAGAGTGCCCTCAGCAACGGGTGGGCAGGGAGGGCAGGTGTGCGGGGGTGGGGGGGGAGCCATGGTGGAGGGTAGCCTGGGACCCCCAGGCCAGTTAATCTGGCCCTGAGAGGAGGAAAGCAAAGCTGTCATACAGTTGAAGGGAACTGTATTAATTTCAACAGAATGGGCCCAAAGAATCAAAGAGATTAATGTGATCCTGTCACTGGTCAGCATTAAACAGTTTTGAACAAGGTTTAGGTTTTTGGAATACAGCAATTTTTATCTGCTCAGTGGCAAACACATCATTAAAAATGTTCTTAACCTTTTATCAAAGATACAGAAAAGAAGGAAAAACAAAGCATTTGAAATGTGAAGTGTGAAGACCTTCATTAGAACAATAGACCTTGTTACCTTTAAAAGGAAAACGTCCGTATGTCATTCTTTTAGATGGCAGTATCTCTCTCTTTAAGAGAAAAGAGAAGTCAGTTGAAATGGGCTGGAGCTGTTAAAGTCTGAACCTGTTTCCTAGAAAATAAAACAAGACATGCATGCAAAAGGGGAGAGAAAAGAACAGCAAAGACAGAAAATACAGCTTCTGTCTCTGGAGCTGTCTCTTTACTTGCTACCACACTGCTGGAGAACACAGGAATATCACAAGATCTTACCAGCCACTCCAGAGCTGGTAAACTTGTACCAGCATCAGATTGTCTAGGGCATTACTTTTTGCTGCCAGTTTGTTTGGTAACATGCTCAGGGATGGGTGACGCAGTCCATGCTCTCATTATCTTGTTCATCAGTTAGGTCAAACTTTGATATACCAATTTTGGTCTATTAGTTTTTGATCCTACACTTCTTTTGTTTACCAGGCATGATCTCACCATAGTCCTTAAATCACAGCAATGGGTCTTTACGTTTTGACTAATTCAGATTTTCATTCTCCCTTTTGCACTTCTTCCCATGAACTTTTTTAAAAAAAAACAAAAATAGGTTATTGTGGCATCTTATGAATTTTTCACTCAGTTGTCATCCTTAGGGTATGTGACAGGCTGCTCCCCAGATCCGGTCTGGTGTGCCACTGTAAACCCCCAAATCACTCCTGAACCCCAATTCACCCTGCCCTGCCAGGTGACCACTCACTCCTGAGTCAGTCCACACCAGCCACTAGCCTGTAATTGGTCCCAGGCAGTGGGTGTAAATCCACTAGCCACCCAGGCATCGAACTCCAAGTGAGCACCCTCAGCCCCAGATACTACACCGAGAGCCACTGTCTTACAGGATTGGGACCAACCCCCAATCACCACAGTCTCAGGTCCATCCACTCAACAAAGAAGTGTATCGTGTGGAGCCTTTCACATCCACACCCTCTAAAGACCACACAGCTTTAGATAAAACAAATACTAGTTTATTGAACAGAGTACAATTTCAAGTGAGAAAATAGGCAATCAAGACAATCATAATATAAATGTATCAGGAGTGACCATCATCAAATAAAAAGGTGTAAACTGCATACTGATAAAATATCTCCATCTAAACTGACCTCATAGTCCAAGATTATGCACAAGGTGTTCTGCTGTTCGGTGTTTTACAGACATTCTCTGCCTATTACAAGGCAGGGGCCAGATCTTGCTTGAAGTTGGAGAAAGTTGCAAGATGGTATCTTCCAGGCAACAGCCTGCAGCTTCTCACTAAACCGTCTGTGTCTTTGTTTTTGTGTCTTTGTTTTTTAAGCTCCTCACAGTCCCTCCCCACACTGTGCTGCTGTGTGATTCTCTTTACTTATACCTGAGCCAGAGAGGGCATTTACATTCCCTTTGTCATGTAATTCTCCAGTTTCTGTGCTACAGTTAGTCCTAAGTGTGTGTTCTATATAACATACTTCACCTGGGCGCACATATGTGGACACACATACATGATGCTGCAGGAGACATGATATCATAACTATATGGTGGAGCATTCAAAAGGGAACCTTGCATGGCATAATTGGCATCAAATCATACAATCACTGTGCACAAATGAACAGAAAAATCATACAGATCATAACCCAGGGGTGCATGGATGTGCAGCCCATGACAGGGTAAAACTTGTAGACCCAATTATTGAGGCAAGTGTGTTGTTGCATTTTGGAGGTGTGATAGGGTTGCTGGAAGATTATGCAAGTGGAAAGTGGTCGTGTCAGGTGGGATTCACAACCCAGGGAAGGGAGATTTCTTTCCCAGCAATGATTTAAACTTCTCCAGATGTTCAAACCAAGGAGTGGGTAGATTCTTTCCAAAGATGATGTCCAAAGCATTTTTTGGAGGTCCTCCACAATCCCGAGAGTAGGAAATACTATATAGTTTGCCATTCTAGCTTTTATATTACCCAAATTTCTAGTGCTATTTTAAAAAATAATTGCTCTACTGTCTAAATATCTAAACAAATAGAAATAAGCAGCAGGAAAATTGTGTCCCATTGTACTGAAATGAATTTGGAGAGACTTCATTCATTGTGATGCCATGGACTAAGTTGCTACCTCATCTCTTTCCAGCAAGACCAAAAAAAAAAAACAAAAGAAAAAATGTTGTCCTTATAGCATTAAAGACCTTATAGAAACAGAACCATGCACAAAAGCTTGAAATGGTGCACTATTGCATCTAACTATTTCAAATGCTTTTTCCATTAATGAAAGTTACAAGTTTGGACTCTCTCACATACACACTGATACCACTCATGACCTTAGACTAAAGGGCATACTTAGATGTAACAAGGCAAAAGACTACAGAAAGTACTCGCAATTTTATCTTAAAATGATATTGCTAGTTTTATTTTTAATATAATCTACTTGGCAATATATTAGAAAAGCACAGGCATTTTATTTTTCAGAAATACTATATGCTTCCCTCTTCTTCATACACTGAAACTGGCATCCATTTGTTAAACCCTTACTATATTTTTCTTTCCTCAGGAGCACAAGAAAAAACGCTAACGTGATACTTAGACTTTATGAAATGATTGTAAGCTGCTGCATGCATTAATTTCACTTATAATACCTGAATCCCATGTTGTAAAATGCATAAATCACCAGACAAGTGTGAATTACTAATTTCTAACAGGAGATGATATCTCTTATCCAACAAAAGAAGGCCCATCAACATGAAACATTATGAAACAGAAGAGAAAAAGACTTTGTGAATTGCTTCTCTTCCCCACCCCCTAAAGAAGACACTGAACTGAATTCCTCTCAAGGGCTGAATCTGGAACTCAAAGCAGAAAGGGAAAGGAATACAAAGCTCCAACAAAGAGGAACTGTATTTTTTATACTGCTTGGACTCTGATGGACAAGAATGACAAAGCATAAGCAAAAGATCCTTGTGCTTGGCCGAGGTTAGCCTTAAAGGACGTAGAGAGCTTTTAACAGAGCTATTACCTTCCAAAAGTTAAAACTGGAACTCATTTATGTGTATATATGTTTACCTGCTTCAAACTTTGTAAATAACTCCTATTTCCTTTTCATAGTTAAGGGATTTTATTAAAGTTTTAAGAGCTTAAAGGGAAGCCTGGAATACGATATTTTGATGCAATTAATTCCTGCTTTGAAATGCATGTGAAACATATTGATTGACCTTCAAATTCCTGGGAGAAGTTATGTTAGTCCTGAAATATTAGAACAAGTGTATCAGGTCTGTTCCTTCTTATTTATAGTTATATAGATTTGGTGCTATAAACTTTTTAGATATTTTTGTAAATATCCAAACATCACAAAAATATCAAAAAAGCCTATAGCACAAGATCTCCATGCAAACTATTTCATAATAACTACCAGAAAAATTTCCAGTTATCAAATTTCCTTTTGATGTGTAGCAACACTATCAAGAGAACAGCCATGTTCAAAAAGTCATCTTAAGTCATTTTTTTATTTGAGGAAAATGTAAGAGAAATGAAATTAAAAAAAAAGCATTCAAATTTAAGAGAGTCAGTGGGATATTTTATGGTTGTCTAGAAGTTCCCTGGAACTTAATTAAAAAAATCATTTACTACTCTTAAAGGAGCATAATCAACTTGAAATGTAATCATTTTAAAAATGAGTTGAGCAGTTTATTTTAATGCTACCGAGTTTTTGTGGTTTTACAGTCACATTTTTAGAACATCATTATTATGTCAAATACCTATAAAAACGGAGGAAACTAACTGACATGAAGGGGGAAATGAAGCAGGCTATGCACAAAGCTTTATCAAATGGACTATTAAAATCAAGTGAAAATAAAATCTTTTAAAATTTCTTTCTACTGCAACATTAGCAAAAAGGGTGATTTTTTTAAAATTGAAAGTGTCCCTTTATCTTTAACAAATATCACAAGTTTAATACACTTTTTAATTTTAAAGTTTGGCTCAAGAACTGGACTATAGAGCTATCATGAAGAAATTTCTTCTTTCCAAGAAATAGGTGTTCTGGACTTGAGGACTTGAAAGAAATGCAACTGAAGCTAAGGAGGTGGGGAGGGAGGAATTGCCCCAGAGGTAGATTACCTGGCAGCTGATTTTGAGCAGCCAGAGCTATTAGAATCAGGGAGGATTGAAGCAGCATTTTTATAACAAGCCCCATATTGTTGAATGACCCTTCTAATGACTCTGCCCTGAGCATTAACTGTACATTGAGGAGTGGGGGGAGTTTGGAGAGGGCATGGAGTGCAGTTCTGTGTGGGTTGTAGGGGAAGTAGAGCATGGATGTGTTTTGACTGTAGCAATCAGGGACCTCTGCATCTGTCTGATTCTCTATCAACTTTATCACCTGCCCCTGCCCCTTTCTCTTCTCCTGGCTATCCATTCTGGGGTTTTTTTGTTGACTGTCTCTCTCCATGCTCTGCAGCATCTCCCTAAACGTATGCTCCTTACTCCTCCTAGTTTGCTTCATCTGATGGAGGCACTCCACCAGTGTTTAGGAGGT
The DNA here is from genome assembly GCA_007922175.1 of Pelusios castaneus. Lineage (NCBI taxonomy): Eukaryota > Metazoa > Chordata > Testudines > Pelomedusidae > Pelusios > Pelusios castaneus. The sequence continues at coordinate 4,379,857 of ML685778.1, forward strand.
GACCCTCAAGGACACATCTGCAGAAACAAAAAGAAACAATAACTAGGAGTAGTATTGTGAGTGCACTCACTGCCTTGAATCCTACCAGTTACATACATCTCTTTCTCACTTTCCCTTGGCAAGCACATAGGATGGCAAGAGCCCTAAACATGATGAGTTCAGCCCATGGCAGGGGAAGGGGCAAGTCAGGACAAAGGGTCTGGGTGGCTTCTGAAGGGGATCATGTCAAGCGCCTAGGGACAATCTTTTAATACTGGCATTTTTTTCCCCACAGACAGGGGGTGATCAAAGCTGATCTCTCACTCCTGGGGGTAACCAAGAATGCATCTCCTGCATGTACGAGGCTTCAAACAGGAACCATATGCTGCTCGTGTGTGTGCTGCTTTGATTGCTGCACAAGTAACTGCCAATTGGCACAGCAAAAATTCCTACAGTGGGGGAAGAAACAAAGCAGCTGTGCTTGGAATCTTCAGCAAGTGGATTGCAGAATATACCAGGAAAGTTTCCTGGAGATTACTAAAGAGGGCTCCCAGGACATTCCGGTGTGCACTAACAAACTTTTCCACAGGGTCCTACTGTATAGCTGCACAGGGAAATAAGAAGCAGAGGCAAACACTGCTAGTGGTGTTAATTTCTATAACTTATCCCAATTCTACCATGTAACAAAATAAAGGAGATCTCAGCCTCATGTCACCATACAGCATCAAAGCAAAATGATTACTTACCGAAGCTTTGCGCGCCTGCACCAGATGTGCAAGAATGGGAGTGCTTGGACTGGCTAAACCTCTCCACCACCAAAAAAGGTTGCGGCTCACCATGCCATCAAATGATCCTGTCACCTGTCCCACAACCCCCTCTAACTCCACTTCCTCTCCACAGCTGACTCTGCTAGCATCTGCCTCCTGTCCCCCTCAAAATATCCACAGCACTCTTGGCAGTAGAGGTAGGGTCACCGCCAAGGATGGCGTGCAACTCCTCGTAGATGCAGCATGTCTTCGGCACTGCACCACAGCGATGGATGACAGCTTTTGCCTTCTGATACGCCTGCCTCAATTCCTTGACCTTAGCACATCACTGCTACAAGTCTGTTTCATGCTGCTTTTCCTCCATGCCACAAACAATCGGCCTGTAGATAACAACGGTCCTACAGCTGGAGCAGAGCTGGGACTGCTCAGCCTGCTCGCCCCACAAACTCAGCAGACCCAGGAACTCTCTGGTGTACTCGAGGAGGGAGTACAAGGGGGCCAGCATGGTCAGCTAGGAAGATGCTGTGTGAACTCTCCATGCTGAGCAAACAGGAAAAAAAAAGGAATTTCGAACACTCCTTGCCCTTTAAAGGGGGAGGAGGGCAGGCCTGGGTACCTGGCTTCAGGGTAGCATAGTTCAAACTACTGACCAGAGCAGTCATGATGGGCTTTGTGACTTCCCAGAAGCCACTTCACTGTTTTGTGGACAAAAACTGCATTTTGTTGACAAAACTATGTACCTTAGACAAGGCCTTTTTAACATACTCCTCCTCCCCCCGCCCCTCAAGTGGCAGAGAGTCACAGTCAATGTAATTAGGTCAACGCAGTGTCAATGTAGACATCGCGTTGTTTACATCCTTTGTTACTGGCCTCCAGGAGCCATCTCACAATGCCCCACACTGAAAATACAATCAGTACAAGAGCTCCTGATGAGGACATGAACCACCAAGACAAGGAATCAACTGTGCAGACACAAGCATTTAATAACTGTGGTGGCTGTATGCCAACATAGTTTTGCGTAGACAGGGCCTTAGTTTCCGTGTGCACTAGTTACTGCTACACACTGAGGGCTGGTCTATCTAGGAACTTACATTGGTATAGCTTCGTCTCTGGAGGATGTGAAAAATCCGCAGTCCTGAGAGATGTTGCTACAAAATACCCTGTATAGGCAGCACTAGATCAAATTCTTCTCTCAAGCTAGCTACCATCTCCCAGGGAGGTAGATTACTATGCCAATGGGATCCCATCAAGGCAGGTAGTGTCTACAATTAAGGTTAAGAGTATCATGATTACTTTTAGTAAAAGTCCGGGACACGTCATGGGTAATAAACAAAAATTCACAGAAGCCTGTGACCTGGGACAAAATGGGGCTCAAGGGGTGATGAGAGCCCAAGCCCTGCTGGGGATGGGGGAGGGTCCAGCATCTGACAGCTCCAGGACCACCAACTCCTGCAGGGCTGGTGCCTCAGAGCTGCAGGGGCCCCCAACAGCTGCAGGGAGCTAGAGGCCCCTCATGGTAACTGGAAGCTCCACTGTCCCACCATTCATGGCAGCCAACGACTGCTTCGAGGTTTGGCAGCAGGGAGCTGTGGACTGCTCTTCCAGGCCCACAGCGGCTGAGCGCTCTGTCTGGGGTCCTTTGAGTGCAGTGGCTCAGAGCTCCTGGTCTGTCCGTCCCCATAGTGGCTAACAACTTCGGCCCCACTACCCCCTGACTGAAATAGAAAAATGTTATGGTAGGAGTCCCGGGAAGTCATGGAATCTTATCCTTAAAAATGATATTCCATTTCAAGTGTAGCCATACCAAGTGTTATGGGGGCTGGCAGGGTATCTCATAACCAGGCTGGGTTGGGAACAGACTGCTTCACAATGCCCAGCTGGAATCCCCACACATGAACGCAGACTCTGGAAAGGACCAGGGAAAGCCCAGTGGACAAGACATTAACGCCTAGCCAAAGGAGGAGACTCCCCTCAACACTCTGCAGGAAAGCAGAGAAGAAAGGACCCACCTCAGCAAGAAGGAAGGGGAGTGTGTCAGATATGGGCTAGCAGCTCTTGGAATTCAGAGGAGAAGGGGACAAAGAGGGAAAAGATGGGCTCAGGAACTGGCATGGCAAAGTCTTGGCTAACACCAATAGAAAACATACTCCAAATCTGAATCTCTCTTGTAAACTCAAAGGCTATGTCTACACTTACTAAAATTAGTTCTAAGTAGCTTAATTCGAACTAGCATGGCCACACTGGAATGTTAGTTCGAACTAAGCAAGCACTTGCTTAGTTTGAATTAGCGATCCCCATTCATTTCAATGGCTGGTTAATTTGAACTAAGAAATTAGTTCGAATTAACATGGCTACATTGGTTAATTCGAACTAGTTAGTTCGAATTAACCCCTTAGTTCAAATACCCTATTTGAACTTATTAATTCGAATTAAGGAAGCCCTTAATTCAAGCTAACTAAAGCCTAGTGTAGCCATGGCTATAGTTAGTTCGAATTAAGCCTCCTTAATTCGAACTAACTAGCCAGCATAGACATAGCCAAAGACTTTCAGATTCTGTGTCAGGTAACTAACAAAATTATTTTGTTTTGAAAAGGCTGCCTCGGGTCACCGCAATTACTTTCTGAGAGCGCTGCACTCTGAAAGGGTGGGAAAATACTTATTAAGGAGTCTGACTCAGTTGGACTGACTGCAGTGAGCCCTGGAGAGAGACAAGAGTTGCTGAAGCCTGAAGGCCTAGTTCTGGAGACATGGAGACCACTTCTGTGGAACAGTAAGGATCCAGCACACCAAAAGGGTACCGCCATTAGACAAGTTAAGGACAGGGACACAGACAAGACCCTGTGACTCCATGGTACTTTGTTGCCTGCTATTTCAAGAAGTATTATAATAAGTGTGATGAGGGTGGGCATTGCATCTACTTTTTAACCCTCTTCCAAATCTACCTTTTTGGAGACCATCATTCAATGTTATATCAAATTACCCCATGTACCTTTTCTACTTTGTCTGGGGGGGTTAAAAATTGTTTTTTGCAATGAAGACACTGTTAAAAAAATATCCTTTCACCTATTATGGATGGTACCAAATACAGTACAACTCTAGATATTACAGATTTCGTTGCTATATCTGGTTTAAGATCGCAAGCATCAGTTCTAAACAACTCCACTCCTGTGGCACAAAGGGAACACAAAGCTCCCATATTTTCCCAACAAAGGTAGAGACTATATACTCAGCTCATAAAGCAGTCTCCCTGTGCTTCAGCACTCTCCATCTTGTGGACCATGGCCAGTTGTCATAGGTTACAGTGGTTTAAGGATTGCTTTCATCTGAATTTGCCCTGGCTCCACCTGTCCAGAGAATCAGAGAGCCCGTTCTGATTACATAACAGTAGTCCCAACAAATGAACTATGGTGCAGGGAAAATTCTGGGCCTTAAGTACAGTACACCCTGATGAAGAACAACATGAGAATGGACAAACAGTAGAGATAACCAGATCTAGCAGGTAAGCGACTGGTTTCAGCACAGTCCCAGGGAAAGGATTCAAGACTGAATATTACTTTAAAATGAAAGCAGGCTCCCTCTGGATCTCACATCCTACACAGTGACTCCTCTCGTGAGCCAGCATTCGAGAAGAGTTTGTGTTAACACTATTTTTAAAAGTTTATTTTCAAATATGCCAAATTAAAATGAAATATTATAAAATGCATTATCGAGTCCTACTCTTTTAACTCATGGGTTCATCCAAACAGATTGGAAATTACCAAAAGTTAAGTGTGATGCTATCCGTGTAATATAAATTGGTGGTCGAAGTCCAATTCTCATTGGAAGGTGTTTGCAGAACAAGACCACAAACAAGGATGCCAATAAATCTGTAAGTCTCACTAGAAGAGGTCATTATTTGATGCATCTGGAGGCTATAGATGGACTTTGTAGGTCAGGGTTTAGATACACTAGGAAAGCAACATTGGGAGGCTTCCACTATTGCTGCTCATGCTATGCCAGTTCTGTGCACAAAGAAAGGACCTTGCTCCTATTGGCTCTCAGTCTGGCAGCCTTCATAAACGCTGAATTTATTTAAATTAAAAAAAAAAAAAAGTGTCACGAACTTGACAGATGTTATTGACCAATGGGATGTAGAACATTGAAATTATGGCACAATTCCACAGGATCGGAATACAAGCTGCCTTTCCTATTTACTGCACAAGTTTTCTTATATATATTTAAATATCCTACTTAAATAATTTCTTTTTGAAGTTATATTTGTGCAGTTGTCTCTTGGCTTAATTAAAAATTAGTAAACAGAAAATGCCTGGAGAAAAAGAAAAGCACCAATCCCCATGTGTTGCTGATCAGTTAGTGCCAGGTGGAGTGGGGGAGATATTTATATATTCCCCATCTACATTCCATTTGGTACTAGTCAGTGCTCTCTGCATTTGCTCACAGCAGATTTAAAAAGAGTAAGATTTCAGAGGGAGTAAGTTTATTTTTCAATTTTCTTTGCTAAGTAAAAAGGATATTTCCAGACAAACTACAATAAACCTGCTTGGGATGACATTTCAGTGCTACCGTTATGTATTTATTTTTTATTATTACACTGAACCAAGTGAATGCTATTAATACTTTACCAAATAAGGAACACTACAAATTTCTGCTGTGGACATGTGACCATGATTTTTTATGTAAGCAAAAGGAGTGTTCCCACATATCCATACTAGATATTTTTCAGGGTGCCATTGCCCAAATCTCACCCACATGCTGTTCTGACTCATGCAGCTAGAGTTTTATATTTAAAAGGTTCAGCAATGACAGATTCCCATGTTTTTAAAAACGTAATAAGCAGGTTACATTAAGAAAAGAACAAAGATAGGTTAGAGTTCGATCTGATTCTTAATTTAAGCTTGTCTGCTTTAACAAGAAAGTAAAGGATCCATTCTCCTTCTGAGTCATGATAAGATCCAAAGGGATAGTCGTGTTAGTTCAGACTCCTTGTTTGTTATAACAGGAGTTATATGTGCTCACCCAAAAATACACACACCCTCACCCCCATCACTCATCCTTCCTGCATCACAGCAGAATCCAGTTTAGAAGACTAAGTATTTAGTTGTTTATTCTCTTTTTGAATGTTCTGGTTGCATTCCAGGGCTCAAAGCTGGCTTTTTACTTCAGAGCAGGCAGGTTGCACTTACAGGACAGGAGACTCCATCCTGTGATTTAGTGACTCCAAAAGAGGTTTGGGGATAATCGTCTGACTATGAACTCCCAATACTGCACTGTGGGCAAGAGGATTCATGCAATTCTTGGATGCATACACGAGATTTGAGTAGAAATATGGGGGGGGGGGGGCGTATTGTCTGCATGCACAGGTGTGACCTCTGGTGGAATGCCGTACCCAGTTCTGGTGTTCACAATTCAAGAAAAATGTTAATAAATTGCAGAGGGTTCAGGGAAGAACTACATGAACGATTAAAGGATTAGAAAGCATTCCTTGTAGTAATGCTCTCAAGGCGCTCAATTGATTTAGCTTAATGAAAAGAGAAGATTAAGGGGTGATTAATGTTAAGAGAACAAGTATTTGATGGTGGACTTTTCAGTCTAGTAAAGATATAACAGTCCAATGGATAGAAGCTTAAGTAGACAAGGTTGGAAATAAAATGTAAAATTCAAAGCCTTTAGAACAATCTGCTAAAAGTCATTCATTGCCTACAGCTTGTAAAGTTTAAACAAATGTGACCGAACTGCTCAATGCTGGATTCATGGCGTACACACAAATGCCACCACCGAGTATTGCTGTAATGATGATCAGATGCCTACCGCCTTCTCCACATCACCATGGTGCTAGGACTAGTACTGCATTAGCAGGGCTTAAAAAATTTGCATGCGCCTATGCTTCTTCCCCCCACCCCACCACCTCTTATGCCACTGCCTGCACTTTAAAGAAAACCACCATGCAATAAAATACATGATACACATTACCATCTGGTACTCAGTAATTGTAAGTACATGACAAGCACCATAGCGGGGTTTCTGTGGCTCCTGTCCCACAGGGCTTGGATCTCTACTCTGGCCTTTGAGATCTCCAAGGTCAAAGCACCACTCAGGTTTGGTCTAGTCTCCCAACCGGGGACAGGCCAGGCCAAATTTGTGAGAGTGGTGTTGCAACCTGGTACCTAGGTTCCCAGTCCTGTCACACAAATTTGGCTCAACTATCCCTCCCCATCACAAGAAGCTGCTCTAAAGGACTAGAGCTGCAAAAGCCACTATTACTGTGAGTGTGGGGCAGGCTCTGCTATGCTCACCCCCCACCTCCCCGGCATCACTGACACATTCTGGCAATTCAATTTTGGGTCATCACGTGCAGGCTGAAAAACCCTGAACTCTTATATACACCCAACCACTCCATTACATATAGATGTATAGAATGATTTTTGGAGCCCCAACTAACCAGAGATGTGACGGATAGGGTCTCCACTGTCCAACAGCTAAACAAGGAGCCAATCACCTTCACAGTTGTGGGGAAAAATGAAAATTCACTGGTGTTCCTATCAGGACCTTGCCTAAAGACTGTCCTAGGTCTGGCTAGGATGAGAGACCTTTAAAAGACAAACCATTCCCTTTTCAACTGCTGGAAGAGAAACAATATGACGCTGCTCTCCATCTCTATTGTCTCCCCCATGCCCAGACTCCTGGGAAATGGTCTAGTTTTGTTTCTCTCTCCCCACATCTAGGAGGGTTTCTGAGTGAAGAGCTTCAATTTCCGTCCTTGCTGATGCTCAGCATTTCTCTAACAGCAAAACATCTAGACTTGATTTTTCCTCAGTTTTACTGCTGCCCAAAGGGTTCTGAACGGTTACAGTGGAAAAAAAAACCACACTGTTCTGGTGAGCTTTCAGTCTGCTGCAACTTGGATACTACTAGTAGCAAGGGTATTGAAACTCAATCTGCAAATTTCAGAAGACAGTATTATACTGGCTCATGGTTAGAAAATTTTTGTTGCCATCAAGAACAAAGGCTCCCCTCCTCAGTTGCACAATAAAACCTTCAATTCTGCATGGGACCCAGGCACCTGAAAGCTTCATACTTGCAACAGTCAAGTGAGGTTTTTCCAAGTCTTTCATTTTAGTTCTGCTGGAGTGACAGAGACAGAGAGCTGCAATGAGGAGCAAGGTACAGTGAGCCCTACACTTCCACAATTGTATGTTTCTTATATATGTATTAAACAGACTGGTCTCTCAAAAGAATAACCCACACAATAGCTAAATCCAGGGAGAAAATGGGTTTGCCACCAGCAGAACATTGAGTGGGATTTAGCCCCCTCGAAATTGGTGGGGGTTTTTCCATATTCAGTCAAAAGGTTTCCAGTTTCACATTTAACTCTTGAGGGCGATGCTGTCTTTTTAAAACTATACTATGTTTCCTCCCTCTTGACAGCAATTGTCATCTGACACATGGGAAACCTGACATTTTAATGAAACGTGGATTAGGGTAGCAAAGAGACAGCTCTCATACTATTTGGAGCAAAAAGTTTGTCCTCATCATGTCATCCTCATTCTTACGTACCTAGAGTTTGTCTTTTCTGTCTCTTTATTTAGTTGCTTTATTGTACTTAGAAAAAGTAAGTTTACCATAACCCTTCAGAACAGGAATTACCTTTTATCTATTTATGTACAGTATCCAACATAATGGGCCCAATTCACAACTGGGGGCTACCATAAATGTTTATAGTGAATACTGAGCTGTCGATTTATAGCATCATAAAGTCTAAAGGACAGAGAAGGGAGAAAACTAAGGACCACAGTAAAGTAAGTATTTAGACACATGAGTTTAAGTCCAATTATTTTTTATTAGATTTCCTCAATAAACACACAAGCAATAAAACCATCAAATTACCAGTTCATCTAGATTTGGCATAATTGTGTCCTTACAGATCAGTGACTGAACAGTGAATCCCTTTTTATGAATCTTGATTAGGTTCAGAGTTTATTTACAGATTTTTTTTGTTCTAAACTCATATCCATCCCTTCCTATTCTTCTCTCCCATTGTTGCCAAAGTTTCACACTCACACTGTAGGTCTAGCCTAATATTCTAGCTCTTTTAATTGACCTCTGACACATAGAAAGCATTGCTTGGATAAAAATGATATAAAAACAATTATTTTTGTTTATGAGCCCCATGCAAGTAGATAATCAGAGGAGCAGGTACAAATCTCTTCATCCCTGAGCCAACTGTCCTCAGATGGGCTGTACTGGTGTACAGCTAGCCTAGAAAGTTTTTCTTGCCTCTTACTTGTCACATGAGATAAGGAAACAGTTTGGTCTAATTAGGTGTGTGCATATGGATCAGGGAAAGAGATTACTTCAGACCAGGCCTCTGTGGTGGTACTAGAAAGATGAATTTGTCTAGGGAAGTGTCTTCACTGCTGCAACAACAGGTATTGATGCAGCAGCATTGCTTAAGCAGGTCTGCATAGATCCACTCAGTTGATCAGAGAGCGCTCACTGGTCAACTCAATTAGCCCACCACTCCAAAAGGAGAAAGGTTGAGTCAATGGGAGGGTGTCTCATCAATGTACAGCCGCAAAGGTGCCATGCTATGTGAATGCAAGTACATCGGCAGAAGACATGCAAGCTATGTTATGTAGCCTGCATATCGCCTGTTGATCACTGTTGCCAGTGTAGAGCAGCCCCTAATCTACTTTCCAAGCTAAGAAAAAAATGGCACACCTAAATCTGTTTGTTTTAAGTGGAAGGGCTGGTTATTAAGATAAAGATTCAGCAAATCACTTATGGCTGGTGTACACTACAGGGCTGTATCAACAAAAACAGTGGAGGTGTACGCAATGAAAAGCTCCTTGCATGGATGCAACTCCCCTGCTATGCTGACATAATAAAGCCACCTCAGCAAAAGGGATTATGGTCTGTGTAGTTAGGGTGATGTGTCAATGTGGATACAGTGTTCCTTACACTGGCTGGATCCACCTGCTCCTTTCCCTGCTCTCCATTGGGAGAAGCCATGAAATTGACATGGCTGCCCAGCTCCTGAGGGAACCAGGGACGGTCAAGTGGCAGGGACGGGAAAACAGATGAGAAACCAACAGTTAGACCCCACTTCCTGAGGGTGAGAAGCCTCATGCGGCTTCCCCCCATTCCACAACTCCCATATTTTTCAAAGTAATCCTATGGATAGTTTGAAAACATTTAGCAGCACTGGACCCCAAAACTTAGACTAACCTTGTATTAAGCAAATTACATTTTAGCTCAGATTAAAATTCTACAGCAGAATCAGGAACTTGTAAGAGAAATGCTGATAGAACTATAGCACCATAAGTAGGTTCATTATAATTGAATCCTCTGTTTTTCCAATACTTCCTCTCTCATTTATCTTCATCAATGATCTCTGAAATCAGACATGAATTTTCCTTTTTCATTAGTGTAAAGTGCAGCAAACAATCCACAAACATGACAACTGTGCAGCTAAGAAATAGAAGCATTAAAACCCCATCAAATACTGTACTGCCTGACTTTCCAGGAAACTGCAATGCTAAAGTAGTTACTAAACTAGGGGTAATTTAAACAAAACTACTGAATTTCTCTTTTTAAAAATGCTTTATCTATGGAAGACCTCTGTGAGCAAACCTTTTCTCTGATATGATATTTATGACAACAGAAGATGGCATACCTCAACTATCCCCAAAGCCTTATAAAACAACTGGAAACTGACCACCATGCAAAGAATTTGGTTGTTTTAAAAATTACAAGCTGGAAAGGTCTTGAACGCTATAAGCATTTTTTAAACCCCAAATTCAAACAATGCTCACTCTGACCATTACATCTTTGTCTTCAACCCTTTACTTGTATATTAAAAAATACTGAAGGAATAACTAAGCAGTGATTTTAAACTAAACAGTATGCATTATCTTCTAACAGTTACAAGTTTTAACCTGGTTTGATTGCATATGTTCTTTATTAAGGAAACAGCTGATGATAAGCACAGGAGCTGCTTACAGTTACTCTGCAAAAACAAACTTGGGAATGACATTTTTGCTGAAATGAGAGGGTCATCTTGCAAATGAGCACCTCACTGTATGTGTGAATTGCGGGTGTGAAGGGTAGGCATCATTTCTCTCATGCTCTGAAGTTTCAAGGATGACATCTGGAAGCAAGAAAATTAAGTTGCTCAACCAAAAACACATTATTCCATATTCCTGAATATAGCAAACAACATACTTCTCTCTTTGAACCTAGGTATACATTTTAAACGTTTCAAAAAGGAGGATTACTTTGTTATATAGAATGTGCTCAATATTTGACAATATCTGCATGTTCCCAAGATCTGCACTGCCAAACAGAAGGTCTAGCAGGGAAGTGGAATTGCTATGACCATCCTTCATGGTTAAGTTACAATAAAAATTAAAACATAACCAACCCACCCCAGACAACCTTGGTCAACAGGTTAGTCACGGAAGGTAATAAACAGAGATTCTCGTGCCAAAAGAAAGCATGGTAACACAGCCGTTCTGATTTTTCTTTTAATTCATGGGCTGATAGTAATATGTTTATACTGTATTCATTTCTGATTATATACCAGGGATGACCAAACTGTGGCTCATGAGCCACATATAGCTCTTTTACAGTTAAAACTTGGCTCACAGAGCCTCTCATGCCCTCCCATTCTTTGCCTACCAGATCTGGGTAGTAATCTCAGAGCTTCTGCCCTCAGGCAGAGTGGCAGGCTAGAGGATTCTGCCTAGCATAGAGGAAAAATAGAGGGTAAAGAGGGGGGAAGAGGTCAGTAAAAGAGGTCACTCCTGTTATATAAGCAGTGACTATTCTTTGTAGGAGAATACACTGAAAACCTACATTAGTCTGAATACATTTCCAATACATGTTTTTAAGTTAATTTTCTGGAAACAGTTAAGTCAAGTCTACCAAAGTATTCAAGTTCGATAGCTCATTGCAGGGTCTGAACTTGGAGCCCAAAGACTGAAAAAAAATTCTGAACTTTTATATTTTCTGAAAAATATGAAGATTAAATGAATAGTTTCAGTAAAATAAGTTCTTTGCAACCAAATTCAGGTTGGATAGTTGATAGCTCAATGTTTTTCCACTAAAGACATCTGAGATTTTCTAAGTACCAGTGGGTATCAATTCTTACTTGGAACCAGCTCTGGTCTAACTAGCAGAAGAGAACTGAACACTTATTTGTCACCAGCATATATAAATTTCAGCAGTATTAAGTAGTAGTGGTAGGAAGTGTCAGTTGATAAATACTTTGTAATCTTTGGCTCAACCAGATTTCCTGATTTGATGTCTGTGCTGTCAGTCACTTGGTAGCTTGTCTACTTCAGCTTATTCCTTATTGCAAGATTCAGTGTTGTCTTTCCTAGTAGTTTTTAATAAGAGTCAGAAGTAAGATACACTTGATTCTTTATTGTTGCATTTATTAATACAGAAGATACCTGAAAAGGAACGTTGCAGTTAGCACTGTTCATGATTTGTTTGTTTGCAACAGTTATAAGAAAAATGATAGTCTCACAAGAGTTATCCTCTCAACAGAAATATGTAATAAGTAGCAGCTTAACATGCAAGAGAAGCACTGGTAAAGTTATTATTAGCAAGGTTGGGAGAAGATTTCAGTACCAAGTAGCAGCTGAGTGCTTTCCCAGGATGGAAGCAACTAGCAAGAGAGTGACTGACAAAGAATTAAAGAAATACTCAGATCAGGCTGTGGAGTGAAGGAAGCCATGGTTGGAATATTTAAGAAAAAGCTGGCTATAATTAGCCCCCTGTAAATTTTTAGATTTAAAACTGTCTGAGAAGGCTAAAAAGGAAAGATATTGTTGCTGCTATCCTCAGGGCCCAGCATGTCTCTATTTTTTTCTTAGCAGAGCCTACGCCTATGCAGCCAGATGCAAGTCAGAGAGCATCTAGTGACAAGGGGAAAACCTTAAAATGAGTAAGGAAAAGTTTCTTAAAAAGGAAAGATGCTTCTCTGTCTTAAACAATTAGAGCAACATAAGAACTTTAAAAGTGCCCAACTAAAATGGCAGCAAGAGGCTGATAAAATGTTAAGAAACTTGACACCAGTTGTAAAGGGCCTCATCTGAAAAGCATGTAGGCATATACAAAGGTAGACACAAAGTAGGCAGCGGTAACATTCGCCAGCCTGAGTGTCTTCTAATAAGACCTATAAAAACGGCCACACTGGGTCAGACCAGTGGTCCATCGACTCCAGTACCTTCTCTTCCAACAGTGGCCAACGCCAGATGCTTCAGAAAGAATGAACAGAACAGGTAATCAATCATCAAGTCACCCATTTCCAGCTTCTGGCAAACAGCAATCCCTGCCCTTTCTAGCTAACAGTCATTGGGGCAGAGTGTTGCTAAAGTGACAGAAATAAAAATATGCAAAAACAGAATTCACACAACCCAAACAAGTTTAAACTGGAAATGTATGATGTAGTAACAGAAGAGTGTAGATATAGACCAGGAGTCTCAAACATGTGGCCTGTGGCACATTACTTCCTGCAGCCCACAATGACACCCAGAATTTTAAAATAATTGTAATTTATAGTATAAAATTTTAAGTGTGTTTCAGTGACACAGCCCTTGGGCCAATATACTAGTTCTCATGTGGCCCTTGTGGTGGTTTCAGATCCTTGATGTAGACTATCTACTGCAACCAAAACAACAGCTATAAGCCACAGGACCATCCCTCAAAAAACACATAATGGCCCAATTTAAGTACTGCCATTACATTCTCATATTACTAGCCATAAACAGATTAGCTAAAAAAAAGTAGCCATATTTATGGTTTTGAACTAGATGGGATTTTTTCTGTCCTATTGCAACATGTCAATTCATTGCCAATTGTTTCTGGCCAAAAATATTTGTTCCTGGCTGATTCATGAGCACTAGGCAAGGTCTATGTGGAAAAAAAATGAAGTAAATTTTGTTTGTGCCTCCTGGTTCCAACGTGGTTATAAAACCTTTGAGCTTGTGTCAAGGATGTGACAAATTCACATAGTTGAACTTTGTGAGATGCTTGATATCAACCCTCAGCTTTTATTGGACCCCAAATACAGAACAGTGCAGAAGCGAGTAAGCTGATGGCTGTGGTCCCTGGGGAGATGCGAGAACCAGCAGGCAGACCCTTCCAAAAAAAGCAGCCTCCTAAAAGGAGACCAAGAGCAGTCCTGAAGGAGAGCAGCGGAAAGGCCAAGGGAACAGGCGCAAAGAATACAGTGGTGCACCTGCAAGGACACATAGCATTTTGCAGAACCCAGCAGCCACTCCCTAACTCTCCCCCAGCTAAGCCCGAGCCAATAACGGAACCGGAACGGGCCTCTCCTGAGAAGCTGCCCGTTTCCTCACAGCCCGCGGACCTCTCACCCCATCCACGGCCCGCCGCGCCAGACGCCTCAGGCCCAGCGAGCCGGCCGGCAGCAGTGCCCTGGCAAGCGACACTTCTCCGCCCCAGGGCCGCCAACCGCAATGAACAGGGCTAGGCGTGCCTGGGGCGCAGGCCCCAGCGGCCTGCGAACGGCAGTAACCGCTCGGCCTCCCCCCGCGGGGAGCACCTTCGCCCGCCCCGACTCACTCGAAGCTGCAGGAGCCCCAGTCAGTAGCAGCAGACCGCGTCCGCCTGAAGGCAGTTCCCAGCAGCCACCGCGCGTCAGGCCCCTCACTTCAGCCGGGCCTACGCTCCTCCCGTTCCTGTACTGCCCACGCCCAGCCCTACGCGTTGAAACATGAACCTTCAAAGCTCGCGAGATCCATCTATTTCCCTCCCGAGGAACCCGCGGTCTTCCAAATCCCAAACCGCTGAGAGTTATCGCGGGATAGCCCTCCCCGCTGTCCCCTCACCTACCCGCGAAGGCCTCTGAAATCCCGTTAAAACCAGGAGCTATCGCGAGCCTTCGCTCCCTTTCCCCTTCCAAGTCTCTGAAGGACATCTCCGCAGATAATCTGATCCCACCCCTACACGTACACCGGCGCTCCGAATGAAGTCTCACGAGATTTGCTCTTCTTGCACAGGCGCGCCCACGAAATCTCACCCCTCCCTTCCAGAGATCTCGCGAGATTTTCTCCCCTTCGCTCCCCCCCTCCCCCAAGCACGATGCCGCGCAGGAATGTGAAAGGCTCCCGCTCGCCGCCATTTTCTTTCTTTCTTGGCAGACAGCGAGTGGGGCAGGAAGCGGCGGCGGAGCGACTATGGCGGATTATTCCACGGTGCCCCCTCCTGCTTCGGGCGCGCCCGGGGGAGGAGGCGGTGGAGGTGGGGGAGTCAACGATGCCTTTAAAGACGCACTGCAGCGGGCTAGGCAGGTGTGTAACGTGGGCACCAGCCCAGCGGGAGCTCCGGCCTTCAGGCTCGGGGGCCTGGAAGCGGCTCCCGATAGGGCCTCTGACCCTCAGCACCGGACTCTCCCCTCTGCCTATTCTGGGACAAATAGGGTGGGTCCTGCGCAAATCCTTGGAAGCGTATCGGGCGGCTTCAGGGGTTTGTCCCGGGGTGGGGGGCTGGCGTGGGCCTTGCTGTCTGGGCACGTTGGGGTGCGGGGAGGGCCTTTGTCTCCTCTCCATGCCGGCCTCGGCCTGTGCACGCAGTGAGGAGGGTTTGCTCGGCCAACCCCTAGCACACAAGGCGGGCGGGAGGCTTTCGCTTCGGTCTGGCCGCACTCGGCACACAATGGGAGGGGGGGTGCCCTAGGCCATTGGTTTTCAAACTTTTTTCCTCAGGACCCAGTTGGGAAAAAAAATCACGTGCCTGTGACCGAACAGCGACATGTTTGAGCAATACCTGGCGGTCTTTTGACGGCGGTGCTGCAACCTAGTACTTGGTCCCAACCCATGGTTTGAAAACCACTGCCCTAGGTCCTCTGCTTTGCCTGCTGCTCAGTCCCTGTCACCATCTACCTACCTGCTCCGTGAGGGGGAGGAGAAAGAGGGAGCTTTCCCTGAGAGCCCCCTGAGCCCTTGAGAGGGGAAGCAAGTAGTAAAATCAAGGCCAGTTGTTAAAAAGACTTTGTCCCAGGCAGCATCACAGCCTTGCGCTGGGTTGCGGAGGTTACGGGTCAGGAGCTGTTCCTTGCAGGTTTTCGATGAGGAGCCCCCGCCCATGTGCTCTAAAGGACCAGTTGGGTGCCATTTGTTGCCCGAGGCGTTCTTGTTTCCTGGTAACCGACTCAAACTAGTTCCAATGGGGTAGCTGTGTTAGTCTAGGTCAGCCAAACAAACAAGGAGTCCTGTGGCACTTTTAATGACTAACATTTATTTATGGCATGAGCTTTTGTGGGAGAAAATCATGTGATAAATAAATTCATTAGTCTTTACAAGTGCCACAGGACTCCTTGGTGGTTCTAGTCAAACTAGTTTCCAAGTGTTTTGTTCCTGGGTCCTGAGCTAAAACTACAAGTCTTTCTTGAGTCCTTTAGGCTGTCCTTTAGTTCTACTTTTAACTTGATTTGCACTTGTTGTTTTTTCAGTTGGCTGTACATAAGATATACTATTGTACAGTACTTATAAAGGAAAAGTCAGCCAAGGCACATATGACATACATAGTGATCTTGCTAAGATTTGGGTTCTCTGAGATAACTCACTCTGCTTTAATAAGATGTAAAATCTCAGATTGTGAGGAAGAAAATACATGTTGCTGCCATTTCTAAATGCAGCAGTTTTTTTCTCAGCAGCCTCGTTTTATTAAGATTAAAAGAAATCATAGCAATGCAAAGCCCTCTTTAAAAGGCCTTAAAGCAAGATGATCATTTGTAGAAGTGTGCTCAAAGATGACTAGCAAAGAGAGACTTTTCCCCCTTCTTTATGATGTATATTGTTTTTAATATGTATTTTTAAAACTTTCACTAGGTCCCCTAGCAAAACTAGGACAAATCAGGACTGATGTCTTTAATGTATATAAGGTAAAAGGCATCTCATGATTTCATTATTTTTATTTTTACCTAGATTGCAGCAAAAATTGGAGGTGATGGAGGGACATCAATGAATTCCAATGACTATAGTTATGGAGGACAAAAAAGACCTCTTGAGGATGGAGGTATGTTGTCAATAAATATGTGTATACCACCATAATTCATTTTGTTCAGCACTGCAGTGGTGCCAAAAACATAATAAATTTTCCACAGGAAAAAATAGTATATATACATATTTTACCATCATGTGGTCTCTTTAAAGAACACCACACTCTTTCCCAATTTGAATTTAATGTTGATTTCTGTTTAGAAATCAGTGGCGCAGTTTAAGTCTTAAATCTGAAGCCTAGGTAAACCAATTCTTAGACCATTACCTGACCTCTTGCACTGACATGATGCAATAAATTTTAAGATGAAAACTCACGTGTAAGGTAGGTGAAACATAAATAATTTAGAAGATATCTTTACTCAGGTATGTTGAAATCTTTTATTTGCTGTTCATGTTGAAACCTTTCAAACCTATGCTGGCTTGACATCTGATTTTATTATTGTAGGTACAGCATATAGTAAAGCTAGTTCTAATGCATTTCATTGTAAAGGCATAGGACTTTAAAAAAAAAAAAAAAAGACAGGAAAAGAAAAATTTTACTTACTAGACTTGGCTAAATCTTTTACTAACTTCATTCAACATACAGTATGCATGAACCCTGATAAGATCATGCTATAATATTTCCTCTACTTTTCTTGCAGTTTCCACTTTTTTACTTACTTTATGTTGAAGAAAAGTTGGCTACTGAATTGCGTGGCGTGTCTTCTAGTTTTTATTAAACTAGTGTGAACTTAACAGGGTTTGATATGTTTAATATACACACATAATCCTGCTAAATTATGGAGAGAGACTTCTGAACTTGGAGTTGTTGAAATACATTCTCTTGGGTCTCATGTATGAGCTGTGACTCCCCCCCCCACCTTTTTTTTTTTTAAGAGGATTGTGACCGAGTTTACAGAATATAATTAAGGCTTTAGACCAGGAGTTCTTGTGTTCTTTAATAAAGTGTTTTTCTATTAATAGTGAGGTTTTTTAATATACAAGCATGAGCTAATGATGCTTCAGATAATGTATGTAATGTATTCTTTTTATTTTATGTGTAGATGGCTCTTGGACAAGTCCGAGCAGTACAACACACTGGGAGGGAATGCCCTCTCCTTTTAAAGGCAGGAATTTTTATTTATTACCTGTGTTTAGTATGTAAACGTGAAATAAACTAGTGGATCTTGAAATGGATGACACAGATATTTCTTGGATTATGTGTCTGACTTTTTGCTACACATAATTTATGATGGTTCATCACATAATTTTGAATTTGGGGTGGGGAAGGAAGCATCTGAAGTCTTTTCAGGTATAGGTTGTTTATGCCTTTCATTTGCTTATTTGTACAAAAAGGATTTGGATGGTAGTGATGAAGTTGCTTTGAATCTGCTTTTTTTTGTGTGAAGTTTTATGCTTTGATTTTTTTCTCTTTTTCTTTTAAGATAGGAATTTCATACTACAGTTCAGACTGAGATTGCCTTGCAGTGGGATTATTGTTGCTTCTTAAATTTTGATATTCTATGTAGATTTGTGGTCACTTGTCAGATTTTTTTAAGCCTTTGTTTATTTCATACTGATTGGTAGACTGACTTCAGTTCTTGCTGTAGAAGCATCATTAGCTTGAGAAGACAATTTCTAGGAACAGAGATAAATGTTGTTGCTTGTCTTAGCTAAGTTTCAATGGCTATTTATGGATATCCAATATACATTGTTTCAAACTCTGCTTTTATTAAACTACTGAATAGATACATGGAAATACCGAACTTCTTTTCAAGTATACTAACCAAGTGCTGAGTGCTTAAGATTTCCTTTTTTTTATTCAGATCTATTCCCTGAAATAAAAACAAATTCATTGACTAAAATACACTGGAAAAGTTACGATTCACACTCATGGGACAGCCATTAGTTTAAAAGATTCTTGTTTCTTGGCAAAAAAATAAAAAAATCTTAATTTTTCAGATCAACCAGATGCTAAGAAAGTTGCTCCTCAGAATGACTGTAAGTATTTTTTATTTCATTGTGAATAAAATCTAAATAAGTGTACATTTTCAGAGCAAGCGTATGATGCAGAAATCTGACAGGTAATGTTTGGGCCAATGAAGTCAACATGGTGACTTGCATTTCTCACTTTTAAAAAACAAAACAAGCCCATTTTACTTAAACAGCTTGTTAGTTGTGGTGTATCATATGCTAGCAACAGAATTGAGAATCACTTTGTCTTTTCAGTTATACTTGTATAGCTTTCCTTGGCAACTTTTTTTTAAAACCCAGTTTTGTGAGAAGTAGCTACAAATAGATTATTAGTAGGGAAAAATTTTGGCTTAATTGTAAGACAATTTTGCCTTTATTTGTGAATTTAAAAAATATTTTTTATTTGTAGCTTTTGGATCTCAGCTACCCCCGATGCATCAACAACAAAGGTAGGAGGCATAATTAACATTTTCCATTTTGAGTTAGTTTTTAGTGTTGATGAGCTTCCAGGCAATAACTTCAAAACATTTCTCCCAAAAGACAATGATTGATCATAATGAAATACAATTGTGAAGTGATGCTTGTTAAAATTTAACTCCAGCAGGCATAGACTAAATATTTTAAATGTATGAAATAGTATTATTTATTGGTTAATTATTAGTGTCCTATCCCATATCTAGAATTGTTTTGTTGTTAATGTTAATATCATGTCATGTGGGGGAATTGTGGTCCATAGGGTCAGGCATCTGGTCTGAAGGGAAAGGTTATTTTACAAGTAAGAGGGAAAGATTTATTTAGGGGGAAAACTAATGTAGTTAACAAAATGTATGCCAAACATACCTGATCAATAACTTACGTTGCATTCATCTCAACCTTTCTTCTGTCTGTTGCCTCAAACCCCATCCCCCAAACTAACCAATCTGCTCACATGCCCTTCCAATTCTTGATCTGTATTTTTCTCTTTTGATCTAAAAATGGCCTACGTTTCTGAAGTAAAAATGAATGTATTTGGTTCCCATTAGAGTCAGTGGGTGTAGTAGATTGTCTGTGCACCCAAAGAAAAGTATTTCCCCAAAATGTTACAGTATGTTTCTTCTCCTAGGTGTGATAGGAAGAAGGTAGCCAGTGTTTCCATACAGATGAAAAATATCCTGTAAATTCTAAACCAGCTTCCTAAACATATACTGTTTTCTATTGTATTTAATCTTTTTTAGGTCTGTAATGACAGAGGAGTATAAAGTTCCAGATGGAATGGTTGGATTCAGTAAGTAACCTATCCACAATTCATAATATAATGGTGGTCTTAACAAATGTGCTGTTGCTAGTAACATCCTTTGTTTTTATTCCTCAAGTAATTGGCAGAGGAGGAGAACAGATTTCACGCATACAGCAAGAATCTGGATGCAAAATACAGATTGCTCCTGGTAATTATTTCCTTTATAGGTACATACATTTAGCGATAACAAGTTTAGAACACTGATCATTGGTTCTCCAACTGAATTTGCTCTCTTAGGTACTTTTAACAACTGGGAATAAGTAAAAGTTAGTGAAGTGCAAAACTGTCTTAGATCTTGAGACAGTGATTTTATGGGGTTTAGTGATGAGTTAAAACTTCCCACAATGCACTTTTCATATTACTTATTATTCCTTGCAAGAATTGTTAAATCTGTTCCGTTTTACAAACTTTATAGATAGCGGTGGCCTGCCTGAAAGATCTTGCATGTTAACAGGAACACCCGAGTC
This sequence comes from Pelusios castaneus, assembly GCA_007922175.1. Classification (NCBI taxonomy): domain Eukaryota; kingdom Metazoa; phylum Chordata; order Testudines; family Pelomedusidae; genus Pelusios; species Pelusios castaneus. Next base: position 4,400,330 of record ML685778.1, read on the forward strand.
TGTTCAGTAAGTACATTGTCTGATATTTTTAGATGTAAAAATTGTTTGAAGTATGTCATGTGACTCCTGTACAGGGAGGTGACAATATAACTAAGGCTTGGAAGGACTCAGTTTTGATTGGTAAAGGTTGATGGCACTGCCCACACAATCTGATTTTAAAAAAAAAAAAAAAAAAAAAAAAAAGTCCACTGATGATTGAAATTTACAGAAAAATGCTGCTTGATAGAATTTGATTTAAGGATATTTCTTTTGTATACTCGGTCATGTTATATTGACAGTTTGTTTTAACAGTTACACAGCTTTAACTTTTTGAATCTCAGCATATGCTGTTGTTAAGTAACTATTCTGACCCCAGGTTGTCTGGGCCTCCCCATAATTTCCCACAATTGTGAACATTTAAATAGATAAAAATCTAGAGAAATGCTTAAATATAAAGTGAATTCTGCTGAGCCTAAATATAATTATTCAGCTGTTAAAATGAATTACCCCCCTTATCTATGCTGATAAATCTGATTGCAGGATCAGAGCCTAAGGATATTAAAACAGGGATGAAGCACTTGATCTTTACATTGTCAAGATGTGACTAGACAGTGCAGCTGGCCCTATTTTGGCTAGTATTTATTCTTCTGTTACCTAGTTTCAGCATGAGTTCAAAGCAGGTCAGAGTGGTGGTGTGGCTGTGCCATTTGACTTTGTATTAGTATGTGATTTGCTGGGTTAAATTAATGTGGTAAGTGTGGTGTTGTGATGGCTAGTATGAGTTGGTGGACATTGATAAATCTGTTACCTTTCCATTTTTCATATTGCCATAACTTTAACAGTAATTTCAGCTTAATGGTCTGTTGCCAAGAACTTAGTATTCTAGCTAGACAAAAAGATGTTAACATTTCATAAACATACAACAGTAAAAACGTGGCCCAGAACATGCTCATTTTTTATAGGGTCTTAAAGCCTTTCACTCAGATTGGGCTGCTGAGGAATAGCTTTTTGGCAGACCAACTGATCTCAACAAAATGTAACAAGATTAAATTAGTTATGGCTGAATATTAACCAGAGACAAATTGGTAAAGAGGCACTTGGAATCGGGTGGGAGTGGAAATTTCTTTAAGAGTAACAGTAGGAACTCTAAAAACAATGAGAGTCCTGTGGCAATTTATAGACTAACAGATTTTCTTCGGCATAAGCATTCGTGGGCTATAACCCACTTTGTCAGATGCAGCTGTGGGTTACAAGTGGGTTATAGCCCATGAAAGCTTATGCTGAAGAAAATCTGTTAGTCTGTAAGGTGCCACAGGACTCTCGTTTTTGTACACAGACTAACACAGCTACCCCTCTGGAAAGTAGGAATTCTAATTTCTTTGAAGTTACTGAAGACACAGTCATGGAGGTGTTCATGTTCAGTGAAAACATTTGAGGATTTAGAAAAGACCAAATAGTATGAAGCTAAATATTGTCCAGTAATATAGTGGTGGGAGTAATTAATCATGATGATACTGGGAAAAACAAAGCCTTTCAGTACACAAGACTTAAACTTTGAGCTTAGACAAAAATGTTTAGATGCTTGCCACTCCAAGTCCTTAACACCTTTATGGTTTAGATTACCTGTATCTAAAGCAACAAATAGTGCTTATCAGTAGAAGACATGCATTAGCACAGAGACTTTTTACCTTTTATGCTGTGGTGAGTTGATCTGTGACATTATACTTTGTCTACATTATCAACAGCAGAGTATATTCTAGTTGAATTCTGGAAAGTCTAGTGCAGTAGTTTTCAAACTACGGGTCGGGACCCAGTACTGGGTCGCAGACCCTCAGGTATTGGGTCGCGGGCATAAATGATTTTTTTTCAACTGGGTCCTGAGAAAAAGTTTGAAAACCCCCGGTCTAGTGAATGTGGCCAGCCCTAGCTTTTAGTACTATGGGGTTTTCTTTAGACTTAACTGAAAGGTTGATGTGTATCCAAGCTTAGTTAGCCAGCACTATAGAGGCAATGTCAACGAAGGAGACAGTTGCTTTGAAATCTAATTCACTCTGGTTTTGCTTGGGGAGATTTAGAGGGAATGGTTTTTGTCCCACTAACTGGGTTAGCCTCTTGTGTTCCATATATGCGGGTAATGCTGAATGGGAGGTCTTGGATCAATTGATGGTTGTTGTTTCCCTTTGTGAACCCATCCATTTTTCAGCAACTGGTGGTGGGTTCCAACTTCAAAAAATCGTCTGTGTGAACATTCTTGCCAGTTATGAATCCACTGTGACCATATTTTTGGGAAGAGAAGTTTGAGAGAGATTAGAACATGAAGATGAGCAATGTCGTGGTGTCTCACATAAAGGTGTTAAGAGAAACTAGACTGAGAAGGCATCCCTGTAGAATTTGATAAATACATCCCTTATGGATATCAAAAGTATATTAAAGTGTCTGTTAAAATTTTAATAAGGAAGCTCTTTAAAATGGCTGTGTGAAATATTTTTTTCCAAATGGACCAATGTGCAGTTCACAATACATCTTGTAATAACTGCCTGCCTGCCTACACAGGTCTGCAAAGAGACTGCTTGATCAGATAGTTGAAAAGGGAAGACCTACACCTGGCTTTCATCATGGTGATGGACCGGGCAATGCTGTCCAAGAAATTATGATTCCAGCTAGTAAGGCAGGATTAGTTATTGGAAAAGGTGGAGAAACAATTAAGCAACTTCAGGTAAGGGATGGGTGTGGGAAGGGGGCGGGAGGGAGAGAATGAGCAAGAGAGACATCAGACTTCAGAATTACATGGAGATTTAGCTTTATGTTGTCAAATAGGAACGAGCAGGAGTCAAAATGGTTATGATTCAAGATGGGCCACAGAACACTGGTGCAGACAAACCTCTGAGGATTACAGGAGACCCTTACAAAGTTCAAGTAAGGATTTTGTTTCCAGCTTTAAATATATATATCAAAACAGTTTTAAAATTATAGAACTTAACTGTATTTTATTCTTTATTAGCAAGCCAAGGAAATGGTGTTGGAGTTGATTCGTGATCAAGGTGGCTTTAGAGAGGCACGCAATGAATATGGGTCAAGAATAGGAGGAAACGAAGGGATAGATGTACGTATGGTTGAAAACCTATCATTCACTGTGTACTTTTAAGACTGTTTAATAGTGTTAAAAGCTAGTTAATACAAATAATAGCTTTTTAACTGTATCCCAAAGTAGTTACAGCACATAACAGGTATCATTTACTCACCGCTGAAATACTAGTGACCCTTATGTGGAATGCAGAAGCCACCTTGTGCTACCAGTAATGTACAGCAGCTTCGGCTCCATTGATTGGGTTTTAATCCTTTCAAGAGGAAGTGAAGAAAAACTTCTCTAATTTGAACTATAACATGAGGGATGTAATTATACAAGTTAGAATATGGCCAGCATACAGAAGAGTTTAATCCCAGCTGTTGTGAAAGTAATGAAATTGTAAATGACTCAGTGGCAGGGGTTCTTGTAGGCGTATCGTCATTCAATGGTGTCAGGCCACAACTTTGTTGGAACACTGACTGGGAGAAAATTACCTTCTGTTGAAGTGATGCTTCCATCACATCTTGTGGTGCCTAGAATTTATTCCTACTTTTTGGCTATCCCATCCATTTACTGGTTGGGTTTGTGATTCTATAGTTGCTTGGATTTAACAAGATCGCAGCCCGAGATGGTATGATTGGTGATCAGTTTAATTTTCCAGTATTCCTTTTTATTGTGGCATTTGATAGGAGTATTGAAGTTGTTTCAAGATACTGATGATGTATTCTCTTAAGGTTCCAATACCACGTTTTGCTGTTGGTATTGTTATTGGGAGAAATGGAGAGATGATCAAAAAGATACAGAATGATGCTGGCGTTAGAATCCAGTTTAAGCCAGGTTAGTGATGTGTGTGTAAATATTGGTAAACTTTGCTTTATTTTTAAGTATAATGTGGCTTAATTTAAATATTACATTCTTATTCCAGATGATGGAACAACTCCAGATAGAATAGCCCAAATCACAGGACCTCCAGACAGATGTCAACATGCAGCAGAAATTATTACAGATCTTCTTCGAAGTGTCCAGGTTAGCTACTTTTATAGTATGTTTGGGGTTAGGGACAGGGGAGGGGGATTTTCAGTTTGTTAGGAAAAATCCACATTTTAGCAGTCTGTCCATTTAAAAATCTTAACTGTAATAATGATATTTGTGTAGTATAATATCAGAAAACTGAGCCTGGATTATAAACGTCCTTGTTTGCAGTTCTTAAAAAAAATAATAACCTCACCTACACTTTGTCAATCTAAAGCCTATAGCATGTCTAGTCCTGGCTACTCTACAGCTACTTTTATTGAGATGACAATTGTGTGTGCTAATGCATTACCTATTTTTAATCATAATCTTGGGTGGTTACTACCTCTTTATTGAATCACTAGCTATTGATTCTACTGCTGCATTTGAAATAAGCAGGCAGCCATGTTTTGCTGTAATAATGTAAGGAATTCTCTTTTCCTTCTCCCTGTGATATCAGTCCCATCTTTTGCTCCACCACCCGTCTTTTTAAAAGTTTTAATTTCTTGTTAAAAGGCTTGTTGAGACCAAAGGAGTGGTTCCAACATTTTTATAGTTTCTGTCTGTGAAAATCTCCCTCAGAGCTGCAGAAATACAGGATGCTATGTATGGTTATTTTCTTTTAAAAAATACAGGAGCAGTTTTACAAAATAAACAAGGAGCCCTGTGGCACTTTTAAAGACTAACAAATGTATTTATCACATGAGCTTTCGTGGGAGAAAATCACACTTCATCAGATGCTTGAACATGGGGAACTTACAGAATGGGAACAGTTTTGTGTCTGACTGCATACTTCAGTTGTACATTATCTTAAACAAATCTGTTAGTCTTATTAATCGCATGAGCTTTTGTGGGAGAAAATCCTGCTTTGCCAGATGCCACAGTCTCTAAGTTTCCCATTTTCAAAGCATCTGACAAAGTGGGTTTTTCTCCCACGAAAGCTCATGCGATAAATAAATCTGTTAGTCTTTAAAAGTGCCATAGGACTCTGTTTGTTTCTCTGCAATAGACTAACATGGCTCCCCCTTTGGAACATGACAACGAAAGCTTCCTTTGCAGACTTGTGACCTGGGTGCTATGGACTAGCAGTTTTCCTCTGTTTATATGTGTGCACGCACACACAAAACTAGAATGTGCCTCTTCCCCATATCTTTCTGAATCCTGTCCCCCTATATCCAGCCACTACTGCCGTTTTCTCCCTTCTCTTCATTTCCACCAACTGGATGCCAGGTGATCTTTCCTCCCTCCTCTTCCATCTAAGAGTAATGTTTTTAGAAAGACCACTGGATTCCTGTGGTATGTCAGTACTTGTAGTAAACTGGAAATTAATCAGGAATATAAGTGAAAGCACTTTAAATAAAAATGCTTATTAAACTGCATGTTAACTATATTAAGTTATGGAGAGTTTATACAACTAATAAAACCTTAGTATATTTTGGGACTCATATTAGTTGTCAGTGAGCTTTGTTCTAGAGCAGGGTTGTCCAATGTGCAGCCCGCAGTCCAGATTGCAGCCTGCTGGCCCTACAAAATGCAGTGGCATCCCTGCTTCTGCTCCAGGTCCAGCTACAAGCTGGCCCAGCTCCTCCCCTCCATGCCCAAGCTGGAGGGGGTGGAGTAGCAGCAGTCCCTCCCCTCCACCCTCACCAGAGTGGGGGGGGGGAAGGAGAGTCAGCTGCAAGCTCCCTAGCCAGCCTGTGCAGCATAGCAGCAGCCCCAAGCTGGCCCAGTCCCTCTCCTCTAGCCTTGGAGCCTGCTGGCTGGCGGAGCTGAGCAGCAGGATTAGAGCCTGTCCAGTAGGTCCTGCCCCCTTCCTCTCCCCTCCAGCCCTGCAGCATCTCAGCTCCGGGATTGGAGCTGGCAGGTTGGAGCAGAGAGGCAGCACCACCCCTTCAGCCCTGGAGCTGCTGGTCAGCAGGACAGAGGGGCAGGCCTCCTCTCCAGCCCCGAGCCGGGTGGAGCAGAGCTCAGGCTGTAAATTTTAGTAGTGTGTGCTGACTTGTGGTTTTCTCTCCCATTAGGCTGGTAATCCTGGTGGTCCAGGACCTGGTGGTCGAGGAAGGGGTAGAGGCCAAGGCAACTGGAACATGGGGCCTCCTGGCGGATTACAGGAATTTAATTTTATTGTACCCACTGGAAAAACTGGATTAATCATTGGAAAAGGCAATATATTTTAAACTAAAATATATTCTAACTAGAAATCCAAGTACTTTATTTTTTTGTGTAGTTAGTTATACTGGAAATCTCTGCAGAAAGTGCACCTATTTTATTCAATTTAGTGTAGTACTGTAATCACATTGTATCCATATTGATTAATGCAGCAGTAATTTCCTTTTTATTTAGGAAAGAATGCTTGTTTCTGGTAGCTAGGGTCATGTGCATCTTGTTGAGATTAGTTTTTAAAACTTCATACTTACTGGTATTTAATAAAGATTGAAATGTTTATATAATACATTCTTCTAGTCGGTGCAAAGACATGTAACTGTTCTCCATCCAGTATGATCTTAATTACAATTTGCTCATCACAAATGTTGTAATTATCTCACAAAAGAAATTGCTGCACTTTTCAGCAAAGATCTAATAAAATGAAGTCTCATTAGTAAGATTTTTTTAACCTGTACAGAAATACCACAATTTATAGAACATACTGGTCTTTGAAATATAGTTAAAATTAAGATGCATTATACTGAGTCTTCCAGACAGTACAAATTATTATGTTATAGTTAATCTTTAGACTTGGAATATTAGTGCATTGGTTAAATGGACAAACAAGCTTCCATCTGAAAACTGTACTTTCAGTTGCCCTTTGTCATTCATTCTTAACATGATGACACCACTTATGCACTGCTCCAGCTTAGCCTCCGTTATGTGCTCTTCAGCAGACCCTGCAAAAAGTTCTTTACCAAGAACTTTTCAGAAAAGCTGGAAGACAGCAGGCAGGTGTGGGTAGATGGGACTGGAGCATCTTTTAAGTCACCCCAAAAAAGCCTTCAAAATTTCACTGGAATGCAAGGAAAAACCTTGTTTTTTTAAGAAAAGCACGTTATTTGCAAGTTGGTTTGTTTTTTAATAGTCAGTTAAAAATTGTGTCCTTTTGAATTCAAGTTAAGTTCCCTTTTTGTGCAATTTCTGTTTTTCTTGTATCTTGTCTTGTTAGCATTACATAACCAGCAACTAAATCTTTTCTTCCTTCCTCGTTTTTTTTCTACTTAATAACAAAATTTGCTAGTTTCTGTATGCATAATTTAACTTACTTGTACGCTTCTGTGAAGTGTATGTATACCTATATATAGTTTTAGACATCTATAGCTCCTCTCGTCTAATATTTTGTTACAGTAAGTGACATGTCTGCATGTGCAAGAAAAGCACCATTGTATGTTTCTCTTACTGAACTGTTTTTCAGGTACTGATACAGTCTTGTATTCTCTTCCCTGGAGTTGTTTGGTGGTTGGTTTTTTGTTTTGTTTTTGCTTCATTTATTTTTTTGACTTGCTGGGTCACTACTGTTTACAAGATGTCAGACCCAAGGAAATACATACTTTTTTTTTTGTATGCTCGCGTGCAACTCAAAAGCATAGATAACTTATCAGCCCTGTAATTGTTTCCTTACATTCCTGTAAATGATTTCTGTCTAGTTGGTTCTTATTTAGCACGTAAATTAAATGTCTTGTCATGAAAGGTGGATGTTTTGATTACAGGTGGTGAAACTATCAAAAGCATAAGCCAACAGTCTGGGGCTAGAATAGAGCTTCAGAGAAATCCTCCACCAAATGCAGATCCTAATATGAAGTTGTTTACTATCCGTGGGACACCACAGCAAATTGATTATGCTCGGCAACTTATAGAAGAAAAGATTGGAGTGAGTATTCTGAGGCATTCTTAACTACTGTAAAGACCCATTTGTATATTCATCCTTTATTGTTGAAAGATACAATTGAGAAATATAGGAAGGTGAACTGAATTACTGAGGCTGCTTTCTGTCTCTTCCCTCTTCTGGGTTGTTTTGTTAAAATGCTATTAACTAGGTTGATAGTAACTAAAAGCTGTTAATCATCGCTGTTTGATTGTAAAATGGGACCTAAACATAATCACCACAGCACTAATTTACACTTTTTAGAGTAGTCTGAGAGTTTAAGGATAAAATGGGAAAAGGACAATTACCCTTTTCCAGGTGGCAGTCTGTCCTGTTCTTGATCTGTGGATAATGAAGAGTTGCAGCATAGGAGACCAATATGAGACTAAACTATTAAAATGTTCTTAAAAAGACAAAATTTAAACACTAACATTTCTGTATAAACTTCTCTTACTCTCTTCAGGAAGACTTCTTTTTCAGTCATCACTCATAATGTAGTCTTGCTGCTTTTTTTCCTATTTAAAACATTTTGCTTTGCCTGTACATAAATAGTAAGAAAGTATTTCATTTTCAGTTTTTCCTGCACCTGGAATTTGTAATTGAGTATCTAATATGCCAACAGTGATCAATTAGACTAAAACTGTGGATTTTTTTTACAATGCTCAGAATAACTTCATGCATAGTTCAGTAATGTCCTTTGCAGAGAACTGGACTAATACAATATCCTTTGCTTAAAAGCAAAACTTTTTAATTTTTCTAAATGATGCTCTCTGATTGGAATGAAGAATGACTTGTTCTTTGTCTTCATTTAGAACATTAATATTCTGTCTTTCTTTTAATCCTACTAGTAAGATTCAAGCCAATCTAATTACACTTTTTCAGTCATCAGTTGTAGAGCAAGAGACCTTCTTGGTGGTCAACAGAATTTTTAAAAAAAAAATTTACTTTTAAATTATTTATTTATTTATTTATTTATTTATTGAGTCTTTTGATACTTTAAACTTGCTGTTGGTTATTAGGAGAGGCTGTCCATAAACAGTGTGGTTCCTGAGAACCAAGCAGAGAGAGGAAGTCCTTGGTGTATAGAAAGGGATTCCTAATGAATCAGCACTTGGAAGGAAAAGATGAAGAGAACAAAATCTTTTTTTAGCTGAACCTCTACTGGAATTCAGACTTGTGCTTCCAGTGGTGGAAAACGTGGTCACTCTTCCTCTGCTCACTTCTTTTCTGTTACAGGGTCCAGTAAATCCTTTGGGTCCACCTGTTCCTCATGGACCCCATGGTGTTGTTCCTGGGCCACATGGACCTCCTGGCCCACCAGGTCCTGGTAATCCTATGGGGCCTTATAATCCTGCTCCTTATAATCCAGGGCCTCCAGGTCCAGCACCTCAGTAAGTAACACTTCAGTTACCTTCTCTCCTCCCTCCTCCCCTCCCACCCCAGGGGGATTCTTAAATTGGATTTTATTGCATGTGGTTGGTTGTCTCTTACAGTGGCCCTCCAGCCCCATATGCTCCACAAGGATGGGGAAATGCCTATCCACAGTGGCAGCCACCAAATCCACCAGATCCGGGTAAGAAATTTAGTGTTTTTGTGAAACTTTAAGGCACATACTTAATATATGCTTGTACATGGGCTGCTTTTAAAAGTATGCTTTATGTTTTATTTATACGAGTAAATCAGAAAAGCTGCTTCTCCTTGAATCTACTTTATTGATCCCCACTTTGAATGTGCACTTAAATGTGTACCATGTGTTGGTTTTGAACTGTTGCCTGAAAAGCTGGACTCTGCTTTCCTCTCGTTAAGGAAAGGACAGTATTGGGGGCATGCATCCCAGTTCTCTACGGTTTTCCTAGTTAGGTTAGTTCAGTGAATTACTTAGTGCTTAGTGAAGTTATCTTTTTCCTATTAAATTCCTTTCCTAAAGAGTTTACTTTGATTTTTCTTATTGTACTCATTTTCTTTAGAGACCTCTGAGCTACTATGCTTCTGTGATCCTCTCCAAAAAAAATAGATTTGGGGTTTTGTATCTAGTGTCTCTTCTAATTGATCTGTGAACATGATTTCTCACTTTCTGCTGTAATTTTCTGACTAAGTAGCATTGATCCAGATGCGATTAAGCCCCTTAAATTGCTCCAAATTTTCCATGTTTTCTATTCCTCTTTTGAGAGATGGGTGTTACTAATTTAATGGAAGTTGTTAGGGATCATCAGGTTCTGGAATTTCATTCCCAGTACTTAATTGTTTGTTCACAATCTAATCTGAAGCTCATCCTCTCTTAAAAATCTTCACCTGAAGATACTTTGAAAGTGACCACAGTCTTTCCTTATTGTTCTTGTACTGAGATATTGGTTGATACTTACAGGATGCAGCTCTTCATGGTGCTACCCTTAAATGGAAACATTGTACATTTTAGAATGGTGATGCAATATTTTCAGTTTTGCATTGCCTTTTTTAACTTGGACATGTTTTTGTTTGCAAAATGTTCACATTTTGGCAGAGCACAAGTATGATTTCATGGTCTGTTCCTACTCTCTACTGCTAATAAAAAAGTCAGCAATTTTTCTGTTTTAGCACCCTCTTTACCCACAATCCCTAATAAAAGAAACGCTTTATATTATTCGCCAGAACAAGTCAACATTTCTGGCCAACACTAGTCCTGTCACAGTACTTCTACTAATGGAAAACTTTGGCTATCTCTGCTATGGGCAGAGTTATTTTTGTTCATTGCTGAAATGTTTTACTTTCAGTCAAGTGTCTTATTCAAATACTAGTTTTCGGATATCTGTGACAGAACTGGATATGTAGATTTAGTAATGCATATAAATGTATCTTCAGTTCTTTAAAGCAGAACTAATGCAAGTAATTACACTAACAGTGTTTTCTTTGCTGGATGTAGAGTTTGTTTAATCCTTTTTTTGTTATTCACTAGAGAGCACTGTAATCATTTTACATCTATGTTTCAGTAGCCCAATTCTTTAAACTTCAGTAATTTGTGACCTTTGAGTGTGCAGAAGCAAAAAGAATGACAGTTCTTGATCTTTGTGTATTCTCTCAGCAAACAGTCAGCATTGAATCGGATACTGAGTTATTTACCAGGGGTGGCATGGTGAGGGTAGAGGTGTTAACCTTGGTGCTTGTTTGGATGACTGGATGAACTGAATTATAGTATCAGGATATTAGAATAAAGGGAAAGGAATGGACCAGATCCTGTCCCTTGCTTTTCAGTGGTCTGCAGCCACAAAGTAAACATAACTGGATATGGGATTCCCCTGGTGTGGGGGAATGCCTGGATGCCAGGGTTTTGGCATAGCTACTCCTTCTTCCTCTTTCATCCCACTTTCCAATAAAGTTAAATCTTTCTAAGTTATTTCTTGGGACCAGCCAGGTCAGATACATGTGTTTAAAAAAACCAAAAACCCCACATGTCTTAAATGTAACATTGTTCTTCTCTGTGACTGTCCTGGTGTTTTAAACTACTTAACATTCTTTTACTTAGAACATGCTGTATAAATGCTGTGTGCATTTTCAGTATTCACTTTTCATTTTCTTGTAGTAATATTTCATTGTTTTCTGTTTCTTTTCTGGGTTCTCTTTTCTCCTCTGCTCTACCCCATTTAATTCTTTCCAGAGCACCCAATTAATTGTCTCCATCTGTTCAGTTTGTGTTGCTCCTTAGTGCTTTTTGTCTGTGGGTGCAGTTTCTATCATCCTTTTCCCATATGGGGTGTTCTGTCTTGAGAATCCAAGTTGTTTTTTGCCCCCAATTCTGTTCATCAGCCATCCATGTACATATACACAAGTGTCCTTAAGCTTCAAGAACACAGATCATGTTTTCTGCTCAGCTACATGAATTTTTCCAATCCCTGATGTGCCAGGAAACTTAATTTGCAAACTGATAGTGTAATTGTCTTCACGTGGTTCAGCAGAAAGTGAATTGTTTCTAAAGAGTTAATGTGGATAAATGAGAGAACAGAGAGAATTGGAAGCAAAGACATCCAACTTTCTAGCTATAACTAAAAATAAGGCAAAGAGATTATCAAATCTGTAGAAACAAATATATGATTTACACCTTTTAACAGCTCAGACTTTGTAAAATTGTCTGATATTAATAGTCATGCAAGGGTGGGAATTCAGTATTTTGGGGCACTTGTGATTTTCCAACCAGTTAATACTGTGTAAGGGTTAACAGGGAATAAATTAAATGCTGACCTGTGCTAAAACTTTTTTTAAAGAGAAATTCCATTGCTGAAACATCTCAATCAGTCTTCATATAGCCAGGCTTCACCCAAAATTATGCTGCTATGTGAGATTACATGGGGAAAACTTGAGTTCTTGAACCACATCTCTAACAATGTAAATTTTATAGTTCAGCTATTAAAACTCCAATGACAGATTGTGGGATATAATAAGAAAACAGGATGATGAAGCTGACTTAATTAAATTTGTAATCTTAGCTCAGAATATTTTTATAACCTACTTTTTAAATATATCTTTGTGTTTTTAATAGAACAAATGCAGTTGATCTTAATAGGGTAAAATGAATTTACAGTATACATATAGCTATGTTAAAGATTAAGTATTTCATTAAAAAAATTCTCAGAAGAAAAAGTAGGAATGCCCCAAAAAATCACTGATGTATCTATGAATTTCTTTTCCAAAACCTACTTGCACTATAAGAGTGACGTTTATTTCTTAGGTAAACCAGGAACAGACCCTAATTCAGCAGCATGGGCAGCTTATTATGCTCACTACTACCACCAGCAAGCACAGCCACCCCCTGCGGCCCCGCCTGGTGGACCACCTACAACTCAAACTAATGGACAAGGTATTCAGATCAATCTATTACAGGGAAAAATTGCTTGCTAGTGATGGGAAATAGTGGGCAATCTAGACTTTATCCTGTTGGTGCTGGTTGGGTTCTCCCAGACAAGGGCCATTTATTGCACACTAAGCTATTTTGTTGAAGTCTTGCTTCTAGTGCAAAAGCTTTAAACTTGCAGCTTTGCTTCAAGTTCATGGCTGTTAGGGATAACCTTTAAAAGTAATGCAGGATAGAATTGTTTCCAAGGGCATGCCTACACACACAAGTTGCATTGGTTTAACTTAAATCAGTTGAGTAACTACAGAGGTACAAACTAAACTATGTCAAGTTTAAATCAATATGAGATTCCAAGCACAAAGTCATATCAGTTTTACTCAATTGCTATATAAAATCACACCAGTATTTATATCTGTACAACTTCGTGCCTAAGCCATTTTCAACTGCAAATGGCATTTGCAAAGCATCTGAGTGTTACTGTTTTCATTCTTGAGAAATTTTAAGTCTTAAATTTTGAACTAATTATTGTCTACCATTTTGTTACTTTAGTGGTAGCCAGCAAATAAACTTATTTTTATGGTGTCTTGTAATGACATTAATAAGTAAATTTATATATAAACATTTGTCACTTTTTGTTTCAAATTAATTAACAGCTCGCTGCTTGGAAATGTTAATATGCAAAAGTTGTATTTAAATACAGATCTACATTTATTTTTACTTACTATAAACCAGGAGATCAACCAAATCCAGCGCCAACAGGTCAGGTTGATTACACCAAAGCTTGGGAAGAATACTACAAAAAAATGGGTATGTTTATTAATTTTTTGGTTTGTTAAAGTAAGTCTTTGTAGGAGAAAATTAGTTGATTTGGCAGGTTGTTAGCAATAAAAATATAACTGTTTAATGCCACAGTCATATGTCTTAGGTTCTTCTAGTGTGGTAATTGAGTACATTATGCCAGGAAATCTGACTTATTGAAGCAAGATTTAAGACAGCCTTTTCATTGTGCTAGTGATCAGCAATGGGCAGTGTTCTATATTTGGGAAGGAAAAATATATATATCTTCTTAAATTCCTTTACTTCCTAACTGGCCTTGAAGGAACAGCTGTAGATCGGGAGTTTTTTTTGTTTTTTAATCCCAGAAAACATGATCTCCAAGAAACACTGTAATATATGAAGCATCCTATTGGCTTGTGGAAAAGCAGCATTATTCTTTAAAGCTTTTTCAACTTAAATACATATTTTTTTTTAAAATCTTCCGGTATTTGGAGTTCATCCTCTCTTTTATGTTGCCTTTGGGGATCTGGAAATTGAAGGTGTTTTATAAAGGTCTTGTACAAGTTCCTAGTTTGGAAGTTCATCTGTTTAACATTTGCTCTCAGATGTCTACTTATCATTTTACTTTTTTATTGTCTTGTTGCTTTAGCTTTTTATAATAAAGCTTATTACAAATTAATGCTATTTCTAAAGGCTTTATATAGCATTTCGTATTTTTAAAATCTGTTACTCACTGTGCAACAGCTGAGCGCTATAAACTAAATCATACATTTTGTTCCTAGCTTTGACTATTTTTTTTTTTTTTAAGTGAAAGTGTGCTCTTTGGAAGGGAGTACATGTTTCACTTTGCTGACCAGTTGTCAGTCATTCTTTTTTTTTCTCCTTCCTTGAATAACAAATATTTGCCACTGATATGTCAGACCTGCCAATAGATGCTAATTCACTTTTCTGTGTTTGATCTTTTCTTCTGTTTTGACATTTTGAACACACACTCATTCGTGGGACTCAGCCACACCTATAGCCTTTCTAACTGGCTGTCATATGATAATGGGATTAGAAACTCAAAGCCTGAGCAAATCCTGAAAGAGGGACTAGCCCTCAGATGTGCGGGAGACAATCACCTTTCACATGGTAAGGGCAAAAAATTCCTAAAGGTCAGAACAAATAAGACTTCAGTGGTCAAGAAGCATTCCAGATCCTTATTCTTTTTCTCTAGCTCCAGCTCTAGTTAATCTCATGAAAGGAGTACTCTTGACTTTAAACATTTGTAATTGCTGAACCAGAGAAGCAGGCATGGTCATTTTTCCCCCTGACACTTTCAAGGTAATGGGGAAGGAAGGTGATTGAGATACATCCAGAAATGGAGGGTGAGCAAATATTATTCAGTGTTAAGCCAGAATTTCCAGTTCCCCTTTTTCTTCAGGGAGATTGTAAGGAAGGAATGGGGGATCTGTGACATGGGAAAAAGACAGTAAGCAAGATATTATGCTCTGTACACCTTCAAAATGCTAATGTTCCCTCTCTGATGGTTGCAATGGGCACCATCCTTGTAGAGTATATAGTAATTTGTGGAAAGATACCCTGCAGGCAGGAAGATAGAAGCCATCTTCAACTTCATCTGCAGTCTAGGAGCTACTCTGGCAATCATGTTTCACCAGAGCCATGATGTAGCAGTAACCTGAATATATTTGCCTGCCAGAGCCATGATAAGTTTTAAGTTTGTTATGAAGCAAGTTATCTTTAGCTACTGTATAGTAATGAATCCATTATTTCCATGAGATTAGGAGTAAAGGCCATGGTAGCAGGCTCCCTAGCCAGACACAAGCACGGTCTTAACTGCAAGACTGCAGATAATTACACAATGCAAATCCCACATCTCAAAATTCTCAAATGCAATCTCACTGTGAGGAGAAGCTTGAAATGCCTGTCAGTGACAGTTTGGACAAACCAATTTACTTGCCACCCACTCTAACAAAATTAAAATGGGCTACAAGCCCATATACAATGGCAGAAGTATTTTTTTTCTTAAAAGCCTAAGACACTAAAGAAAGAGATCATTTTATTTCATGAATAAATCCTGGGCATGAAATGCCAGGGAGAAACCTTGATGAGGAGACAGAGTGCATTCCCTACTTTTAGTCCAAAGCATCACTGTGATTATAAGGAAGCCTGCCGCTACCAAGCGCTAGGAGGCAAGGTATCTCATTCATCAGACTCATGCTTTGAAGTTTTTTTTTCCACGTTCTTCCTTCTTTCAGTCTCAAACGTTGAAGAGTAACAAAGACCAATCCATCCTGAATAATAACACATTTACTGCAACATGGGGTGGTAGAACGTGACCTTTTCAGACCAAAGACCCAGTCTGTTTTTATACTTAGCAGTGGATTAAGTGGAATCCAGATCATCCTAGACATCAAGAAACTTGAACAGGCTGCTGAAGAGGGTTAAAATACAAAGGGTGGAGATACCCCTCTAGGAATAACAGCAGAATATCCTGCAGATGTCCTGATGTTGATGAACCCTGACAGAAGCTTAACTACCAGTTCATTTCACCTCCCAAACTGCTGCTACCAATACACAGAACATTAAGGTTTGGTCTCTGCTCTGCCTCCAGAGTGGTGTCCAAGGTAATCGTGGTGGATAGCAAGGCTGTGGACTGTAGGAACTTATTTATAATCATTGTTAGGCAACATAGTTGCTTAGCAGTTGATAAATACAAGGAAGGCCAGTATGTTCCTGAGACAGGAAAGGCTTAACTAGATACAGGGTATTATGGTGTGGAGAAACACCCGTCCATCCTTACCTACAGCTCTAGGTCTTCTGATCACATAAACACAGTTGGCATGTGAGTTTCAGGAGTTCCAGAACTATTCAAACAAGATGCTGAGGAAAATGACGATGCCATCCGCTGTGATTCAGTTCCTGTGCTTGTAGAAACAGGAAGTCCATGTGATAATAGAACCTTCCCTTCAGTCAAAAGGCCAGCCTTTTCCATAGCACCAACTTCCTAGGGACGAGAAATCAGGTTGGCTGTTCTGACAGACAGGCATCAATGATCATTGCATATATAAATAAATGAGAGGGTGCGAAGATTCTCCTGGGTAAATGCTTAAGTTCAAATTGTTTCCTGTTTCAGTCAAGATGATTAAAATAAATGGACATTGAAAACAAAAATGAATTATGTTTTCATCAGGCAACCCTGAGTGGGTTGAATGAAGTATATCAGCAAATATCTAGAGAGGTACGCTACCCCCATATAGGTGTATTTCCATCCATTTGGAATTTAGAATTAAGGGAAACAGACCAAAGATAACTGGGGTGTGTTCTGGCTCACAGTGGGCCTCAATGATTTCTCTGTGTGCTTCCAAGACTCCTTCCATTCCACTACAAGGAGAAACAATTAAAAAGATGATGGGATAGTCACTGTTAATACAGAATAGACCTGTTAATGGACTTAATTTCAATTTCTCACTGATTAGGGCACTGTCTCAGGGCCCGCTCTACAATCCTGATTTTGACTATGGGAAACTGGTATATTGGTCACTGAATATCAAGTCCTAAATAGGATGGGGTATTCATGCAGAGTAATAAACTCTTCTAGCCTCCCATCTTACCTGCCTGCATAAAAGTTTGGAAAGAATTCTTTCTAGCGCTTGGAGAGAAATCCTAGGAAACTGGAAACTATAGCTTTTCTGGATTTCTTTGGTCTGAAATCTGCACCCATTTCTTTTTGTCTCAGCATTAAATACTGTTATAAGCACATTATCTAATATTAAACAGATTTCATAGAACAGTACCTCTTTCAAACCAACAATCAGACCTATCTTCTCTTTCTGGTGTCCATGGACAGTGCTGTAATCTTCTAAACATATCCATTCAGACACAAGATATAAAATCTCTGTATTTTCTTTACATAATCATGTCATAAGGAAGAGTTTCTGAAACTTTGCTCTGAGATGGTACAAGCATTGTTACTTTTTCCACAAAGACAGTCTATTAGTATTCCAAAAAAATTTGCAATCTGTAATTACAAAGGAATTTCTTCCCATACGTTAAGGGAGATCATTTTCAGTTTTGCTTAGGGCCTCAATACCTTAGAAGAAGTGTAAAGGCACATTCTGGACATTAGACACTTTGTTAAATTTTATTGTTGTAAAAGCTGGTTGTAATCATTGTTTCCTTTATCTTAAATACCAGGGCCTAAATATTTCTAGATCTTTCATAGTCAAACTCTGCATCAGTGTGACTTAAAGATAAGCAGTCTGAGTAGACCAAAGCCCATTCAGCTTGCTCTGCAGTAACATCTTGGCAGGTGATGAAGCATTAACCACTGCTGAAGAATCAGAAAACTTGCTAATTGGTTACCCATTAGCATGTTCATAAAACACTTGATTTTAATTCCTGTTCTGAAGGATTCTTCAAAAATCCCAAAGTACTATATTCATATTTAAGGAAGGAGGAGTTCCTCCTCTTCCTTACTACCCACTACAGCTTAGATGTTTCTGACTGGTGGAAAGGTAATTAAGAATAAAATATTGACTGTTCCTCTGGGACTTTGCCTCCTATCTTAGTCTGAGTTCTCTGAGAGATTTTTCATATGCTTTTACAGTGCCCTCCTTGGTGTGTATTTAGTTAATATGTTCTAATAAAAAGTTGCAGTATACTAATTAGAATTTAGTGTTTCAGTACAGCTTTGGAAGGACTCATCCTGAGTGAAGGGATCTGATGAAGCCCCAGAGTTCCAAAGAATAAGTTGAGTGCTCCCTGGTATTTGCAGGAAAAGAGGTCTAACCCTGATACTTTGATATGTGGAAGAGCTTCATCTCAGAAGGGAAGTCAGCAGATAATAGATTGCATAGTTCTGTGAGTTTTTGCACTGCATAAAGACAGATGGTTAAAAGATGAAAAGAATATTTAAAAGCTTTCTTTTCTAACTGGGCTTCTGGGGGTATGAAGAGAAGACTTGGAGGAGAGTGCTTTGAGATGTAACTTTTAAAAGCTTATCACGCACAATAGCCTGCTCTATCTCGTATTTATAAAATGTGAAAACTTTGCATGGTACCTACACCCATTACTGCACATTTCTTGCACCTTTTTTTGACTCTTATCTAATGCAAAAGCTCTAGCTACAATTGAAAAGTGGGTATGTAAAGCAAAATTTTCTACTGAAGTCACCAGAAATATCTATATCATACTTTCAAGACAGTTTGACCATGCTTCTGAGGAGGGTGAATGCAAACCCTCCCTTGTGGCACATGACAAACTACATGACTTCAGCTTTTAAATTTCCATTTGGGTCAACACTTAAGTGTTCTTGATTGGGAATAGAGGAGATGCTTTACAATCTGTCTATACAATTTGATAGAGAGAAAGAAGACTTTTAAATCGTCTTCTAAGATTGTGTGGCATCAACTATACTGGTCTTACCTCAGTAATGTGACTGACAGAAATCATTAACCCTTGGGAAAATTTCTGATTTCCAAGTGTATGTAAACTGAATGCCGTCTGATTTTTCTTTTGGGTAGTCTGTGCCCAGGTGGAATTTGGTTATTTGGAGAGAGGAATCCCACCATATTGCTCCCTGTTTGATCATGTCTCCCTCTTTCTTGGATCTGTTAATGAGAGGTTGTGTCAGGAAGTCAAAATATGGGGGTGGAAAGAGCTTGCTAGGTGGCTGTAAGATATTCTGGTGAGTCGTGTTTAGGAATAGAAGACTGAGCTTCTGGAAACATGAAGGGAAGAGTTGGGGATTGCTTGGGATAGAAGCTGTAAAATGTTATCATGTACAGTAGCCTGCTGTCTCACTTATAAAATGTTGGAACTGGAAACCATTATAAGGTACTTAAACCCATTACATTTACAAGGAAGATTGGAATAAACAAAAATTTGAAGGGCTCTCTTGCCCTTTGGTGTACTACCTGTAAATTCTTTCTTTGCCTGTTTCTATCTGATTTTTGTTTCCTCAGAAAATACAGAATTTGTTAAAATCTTTGTATGACCACAATGAACAGGGATCAGTTTAAGTATTGGGAACTGAACTTGTCTTGTTCCCTTTATTTCTGCAGTTTTCTATTTTCCCTTCATGTCCCCCAAATGAAAAATAACAAAATTAAATAAAAATATGGAAATGTAAACACTTTGTTAGCCAAGACTATAAAAATTAGGACATGCCTTAATGTATCAGAATGTATGGTAAGAGTTTATAGACTTGTCTTTGGAAGATCAAGACAAGTCTGTTAATCTGTGTCCATGGCTATCTCAACAGTTCATCTCATGCACTTTAGTCTCTACGTGAATGTACAATGGCTGCTGGCAAACACATCTTTGGAGGGTTGCAGTTCTTGAATGTCAACTGTGTCTGCAGTTTACTATCATGCAGAAAATTGATAGTGGTGATAATAGGAGGACTGGTAATTTCTAAATGAAGAGTGCATGGAGGGAGAAGGATGTCAGGGGAATGCTTGATCTTCCTTTCAAATTGTAGTATTTACTCGTAGACTTTAAGGTCAGAAGGGACCAGTCTGATCATCTTATCGGACCTCCGGACAGGGCAGAACTTGAAGAACTATTTGCATGTTGAATGGAAAAAGTGAACTTGTGCAATTGGCATATTCCATGAACCTTAGTGTCTTCCGCTTTCAGTTTCGAGCACTTTGGAATAAGGCAATAGTTGTTAACTGTTATCCTCCAATTACAGTGTATGTATTGGGAATAAATTACAGGGCCTGAAATAAATTGAGAGTCGGGGGAGGAGCTATGGGATTGTCTTTTGTGGAATATATTGATAATGTGCTCTCATGGAAATGCTTAGCTCTGATAGTATCAAACAAGTCTTGAGCGTTACTGTACAGTTAAATTTAATGAATTAACATCTGGTATGTTAGCAGCCCTGGCAACAAGGTAACTTTTTGTAATCTACTTAATTCCTCTCCCTTATTGACCTGCATTCTGACTTCAAATACTCAGTTCGATTCAAGTAAATCCAAGCAGGCATGCTTGAGAAAATGGAGCATATTTCAGCAGGAATGTGTCCTGAAACAGCAATCCTTTTTATTTTTTGCTTTTACAAGTATGAACATACACGGTCTAAATGGCAAACTGTTAGTATTTTTGTGCAACCCTCCTTGTTACTACACGTTTGTTTTCTATAAAGGAAGTGCTCAAATTCAGTCATATGGTGCAGAATAGTAAAATGTGTACCGTTATTTAAGCGTATTTGACATGTTAGTATCCCAGGGTTAAAACTGGCTCTGCAGTATCAGCAGGAAGAATAGCATTGTGTAAATTACTTGATATTTACATGTATGCTATCTTTAGTTGTTGGTTTTTCTTTTTTTATTTATTTGGACCTGGAATCAACTGAGAGGCAGAAAACCTCTGTCTTTGTATATATGTATAATGATGGTGTACACGGGAGTTACTACATTAAAATGTGGGGGGTTTTACAGGTCAACAAGGGCACCAACAAGATTATTCAAAGGCTTGGGAGGAATATTACAAGAAGCAAGGTAATGTTTGTTAGAAATGAGATTATTTTGAGCTTCTGTGTCTATGTTACAGCAACAAAGCTATAGTTTTAATTTCTTTTAGGTCAAGCAGTTCCAGCTCCAACTGGGGCCCCACCAGGTCAGCCTGATTATAGCGCCGCATGGGCTGAATACTACAGACAGCAAGCAGCATATTATGCCCAGACAAGTCCACAGGGAATGCCACAGCATCCTCCAGCACCACAGGTATAAAGTTTTATGAATTTCTTTGATTTTTTTTTTTTTTTTTGCATGTCTCCTGCTTTGTTACATTTGGAGTATGCATCCTTTTTTTTTCCCTGGCAAAATAACTCAGAATAATTAGTAAATGACTTTATCTGGTAACTTGAGTTCTGTATCTCTTTAGGACATTCAGTGCTTTTGATTAAAAAAAATTTTCTCCCCCCAGGGTTTTGAAAACCATGCAAGAAGCCACCACCATTTACATTAACCAATTTTTCTTTCTTAAAGGCTTCACTCCTGAGTTAGCTCAATTTAAAGGATTTTCTTTAACTTTTTGTGTATCTCTTATGTATCTCTTCTGCACAGGGCCAATAATAAGAAGTGGACAATACAGTATTTGCTTCATTGTGTGGGGGAAAAACCTTTGTTAAATGTATGGATGCAGACGCCTTGATGAAGATCTTAATTTTGTTTGGTTTAAAAATAGTGTTTTTGAAAATGTACAAAATATCTATCACTACTGATAGGAGGTAATATTTCTGTGTAGAAATGAAAATTGGTTTGTTTTTAGTATATTAGTGTAGATGTACACATTCCAGCAAATGTATTTGCAATTATTATGTGGTCAATGCTTTTGTGATATAAATGTACTTTTTCAATGTATACTTTATCACTTTTAAAATGCCTGTTTTGTGCTTTACAATAAATAATATGAAACCTCCTGTGTCGGTAAGTTGGATATGTGGATATTTAAAGAATTCTAGGACTTGCTAGCAATGCTGAATTAAGGTATATGTACCCAAATGAGATTTCTTTTTTCCCCCCATGAAATCTTAAAATGAATTTAAAAACTTGTCATTGGCATGCTTTTCCCCTTTGCAGAATAGTGGTAGATGGAAGATGCTTCATTTATTGTATTTTGCTGTCTAGCACCAGTATTCTTGATATCTTTATTTTCTTTCTATTTGATTAAAAACTGCATGTGTTTAAGAAGGTGATCTTTGGGCATACTTCCATTGCATTAACAGTGAAATTTCCCTTTTTATACATGACCACTATGTCAGATCTGTACAGCTGCTATAAGTTAACCTTTTCTGTTTTTAATCTGACACTTACTTGACTGTTTCAGCATAACTGCTTTAAACATGTTTCAGATTAGTTATAAAAGGCTTTTACTTGCATAATTAAATGTGCTAAACATTCAGATCGCAGTAGTTTATTTCAAAATTCAGCGTAGAAAGGTCAGCGTGATAATGTTTTTAGTACCAGAATTGCATCTGATATTGAAACATATTTTGTTGTGGGGGGGAGTGCTTGACTGAGAACTTCCTTCAGTACAGATAAGTTCTGTTGTGGAAATGCTCAAGACCAGTTGTTGAATCATATTATTTGATACACTTTTTGGTACTCTAATGCTCATACTGAAAATCTGATATTCTGTTGAAATTCATTATTTGCTGTTTGCATATTTCTTGGCTCTTTGCATATATTAGATTACATGCAATACAGTCTGTCTTGCCATTGTCTGTTGAAGTGCAGGTTTGATCCAGCCAGTATAGAACTAGCTCTATAGGGGTGAGGAGGACTGTGCTGTGTATCATCCTTGATTGTTCCTTCAAGGAGCATTGCACTGTAAGTACATCAGAATGACAAATCGATGAACTGCAACAGTATCTTTTTGTCAATGTTCCACATAATGCAAATGCCATACTTGTGTGAATATGATGTTGGAATACAGTGCTAATATCTTAGGAAATCATAACTGCTTCTTAATTCAGAAACATAGGTGTGCATATATATATATATGTGAGCTTTATGGGTAAGTATTCTTGAAACGTTCAGCAATAGCTAAAGAAGATCTTGTGTTATCTAAGTAATGCAACGTTTTTCACTAGTACTCCTGAGACAAAGGCTGTATTATTTAGTGTATGAAAATATGCATATCTTGTTAACATGAAAGTTATTGGAACTGATTGACAGATAGAAGTTGTTTCGTCTTCAGTTAGTTTGCAGACATGTAGTGATGCGAGTACATGCTAAACCATTTTATAAACCTGTATTTGCCTTACCTTTTTGGGGCGCCATTTGTTGCTTTGAGAATACTTTTTTTTTTTAAGGTGGCTGCAGAGAGAAGTAAAACTTAAGGCTTGAAATTTGAAGTAGTTTTATTATTCAGATAATTAGCAATGTATTTTGTGTGGTAGAACCTGGAGGGAAATACCTTACCCCATTTTGGTTTAGGAATTTTAGTAATAGTTTGAAATAGGAAGCTATTTGAAATCTTTAGTGTAGGATATGAAGTTTAATAGTTAAGGTATTTTGCATGATACTTTTGTAGATGACCTTATAGTAGAATTGTGCATTTATTATTAAACAGAATTTAAATTCACTGACTTCTTTATCGTTCACAAAATGGAGGCTGTTGATTTTTGATTCATTTAAGGTATAAAATCTTTATTAATTGCAAACAGTGCAATTATTTATACTTCACAGTGCCTTCCCAGACCTTCCACCTTAGGTTCTGCTGCAAAAAGCAACAGGTAAGCACAACCTAAGGAAGTATATAAATAAATATTTCAGTACATTAATGTTGTCCCTGTGAGATTTTTGTGGTTGTGTATTCAAAAGCAATCTGCTGAATTCCCCCAAATGCATTGTTACTCATGATTCCATTTCAGTGGAAAGTCAGTTGTTTAAACAACCGTTCATATTTCTGGGTAAATATGTATCTTTCTTTTTTTAAGAAAAGATGAGTGGATTGCTGCAGTAATTAAACTTAATTTGAATAAGTCATTTTTGTTACTTTTTCCTCAGATAGCTGAATTGTAACAATTAATAAAGGAAAACCAAACTTTTTTCTCCAAGATGCAGGAAATACTTGGTTAGAAACTTCAACAGCCTTCACAAATGTTTTTATAACTGGCAGGACATTATTCCCACCCCACCCCTAAAAGCTAAAGGATACTGTGTGTTTCTTCTGTCACTGAAATTAATAACTTGACTTTTTAAAGAAGTTGTACATCGTGATATTAGTGGAATTTGTAGATAACCTAGTTTGCTTATCCATCTGATATAGTAGGAAAATTGACACTACAGTTTTTCAGAACAGTATGTCTTTATTAGAAAGCATGTGCAAAAATGAAATGTTAACTGTATGGCAAATCTTTTCAGTATCTATATAGCAATCAGTATTTTCTGTTCTTTGATACTTTAACTGAATTGCTGTATATTTTTGCCAGTTTAAAATGTTTGTTTTATTAGATGGTCTGGTACGGTTTTTAGTTAAAGCAGCATCTCATCCGTTTTTGTTTATTCAATATCTAAAATGTGCTGATCCTTTTTTCAAAAGTCCTGCTTATATCTACATCAAAGAAAAATATTCAAAAATACTGCCTTCATTTTCACACACAGTGCTGAAGATGCTGCAAATCATAGCTCATAAAATCAGGTCCTGAGATAGTTACTACCAGTAAAGAGGAATCCTTTGAGTGTATGCCATTGGTGAGCCGATGAGCATGGACCATAGAAGGGCTCCATGTAGAAGGTAAAATTGGCAAAACATAAGATTTGAAATGTATCCCGTACGTAATGGTGTAGGGTATAATTTTTCTGTCTGATCACTTTTCATTCTTTAAAGTGCTATTTGCTTGACCATAAATGTTCCATAATCTGTTCAGTTTTAGAGACTATGTGGTTAATAATATTAAACCATCTATTTTAATTTATATTCTTCTAAACAGTCAAGCTTAGATATATTCACCTTCTGAAATTAATAGTTGCACTTAATTCCCTCTAGCCACTTCATTTTTGTTTACATGTAGTTTGATATGTAACTCAGATTTATTTTGACATGAGTACCAGTATGTACCAGTGGGTTTTTAAATCCTAAAAATTTATTGTCTGGGGTGGGATCTCTATTTCACTTCCTTAAACATGTTGCTTTTTATTTCACTGTTACATAAATATTTTAATGAGCAATCTTGAGTAAATTGAGAAAGGGGGAGGAAATAGAAAAGATTGGAGTGATGATGGGATGTGAAAGTCACAGGGCTTCAGTTTAGTGTTTGTGGCATATTGATTTTCAGCTCACTTTGCTGGACTTAGTCACATTTATGCTAAGCATAGTGTTGTTACTTAATTCCGTCTCCAAACAGAATTTCTTGTTAGAGGATAGAAGTTAAATGACTAGATCTTATTTCTGAGTGAAGATTGTTTTTGTGATTTGGTAGAAAAGTAACTGAACTTTCCAAAATGGGAGGTTAAATAACTGTATCTTCAGTTGGTAGAACCCCATAAATGAAATAGGAAGTCAAAAGTATTGACTGCAGTTTTAAAAGGGAAGGTAGGAGAAGCATAATGTTAATACAGCAAAAGCATTTACAGATCACTTTCCGCAGTCTTTATATTGTAGGACATGAAATACAGTGTCAGCTGGAAGGATACCCTTCATCTAGAAGTATCATATAGTGTGTTTTGATGTCCAGGCAGGTTGTATTTTATCACTGCATAGCTTATCTTACATGAAATACTTCATCTTTTCCCCTAAAACTGTTCTTTTGGATACTCGAAACTATCTTTCCCCCATGAAATAACTTTTGTAGTATGTTGTAAATTGGCAAAATTTGGGCTTTCGAGTAAGCATACAGTTGACAGGGTTCCCTCTTCCCTAGTAATTATAAAACCCTTTTGTATATGCACATATTTCTCTTATATGCATGTGAGATGCATTTTCGTCCTGAGAAAAGTGTTCTCTACAGAAACTACCCGTGTGTAAAAAGAAGATTGGCTTTATAAGGCTACTGTGATGGGAACAGTGTCTTAGGGAGATGCAGCTTGGACTTGAGGTAAATTGAATGCTTTACAAAATGTGGTTTTGAGCTTGCATTATTGATGTTGTATGTAATATGGGTACACATTAACTGTATAACATTTTTGTATGGTTTTCTCAATAAATGTAAAATTATGGATAGTAAAAAATAATGTTTGTCTTTTTTCCCCTTCTTTCCTCCTGGCTTCATACTGACTTTCACATCTCTGTGTCCGATGGAAAATACACACGTTTGTATTTATTTTCCCAATATTATACAAATTGATGCAAGAATCATTGAAACATAGGGTTGGAAGGGGCCTGGAGTGGTCATCCAGTCCTTGTCATCCCCAGCTTGAGACAGGACGAAGTATACCTAAATCATTGGCTCTCAACCTTTCAGACTACTGTACTCCTTTCAGGAATCTTGAATACCCCCAAGTTTCACCTAACTTAACTACTTGCTCCCAAAATCAAACATAAAAATACAAGTGACACAGTACACTCAATGTAAAATCACTTACTTTCTCTTTTTACCATATAATTATAAAATGAATAAATTGGAATATAAATAGTGTACTTTTCAGTGCAAGTATAAACAAGTCATTGTCTCTATGAAATTTCAGTTTGTACTGACATCACTAGTGCTTTCTTTATAGCCTGTTGTAAAACCAGGCCAATATCTAGATGATAGCCTCATGTACCCCAGGTTGAGAACCACAGCCCTAGACCATTGCTGACAGGTGTCGGTTTAATCTTTTCTTCTAGAGCCAGGGATTGCACAGCCTCTTTTGGTAACTTATTCCAGCACAAGTTTCCCCCAGCTATCTCCCTTGCTGCAGATTGTTCATCATACCTCAGTGAGAACAACAGCTGATCACTGTCTCTGTAACAGCCCTTAAGTTTTCAAATATGACAATCTTTTTATCCTTTTTGTTGCTCTCTCTGGAATAACTATGATGCCCAAAACTGGACAAACTTCCATCTGAGGCCTCACCAGCACTGACTGGGTAGAGGGGGAAAAGCTGAGTTTTACATCTGACAGTCCAGTTACTTACAACCCAGAAAATCTGCCTTTTCAAAACTGCATCACGTAGCTGACTTGTGTTCGATTTCTGATCCACTGTAGCCTCCAGATTCTTTTTAGCAGTACAGCTGCCTAACCAAGTTATTCACTACTTTGAAGGTATGCATTTGAATTTTTCTTTGCACTGAGCTATACTGAATTTGATCTTACAGATATTGAGGTCAGCATCATCGCACTCATCAAGTCTGACATTAAATCTCTCTCCTGTAACAGGCCCATGTCTTGTTATTTTTGTGCAAGTTCTCCAATTTGTCAAGATCATTTTGAATTCTAATCCTGTCCTCCAATGTGCTTGCAGTTCCTCCCACTGTGGCATTGTATGCAAATTTTACACATGCACTATTGTCTCCATTATCCAAGTCATTAAGGAAAACACTGAATACTATCTGACCCAAGACAGCATTACCCTGCTGGAGATGTCAACAAGCCATTGACAGAGTAGTTATCTTTCAACCAGCTGTGTATCCGTCTAGTAACTTCATCTAGTTCACATTTCCCTACTTGTGTTGAGAATAACCTATGGGATTGTCAAAAGTTTTACTGAAATCAAAATCTATCACATACATTGGATCTCTCTCTTACCAGTAGGCCAGAAGCCCTGTCAAAGGAGGAGGTAGGTTGATTTGACATGTGTTCTTGACAAATCCATGTTGGCTATTACTTTATCACCTGATTATCCTGTAAATACAATAGTTTTGTGAAGAAACACCACCTACATGAAATGAAGCAAGATGTATTTGAAAATTTTATTTCTTTTTGTAATATTCAGCATACTGTCACTCAACTGTTCAGCAAATAATTCTGTCAGGGTATATCTAATTGTAATTGTTCAGTGAAAGCAAAACTAATTTTAAAAGCATGCAGTTAATAAACAAATGAAACCAATAACTCGACTATATAACTTAAAACCTTACACAGTCATTTTCTTTTAAGAACATCTTTCAAAAGAATTGCCTAGGAATTCATTTGCATACAGCTTCTAGCTTATTGTATCATGCTGAAGAATACAAATACAAAGTTAAAGTAGCTTTTGCATTTAAAAATTTCTATGAGTTGGACAGAATAATCTGAACAAAATTCATTTAAAGGTATTTTGAGATGTTGGCACTTACACCCATTTGTGGGTTTCCATGAGAATTAATACTTGTCT
Organism: Pelusios castaneus; assembly: GCA_007922175.1. NCBI lineage: Eukaryota > Metazoa > Chordata > Testudines > Pelomedusidae > Pelusios > Pelusios castaneus. Next base: position 4,428,592 of record ML685778.1, read on the forward strand.
TTTCATCACAAAAGGACTATTATAACTTAAAGCACATGCATTTATTTGCTGCATTTGCTACCTATACGCTGAGATGCAGTAACAAAAATTGCACAAGATGGGGATGAAAGTTGAGAAAGTAGCCACTGTACAAATCCCAAAAGGTACTTTCTACCAATTTAATTTTAATATGCCAAACACTATTTTGACACACTGGTAGAGTAGTGAAAAAATAAACTTTAAAGCAAGCCTAATGGTACCAAAACCATAGTGATGTATTTACATTCTCATGAGTGATTATAGGCTAATTATACATCCCATTATTTGAATGTGAGTGTTTATTAAAGCTGGTTGGAAAAAAAAAAAAAACAACCTTTTTGTTTAAAAATAGCACAGTATTTATATTCCAGAAACACCTTTTGTCTTGAATCTTCAGACACAAAATAAAGCAGCTGAAAACAGTGTTCACAGAGAATATATTGGCACATTTATACTACCTCTCAAACTTCCAGGTTGTGTATTTAGCTGTAATACTACAGACTAATTGGCCTTCAACAGCAGGAACACAAGTACAATTCAGCTTTTTCTACAGTTGGGCTTTTCATACCAATTCTTGTGTTTTAGTGTAAAAAGACTGATACCAAATTTCACATTGTAATAGAACTTAAATACTCATGCAGTTTGAAGGATATCCTTATCTGATATAGGAATGACAAATAAACAGACACTTTCTTGTTTCCTTTTATTGGCCCCACCATAGAAAGAGAGATGGATGCAGTAAGAAAGTTGAGGGGAAGTTTCCAGCAAAAGTAGAGCATTAGTAGTCATCAGCTAGAAAAGAACAGAAAAGGGTCAAGAAAAATAGAATAGACATTTTAACAGGAAAGGGGGTAAAGTATTTAGGCACTCATACAAAACAATAAAACATTAACTCTTACTTTCAATGGTGAGAATACAGGTGCTAGCTGCTGTGCCTCTGCTGTTGACTGCTTTACACATATATTCTCCTTCATCTTCTGGGAAAGTTTCTGGTAAGTAAAGGCAGTAAGTTTCTCCTCTTTCAATATATTGGTAGTCCTCAGAGTCCTGCAACATTTCCCCTTCAAACCACCATGTGACTTCAGGCTTTGGCTCTCCCGTAATTTTAACAGTAAATCTTACTGGCTCACTATCCACAACTGATACGTTCTTCAGGGGTTTCTTAAACCATGGAGCTCCTGACCGAGCTTGGTTGTCTTCATCTTCATAAGTAGAACCATTAATAATACTTACTTCCTCTTCCTCTTCCCTTTTCTGTGTTAAAATTGATTTAGAGAATTTTAAACATTTGTTATAATATGAACACTATGCAATGTCTAGTAAATCTCTGATCATGAGACAGTTAGAAAAAGTACTAACATTTTGGGCAAAGGAGATGGCAACTTAAACCCAAGTGCACTTAAGAATGCATACCCCGATCTGGTCCTGAACAACAGTGTAATAGGAAAATTGGAGAAGACAGCTTAATTGGTAGGTGAGGTGCACTCTGTAAAACAGAAGCACGTATGTGGCTTCCCTCTTATTTTGAGAGCTGGCAGTGGGTACACACCTCCATTTTCTGTACAGCATTATGTATTTATATCAGACATTTTCCTTCAACAGGAATATTTGCAAATGTCAAAAGCAATCTTATGACATCGTCTGTTATTTTCGACTGTTTCTTAAATTTTTGCAGTAATCAAGACTATCGTGACTCTGGCAATGTTGCTACTAACTGGAAACAATCCAGTTGTTAAAACATGCATTTGATGAAAATTAAATTAATAGAAAATTCTTGGCTTTGAAGGAAAATCTCTGAAGAGGGCATTTTTAATCCTCCATACCTTCTGTAATGCAGCATCAATTTCCTTCTGTTCAAATTGCATACGTAGTAATTTTTGTTCCTCAATTCTTCTTTGTTCCTCCTCTTCCCTTGCCTTTGCCATTTGCTCAAATCTAGCCTTCATGTTGATTTTATGAGTAAATGGAGCCTCAGATTTCTTGGCAGGCTTCACATCTACCTCATCATCCTTTTCAGTTTAAAGAATAAAAACAAATTCAGAAAAGTAGGGAAGTTTAGAATATTTTGTCATAATACTGACAGTAGATTGCATGAATAAACAGTAAAACAAATGCTAGTTTATTTGAAGGGTTCATGTTATGCTTGCACAGTGGCCACCATAACCAAGCCAGAATGCTGTAGTTTAAATTCCTGAAACAATAGCCTCTGAGGGCGAAGTCTATACTGGGATTTAAAGATGGGATGTTAGATAGGTAGCTTGACCTAATTAAGTAGAGATTCATAAAAGAGATTAAGCAAGAATGCTTTAAAACAAACTAGTTGAATTAAAATCCAGCTCCTTACTATAACTATACTTCTAAACCCTAGGTTGCCTTCATAGGGCCCCCCCCCCCCCAAGTGTCAAGTTAATTTTGATGTAAACTTCTAATAGCTGAGTTGCATGGGCATTCCTACAAATGTCAGTTTCGAGGTATCTTGTACAGCACCTAGCACAAGATTCCAATCTTTATGAAGGGACTTCTGAGCACTATCCAGCACATAATTAACATTTAATCATTATGCTAACTCTTGTGTATGTAACTCAAATTTTCTGGGTGGGTGGCTGAGAAAGATGACAAAGCATGAGGAAAACATTGCTTTTGGGGGGCCCCCAAATTTTTTTGAATAAATAAAATGAACAAAGAATCATTCAGTTCTGCTATTTCCCTTCAATAATTAGGGAGTGTTCAAGATTGTGGTATACTTGTAAAATCCTTTACAACAGCCCATATATACATAGTATATGGGGCATTAAACACTTCTTTGTGCAGAGTAAGAAAGAAGAAGTAGATGGATTACAACCCTTTAAGCACCTGCCATATTTTGCTGTTGGGGGGGGGGCGAGGGTGTTATTTCATGGGATTTGGCCCTTCCCCTTTCTCTGTAGAGCTGCTAGGTGTACTGTGAAGTCTCCCAAAACATTTCTTGACTAGTCCCAAGCTTCCTGTGCTTTTGACCACCTGCAAGTTTTTCTATTTAAAAATATAAAGTTCATCCTGTTTGTTTTACAAAAATATTGGGGGTCCTCCTTCCCTTCTAAGAAATTTGCTGTAGCAGGCCCTGCCCCAAAATGGGGGAAAACATTCCTCCCTTCTGCAAAAAGCCTTAGGAAAAAGGAAGCAAAGACAGTGGTACAGTAACACTTCTTTCATGACTAGAGGTTGCTTGTAACTGAACAAAACATGATGGTTTAAAACGGCCCCTTTATTTTCTAGTACTGTAGTTTACATTTAACTATATTTCATTTTTTAAGTAATTTTGGTATTTTTTAATGTTTTTTAGGCATGAAAAAAGCCAACACAAAAAGCTCACTGATTTAAATGTCAATTCAAATAATACTTTAAAAAAAACAAACAAACCTGTAGCAAAACGTGCTGGCACTAATTTTTCTAATGTGAAATAAGTTTGGATCTTTTTTTATTCTGTAGCTTGTACACAGGAAAATTAAATAGACTTGAAAAAAATCTTTAATGGTACTCTGAGGCCACCTGCCCACTGGCAAGGCTCCTCCCCTCTTTCCCCCTGCACTGCCAGAGGTGTGGCAAGATCCCAGTGCACAGCACAGGCAAAGTTTGGGCTGTGTTGGGGTATTGGGTGCGGCCCTTGAAAACTTCCCTAGAGTTCAGCCTTCAACACCAGCAGACTCCTGCATGAGCTAGCAATTCATCCCTCTCCTGAAAGGAGGGTGGATGAAAACAGCCAGAGGAGGGACAGGTGATGGGGTGAAACAGCACCCTGAAACAGCACCCCCCCATGGGCAGAAATGTTGGGGACAAAAAACCCAGATGTGTGCCTACAGTACCATTTAAGATGTAATTCAGGCACTGTATGGTACCACTGTCCGCCCTCACGCCCCTAATCTGCTTCCTTCCGGGTTCACTAGGTGTTTAGCTCACTGGTCAGTTCTGTTTGAGGTTCTACTGTACTATACAGATTAACCTAATAATAAGAACAGAACCGTCTCTTCACTGCTAAGGTGCCATACGTCAGTGTTCTCCTTTTCTAACCCTCTCCTTGACAGTGAAAACTTTGCTCTTCTTTTAACTTGTGACCTTCCCAGAAGCCATGTTATTCATTCCTAGCCTTCTCTCCAGGATGACTGTCCCCTACAACCATCTCAGCTCCAAAACAGCAGAAACAGTTGTGAACTGGGGAGGACAGGGTTGTAAAGAGGATTTCCCAGGAAGAGGTATACTACCAGAAAAAAGGGTACAGTGTCTGCCAATGGTCAGCTCCTAATCTTGCCTTTGGGGACTGGGTTATAAAGTACCTGGAAATTAACTAGTTTAGCAAAGGTTAAAAGGGAAATGTCTGAAGAAAAGATAAAAGGGAAAGAACTGGAGAAGAGAGTAAAGCAAACTGCAATGTGGTGAGAAGGGAAACAGTAAAATAAAACAAACAAGGAGTCCTGTGGCAGTTTTAAAGACTAACAGATTTATTTATCGCATGACCTTTCGTGGGAGAAAATCCTTATTAAAATATCAAAGGGGTAACTGTGTTAATCTTGTGCTGAACTAGGAGTCCTGTGGCACTTTTAAAGACTAACAAATGGGAGAAAGCTCATGCGATAAATCTGTTAGTCTTTAAGGGTAGGCTCTGTTAAGTCGACTTAAAGTCGACCTTGTTAAGTCCACTTAGAGAGTCCACATTGAAAATTCCTATCGACTGCCTGCGTTCACACTGGCAGGTGCTTGGTCGACGGAGGAGTGGTGCATTGTGGTTAAATGGGAGGGGGCCTGGAGGCCAATTAGGTGGACGTAAGGGCTTTCCCCATCCACACTGGCTTAAGTCAACTTAATAAGGTTGACTTGAGCGTTAAGTCGACCGTCAGAGGTGGTGTTAAGTCGACTTAAGGAAGCACCTATGTCGGCTTAATAAAAGCCCAGTGTGGACGCAGGAGTCGGTTGGTCGACTTCGACTTTCTTAAGTCGACTTAAGGCTCCAGTGTAGACGTACCCTAAGAGTGCCACTAGACTTCTTGTTGGTTTGTTAAAGTTTGCTATTTGAAGGGCATATCTAAGAAAGTGACAGTAAAAAGGACAGTATCCAGAACCAAAGTCTGCTGGGAGTGTATTTTTATGTCACAAGTTTGCAGCAGCAGCTTCCAAAACTGCATAGTTTGGGGCTTAGTTGCAGAAACAAAAGGCAAATTCCCAGTATGTTAAATGAATAGGGTTATACATTGATTAAATAATTGAAATGGGGGGGCACGTAATGGAGCTCTGGCAAGACAGTGAAAAAGGTAGTGCTGGGGATTGGGTTGAGGCACTGAAGATGAGACTCGGACCTCATGACATCACTACATTCTCAAGCAATATTTCGGGAAGCAGCAGCTGGCTGCTAAGAGACCATGAGGAAGAAGAGAAGGGATCCTCCTGGCAGCTCTGGGGCCAAGCTATTTTTTGCCTTGATCTCCTTACAATCCCTCCGCAGACAAGGCATATTAGGGAAGGAGGTCAGGTGCTAATGTTCGTTTTGTTTTTTTCCCTAGCAGAGGAGGGAGAGAATAGGGAAATTAGGCCACTATATTAGTCACGGAAGGGGAAGGGGGAACAAAATGTGGACCAGGCTTGTTGGAAGCTTCAAACTGGGAAGCGCTATTTCCACCTCTTTCCTCCACCTTGTGAAAAAGAATAGTTTAGCCTTCTCCCTGTAACTCCCTCAAGGACATGATTGCTTCTGGCTGAGTAACAGGCCTCTCACTCCCTGCTCCTCAAATGAGAACCTGGAGAAACTCAGGCAGAGACCCGCTTCTTGAACTCAGGTCCCTTCCCAAGCCATAACAGAGCAAAAACTTTTTTTTAATAAATACAATAAGGCAACACCATAAGCAGGTTTTATAGAAAGAACTGATTAAAATCAATCGGTTTGGCACAATATTTAAACACCACTTACGTGTTCATGTCAGCCATTTGCCAGACAAATGGCAGGTTTGCAGGGTGATAACTCACTGGATGGTAAAAAAAGATGGTGGGTGGGGACTTAATGTGGGTGGAATCAAGAGCAAATGTACACTAAAGCCTTTGTGAATACAGAGAAAAATAGGTTGGTGGGAAGAGCGACACTGCTTGTTCTCTAAGGGTAGGCCAGGAGGGACCTCTTCAGGTGGCCATAGCAGGGGATAGGGAAAGTAGTGGGGGGCGGGGGACCACCATGGTGATGGAAAAAATTCAGATAGCCAGGCAGTATTATTCACTTTAGGGTCATGAGGTACTTTAGATGAGTTTGCAGCTTACTGAGGATGAAGGTTCATGTCATTAAAGTCCTAACAGCTAAACTACTGTGACAACGTTTTAGCAATCTTACACTGGAAATAACTTGCCTCATGAAATTTCTCTGTCTCCCTCTCTCTTATTTCCTGGTCGAGAGCTCTTCTTCTAGCTCGCTCCTCTTCAATTTTTTTCTTTATTTCTTCTTCAGACAATTTTCCAATTTTTTCAAACTTGCTTTTTAGGTTCTTTGCCTGAATAGAGCCACTTCTTTTTAATTTTATTAGCTCTTCATATTCCCTACTTAATTCAAAGGTTTCAGCCTCTTCCTCCTCCTGAAGTTAACACATAACAAAAGACAGATAAGCATACCTGATTTCAAAAACTGCTTTTATGCCAAAACTGCCAAGTGTAACTAACTAAATATTTCTTAAATCTAGTGCAACCAAGGTATCAGAAGATAGTGGTAGATCTTGTTCTTTTTTTATATGTAAATATTTTTTAAAAGGTAAAAATACTGACTGACTACATTTCTTCTGAATCAATTGTTACTTTGAAAGGCTCTTGCCTCTTCATACAGCCCCCCTCAAGTTACTGTTCTGTGAAGTCAGCCCATGTGAAGGGTGCTTTATTGATGTGGCACTGCATAAACAACAGATAGTTCTGGAGGCAGTCTTCTGCCACAAAACAGCAGGGCAGTGCAAGAGTCTTCATGTTACCCTTCCAGGGTCCTTCACACAGAGCAAACGCATAGTTCAATCTCCATGTCTCTGACAGCTGGCATTTTGGAGAGGGGGAGTGAACCCATGTCCACTGGGAATAAGAAACCACCAATTTATTCCACACAGGCCAATGAACTGTCATCATGGTAAAGACCTTGTAAATAGTGATTACCTTGATAAAAATTCCTATTTATGCTGCCCAATACTCTGGTATTCCATACTTATATTCTATATTTTTAATTCTGATCTAATGCAGCATGCCATAACAAAATCTAGTCTCCAAAAATATAGCTGCTTTTGAAAAAGAAAGTAATGCTTCAAATATTCCTTAGAAAATCATTATACAACACATAAGTTACACTATTATATACTTCAGCTACACACAGCTTAATAGCAAAAGGAAAACTGGATATTCTGACTACTGAAAATGAAGAAGGATCTGGATTAAGCATGAAAAAAACAAAAGCAAAAACATCTTAAAGACAGTTTTGGATGGGAATTAAATCATTGACCTCACTTTGTTTTTTCTAGTTACCTCTTCTCTTTCATTTCAGCTTTGATAGTGCGCACTAACTTGTTTTTCCAAGGTACACTGCAATCCCAAACATACCTGGAAATCTCAAATCCTCAAGCCTTTATCACTCACTTTGGATCCTCCAAGGATGAGCTTGCTATTCCTCATTTGCTAATTTTTGAAGGTTTTGACCGTATTCCCAATCCTAATCACTGCTCTGCCCAACCATACAAAAATCATTTGAGTTTTACGAAAAATAAGTTGTGGGTTATTTTCATTTACTTCTAGTTTCTTAGATTTACAGTTTGCATTTGCAAAGTATTCTCTGCAAGCATGAGGTCTAGAAACTACTTAAAAATCATTTTTTAATTTTATCGCATAACTCAAGGAGCTGGAGCTTTAAGAAAAGCCAAATATGGCAAAAACTCATAAGATCAACAGTCGGAAGAGGAAATAATTCTCTTTTGCACTTTTGCTGAAGAAGGACTTTACATACAATTTTCCAAGTACTCCTGTGAGAAGTTACAAAACAGCTTTTTAGCAGAGGATACCGAAAAACTTGCAGAAGCTAATGTGGAAGGAGACAGATTTGTAAGTCTTAAATGGTTGGCATTCAGTTGGTGATGGCGAAGCATATTAATAATATTTATAATAATTAATTAAAAAGGGAACAAATTTTCAAATGGAAAACAAAATTATTAAAGTGTTAGCTATATCTGCTTTCCTTTTCCCATTTCCAAGCAATACTTAAAAACAACAAAAAAAAACTACTAGTGGCTGTACACCTAAGTCTTTAAAACTTAGAATTTTAACCAATGAATTAAAGTAATCCATTCAGTATTAGCTATCATGGAGATTAACCCTGCATGACATTGGATTTCTTTACTTTTAATAATACAAACCTCTCCCATTTCTTGTCTGAGCTGCTCAAATTCTTGCTTCTCCATTTCCAATTTTTGCCTGCGCTCTTCTTCTGTGCGTCTCTTTTCTTCTTCCATTTTTTGTCTCAGTAGCTCCTCGAAATTAATTTCCAGTTTACCTGGTGTAAGAGATTCTTGAGAAAGTGTTTTAAACATCTCTGGGGTCTCATCATCCAGAACCTGTTGGAAATAATTATTTGTTGCCAATTTTGATACAATATAAGTGTACTTCTGCTAAATTAGAATTGTTTGAGTATGCTGAAAATACAAAATTTGAAAATGATAATTAGGCCTTTTTTGCTACTTCTAATTCACAGTGAAATAAGATGGCACATATTTTAATTTAGAAGACTTGAGCAAATTGATTCATTTGAGTTTTGCTTTAGGGTGCTATTTTAATCCATTTAACTCCGTAAAATTTTCAGCACATTGAAGCAAAACAAGTATAATTTATGCTTTAAGATAAAGCTTTTTTATTAAAATGACCCGTCAATAATATGGGGTGAAGATAGATGCCATCTGAGTCAATGTATGGGAGACAGGAATGCTTCAATTGTCACTGATCTGGCAACTCACTTAACATTTTGTTCATTTTCCCAGTTGTCAAAAAGGGGAAAATAAATCAGGTATAATTATCACACTTATGAAGATTATGTAAAGTTAAATTCTTAGATGAAAAATGCTGTACAAACCATATTTATTCTCCTCTTTTAAGCAAATGTGGGTATTTTTATTCAGTTTTCTTTAATCTATGTTAACATACTGGTATGATACCACCTACAAGGTAGCTTATATGCTCCTCCCTCTTCGAACTCTTCAGTTCTCTTGCACATGGCAAGCCTCTGTCAGTTAAAATTAACTGCATCAGCACGAGGTGGAGGCAAAGACCAAGAAAAACAATGTCACTTCACTTAATAATGAACACACAACATGCCGATTGGACTGCTATAGGTGGAAAGAAGCAAACCACAGCTACACCAGAGAAGAAATGCGGGAGCCTTTTGCTGACAACACATTAGTTCATAAGCTCGCCACTCCAGAAAGACTTGGGGAAGATAAGTGACGAGAAACTGCAAGGGTTGGAAAACAGTCAATAGAAGGCATGTGTAGAAGCGTGCTAACTGTAGCTCTGAAGAAGCACCCTGTTTGCCAATTTAATGGAGAAGCACAGCCTAACAGAAGACATTGGGCCAATTGTATCCCTGGTGAAAGCTATATGGAAAAAGAAGTCAGTGAAATTGTACTAGGTCGGACTTTAGCTCAGTGTGTTTGCTTACCAAACATCCTGTTTGTTTGGCTACATGAAACCCTGCCATCCTTCCCTTTTTGTAAAGCGGGAATTGTGAGATACTTTGTGTTCTGAAATCTCCATGCGATGCGTAGTTAGTTAGCTAAGTAACAGAATATGGAGACATTTTTAATTTAGGATCCTAAAGATCTTAAATGTCTTGGGCTATTGCTATGGAGTCATGTCACCTCTCGTATCTAGTAGAATTAAACTCAGCTTACAAAGCGGTGTGGGGGTTTTTGTGGTCTTGTAATTGTTCAGACTTGTACTGAAAAAATATTTTTGATGGACATCTAGTTTACAAGGTAATTTTAAACTAATAAAAAATATTTGGGAAGAGAGGGAAGGAGATTGCAATTTTTAGGTTCTTCCTGCTACTGCCAAATGTACTATTGGTATTAGTGTAAAAGTATCACCCGCCTGGCCCCCAGGGGAGGAAATTTTAATGACCACATTGCTGTTGCTGGAGCTAATAAAAGAGCAGGAAGTGTAGGTGAACATCCTGATTTCTTTGCAAAAGCAACACACTTTGTAGCTTGAATTACAACAGATTTTTACAATGCAATGGCTGCAACCTTCCTTTTCACTGCCACCTGACTTCTTAAAAATCATTGTGCCGGCATAGCTCTATCGTATCTACTGGTTTAATGTCTCAGTTTTGCCCCTTGCTATATTTGTGGACAGATCTCTATGCTACTACAACAGTGGCAACAAGTACAGTTTCTAACTTAGGATTTTCCTAACAGTTTTTGTCTGGCTGGCTTCTGACAGTGTAGGGCCCTGGTCTATGTCAGCAATATGAGCACAGTGTCGGCCTGAGCACAATGGAAAAGCAATGAAGAAAGACCTTTATTTTGTGCATCGTATTTGCTGAAGGACTGACTACCTATCCTGAATTAATCATTCGATGAGAGACAATCAACAAATTATATTTGCTTTCCCACTAACTGACTTCCATATTTCTTTTGTATGAGTGATGTACCCAAACTCTGAACAGTTATATCTCAACTATATCACTAAATAGATAACCCTTAATCAAGGGATAATGCAAATTATGAACTCTGTGTATTGCCTAACTTTCAGACCAAACCTTGTAGCTTTAGAATAATCTATGCATTATTCCCAGATGTACAGAAACTCTTTCCTTAAAAATTCTGTATTTGGTCATTTGATAACATTAGCTTTTATTTAAAAAAATTTCAGTCTGTCTCTGTTCATAAAATGTGGTTCTTGCCAAAGCTGTCAATGCTAATGTGAATTGCCTAATTCTCTGAGATGTCGCTTTGAATCCTGAATGAAACAATTTGCACTGAGTGCATCTGATAAGTTTTTCTCATTAAGGCTGTATTTTGGGAACATGGAATTGCCATGCTGGACCTTCAGAAGAAGTGTAAGACACTCCACATGAAGCTATTATAGAATATGCTGCTCACACAAAACTTCATTCCTAACTTCAGTCAGAGATGGTTATTGCCAAGAAGCACAAAGGCTTATATCTCTTCTGAAGCTTTGGGTTACGATTTTAAAATCCTTTTTACAATAACACTGGATTTTTTCCTGTATAAAAGTCTATTAGTCTAGATTTTTAAAAAAATATAATTTTGCAGTGACTTAGTTGGAACTAAACTTCCTGTAGTGCCCTCCACAGAGGGGTAGCATGAAGAAACCTTCATGGGGAAAAAAACCAAATACACTTGACATTTTAGTGTCATTCTATCTTAAAGTAATTTGTTTAAAAAAAAAAAAATTGGGATCTATGATTGCTCAATATCGCCCGGATCAAAGTGTGTTCATTTTTCTCCCCCTTTATCTTAAACTAACTTGCAGCATCACAACCTCATTTGTTAATTTTGTTTTTGGTTTTATTTCCTGGCTTGTGACTCATCATACTAAAAAAATTATGCAAGTCAAATTCTGTCTCAAGTTGTTCACTGTGGTGCCATAGATATTGAGGGCAGAACTTGGTTAATTTTCCTAGTAAAAGAGAAATATTGATGGATTTCAAGGGTGCATATTTGTTTTCAGCCAGCTAGATCATGACTTGTGTGTGGTCTTGAACATGGGAGTATAAACTGAGGGTAGAGGAGAAATAGGGGGATACAGAAATTCCCCAGGAAAGGAAATCACTTTTCATAGTGATGATTCTTTGGTTTTCTATATTATTTTTCAAATACAGCATAATGCTGGTCACCAGCAGTTACTGTTGAAGTAATTTGAAATTGAGAAATGTTTCTAGGGCAGCTATGATTTTAATTAATTTGAATTTAACTATCTATATAATCTATTCTCTGATACCTAGTTGGGTTAATGTAAACTACTGAATAGGCCAGTGGTTTTCAAATCATGGATTGGGACCCAGTACTGGGTCGTAGACCCTCAGTTACTACTTGGAGGTACACCCTCCTGCCACCAGCAAAAGACTGGAATGCGTTGCTCAAAGATGTAATTATTGGGTCGTGGGCATATATGTTTTTGGTTTTTTTTTCAACTGGGTCTTGAGGGGAAAAAAAGTTTGAAAACAACCAGAATAGGCTGATGTGATCTAATGCCACTATCAGGAGTGCATCCGAAGGGCAGAATTCAGATCTGAAAAAAATCTCTTAAATGCTAAGCAAAATATCTCACCATACTCTTCCTTGCTTCAGCAAATGCCCTTTTCTCTTCTTCTATGCGTCTTCTGGCTTCTTCTTCTGCTTTCCTCTTTTCTTCCTCTCTCCGTTGTCTTTCTAACTCTTCAAAGCTGAGTTTGAGTTTACCAGGACGCAATTCTTTAACAAAACTTTCATTTTCTTTATCATCTTCCTCTTCATTTGCCTTTAGAGAAAAAAAATTAAACGATTTTTACGCTGTTTGGGCCAGTGGGAAGAAAGAAAAGATCCCTCTAGGAAACGTAAAAACTGTCAAAGTCCACACACAGAATACTTTAAAGTTTTAGATACTCAGGCACAATCTGGAAAACTTTTCAAGTTCTCTCTGAAGAACAGTTTAACACTACAGGCTTATACTTCAGGAACAATATTACCCAAGCAGAGGGTGAACAAAATAGGCAGAGTCATCTCTGGTTTTTATTCTTAAGGGCTGCATCATTTTGGCATACCCTCTTTGAAGCCCAAGTAGATAATGTTCCTGAAAGTGTGAGTAATAAACACATCTATAGATTTTTTTTAAATTATACTATTAGGTGTTTTGCAGATGTGTAACTTTAAGACCTTTCATTTGCTGAAGTAGTGTTATGTAAAGGTTTTTGAGGGTAGCCGCTTTCTTTGCATATAGAGTGCTTTCCCTCAGATGCTGATTGATTACTAATTATTATAATAATGGATTCAATTTTGTAACTATGCTACAATATATTAGCATTTTATTTTTGACCCAAATTGACAATGGTGCTTCTGTTCTTCCTCCAGACAATGAAACATCAGTGAAGAATGGAAATGAGGTGTTTCAATATCTTCCATGTTGTCCTTCTCCGTTAGACAGTGTCTGCAAAGGGAAGGCTGGGATTTGTAAACTACAACTAAGAAGGAAAGCAAGCACCATCCTTGGAATAGTCCTTCAACTACGGTATGTCTATGGAGAAAATGAATCCATGAGTTAAGATGGCATTAACTGCTCCAGTTTATTGCACATTCTAAGCATTCTGGCACTGAGCTGCTGCTCACAGAGTTGAGAAAATTATAGGACATCGGCTTTTCAGAATGATTGAATTGCTTATCTATGGAAGAGGAAAAAATGGAAGAAAATAGTTGAATTTTCCCCTTTGGAAAATTCTGCAAACGTACAACCAATAAGACAAATGACTGGGAGGAAAATGGTAACTTATAATCAACTGAAGTTGGGTTTGTAGAAAGGGAAACAACAACACTTTTTAAAAAAGAATTTGTAAAACTTACCTGAATGCCACTTTTATCTTTAAATTGTGCATTTCGAAACATGGGTGAGGGGATGGAACATAGTATTATTTAAGACAACCACAGTGTCCTCCTAACTGAAGAATACGCTATAATGTTGGTGTTCTGGGTTATTAATAGGAGGAATGGTTAAGCACTAAGAAAATAGTGATGGACTTAAGCTGAAGAATTTGGATCCAAGATTAGATCTCAATTTTGACATCATACCCACACTCAGAAGTTTGGAGGTTTTCCAGTGCTGGGGTGCAATAATTTGCTTTTGGAAACTTCAGAGTTTCAATTTCCTGAGCATCCGTGTTTCCACAAGTTTGTACAGAATCAGTCTTTGAAAAATGTTGCTGTAAGCTACCATCTCAAGTGTGAGATGGTTACCGTCTGACCAGGAACAGTCTAGAATAATTGTTTTTAGTTACCAAAAATGTGTAGTTGGTACTAAATTCTTAGAAATTAAAAAAAAAAAAATTATGGTGCACTTAACAAAAATCCCATTCACAAGTGCAAATACTATTGTGTACCTTCTGTGTGAGAGAACAAAGGCATAGTCAGCTGATCATACAGAAGGTCTATATTTAAATACAGAATTCTCTAAAGAAGGTCTTGTTTTGGTACAAATTAAGAAAATGGTAAAATAAGGCTATATGGTAGCTCAGCTCTCCTCTGTACCTGATGCCTATATTCTAATTAAGCAGTAGACCAGAGTAGCTAATTCAGGGGTTGGCAACCCCCGGCACATGTGACAAAAATGGCATGTGAGCCAAGCCCAAGCGGCATGTGGCACTGCTCAGGATCCCCCGCTGGCCCAGCGTGGGGAGCATGGCCAGCAGGGAAAAAGAAGCCTTGGCTCAGGGCTCCTGGTCCCTGCTGGCCCCACCCCTTTCCCAATGGGGAAGCGCGGCCAGCAGGGGCCTGGAGCCGCAGGCCGGCAGGAGATGGCCCTGGCTCGGCCCCGGCCGGGAACCGGAGGCCTGGTCCTGCCCCCTTCTGGTCCCACCCCTGGAACCTGCTGTGGGTGCGGGCGGGGCTGGCACAGAGGCTCGCAAAGGTTGCCGACCCCTGTTCTAGGGCAAAGGCTATATTATGGAGACATATCTGTGGGGGTTGTTCTGACAACATTTTTGGCTGAATCTGACCAAGGCTTAAGATAGAGCCGTGGTTCTCATCTTGCAGCCCACTTGCAACCCAATCAGCATGCAGCTGCAGCCCATGTGACATCCTCAGGGCCATACAGGTAATATTGGATGTGGCCCAGAGTGGTAAATAGATTGAGAACCACTGACCTAAAGTGTAGATAAAGAAAAGGAGCAATCCAATCTTTCCTATTCTCCGCACTCTCCTACTTGAGAGAAATCCTCAGTGATGAATAGAAACATGATAGGTAAACAAAAGAGATGAATAAGAAATAACTCCAAACAATTGCCATCTGAAAATACTGGTTATTCCATCACTGAAGATAACAGACAAAACTTAGATAACTCCTAGTTTAACTAATGTTTACCTAAGTGATTGAAAACCCCTAGAGGAATGCTAATAACCACGTTCATGGGTTAATTAATCTGGAGTAGTTTAAATTCAATAAATATTAAATTAATTGAAAAATAAGAACTGGAGTCACTTTAAGAACAGAATGAAATCTGTTCATACTTTTATAAAATTGTTTTAATTCCAAAAAGATTAAAACATATTGACACATCAAACTGGAATGTGTAATGGTGCAGTATGTTTTGTATGAGTGATGGAAAGGAATCTTCATTCATACCATCAGCTTGTTTAAATGACTAAGCCAACACATAAATGAATCAGTATCTAGAACCATGGTGTGGACAGAAATAATTTTTGAAACTGATAATGCTATCAGGTCTTAATCTGAACAGTTAATCTCATAACAATTATCAATTTTTAACAGTTTGAAACAATTGTGTAAACAAAGGTGTAAAAAAATAGGTGAATGTATATAATGAATTTCTACACAAACAAGCATTCATAACTATAAACGAATGCATCTATTTACCATTTGTTGTCTAGCTTTTTCAAAGGCACGTTTTTCCTCTTCCAAACGTTGTCTTGCCTCTTCCTCTGCTTGCTTTCTTTGATTTTCTTGTCTTTGTCTTTCCAGTTCTTCAAATGTTAATTTTAGTTTCCCAGGAGAAAGAGGTTTATTTATTTCACTCCCTTCATTTTCATCTTCATCCTATAAAAAAATGAATGTTAAATACAGTTTAAATATCTAACCTGTGTTTCCCAAGTTTCCCAACAATTCTTTTGAATTGTTTACCATGACAAATGAAAGACACTTGGCTTCCTGGAGGGTTCGTTTTTGTTCTTCATATCT
Source organism: Pelusios castaneus (assembly GCA_007922175.1). Lineage (NCBI taxonomy): Eukaryota > Metazoa > Chordata > Testudines > Pelomedusidae > Pelusios > Pelusios castaneus. The sequence goes on from ML685778.1 coordinate 4,444,540, forward strand.
CATCTTCTTTTCTTCCTCTTGCTTTCTTTTTTCTTCTTCTTCTCTCTCATTTCCTGTATTTTCAAAATTTATTTTCATCTTTCCAGCTGTTTTGTTAGGTTTGACAGGCACTACTGTCACAAGGAGCGAATCATCACCTTCCTGTTAATGATACATTTATTTCCATAAATATTGGGTCTTTTTGAAGTAGTCTTTTTACATGTAGCTGCCACTGTCACCTGTGCTTCCTAACAGAACCTAACAAAATTCCTAACAGAACCATTAAAGGTATACAGAGACCAAAAGGAGGGACCAGAGCAAAACTCATCTTCAGTGCTATTGACAGCCATTTGTTTTCTTCTGACAACAGAAAAGCAAAATAATTCAATTTTAAATTGAAATGTGACTGGTGATAAACGTTTATAGAACTTGGACAGTAGCTTCACAGACAGTTGAACTTACCTACAACTATTCATGGCTGTTTGGAAAAGAGCTGCTGAAATTTTACAGATGTAACTGCATATGCACCTGAGTTTTAAGTGTTGTGCACTATGCAAAGGATCTACTCTACTGGAAACAAGCCGGTAAGGAATTTGCTCTCACTCATTCTCTCTCCAGAAAAAAATATGTAGCTTACAAATAGCATGTGAAATGACTGTCTATTCCTCCAGTCTTTCTTGAATCGATATCTGGGATCTATTACATGTCCAATCTACATGATACCTAGGAATGAGCCCTTAGTAATTTTTTTACGTGACAAGTTGTGCTACATTTCAAAGTGTCTGATTACAGCTACAGTGACAAGGCAGACATTTACAGCCTTTTTGTTTATAAAATCTTTGTCTCAAATGGATTCGAGATATTGTCCAATATAAATTCATGTGCGACAATATTCTACAATATAGTCTTACACAAAATATCACCATTTTGGTCTAGTTATTTAGACTCAATTTAGATTTTATTAAAAAAGGCAACTTCAGTAGAAGTGTGATCATTACACTTCATTTTGATATGTTATTGAAAAATGAGTTTTTGGTGTCTGTCTATTTTTAAATTAGACATCCTCTTACAGTGCTGGAACTTCATAGACAGCCACATTATGCTAGCACATGTAAACCAGTACGTTTCAAAGAGGCCAGTCTAGTTACACTCTCCATGCTGAAGTGCAATAAGTAAACCAAAACGTTGTTAAAAAGAATATTATAAACATTCTTTCTTTTAAACAAATCTAAAAATCTTTAGTGTATTATAACATTTAAAAACCGTGACATTATCCCTGTTCAATTCTCGATTAACAAAGGCAAAGAGCTTCTAAGGTTAGATTTTCAGAGCCACAAGTGCATTTAGAGTCCTATGAGCACCAGAACCCCTTACATGGCTTTGAAAATATAAGCCTTAATTATTTTTTTTATTCTGACTTTCATGGTTGGTAAATCATTCACCTTTAAACTTATTTTAAAGTGAGAATAAGTTACAAGAGGTTTTTCGCAGATTTTTTAGCCTTGTTACAAAATATTAGTGAATAATTAAATGTATTCCTTATTTACCCAGTCCCTATTAAAATAATAAAGTGAATAAAAAAAGTTAGGTGAATGTGGATTTGGAAAAAAAAAAAGTCCAATTACCTCTGATGCTGATTCAGTTCCTGTACTGTTTATGTCCTCAGTCTATTAAAATGAGAATTTCACATAATGATGTTACTTTTGCTCTCTTTGCCTTGGATTTTTAACATAAAATGGAAAATTAAGTTATGCATCAGTGCTTATATGTACAGTATATTGCATTTCAGTTTACAGATCTCGGGGGCTGGAAGGAGAATAGAGGGTTACCATTCCTCTGAACACTTTGATAACTATATACGTTTAACCCTGAATATTAAGTTTTAATGCCAAGGTTGTAGGCCATGGTTTAGTAGTATTAATGTTGGAAGGGTTCTTGGGGTTTACTAAATAGAGGATTACTTTACTAACTATCCAATCATGGAAACATAATTCAAATTTGGGAATAGCATAGCAATCTCTTACAGCATTTGAAATTATTTAGCATTTTAGTGAAAAGCAGGTAAACACTGTGTAGATAAAGATTTATTTACACATGCATTTTATTCCTGTGTAAGAAGTGCCAAAGAAAATCTGTCATCTAATTTCATACCAAAGTAACTCCATCCTTCCCTGGAGATTCAGCCTTGTGAGAAAGCCCTCTTTCCTATATTTGTTTCATGTTCTTGACGTTAACATTTTTTTTTATTATCTGAAATGAGTATAACTTCCTCCCTGAGTACAAGTGTCCATACTGTATTCCTGTCTTTCAAAATAAACAAACTCTATAACAGGTCCTGAATGACATTGCGGAGTGAACTTTCAGCAGAATGTACATGACAATGTTACTCTCACTAGGATTTGAGTATCTAAATCTTTGTTGGATATTTATCCCTAATAAGAGTTCTCTTTCCTCTTCTGGCTGGAAGAATAAATGCCAATATTTTTGGTTAAGCAAGCCATTTGTTCATGGCCCTAGATTATGATATTTAGACTCTTCCTTGAACTGATAATTGTTTTGGTGAGAGAGCTACAATTCAGAATTCAATTTGTCTACAGCTGTGCTTCTTACCAGCACCAATTTTCAGTAATAAACTTACAAGCTGAAATCACAATTTCTTATCCAAAATAGATATTTGTAATAGCAAGTGTTTTAAGTGCATTTAGTCACCTTAACCTTGAATCACATCTAGGCACATGATCCTAGAATTTGTATTTGTTTGATTGACCCCATCCCATTATCTGACCTTTTCAATCAATGCCTGGCTTCAGCGGTAGCTCAAGCTTGGTGTTTAAGTAGACTGATAACCTAGTAGTAGGTCCTACTAATTGGTGAATCACCCCTCTCCTCCACACACCCCAAAAACCACCACCACCAGATCAATCATCTCCCGTCTAGGTTGCAATCTAGTCACCTGCTAAAGAAATTAATACAAAATACTCTTGCTGAACTCTTACGTCAACATTTTTTTTTTTTTTAATTTGATATGTACTAAATATTTGGACTAACATAAATGTACCTCCTGGGCTTTTTTTGCGAGTTCTCTTTGAATTTTCCTTTTCTCAATCATATCTTGTTCAATTCTGCGCTTTCTTTCCTCTTCCATTCTTTTTCTTTCTTCTTCTTGTCTCTGTTTCTCCATTTCTGCAAACTTGCCTTTAACTGTTCCTGTGAATGTGAATACAAAACTCAATTATTTGATTTAATTTTCAACTGTCAAATTGCACAGACTTTTAAACTGAGTCTCTTACCTGTCAGCTTTGGAACATATGCTTTTTCTGTTTTAGAAGACTTTGTTTCTTCTTCTTCATCAGAAGCAAGCAGTTCTTTGATCTAGTTGATTAAAAGGAGAAACTAGAATTGAACTGTCTTTAAGAGTTAGACAAAATTCCAATATATAAATGGTTCATAAATAGTTTATCTACCAGTTGAGTCCACTTATTTGAATTACAATGAAAAGTTCCAAAAATATTTTAAGAATAATCATTAGTGAATATTAGAATAAAAATAAAGGAAAAATATTTGCAAAGAAAATAACCTCCTGCTTTCTCCTGTTCCATTCTCTCTCTCTAACATATTGTTCTTTTCTTCTTTGCTTTTCATCTCTAGATCTCCTTTGATTTCTTTCTTCCCTTGCTTTTTGCATAGCTTCAAATTTATTCTTTACATCACCCTTGTGAAGTTTGGGCACATAGGATTTTTGGACAGGTTTAGATGAAGAAAGCAGAATCTTTGTGAAGATAAGAAATGAAGATAAGGAAAAGAAAGATGAAACAGATGGAGAGAAATTGTAAAATAGATGGATTAGATAGAATGTGAGATTTATTAAAACAAAATATGCAGTCATGATTTTTGTGCTATGGGCTACTGTCTGCAAAGCATCTCAGCTACACGTCACCATTTTTAAAGTAATAAAGTAGAAATACATTTTAAAGGATAAGCTGAATTTTGTTGGATTTAAGCTATATGAATCCCACTGAATTTTAATGGAGGACTATGGAGTTAAACCCTGAATTTTGAGAATGTACCCTTATAAATACATGGAATTTAAAAGATGTACACATCTCTATATTGTTGCATTACAGTACAAACACTCACTGAAAATAGAAGTATATATTTGACACAGTCCCTAGAAGCAAGACTTTGATTTAGATTTCAGGTAAGTCCAAAAGACATGGATATTAGCATCACAGTGATTAATTATATTCATGGGTGTTTTACAGCATACACTGTCGAATCTTTTCACATAGTAGCATTTTAAAGGAAAAAAAATGTAACTCTTTCTTTAAAAACTTAAGCACATCAACAAGAATGAATTTCTTAACTATTGTGAGTGACCCAGCAATCCTGTGCAACACGACAGTTGGGATTCTAAGCTCCCTGGGCCAATAGAGTCCTATTGTGTATATATGGTTGAAGAGTTTTGAATGGATGTTTCTGTGCAAACTCTTTCCTACTCTGTATGCTTCTTCTGGCTCCAGTTAGTGTAGTATATCCACCTCATACAGATATTTGAGTGTTCTGTCTCCTTTTATATTTTACTTTCAATAAAGCATGAATGAATCAGCTGAAATACTGACTGAAAACATTGTTTTATATTTTGTGCTTCCTATTACTATCTCATTCAATGTCAGTTATATTTATTTTAACTTCTACCTAGCTAGGATGCTACAACAAATCTTTTGAGTCACTTAATACTAACACTTTAAATATATATTAATATTTTAAACTGCATCTTTAATCATGAATGGTATAGAGAAACTGAATAAGGAAATGTTATTTAAGTTTACACGTCTCGGGTATCACCAAATTAATAGGCAGCGGGTTTAAAACAATAAGTAGGTACTTCAACACACTATACAATGTCAACCTGTAGAAGTCATTGCTAAGGGATGTTGTGAAGGCCAGAAATATAACTGGGTTCAAAAAAGAATTAGATTTGTTCATGGAGGATAGGTCTAGCAATGGCTATTAGCCAGAAGAGTCAGGAATGCAATCCCATGTTCTGGGTGTCTTTAAATCTCTGACTGCTGAAACCTAAGATTAGATGACAGGGAATGTTATCACTCAATAAATTGCCCTATTCTGTGCACTCCCTCTGAAGCATGTTGCGCCAGTCACTCTTCAAGACCTGATACTAGGGTAGATGGACTATTGGTCTGACCCAATATGGCTATACTTATCTTCATCTCTTCCCCGCCCCTTTTGTGATCTGAATTCTCAACAATGTTATGTTTCCTATTTTGTGACTCTCACTTCAGACCTCCATTTCCAGACTTTCAGATAATTTAATATTTAATGTATTCTAGTTTTTCCATTATAATGAGAACTCCCTTAACATATTCCAACAAATACGTTAACCTTCCTTTCCTTAATCAAACTGTTATTTTCCAGGGCTTCTCTGTTGCCTTAAGATACAGGGTACAGTCCGCTTCTTTTCCTTGAACTTAGTATGCTATTATCCATTTGCTGCTTATCAGAGAGAATTATAGCATCAATACTTTTTTGTCAGCATTATTTGTAAGTTATGACAGTACTTTATTTTAAACTTGATACCCACCTCAGTCTTCTGTACAATGTCATTCATGGTTGGTTTTTCTGTGATGCGAAGCCTGATTTGTTTGATATCTGTGTTTCTATTTTTACCTGTAAAAAATTGCTCCAGGTTTATTACCAGTCTAGGAAGACTCACTCTTTAGTTGAAATTTCTACGACCTTTGTAGAAAAAAAGATAGTCCAAATTTAAACTTGGTGGTCCACAACTTAATTTGGCCCTTCTGAGTGATGGTATATGAATGTGTTCTGAGCATGCAATGGTACAGAAATGAAGTAGCTACAATTTACTATTTGAACTGCATTTGTTACAAATTCACCTACATAAATTATAACCATATTTAAGATGTGATTGATAAGTTTATATTATTAATATTGGTATATATTATCATCACTAATGCACAGGTTCAATGATCAGCTAGTCTGGGATTCAAGACACCCTGATTTAATTACATGCTCTGGCAAAGACTTCCTGTCTATGGGTGCATCTACACTTGTAAATTAAGTCGACATAAGCTTGCTTAAGTCGACTTAATTTACTCTGCGTCTACACTACACTTTCCTTAAGTCGACTTAAGGAAAAATTAAGTCGACTTTCTAAAACCTCCTTTTAAGTCGACTTTCTCCTTAAGTCGACTTTCAAAAGTCAACTTAAGCTAGTGTAGACGTGGAGTACCCATAAGTTGACTCTAAGTTGACTTAGGGGCCTCCAGGGCTTCCCTACTACCCTCCCTGCCAGGGTGGATGGCACAGGGAGAGCCTGGCATGCCACCCCAAAGGGCAGGGCAGAGCCCTGCCCACCCTGCCCTGCCAGGGTCCCTGTCCCCCTTTGCCACATTGTACCAAGGTACAATGAGGCAAAGGCTGAGCCCCCTGGTACTTGGCAAGGGGTGCCCCCCTGCCACCGTGGACCTATTCCAGGTCCACTTAGCCCCTACAAGTCGACCTAGGCGTCCAGTGTGGACACCCTAGGTCGATTTTGTAGGGTCCCCTCAAAGTCGACTTAAAATTTAAGTGTGGACATGCTAAGTCGACTTAAATTAACAAGTGTAGACATAGCCTATGTGATGTTGGGCAAATCACTTCAGCCTAGATCTTTCAAAGGTATCTAGGTGTCAAGCTCTCACTGGTTTCAATGGAAACTAGGTGCCTAAGTAACTTGAAGGATCTGGGTCTCAATCTGTGTGCATCGCAGTTCCCCATCTGTAAAAGGGGAGATAATAGCACATCCCTACCACCCCACTTGGGCTTTTGTGAGGATAAAGAGAGGGAGGTGCTTAGCTTCTACCGTAATGAGAGACATAGTACCTTAGGATGATAGGATATGAGCTAACTGTGTGCCAAGACCTTGAACAGATTTTAATGCTGATGGTATTTCATATCTTAAAACATACTTTATTTCTGTCATGCCACACAAACTGAATTAGCTCAAACAAAATGAAAATAATACATTATAAAATGTGCTTACCTCACTTATTCTGACAATTTAATTATCATTGGTAGCATAGAGGTAAATGTACTGTAGAGTATAACAGGAAAATAATGAGGCTCCTAAAGTGAAAAACATAGGAGCTAGAACCAAGGCTTGCCAAGTTAACCTTCGTCTGTAGAATTTGTGACCCCTGGAGATCAATACAGACCATGACCTAGGTACCTACTGAGTCTCATGGCAGACCAGGTATTCAACACAAGCTTTCTACAATGACAAAGGTGAAGCTCTCCAGCATGGTTATTTCTGGAACAGTCAGTGAGGTGTAGGAGGCAGACAAAAATAAAAGGAATACAGTGATGTTATATGAAAAGTGCCTCACGGCTATGGTAGGTGCACTGAAAAAGTACAGCTAGTATTTGGCGGAAAGATTATTTCTATGCCCCTTTCAGTTACTGACTTTTCTTCTGACATTGCCAACAAGGGTGCTAACTGTAGTGGTTTCTGGAACACAAATAAGTATCCATTAGGAATGGGACTGAAACCACTACCTTGATTCCACAGAGCCCACTGCATATCTGTTTGGTAATGAAAAGTACTTGTCAATCTGGACTGGATAAGTCAATGACCTAGATATAAAAGATTATATCTCACTACCACGCTAAAAAATTGTAGCATTTTTATATAGCGTGCACATAATTGACGTGATCAGCAATTACAGGTTACAATTTTACTTGTCAACATGAGAAAAGAAAAAAAAAAAAGATTTATTCCATGGTGGATCTTCAGCAACAGAAACCTTTGTTATAGGAAGCTTTGTTGTTAAAATGCAAGCTACCATCTGTGCACTCTTCTAGTATGAAGAGCTGAACTAGTTAATATAAGCAGAGATGATAAACCTCAGGAGCAACCAAAACGATCTAATACTAAAGATAGTATAAGTGCATTGTCAGTAAGAGGCATGCCCAAAAATGGTGGTGTTCCCTAATCTAGAGGTCAAACCAAGTGGTTTATGAATGAGCCAATTGTGATGACATGTGGTATAATAAAAGTTAAGGTCAACAACCCTTGCTCTGTTTTATTCAAATCTATATCGAGTGTTTCAACTGATGTTTTGCCATTAAGTGTTCCTGTCTATAATTGTTTCACATTTTGAAAAACTGTGCGCATGTGCGCGTGTGCCAACTTTACTTTGTTCATGCTTGGTTATTTCTGAGGACTATCTTCCTTATATATTCATTTTCTGCATCAATGTCCTAATCTACAGTGTTTTCAAATAATACCATTTCCCCAGCAAAAACTTAGATATGTCTAGGAAGGGGTAAACATGGCTTTTAAACTTTGTATGTTTAAGCTATAACCAGAAGAAAGGAATTCAAAAAAGAAGATACTTTATCTTCTGAAGCTGCATTAGGCCTTATGGGTAGCAACTGTGAAAATCAAGTTTATTTGATTAAAGCCACATAATGCTCATCACTGCATGGTACAGTCTGATCTTTTCATTACACATTAGATGTTTTCTTAGACCATGTGAAATGTAACTTCTCTTGCTTTTCAATGTAATGATTTATAAAATAAGCCCTCAATCGTGCAATGAATTCCATGTGAACGCAGGGGTCTGCCTATGCTTTGCTCATTGCTGGATTAGGGCTTAAGCCTCTCTTTATAAAACTGCTATAATTTATTACAAATTTAAAAAAAAAACATTCTATATTTTAGCTTTTTGCATAACTCATAAGGGGTCATTTTTCAGGTTTTTGTTACTTATTTGTCATTTGTTTGACAAATTTGTTTAAAAAATAATAAAACCTAACACTTGGGTGAAAAATAAAAATAATTAATGAAAATAGTTTTATGAATGTAAATGTTTACATGCAATATTTGTAAGAAACAAAGCACTGAACTGTTATTTAAAAAGAAGCAGAATGTCAACCTGACTAGTCTATTTTCATTTCCCAAAGTGACAAATGCAAAAGTGAAACAATTCTGACGACAAACTAAATTTAGATGTTTAAAGCTGTTTTTAATAATGAAGATGGTGTTAGGAAGACAGGCACTTGACTCTGGTTTTTTAAATAGGTGATTTTCAGCTGGCCAGTGTTGCTTCTCAGCTCTTGATAACAATACAAATATATTCCTTTATAATGATCAACAATTTAAAATCTATGGAAGATTTTTAATTAATATTACCAATCTCTATTAAAACATGCTATAGCTACTCTTCTCTAAAGTATTTACTTAGGAATTAATTTTTTTATTAATGTATATGGATTTTTTACTTGATAAAGTAGTAACCACTAAATTAAGCTCATTTTTTATATGAAGCATTTAAAAGTTATCCCAAAACCATGAATGCCTACTGGTGTTGCTATCATTAGAGAGACTAACATAAGGCAGCGGTTCCCAACCTGGGAAGGATGGAGCTAGGAGCAGAGGCTCAGGTGCCCAGCTGGAGAGGAGCTGCCCCATGCTGGTGGGGGCCTGGTTCAGTCCCAGCCAACCAGTCCCAGCCAGAGGCTGTCATCATTACCCTCAGCCCATGAATGATGGAAAGAGGAGGAGCCACATGGGAGTGTGGGGCTGGCAGCTCCAAGGAAAGCTTAACTTCTTACTCAGGTAAGAGTATTATTATGTAACAATATTATCATCAATATGTGTTTATAGGCCTGGGTTACATATGTTTATGGCTAATGATGGAGTGTGATAAGGCGGAGTGTGTTTTACTTAGTGTTAACTAAGGTGGCTCTCACTCAAAAAGGTTGGGAACCACTGTGTTAAGGGATGGTCTTGTAGGCCACAGTAGTTGTAAGAAACAACACTGAGAGAGAGTAATTTGGCTCCTGATTCTACTACAAGAAAAAAAATTCCCACCAATTTCAGTAAGAGTACATAGCCAATGACAGCTTCAGGACCCCTGAAAAATCCAAAACACAACCAATCTGAAACCAAATATTTATCAGCTTTCCCACATGAAAGTTGACACATTAATAGCACCGAGTACCCTATTCCTGGACTAAGGAAGGGCAGAAGCATGAGTCTGTCAGAGTTTTTATTCAACAAATTACATCTGTAAAATGTACTCAAACATAAAAATCATTACAACTAAACTAAACAAATGGCATTTTGACAATGATAATTTGAGAATGTAAAATGTACTCAAAATGTTCCATTTTCAGATTACTTTTAATAAAGTCAAGCAGACAAAACTATAATTACATCTATTATCTGAAAACATCGATAACATCAGGGATTGCACCATTTGGAAGTAATTAATAGAAACATTTTGGATGAGACTAGAGGGGAAAGGAAGGATTTATTTTGTCATTTTTATTGTGTTCAAGCTCCTGAGACCGATTGAGCAAATGACTTGCACACGCATATCTCTACGAAAGAAAAAGTGTTTTAAAACAATTCAGTCAAAACAACAATTTTAGTAAAAAAAGCTGCTCAAATTAGTGACATGATTTGCATTTTTCTTGGACTCCTCTTATAAAGACAAATACCATAAGCTAAAAATTTAGTAGTAATTCAATAGTATTTCAAACACGGCTCATTAAAATTTACTATTTTACTCCACCACTTAACATTGGCGTAGATTACAATTTTATTAAACTGGCATTTGATTTCTTTTTGTTAAATGCAGGATGCCTGGTTTTGCTACAGGCCCAGAAGTTTTAACATCTACTGTCCTGAGCTGTGTCACAATTTTAAGGACTAAAGACCATTCAGGTGTATCTGTCTCTCTCATTGTTTCCAGTCCGGCTTCCTGGGGGTTCATTTGTATGTCGTAAGTTATTTTGCCATTAATCACAACCCTCTTCACTGGCCTGCCATCTCTTTCGCCACATCCTTTATTCCTTGTTATCTTAAAAAAGGTAATGAGGCTAGACAGCAATTGTTTGTGTATAAAGCATAGAGATGGGCCAAAACACTCCTTTATTGGCACAGGTTAGCAAAGCATTTTTTTGCTATGACTGAAGTAATGTCATCCATAAGGGCTTTTTATTCAAGTAATGGAAATGAAGCAAGCAGCAGTGACTGCAATTATAAAAATAAGCATATGAGTGCAGTGCTGGTTTCCTGAGCTGGGTTCAGGGAGGGAGGCGGACAGTTCTTCTACCCCCTCACCCAGTGACTTTCACCACTCACCCTGGCTCTATTTTTAGCTCAGATTTTATTTCCAGTGGCTATCTCCTTAGTCTCTGTTCAGACCTGCCACACTGCTAGCTGGGAGTGCGGATGGGGGGCGGGGGGGGGGGTTAATCCAACCTACTCTCCAGGAGTGGAGTAAACTCCTCAAAGGGCAGGGGGCCCCCCAGCTGCTGCAGGGTGCGGGAACTCAGGCCGGTGGCTCAGCCTGTTCCTCACCCAGGAGCAGCTCATTTGTATCGCGACACCGCCCAGCCACACCGTGCTCAGCGCTGTCCTGACACAGCCACGGCTCTCCTGCTGCCCGTCCCCGGGGGCTGAGGCTTCGGTGAGGCGGGGGCTGGCCGGCGCCAGGCTAAGGATGGGGCGGTGCCCTGCGGCCCCACACCCCGGCAGAGCCCAGTGTAGACAGGCTTCGCTGCGCAGAAGGAAGCCAGGCAGGGAGCAGCCGGCTGGGCCCAGCGGCGGCGGGAAAAGCACACGGGACAGCAGGGAGGACGCTGCGCCGTGCGCCCTGGGCAGGGAGGGAGAGCGGCGAGAGCTGCAGGGCCCCGAGAGCAGGACCGGAGGCGTCTTACCTGGGGGTGCCGACTCGCGCTGGTCCCGGGGGCGGTGGGCGCGGGCTGGCTCGGGCTGGCTGGAGAGCGGCGCCGCGGCTGAGCGCCCCTTGGCTGCCGCCGGCCCCGCTGCAAGTTTCCATAAAAGTCCTGGAGCGCAGCGCGCGCCGCATTCCTGGCGCGCCCGGCTCGGGGCAGCTGTCCCGACGCACGCCGCGGCCCCCTCCCCTCCGGCCCGCCCAGCCGCACCGCGGGGTATAAATAACTTGGGGAGCGCAGCTGGCCAGGGACCGCGTGCGGGCCGGGGAGTGGCACGTGCCATGCTGGGCACGGCCGAGGGGCCGGGCCAGGGAGGGACCCGCTGTGCCACCCTAGCGCCTCAGCAGCCAGACCGTACCCCTGCCTGCGGGAGACTCGCCGCTGGCCCACGGCCTTTCCGAGCTCCCGGGCTGCATTGGTGAGCATGGAGCCCCTGAAAGCAGTGACAAGGGGCTGTGGTGCGGGCCAGCCTAGGCCGGCCAGCCCTGAACTCCGTTCCCCAGCGAAGAGTCCAGCGGGTAACTGGTCTCGAACCCAGCTGGTGCCCACACGCCTCCCCCCTGGGAGCTGCCTCTGCTGGGCTAGATGCACAGATAGATATGACTTTAAAGCTTGAATTCTTAATACACTCCTCCCCTTAAACATGGCTATGGTTTTCTTTTCCTAGCGGCTATTATCCCAGGACAGGAGGGACTAGACTTGCTGTCCAGGGCTTAGCACAATAGGTGCTGATTTGACTTGCGTGCATGCACCTCCCATTATTAATTCCATGGAATTGCAACAGGCAGTTTGAATAGCAGAGTGGAATACAGCGTCATTATTTTCACTGTTCAAAGAAGTGACCCAGGATTGTGATCACTGACCATGTTAAATGAAACAAACAAGGAGTCTTCTGGCACTTTTAAAGACTAACCAGTTTGTTTAGTGCATGAGCTTCATGGGGAAAAAAATCCCAGGTTGTCAGACACTTGAAGAATGAAGTAGGATTTTCTCTCCTGAAAGCTCATGTGATAAATACATTTGTTGGTCTTTAAAGATGCTGCAGGACTCACTTGTTTTGCTGAACTAGACTAACACTGCTACCCCTTTGGAAAACTTTAAACAACGAACAGCTGTTTTCTTAGGAGGTCTGCTCTAGGCATTAGTTGTGGGATGTTTTATAATTTATGCGATACAGGACATCAGACTGTATGATTACAGTGGTCCCTTCTGGTCTTGGACTTGATGGAGATAACACTAAAAAAGTATTGACAATTGGGTGGGGGGGGGGGGGGAAGAGGGAGGAAGAAAAGAGTACATCCATTTCTCAACTAGCTGAACCAGTATCCCTGATAAAAACCTTTGGACTAAAATGAAGGATTTCAGACTGCTTTTTAGACAACTATGGGCAACTGAAAAGACAGTTAAAATAAAATGTCACGAGACCTTGTACTACAGCATATTGTATGTGGCTACAAGAATGAGGTAGTGTCTTTCCATGTATTTAGGTTGTTAAAATTATGCCCTTTACCCACAGTGGTCTTTATAATGCACCCAGCAGTGTGGCAGCTGAGAACTTCAAAAAAAAAATTAGTTCATATGAATGATTGGTAATCTTTGCTCCTTTCAGCTAACAGGTATGATAGCTTAGAACAGCAGAAATATCAAATAAATTTAGAGGAGAGCATTGGATTCCATATCGAGTTATGGTCCAGAATATAAATGCCTAACTTTATACATTACTGCAGCTAGACACTGATGTTAGGGAGGTTTGTATATGGGAAAAATATAGTTTATGTATAACATTCAAGTGAAAAAACTTGCTCTCCCTCCGACCACCTCTGTTTCTGTCTTCTTTCTTTGCATGCATTCTTCTGTTCTGATGGCTTTCCTTCCCTGCAGCAACTTGCAATTCTCATCCCTTGAAGGCTTCACTTCCATCTCCTTTCCGATTGCCTTTGAGTTAACGCACCAATAAAATGAATAGAAGGACGGGGACATTCACACCTCAGTCACTGCTTCAGATGGTCTGCAGACTCTCACAGACATTGAGAGATAATATTGGCTTTGTCTTACACTCTGTAGTAGTCCATCCTCACCTAATAAGTATCCCTTTTGCTTCTGGTTGCATGGTCCTTGTCTCTACAGGGTTCTTCCTTGGACTTGCACTGGCCCTTCTCAGCCTGCTTCTGCCCTCAAACCCCTTTCTGAGTGATCACTTGCTTGCATCACATAAAAGTCTAAAACCCTTCCAGGATAGCACAAACAAATCTAAATAGAAGTCAAAACAAGTCTTCAAACGAATAATCCTTCTGCCAAGCTGAGGCTTCTGTGTAGTTCCTTTGTTGGCTTCTCCTGCCGGAAGCAAACTTGCTCCTATAATGATCTTCCACCATTGTTCTCTAGCTGTTAAGCCCTCTCATATAACTTCTACCAGGGAAACATGTCTCCCCTGTTACTCTCTAACTGAGCTTCCTCAGTCTTCTTATAAGACCTTGCCTCCTGGCCAAAGGAGGGGGAACAATTAATTACACCCAGGTGCAAAGCATGAGGAATTGAGGTTCTTTCCCTTGCCTTGCAGTTGGTTGGGTTAAGCACTATCAGACCCCCCAAGGTCATCCCTGCAGCCATGGGGACTAGAAACACCTTTTTAATGAAAGCTTAGATTCTGCACAACACCATTACACTACCTTAGAAGTCATGTATCAGGACCCCATTGTGCTAGGTGCTGTACAAACCAAACAGCAAGGTAAGCAGCAGTCACGGCACATGAGCTTTTATGGGTTTTCATGCTACTTAAATTCATTACGTGGTCTGGATCCTGCCTCCAAGCCATCTGTTTAACATCCTCAGCTTAGAGCTTTTCTTCAAATATTTTTGGTTGATAGAAAGAACTTTTAAACTACAGAATTAAAAGACACTGATTTTCTGTTAGGTTTTTGCTAGATCATCAGGAGTTTATCATGCTTGGAGATTGTTTAAGATGTAGAACAAAACAAAACAGATCCATATTATTAGTTTAAATTAATGCACCTAAATAAAACAATATGTTTAAGCCATTTCTGCTTTCTAGCCTCTTAAATATTTAAATTAAAAAGTTAGAAAACCTCACTTCCTACAAGTTTCATTTGTGTCAAAGTTGGCAACAAATAAAACACTGCTACAGTAAAGTATATATCCATCTTAGAAGGAAACCTAATTAAAATGTAGGCATGTTAAGTAGTAGTGGAATATATACGCGCCAGCTGTTCTTACTACATATAATCTTTAGAATAAGTATATATAGCAATGAAGTGGAATAGTGGATGCTACTAATCTAGGTTGCCGCGCACCTGCAGCTGGTACTGGGAAAGTGGAGTTGTTTTTTTTATGGTGAAGAAAATGATATTACTCATAACTTAAAATAATTGTATTCCTTATTTTTGAGGACTTGCTCTTTATAACTCATTAGCCTATATTTTAATAATTTTATGCTGAAATACAAGATGGTTGTATAAACAGAAAAGAGACTGCAGAAGTAATTTTTTGCTTTTTATACGAAAATTCATTGTAGAACTCAAAATGAGTTAATTTTCTTTTTTTTCCTACAGTACTTTGTTTTATTTTGTACACACAGCTGCTATTTACAACTATGCTAATCATTAGCCAATTTGAGTTGATATGTTTAGCTTAGTAAAATCTAAAGATTATAAAAGTGAAGTAGAATAATCATTAGCACATTAAAAATGAGATCACAACTAAATCACAATTAATATAAATATCTGAATCCTTGACTCATGTAGTGTTTGACTGACTTGAGCAGTACTGTACGAGTATACCGTAGAGTAAGGGGCTTTTGAATGTAACTTATCCTTACTAGTATCAAAAATTGCATTCAAAAGTAGCACAATATTTGAACAAATACATTCAGTTTTGATATTTCAATAGGAAACACTACATATAAACCACTGTAGTGTAGTAAGAGATGTACCACAAATGGTAAAGTGTAACTTTGGCATTCTTAACAAGGAGTCCTGGGGCACTTTTAAAAACTAACAAATTTATTTATCACATGGCCTTTAGTGGATAGAATCCCACGTCATCAGACAGTGATATTCCACCCATGAAAGCTCATGCAATAAATAAATTTGTTAGTCTTTAAAAGTACAACAGGACTCCTTGTTTGCTTTGCTGAACTAAACTAACACGGCTACCCCTCTGCCTTTTGGCATTCCTGCTTCCCAAGAGAGCAGGCACAGGTAGGAAGCATTTCAGACATATGTGGCTCATTAGCAAGAGATCTTTATGCACTTTCTTCTAGACAGCCATACAAAAGAATTATCTTCTGTACTAGAAACAGCCAGCTTTCCTGCCATCAAACTTAAGTTCTGTAGTTGAACTAGAAAGGAAAAAGATTAGACACTGTCCAGAATAACTGCACCCATGAACACTTTCCCCTCCTTTTCAAATCAGAAGGCTATATCCATTTTCATTTGCACAGTTTATTGGTTGTTAAGTGATAGGTACTACTTGCTACATATTATCTGAAGCAGACAGTGGTACCCATCTTGCTGAAAAGCAAGATAGTGAGTAGATCAGAACAGGAAACGTGAACCTAATTTAGAACCTGATTCTAATTCTATGGAATGCTGACTGCCCCCAGCTTCTATAGGGCCAGGTTTTAAAGGTTACCATTAGTTACCAATGCAGCAATGGTTTTCAACCTTTTTTCATTTGCAGACCCCTAAAAAATTTTGAATGGAAAATCCCTTTGGAAATCTCAGACAATCTGCAGACCCCAGGAGTCCGTGGAACCACAGCTGGAAAACAACTATTTTGTGGTAATGATAATCTTTTGTGGACCCCTTATATATTATCTGCGGATCACAAGTTGAAAACTACTGTTCACACCATGAAGATAGGAAAGTCTCTGTAACTTTCCTATCTTCAAAGCGTCTGACGAAGTGGGATTTTCTCCCACGAAAGCTCATGCGATAAATAAATCTGTTAGTCTTTAAAAGTGCCACAGGACTCTGTTGTCTTTCTACTATAGACTAACACGGCTACCCCTTTGGAATTTGTTCACACCATGTTAGACTTGAAAATAATTCAGACAAGGTGGGTGAGATGATATCTTTTACTGGGTAAAGATACAAGCTCTTGAGCACCACAGAGCTCTTCATGTATTCTTCAGCTCTGTAGTGCTTGAAAGCTTATCTCTTTTCACCAGCAGAAATGGTCCAATAAAAGATATCATCTCACCCACCTTGTCTTTTTCATATCCGGAGATCAGCATAGCTACAACAGCATCACAATTGAAAATAATTGTTTAATGAAACTAATTTTTCTTTATTTTGCTTTTCTAAAATATAAAGTGCAGTTTTCTCATTTTGGATAGAAAATAGACTATTCAGTTTCCAGTCTACTTCACATTTGTATTATGCACTAGCAGAATGGAATAATAATTGGGCTGCATCTACCATAGGGGAATGTCTATTAGTAGGGTGGGAAAAATTGGGCCCACTAGAATTTAAAAGACAATATTTCCATTGAACTTTCAATTTCCACATCCCCATGACCGCTGTTAGTAACAGTATGTTCTAAACATACTACTATTACTACTAGAAGGAGGAGGAGAATGGACAGAGCTTTATTTGACACATCATCCCAGCAGGAGAGGTTGCTGTACAGCATAGAGTTTCCTTTATACTTCCATTCCCAGTTTAATTCTTAATCCTAATTAAATATCTCATTGTTCAGTATAATTCAGTTTATACATCACAATACATTGTAAATATGTAAATTTCTGTTACAGTATGCTGAAGGGAGCGAGTAATTTTTTTTTTTTTAAACTAAAGAAGAAAAGGTGAAAGATTACCCACTCTATCTGAAAATACTCTTGAAGAAAATACATATAGCGAGTTGCCAGGTCATGTCTTCAAACAGACGGATCAGCAATAGCTTTTGGTATGTGTAATCTTGCATGTATATCAGATAAAATTCTGGTTTTAGCAGTAATTCAGTAGTTCCCAGGTCGTGTCTTCAAACAGACTGATCAGCAATAGCTTTTGGTATCTGTATCTTGCATGTGTATCAGATAGAATTCTGGTTTTAGCAGTAATTCAGTTGACCTTTCCCCAGATTCACAAGTAAGAACACCCTTCTTTTTTCAGAAATTTTATCTTTATCCAGGATTTTATTGGGATGGGTTTTTGCAAAAGAAGTAGAAATATATTTAAAGAGATACAATTCAAAGTTTGTTCACATAATCTGCACTAGAAACTTTTAGCTACAAAGCTGCAGTTCTTTGTAATTATTCCATATGAAGTTTATTATATATGGAGGGATAGTTTCTCCCAATGTTGTGGCTGCTTTACACCACATTACTGGTGCAAAAGCAGTTCAGAAGCAGCCTGAGAGCCAGTGTGGCCAGCCATGGAAAGATCACTTCGGTCTGGCATACAGGATCCTGCACCATCTTTATTCTTGGCAGCTACTGTAGGGAATGTAGCCAGTGAAAAGGGACTTGGCTACAAGTTCCCAGCATCCTGGTAATCCTCAGCTACTATGCTGAACCCATACAGCAGCAGGCAGCCAGCACAAATTACAGCAATCTGAAAGCTGTTCTAATATATGCTATGGGATCAAGGCAGCACAAAATACACTTTGTCCTGAGCGAAGGCTCTGAGCCAGAGATGCAGAGTAAAGAGAGTAGCTACTAAACTACTTACATTCTAGCATACGATGACAATAGTGTTTGTAGCAACTCCTGTCAAGAAGTCATAATTGTGTGTGTGTGTTTAACCTATATTTTCCTCTAAAAATGGAATAAAAAAGTCTTATTCAACTATCTTGCTTTTGTTTTTGAATCATAATGAAATATTACATTTAACACTTTCAGCCTTGGAGCCTTAAGTATCAGAACCGAGGACTCTAATCTAAAATATTATTTTAAAACCCCCAAATTATTCTATTCTGTGTATCACATAGATGCTGCAATACTCTATTCTTATGAAAGATCATATAAGTGTGTTCATACTTTCTCTCAAAAGGATACCCACAAAAAAGTTTTTTCTCTGAATCTTTTTATTCTGAAATTCAAGACACTAATACCCAAAAGATCCTGCACTGAGCACCAGTTTTGTATGCCAACAGACATGTTTATCAAAACTCTAAGTCCTCTCCCAAATGGAAGGGTGGCTATTTGAAAGAAAAGACTGAGACAGATTTAACTGAAAAGCCATATGTCTTTAGGTTTTATCATACATCCTTACTTTAAAATATAGTTAAAATGCTACATTTGAACCAAAAATGATATGAGTTTATTCATAACCACAATATACAGTTTTAAAAGCTTAGAAAGATGAGTTTTAAACCAATTAATTAACCTGAAAAAACTGTAGTTGCTTTTAGAATACACCAAACAGTGATTCCACACTAGTGATTTCAAATGTCAACCTTAATAATGATTATGTATTTACATATTTTAAGACAACACCAATTAGCACTGAATTTTTCATGTAAATTTCACCTGCCCAAATAGTGATTGCATTTACAACATCACTTCATTATGTTTCAATACAAAATGACTCTTACACACACAAACACAATCTTAGGGCAGAGTTAAATATCACTGCAATATTTTTTTCAGGTGTATCATCACATAATAAGCTGAAACTGTGTTTACTTTAACTGAAACTGTTTCTAAATATAAAGCACATAGAGTTTGTACTGAATATTTGTCTCTAAGCCTTATTATATGAAACTCATCTAATAAACTCCATATACCACATATCACATAATATATGTGGCAAATGTACAGTATTTCATAAATAATTTTTATCCAAATATTGCAGAAAAAAGCTTTGGGGTACATTATATATATATATATAGAGAGAGAGAGAGAGAGAGAGAGACAGCTAGGCTGTGATTTTTAATTTAGATAGGTACAGTAATATGCTCACCAGTTCTTTTCCTAAATGCTTTTTTTTTTTAAATCTCCCTGAGTCCATTCCATAATTAGTGATACAGTATATGTCCAGGTGTTTGCTCAAAAACAGCAATGACAGCATTGGAGGGGGGCAGGAAATCAAGGTGCACTCAATTTAGTAGGTTTTTTTTTTTTTTTTTTTTTTTTTTTTTTTTAAAGCTTATTATACCTTTTCTTCCAGAAGCCCACTGGCTATGATGTACCCATGACCACTTATGCAACCACTGACATGTCTCAGTGAATCCGTTCCAAGGTAAGCCATTAAAAGTTCTGTGCGACGCACAAGCAATTGCATAAGATCTTCAGCTAAACTCTCCATAGTTGAATATCGCACCTTTTCAAAGTCAAAAATGTCTTTGAGGAAATAAAGAACTTGATCCTAGTGGATAAAAAAGAAAAAACACCTTTATTTATTTATAACATAGAATTTTTGTTATTATGTATGTTTTGTTATTATGTAATGTTATATTTTTTCTCTTACTTATACATAATCTTTCCAAAGCACATATAAAATATTCCCATAGTTTTCTTGGGAAATTTCTTATTATGTCTAACTACCAATGTTCATTTACTAGCTCTCTTGACTGTTTAAGAAAAATCACTAAAAACAGACACTGACATGTAGATTTAGGCTCCAAAGCCAACCTAATATGACTAGAAATGTTTGTGATTAATATTTTTCTTAAAAAGTTGCATTCAGCTGCAGTGTTGGAAACAAATAAATAAGAAAGCTTACAACAGTATTTTGTTAGTGCATGAGAATCAAAAAGGAAACAGATTATAAATAAGTAATCTAGTTTCGCTGTTCTCACAAAATGAAATGCAAAAGAAGTAGACAAACACCATAAATAGTTAATTGCAAATTAGGGCCTAATGCTGCAAACACTTCTGTACCCCAGTAGTCTCATGAGTTTAGTTAGACTATTCGTGTTACACAGATTCGTCAGTGTTTTCAGGACCTTGGGAAGGGGTGCCTATGTTCTGAAAATTCTTAGAATGTTAATAACCAACAGTGTATTTAGCAATATGCAGATAAAGATTGTTTTTTTAATATGGGGCAAATTAATCTCTGTTATTTGTGGCACTGGGCTATATTAATCTCTGTTATAACAACTGAAAATCAGAATGAATACTGACTAGCAAAGATTTTTTTTCTTATAAATTATTTTTATCTTAATGGTGTTCCTTTAAGTAAGATCCTTCAGTTTAATAATCTGACAGGTGGTTTTTTTATGTTAGATAAATGCTCATTACAAAAAGGTTGCGTACCTTAAAGAAGCAGCATAAATCATAAAGAGAGTTTCTAGGGCCCAAAAAGCCCCATGCCAAAACAGGACTGATATGCTCACAAATGGCATAGAAGTGTGCAAAAAACCCATCAGGTACCTGGTGATGTAAGTAATAGAGAAATGAGTTATTTTTCTCAGTACAAATCCCTATTATATCGAATTATGGCATTATGTAGGTCTCTTGTAACTAGTCAAACTACACATTTAAATTCCATTACAGTTGTAAATCAAGAAGGGCAGGATTGTTAAAAGTTTCAACTTCAGCAGTATTTTATAATATAAACATTTTGAAATAATGTCTATGATGTAATATTGATATTCACATATTAATAACTTAAAGATAGAAGAAATATTAAATCATTTAGTCTGATACTCTTTTATAACACGTCACAGAATTCCATCCATTTATATCTGCATTGAGCCCACCAACTTGATTAAAACACATCTTTCCAAAAGGCATACAGTCCACAGCTTCTTTCGGTAACTTGTTTCAATGGGATTGTTAAAAGTAGGTTTTATTTCTAATTTGAGTATGTCTGGCTTTAGCTACCAGCCATTGATTCTTGCTATGTTTTTCTCCACTAGATCAAAGAGCAGTGGCATACTGAGTGTCTCCAGTGCCTGGGGGCCATGCCTACATTTGCCCACACCCCCTGCCTCAATCCCCCACTGCGTGCAAGGCAGGAGATGTCCCTACATCACTCCCAGCTGCCCCCAGTGGGACGGGGAACGGGATTTGCAGGGGGTGTAAATGTAGGTTTGGTTCCACTGTCCTACCCAATGTGTGGTGCTTGTACTGAGTGCTCACTGCTCAGGCAGGTGAGCTTTGCAGCGCCAGCTTTTTTCTGTATTTTTGCAGGGAGGTGGTGTTAACATATTTCCTACTGGCAAAAAAGTGGCTGCCCTGCTTTTATTTGTTTGTTTGTTTGAATATGTAACATCACATTTGAGGATTCAGGAAATGCTTTCCCCTTCTCTTCTCTGCCAGGCAGCAGTGGCCATTTCCTTTGCATACCATAGGTAATAATAGGGATGGGGAGGGTGGTCATAGCCCAGCCCCCATCTCTGTCCCTCCTCCTTAGTTTCTTCAGGGCTGGAGGCAACTTTTTCAGCCCTCGGCCCTTGCAGCAGGAGACATGGGGGCAGCAGGCCTCACCCCAGCAGGTTCCATGCAGCCCATGCCCCCAAAGTCCCAGGAGCCCCCTGACTTCCCTTCCATCCTCCCTTACTTACCACATTGTTGCCGAGAGAATCCCTCATCCCCCTTCCCTCCCCTGCCCGCTCACATTGCCTCCTTGAGCACTTGGAGGGGAAGGGCTCCTGCTCCTGTTCCAGCTCAGCTGCCCAGGAAGATACTCTTTAACACTCAGAGGCCAACACCTGCTTCCAGGACAGCTTCCAGGGGCACACGCCCCCCCCCCCAGTACACCACTATCAAAAAGCCCTTTACCAGGTATTTTCTCTCTTGCTGGTACATATGCACCATCATCAAATCTCATGGACTTCTTTTTGATAGGCTAATCAGATATGGCCTGAGAGGGTTGATATATAAATTAAAGTGTATACTACGCCATTTGCATATTTTATTTATTTAGACTTAAATATCTATAGATGCCCATCCTATTCGAAACTATAATACACACAACCAAATACAGAGGACTACCCAGAAATAAATGAATAGCTACCATCTATGCAACCACCCAACCACACAGGCAAAAATAAACAACTGTCAGTTATTCTCAACTTTAGCCTCAAAGACTTACAGATCTGCTTAACTTTATGCGCTGTGAGTCAAACCATTAGTTAAAAAGACAAGTCACTCTGAGTAAAATTAAGCACATAAGTATTTGCAGGATTGGGGCTTCAGTGCATAGAGAATTAAACAGGAAATATAATCATGCACGGAAATGATGAAAATAATAAGCTCATTATTACTCCATTAGTAAGTGCACACTCTTCCAAACTGTTAGCATGGAAACAAATGTCTAATTTACTGGAGTAAAGATTCACAATTTGCAAAAGAGGGTTACCTACCTGTATTGTAACTATTCTTTGAGACATGTATTCCACGTAGGTGTGTGCGCACCCAGTACTCTGAAACTGGAGATCTTTGCCCAGCAGTGTCCGTAGGGTTGGTGCTTTCATCCCGTGGCTCTGCCCCTTCTCCTGGCTATTTAAAGACCGCACTGTCCCACCCCCCTCAGTTCCTTCACACCAAATGTCAGGAGTATAAACTTTGATTAAAGTGAAACTGTAAAACCATTTTTAACAAAAGTTTTCAGTGCAGCCATAAATCCGCTTTGTCCTTAAAATCTTTGCATAGGGGGGTTTGCCAATAAGGCCTGTAGCTTGCATAACTTGAAGTCAGTGGCAGAGAAAGGACACTTGGGATGCTATTTGAGTTTAATTCTTAGCTCTGCCACAAACGTCTTGTGTAACCTTGGGCAAATCACTTAGTCTCTGTCTCAACTCCCCATGTGTAAAATGGGGATAATAGTCCTTCTGTATCTCACCCAGGAATGCTGTGAGGAGAAATACACCAAACTTCCTAGTGTTTAGATACTAGGGCAATAGGGGCCATGTAAGGACTTGTATCTAGATAGGACTAGAGCCTTATATTAACTCCAAATTCTGTACTCTATCCACTAAAACATCCTGCCTTCCTTGCAAGTGTGTCTTTATGCCTCACTCTAGCAAACACAAGCACAGGTATATCTTTTCTCACGAGTCATCATTTCCCCCTTCACGAGCCCACATTAATTGACATGATTGACTTTACGCATGTACACATTTAATGTCTGCAGGATCAGGATTTTGTAATTTACCGGTACTTTTCTGGTGGCACATGAGAAGTGTTCAAACTCCTGGTACTTGAGGCGTTGATCACTCAAGTTTGGTCAGAGCTCTGAATTATACAATTAAACAAGTTTCAGATTAGATCTCAAGACAATTTACCTTCATTTGCTGCCTTTTTTGCTTCAGTACTGACCAGCAGCTTGAAGCCACAGCCTAAATAAGAAGAAATTATTTATGTTAACTTCTACATAAGAAAACCATTTAAAAAGCAATAGACTATAGGATCTCACATTTGATGACTAGTTATTTCTTCCCTTAATTTTAATGCTGTGATTGCATAAGTTCAAACACAAAATGTTACATTGTGATTAGCTCATTTTACTACCAGTTCATATATCTTATTTTTAAATTTAAAAAAATGAAATTGTGTATTCTTTCCCCATTTTGCATTGGTAAAAAATTGTATTTGAATTACCAAGCTCCTCGTTTTTCACAATTTAGGACTAGCAACACTTAAATTCCACCTTACTAACCACAGTAAATTGTGGGCCAAAATGTGTGTGTTCCAAAGCCATAGCCATCTCTGATTTGAAAACGGAGCATGTGTGTGTGT
>ML685778.1:4468940-4489884 GCA_007922175.1 Pelusios castaneus
CAAAGCCATAGCCATCTCTGATTTGAAAACGGAGCATGTGTGTGTGTCCCAAAGCCATAGCCATCTCTGATTTGAAAACGGAGCATGTGTGTGTGTCCCAAAGCCATAGCCATCTCTGATTTGAAAACGGAGCATGTGTGTGTGTTCCAAAGCCATAGCTATCTCTGATTTGAAAACGTAGCATATGAACACATGATAATGGCCCTTTTCTCTTTAAGAAAGAACATACTTGAAATAGTTTTGCATACAGCTGTGCAGCTTTGTCCAAATAAGGATCTGAGCAATACAACATATTGATGGCAAAATCAGGCTTCCCTCCCCCACAGCCCATAACAGAATTCTGATGGACTGGGATGCTAGCTCAATACCACAAGGAAACATGCTACTCACAAAACACAAGTTTACCACATGTGCTACAAAAAGTGTGTTCCTTACCTTTTTGTCTGTAGAAGAAATATTTCAATTGACGAGTAAAAAATAAAAAAGGAAAACCAGCAGTTTATAGTTCTAAACAGATGCAACGATAGCACAATCTCTCACCTCTGAACAAGTGGCCATGCCATTATCCCTTCTTTAAACATGCACACACAATACGAACATTTTCTAGCACGCAAAGCAGGCTGATGCAGCTATGAAAAAACCTAAAATGTGTTTCTGAAAGTCTTACGAATGTTTGAGTCTTTGTGTATTTTACAATTCCTGCTACTTTTCTATACCTTCCCAGTATATTCTGGGACATGAATTAATAAATTTCCCCCATAAACCAGCTTGTCTTATTTCAGGTGTGGCTAACATAAACAGCAGCATTGCAAAATTCTATTAATCCAGGGCCAAATTTATGCAAAGTGAGTAAAACAGCTATTTCCATTATAATCAATCAATCAAAGGGCTGGTAATTAAGTCTGGTAAATTTTAGTAAGATTCTGGAAGGCTGATGCAATGTAGTAGTTTTTGCTCAAGAGTTTTTCAGGATTGAGATATGGTTGAAAATTGAATGACCTTTGACGTAAAGAGAAAGGTCAAAGAGCTGATACCACCTGAAGGGCAACATGAAGAACCTCCCATTGTATGTAACCCATGGATGAAAAGGACGAGTTCAGGAGCTGCTACAGGTGTTGGTATCTTAATCTTTAACAGTGTAAGTCGGGCACTACAATTTCCTGGTCAATTTTCCTATATTTCAGGGTCATAAGATTTACAAAATCTGAAGTTTCACAGGATTAGCTATTCAAATCTGAACCAGGGGTCCTGACCCCCAACAAAGGTCGGGGAGGGCAAGTCGCAAGGCTACTGGGGGCGGGAGGGGGGTTGAGGTACTGCCCTGCTGCGGTGATGGCTCTGATTTCAGAGCTAAGCAGCTGGAGAATGGCGACTGGTGGCTGGGAGAGCAACGTGGCCACCAGCAGCAGCGCAGAGGTGAGGTGGCATTATATGGCATTGGCACCCCTACTTCTGTGCCAGCGCCAAGAACAGCGCAGAAATAAGAGAAGTAATACCTAGGGCCCTACCAAATTCACAGCCATGAAAAGCATGTCATGGACTGGGAAGTCTGGTCTCCCCCATGAAATTTGCTGGGGAGGGGCAGGGCTGGCCCTGTTTCCTGTTCCCCACTGCTCCCCAGCCATAGTGGGAGGAATCAGGGTGCAACTGAGGAGCTTCTTGCAGTCGGGGGAGGTTCCCAGAGGTGGGTCTGACCCAGCCCTGGGAGTGGCCCCTGCAGGAGATGAGCACAATCAGCTGGAGCTTGGCACACGACAGGAACCCCTAGCTGGTGTGCCCCAAAGCCAAAGGCCCCGGAATTTGGGGGAAGGGGACTGAGAGGAATGTTCCCTCTCTTTTTAATGTGGGTGTAGTTTGGGGAGCAGGGGCAGCAAGCGTCGGGCTGGTGCAGAGCGGTGCCAGCAGGGCTGTGCCTCACGGTGGGGGAACCAAGCCCACCACCCCACTCCCTGCCCCAGCCCTGCCCCTCCCCAGCTCCAGGCCCAATGTGCAGGGGTTAAAGGGACTTGGTTTGGCTGTGGGGGTCTGTAGGGGACCACAGCAGCGCCCAGACTGCAGGGTCCTGGGTGACTGCCCATCTGTAAGGCCAGTCCTATTCCCCACATAGTCATGAAGGGCCTCCCCCCACATCTGCACTGCCTGCTGCTCTCCAGCTCTGAAAGCAACACCTCCCTCAGCAGCACTGCAGAAGAAAGGGCAGCAATATCTTAACCCCCTACAATAGCCTTGCAACACTTCCTCTTTTGGATCAAGACCCCCATGGTTACAACATCCTGAAATTCCAGATGTCAGTAAACTGTGAAAGCGACAATTTTTAAAACCCTATGACTGTGAAATTGACCAAAATGTAATTGGGTAGGGCCGGGGGAATACCTCTCCACTGCCGCTCTGCCTTCAGAGCTGGGCATGTAGAGCTTCTTGCAGCCAGTGGAGGTTTCTAGAGGTGAGTCTTGGCCCCGGGAGCATGCAATCCAGTCCCTCCCCAGCCTTACTGGGACTAGGGCTGTCTCCCAGTCCTGCCCTTTGGCTGCTCTGGGCCCAGCGCTGGCCTGGATGGGTATATGTGCGTGTGGGAGAGAAAGAGAGAGAGAGAAAACACACACACACACACCGTGACAACCCCCAACCATGCGTGATTGCTCATCCATAAGGCTGGCCCTGCCCCCTCCCAAAAAGTGATGCCTCCCTACCCCCATATCACACCACCCTCACTTCTGCGCTGCTGATGGTGGCTGGGCTCCTTTCACAGCTTAGCACCCAGCCAGCAGCTACTGCTCTCCGGCCACCCAGCTCTAAAGGCACCACAGAAATAAGTGTGGCAAGACCATGACCTCCCTGCAATAGTCAGATTTCATGAAGGAGACTAGATTTCATGGCTCATGATGAATTTTTCATAGCTGTGAATTTGGCAGGGCCCTAACCCTAGATAACAGTATCTATTCACAACAGCATACTTATAAATAAGTTTTAGAAAGAAATGTTGAAACTAATATAATTTTAATTACACTTCCTATTTGTTGCTACAATTTATAAGAATCATAGCACGAGAAATTTAAATAACTACTTACAGTTTCTTTAAAGGAGGAATTTAGCCAGCGATTGTTTACTATATTCTGTATAGATGTGGGAGGATTCTCTAAATCTTCAAAGGAATCCATTAATATAAAGTCCAGAACAATGTCATAAAAATTTAGATTTTTCACCTGCATTAAGTTAGAACAAGATCAAAACAGCTTAACTTCTCTGTAAATATTGGAACAGAACATAAGCCAATATTCCTCATTCTGCATAAAACAGGCATTTTATTATCTTAAGTTATTTGGGTAATATTTTTAAAAAATTACTAATACAAAAAATAAACTGACATAACTCAGTAGTGCAGAGGTTGTAAAAAAGAAATGGAAGCACATTTCTCCAAATCATCTGAACTATAAAAAAGCAGCTGAATTTCCCATACTTATAAATCAATGAATACCAATTTTGATACAGGAAACAGGCTATGTAATCAAGTTTAATGAGGAGAAAAGCTCTACAGAAATCCAAACTTACCCCCCTGGCAGAAAGTTCCATTTCAGTATTATCCCAGTGGTCTGTCTGCTCTAAAAAATGTATCATTTCATCAAAGACCTCTTCAAATTTCTTTGGATTCTGTAAAATAAAGCCAGTTAAATGTAATATTTCCTATTAAAATGACTTGTTTTAGTTTTGAACTCTTAAATGGCAAGGGGCTTTTGTATTTGTTAGGTGCACAGAGACTTACCATGGTTAACTCTAGGATCAGGCAAATGAACTTTGATATCTGGTTACAATGAATACACCAACATAACTGCAAAAAGAAATTTACCTTTCGAGCTCTCGCAATTAATGCAGACAAAATTTTTCTTCCACTCTCAGCAAGAAATATTCTGTTAGCTGTTTCTGAAAGAATTACCTGGAAAAATTTCCAGGCAACACAGATCAATACACAATTTATTTATAAGGGAACTGCACTAAATGAGGCTATTCATTTCTTTAGTCCAATCAAACTAAGAAATGCTTGATATCAATACAATACTCCTAACTGATCTAGGAAGCAAAAGTTCCAAGGTTTCTTGAAAAAGATGCATTCAGTGATGCACATCATTATCAAAAAGGTCATTCATTTTGTCTTAATATACTGACTAATTCAGAAAGGTATTTAATCACATCCTTTAAACCAGTGGTTCGAAACCTTTTGGGCTTGAGGGCCACAAATACAATTTTTAGAACCCCGAAGGGCCACTGGTCTATTTAATTAAAATTTAATTAATTAGATTCAAATTAAATTTAATTAAGTTTTAAATTTTAATTATATTTGCAGCCCTCGAGCCAAAGTGATTTTTTAAAACATTGAAATAGGTTTAAAAAAGAAAAGAAAAGGAAAAATAAAGAAAAAAAGGGGCTGGATGCCAAAGAACAGGCCCAGCTCGTGGGCAGGTGTGTGGCCCCCAGCCAGCAGCAGTGTGGCCCACGCTCCTGCTGCTCCCCAGCACCCGTGCCAGCCAACAGCCCCTGCTCTGGCCCTCTGCAGCTCTCTACAGCTGCACTACGCTGGCCCTGGGCTCCACCAGGACACTTTGCAGCTGCACCGCTCTGTGCAGGCCTCCACCCTGGCCCCCGCAAATCCATGCAATCCCTGGAGCCCTTTCCCCATCCGCACCCCCTGCCAAGCCCTAATCCGTCCCTGGACTGGCCAGAACTGGAGGGGAGGCAGGCAGCCGCAGTCGGGCTCCCAGCTACGTGCTGGGACCGGGTGGCTGCGGCCCAGCTCTCAGGCAACACAGGCCATTTTAAAAAGCCCCATAGGCCACTTTTGGCCCGCAGACCAGGGGTTGAGAACCCCTGCTTTAAACTATAAATACCTGAATGCAAGGACATTCTTAAGCAGATCAAATGCTACTCAAAATGCTTTAAAAGTAATGAAAAAGCCCTCAAAAGTTCATAGTTCTCAAAACATAAAAAAAATCCCATTCCTTCAGTGAGCTGAATATTAAACATTAATATGCTGCCCTCAAACAGCATTAATCAATGACAATGTATAACAATTACACCAAAAATAGGTCACTGCACAAGTAGGGTGAGACTTTCCAAACTTCTTAGGTTTGGCCAAACTCAGCTCCATTGAAGTTGCACATATTGCAGGAGACAGTGTGTGTGAGTCAGAATGTGTGCCCAACACTGCTAATGAAGTGTTTACCTGAAAGGCTTGTCGAATACAGTGAAGCTTAGCAAGAAAGTCGCTGTCTCCTAGACACTCCAACATTTCAGTCCTATGTAAAATGGAAAAAATGTTGTAAACTATATTAAAAAAACAAAAGCACATTAGAATTTGACTAGGATTTATTTAGAAATGGCATCCATTACACTGGGGTTAGGGGTTAAATGTAGTATTATGTGGAGTATTAATCTTTATTCCTTGGCTTTTCTTGGAAACTCAAGTAAACATAAATCAGTACCTTAATATTCTGGAATAAATTTTGCCCTCTTCTGCTAAGCGCATAGCTTCTTCATATAATGGAGAATGGCAGAGAGACTCTAGACCATAGATATTTCGGCTCTCTCTGTGTTCAGTAAGCTGTAAGACATTTTTTTTTTAAAGCTTATTAACTAATTCGCTAAAAAGGATTAAAAGTAAACCACATTAATTCAAACTGTGCCTGTTACTCTGTTGAAAGGAATATTCTTTTCTATGTCTGTTAACTATATAACTTGTCAACACTCAATACTAAGAACAAAACAACAGCTAAGTACATTGTGGAGTTTAATATGAAAACTATGGTTTCAGATTTGAGCTTCCAAAGAGTTAAATTATAGGACAGGTTCAGATTAGTTTGTTTTGAATTTGAATACTTAAAGCCCATAAGATTTGTAGAAAGGAAATGTCTCTCTGCTGGTTATGAAGAATAAATTGATGATGAGGCACTAGAAGGGGCAAGAGTAACACATTATAAAGAAAGCTGGGAATGGTTATAAAAAAATCACTGTCATTTTCCTGGTAAATGTGGCTGTTAATTACAAAAACACATTTCCTAGGAAGAGGTTACAATCCAGTGTTTTACACTAGGTGCCAAAAAAGGCTTTTCTCTGTCTATAGTTTCTAATATTTGAGCTTAAACCGTTAACTAACATTATTACAGAAATGCATCTTTATCCATCCCACAGATTGTAATTAAAGAAAATAATATTTAAACCATTACGGTAGGAGATCCATAATTTTTCACTTTATGTAGTAGTGGCTGGTAGGTTAGAATTACCATTTCCATGACAAACATTACATCATTCTTATTATCTATCCAAAAAAACTGTGGAGGCACACATTTTTCCATTTAGTAAATGGCTAGAACACACATTCTAACAACTTTAAAGAAATTTACTTTACAATGTCACTGCAGCTTGCCTGAAAAGACATTTTGTACTTTCTAGGCATTAAAACCCTAATTTAGATGTGTCTTAAATAAAATTAACTTCTACAACAGTTAAATATACTCTGTATGGGTTTTTAACATATCCATGTCCCTGTCTTCTAGACATGTTCAAACTTAGACAATTAAATCACTGTTAGAATGTTTCCTTCAAATACAGTCTTTCCTTAATACTGAGTTTAAGACAATAATGATACATTAAGCTACAAATTAAGAAAACATTATGGGCATATTTCCCCATCATTGGAGATGCATATCTGTAAATGGTCACAGGAGAAGTTCTACATGCACATTAATGAGGAAAATATACTTTTGAGTGGGCTTTTTCTGTAGTCCCTACTGGAGCAAATCCAAGTGGTTACAATGGGAGTTAGCCCAAATAAGAATTATGGCCTTGATTTAGGAAAGCATTTACACATGAGCGTAAGTTTATCCCTATTCAGGAAAGCACTTAAAGATGTGTTTAAATTCCACTAATTTCAGTGGGACTTAACATGTGTAAGTACTGTCTCGAAGAGAGATGCTTTCCTGAACTGGGTCTTAGAGCAAGATTTGGTACTTATTCTCTAAAGTGAAGAATAGAAACTTTAAAAATCTGTAAGACAATATACCTACAGCAATTTACAAGCAATTAAACTAGCTTTAAAATTAACAGTTCTTTCTTAAAGAGTTTTAAATCTTTGTCCTGTCTTATTTATTTGCCGGTTTTGCAGAATGGACTAAGTTAAACTGACTTCCTGAAATAGATCGGCAGCTGTGAAAACATATCAGATTTAAGTTGTGATACTAGTGAACAAGCATCATATTCATAGAAACAAAACAGCCTAAAACATGTTTAGAGAAGTTACTGTTACTCTGTAAAGTTGCTTTATCTTATTTAATCAAGAAAGCAGCAAGTTCTTTCATGTGAAGATTATCAAATGTATACGTGAGAAATAGAAAGTAATATTTTAGCTGATTAGCAATGGTAGGAATAAACAGCTTTTCTAGTATTTTTCACATATTTGAGGTATAAACGTAATTGTTACACAAGTTTTTCCACTTATTTCAGAATAAAAAAAAATTACTTCAGATAGTCTATAACACTGGAAAAGAGATTCTAACTGTTTACAGAAAGGCATTTTTCAAACTTTAATGTAAATATTTTCAAAAAGAAAAAGTATATAATAAGATCAGATACTACAATGATCACAGTACAAAATTCAGAATTTATAATTCCCTAGTGTCGGGAATATTTCTTAAAGAGAACCTCTCTAGCTAGCATCAAAGGGAGCATTAACTCCACCATCTATGAGTCCCTGAGATGCACTACCCCCAATATTTTAAAAGACGTACTCATAGCTTTGCCAAAAATTCCTCAGAAACTGCTGTCTGACTCTTACAAAGCACTTTAACAAGAGAATGTATCACTCAGGATGATTAGTAAGTTCAACTGAGATCGAAGAGAACGAGATGAAAGAACAGTTTGTCTACTGCCTGGCTCAGACTAAGCCAGAGTTAGAAGCCCTCACAGTGGGTCTTCCTTGCTCTTGCAAGGAAATGAAACAAGAGAGAAGATGTGAACAAACTGTATGTAGACAACAGTGGATAAGTAGACTCAATATCTTGGTTTAGAATGTAGAAACTTGTGATTTCATTCCAACACCCATGTAAAACACAACCTACTCCATAAGTGATTACAGTCTCTTCCAGTAGGTGAAATACACTAAGAAGTCATTATTATGCATTCTCCTACATGTACAGTAGATGGACTTACTTCTTTTTTTAAGGAGTTTCTCTTCCTAAATACAGGACAAGCTTTTACTGGAAGCAAGTGCTGGTTCATTCATCAGAAAAGATGGCTCCCTTGTTGCATAATTGGGAAATACATCTTTTTTAAACTCCTCTCCCCCTGGGTGTGTGAGAGAAAAATAGAAAACCCTCATTGACACTGTTTGGCTATGTCTACACTTACTAAAAAGTTAGTTTGAATTAGTTAATTCGAACTAACTAATTCAAACTAATTTTAGTTCGAATTAACTTAATTCTAGCTAGCTAATTTTAGTTCAAACTAAGCAAGTGCCACACATGGCACTTGCTTAGTTCGAATTAGTCAACTGCATTGAGCTCAATGTGCTGGTTAGTTTGAACTAAGTGCTTAGTTCGAACTACCATGGCCGCATTGGGTTATTCGAACTAACTAGTTCGAATTAATCCTTACTTTGAAAAGTATAAGCAAATGTATTAGTTCGAATTAAGGAAGCCCTTAATTTGAACTAATTAAAGCCTGGTATAGCCAAGGCTTAAGTTAGTTCGAATTAAGCTTCCTTAATTCAAACTAACTTGCCAGTGTAGACATAGCCTTTGACTCTTTATCCCACTCTTGCGGCTAAACCATGTGCAGACATTTGAGCATGCTATTGCCAATAAGCTACAAAGCTAGTCCTAGCTCAAGCTGTGGAGGATTCACTTTTTAGCTCCAGAAGTTCAGAGTTCAAATCCTGAGTTCTCCCCTAAAAGGTAAATGAACTACTAAATACCCGAAAAGCCTTAATAAAACATTTTTAAAAGTGAGGCTTTTAAGATGTACAAAAAGCTATTCAATCCTCACCCCCCAAACCAGGTCAGATGTCCCCAAAACAGTAACCCCTCCAAACTTTAATAACCTCAGATCAGAGTTATCTCTTGTTTATTTAAACTTTAGGGACACAGAACATCACTGCTGTAGGATTGAAACTGGGGCTCAGATAAACTTCCACCATGGTTAGGGGCTGGGAATACTGCAGCTCAGATTTCAACCTATTGTTATGATATTTCAGACCCTCTAAAGACTGTCAAAATCTTCTTGTGCTCTGAGGTGTAGAGGAGGCAAGTTCTGATATTTCAAATGTAATGCCAAAAGACTGTTTGTACACTTTGTAGTCACTTTTAAACATCAAAGGACCTTCATCACCTTCTTCGCTAGTGTATTCATATGAAGATGTTTCTCATTTACCAGGCCTCAAATGCATTTCCCTTGCAAGGAGACATTGGCCATCAGCCACCATTTGACTCATAATGGGTTGTACTTTATTCAACTGTTGTTTTTACTGTGCATTCCTCATTTTGTGGGAATACTCAAACTGCTACTGAACTAGAACCAGGCCTTAAAAGGTGTCTGGACAACATGCTTCTTATTCCCACAGGAACAATTGCAGGAGAACAAAATATATTCCCATACATTACTGAATGGGCCATCTATGAACTTTTTCTATAAACTGTTCCATTGATTTCCAGAACTTTCTTTTCCATTGCAAACTTCATTCATAGGAAAAGAATCCAGTAGGAACCCAAGTGAATATGCCACTGGGAGGGGTCATGAAGTTCAGGGTATGTGCTAGGTGGCCAAGACATCTGAACAGGAAGAGAGCATCTTACACCACTTTCTGTGCTTTTGGGAAGAAGGGAATCAGAACTGGGCTCAAAGATATGTCTGCACTGCAGTCAGGAGGTATCATTGTAGCTAGCACATGTAGACATACCTGATCTAGCTTGCTTAATTCAGAGAAGCCATAATAGCACAAGCAGTAGCATAGACCAATCTCCCAAATACAAGCCTGCCTGGGGCCCTGGATGCATACTCAAGTGGCTAGCACATGCCACTGTAGAATTATTGCTATTTTTAATGAGCTAGCTTGTGTATATTCCTACATATGCTGCAGTCTCACCATCTGATTGTAGTTCAGACATAGTCTTAGTGGATATAGAATATCAAGGTGGTGAGACAACTTTGAAGATTTAGAAAGGAAACAGCCAGGGGTTGGGCTATTGTTCTTGTCAGTTATAACAGCGTTTCTTAAGGAGACACGGTCACTTTCGATTCAGGATAGGAAGAAATCCCCTGCACAAAACATATCAATATCTCTTTCTGAGAAACTGTGTCCTTGTCTATTCCCAAGTAGACACAAGACAGCAGACTGCATTCTCTTTGGATATCAGTTCAAATAGTAGGAAAGCTCATCTAAAAATAGGAAAAGATGTGATATCAGTTATTTTTTTATCTCATGCATCTTCTTGAACTGCCAGGACCCACTCATCTGAAGGATAGTTTTCTCCTCCAAATTACACGAAATGGTAACTAGTTTCAGGACACATTCCTTGTTAGAAATTGCTTTTAGTCATAGCACTGCAAGTTACTTTGAGCTACCAAACTCAGGGAATCTTGGACTTTTACATACAATCAAGATTTAACTGCAAATAGTTTTTCAAACTGAGGAATGGTATTCCTTTAACTACTCCAGGAGAGATTTAGAAGATTAGAGCTTAGTAGTTAACATGTAATTGTCCAAGGATCAAATGATTTCCTCAAGTTTCTTGTAATGATGTTCTTCAATGTTCAAAGGCAATGAGGTGGATTAATATCACTCCATTGTTAAACTTCTAACTGCAGCAGCCAATGGAATTTACTAGAACAGAAAACCACTAATTATACAACTTCACATAACTTACTTCATAAGGGAAGGTGCAGGGATGTGCACAGGAATTTAAATTCTAGTGCTTTTAGATAGGCACATTCTGTGCCCCTGACTGCCCGTCATGGCCCCAGGAAGGGGCCAAAGGAGCTCTCTGCCTTCCCATCAATTATTGGAGGGGTACATGTCCCTGCTTTCCCCCACTTGTGCCTGCCCCTTTCTAGGTGGCAGGAGGAAAGGAACACTTCTGTTTAGATGATTGGTATTGTCCGATCTAATTCTGTTTCCTCAGTAATCAGATGATTATAGGTCCTCATAGATATTCAGCTCTGATAGAGGATGGCTGTTTACACTGGTAAGCAACCATTTTTTGAAGGATGAATAACTCATGAAATGCGTTGCCGCATGACAAAAAAACAAACCACTCACCAACCAAACCTAAACAGCCAAAAAACAAAACCAAGCCACACTAAAATAATAGTTTGGAAAGCAAAACAGAGGACTGGAATGAGTGCATTTGTGACTCCATTGGTCCAAGGTAAAGAACGTACTAAGAAGCTGGCTGCACAGTGAGACTTTTCTTCCTGTAAGATGCAATTGATTTTCCCCACAGAAATTAGTAGCTTTTAATTTACAATAAGAAATAAGACCATTAGGAATCTGCTATTGATTTTTGAGAAAGAAAGAATCTAGCACAGTTAAAGAAGCAATCCTTCTGACTCTTACCTCAGCTGCCGAAACAAAGGAGTCTGTTGATGCAATGCTCAGTGTATCTCGCAGACAGAAATCATCTGCATTATCCTTCACAGTGATATCTGTATCTTTATCTTAAAAGTGGGGGGGAAAAAAATCCATTTACCAGTCTGTCATTTTCTTTGACAATCTACTGATTTAGTTACAAGTCTTGAATTAAAATGACATTTTTTAAAAGGTCTTCCTTTTTACTTTGTAACAATAACATGTCATACAGTACTTGTGCATATAATAGTTGTTTAGGCAAATTATGATATAATGAATGCATTGAAAATTGCAGTGTTAGTATTGCATTTATTTTGGTGAGGCACTTAAAAAGCTACAGAATAAGAGAAAACAAAGTTACCAAACCAAACCCTTCCTTTTCTCTCCAACACAAACAAGTTTTGGGTTTTCTTTTTGTTTGTATTCCCAGGGTGGCTTTATGACTGCCAATTTATTTTGCCATGTAAGAGACTTCCAGTGGAAAAAAACGAAGATAAAGATCCAAAGGTGCCTTATGGATTTTGTCCTCCGGCTGTTTTTCTCTCCTCAAACATCTACTACTGCACTTCAATAAACTAATTTAAATCATCACCTAAGACTTTAAACTTTACACGTCAAATAAAAGCTTTGTTTTAGTCACTAGGTATAGGGTGGCTTTATTTGAATGCCAACTTATTTTGCCATGCAAGAGATTTCCAGTGGCAAAAAACAACACAAAGATCCAAAATGTCTTATGGGTTTTGTTCTCAGGGTGTTTCTCTCTCTTCACTTCAATAAACTAATTCAAATCCTCAGCTAAGACTTTAAACCTTACACAATGTCAAATAACAAAGGATTTGTTTTAGTAACCAGGAATATCTGGGATATAGATACCAAGTTACAAAGGGGTAGTCATGTTAGTCTAGTTCAGCAAAACAAACAAGGAGTCTGGTGGCCCTTTTAAAGACTAACAAATGTATTTATCACATGAGCTTTCGTAGGAAAAATCTTCAAGTGTCTGACGATTTTCTCCCATGAAAGCTTATGCGATAAATAAATTCTGTAAGTCTTTAAAAGTGCCACCAGACTCCTTGTTTGTTGTGATATAGATAAAATAAATTAAAATTACCAATTTTCTAAACACCTAATTAGGTATATCCTATAAGATCCAAAGTGTAAGAATACTTCCAAAAATACTCACTGCATCTTATGGCTTCAGCATTGTATTTCCACTAATTTCTGTTCTATTTTAAATATACATATCCTGCACAATTTTTTTCATAATGTGACCAATATTTAGCATGATCCCACTTGTACTGTTAATTTAAAAAAGAAAAAGAAAATTATAATTCTTGTTAAACAAAGCCACAAGGCTGTGTTTGGGAGAGAGGGGTAGGAAAAGAAGGGGGCATGGTTTGTTTGTTTTTTTAAATTATCTCAATTGCTCAAGTATCCAAATTTTTACACTTGGCTCAGGTTGGACAGTAAGTAACTGGAGTAAAGTCAGTTTATTTTCTGGTTCTCATGCTCTTACAAGGGACTGCAAGGGAAAATGGTTCCCCTTTCTTCCCCATCCCTCATCACTCTAAACCTTCATCAGCGAAATAAACACATCCAGAAAAATTTCTAGTGCATTAGGATTTTAAAAATCTTCAACAAAGCCTACATTTTGCACTCATATCACATTCTATTAATCAGCAATACAAATTTTTTTCAATTCACATTTAACTTTTCAGATTTCGACAATTGCTGCATACACTGCCAGCATATATGGTTTTGTTTTTATCATGAAGCTCTTTCACAGAAGGATTATATTCATAAGTCAAATCTTGGCTTGATGTGCTTCCATACAATATTCTCAGCAGAACACAGGCATTTATCTTGGATTACTTTACCTTCAGACATTACACATGTGTTGCTAAAAAATCTGTTTTATTTCCAGCAGTCAGCAACAACCAGCTACCCAAAGTCATCCAGATCAGTTACTATGGTTATACTTTATAAAAAACACTATTACACAGCAAAGCAGCTGCATGCCAGCTTTACTGGAATGGTTTACTCATCAATTGAAATGCTATAAACCAAGTAACTTAATTCAGTGCTCAGTAGCTCTGGATTTACATGGCAGTTCAACAATGATGCACTAGATATAAATAAATTAACAATCAACATCAAATGAAATATCTGTCTTTGAGAAGACTCACGGAAAAACATACTAAGTCATACTAATATGAATGAAATGAGTGTCCCTAGCCTCTGCTTATCAGAGGATGGAGACGGATGGCAGGAGAGTGATCACTTGATCATTGCCTGTTGGGTTCACTCCCTCGGGCACCTGGCACTGGCCACTGTCGGTAGACAGATACTGGGCTAGATGGACCTCTGGTCTGACCCAGTACGGCCTTTCTTATGTTCTTCTTATGAAACAGTTAGAGAATTTCCAATTTGCTGCACCACGTTGTCACTGACTCTAGGAACCCTGCTGCAGAGTTTTGTTCTGGCTTGTGGCAGAGTACACAGGCCCTGGTTATGGACTTTTGAATGGAAAGGGAAATAGTCTGTGCAACCGTGAATCATGAAAGCAGTGTCAAGATAATCCCTGTGTTAAAATGAAGTTCATGCTATGGAAACTTTGGGAACCCTTATAAGATGGAGTGGAGTTAGAGTAGTCAAGAAGAGATGAAGGCAGAAATTAAAAGGTCAAACAATCTTGAATCTTAGTCCCTGTTATGCACACTTTTAAACAGACTACACTACTTGGAACACTAATTTTGCCAAATGATTTATTTGTTTATCAGACACTGAAGATAATATATTTGAAAAATACGTAAGTCACTTAGGAACGCTGAAAGAAGAATATTGACATTTCTATTATTCTACTCTGAAATAGTAAGGTTTCTTAAATGAAATTTTTAAAAGTTCATCCCTTGGGTAAATAACTGTCTAATAATAGACATAATATTTTTTAAATACTACAGTGATACATTTTTAGGATATATTTTATCTGTCAAAAAATATAGATAACCATTACTAGTTTATTAGCAACTTACACGTCCTTCCTGGATAGCAAGTTATTTGACCTTTTCACAAAAATAGTGTTTCTAGGTGCCAGTCGATTTTCTTGTTTAAAAATATGTACAACCCACACAGGCTGTAATAGCAGACGTTATGCGTGTAAAAAGGTTTTTGCCAAACTTTCATCAAGTCAACTGCACTGAGCAGCTGGCAATGGCAATTTGACAAGCTCATCTGCTGACTATCAAGATCACTCACAACTTCCAGCCTTCACTCTAGATCAATGCAACGAAATGTTGCAGCACCACACTGTGGGAGCCCTAAACTTTAGCATATCCTTAAAGTTGTTACATTTGATATTGCAGAAAGGAAGAGTAAAGTGCAGAGAAAATTTGCTGTCTACTACTCTGTGTAAGATAATTCAGTGACAGTGGTGGTGTCAGAGGAAATAGTATAAGGCAGGGTCGGCAACCCAAAGATAAGAGCCATTTTAAAAAATCCCTTCAATAACTAAGTGTTTTGAGAGTCACAATGGGTGTAGTCCCCTGGTGGGGGGTGGAGGGAGCTGGGCCACGGTGCCTGCCACAGGGTTCCCTGCTGGTGCTGGGGACCCCGGAGCCTGGCACAGATCACCCACAGGGTCCCCTGGTGGCAGGGGGGGCCCAGAGCCTGGAGCCACATGGGGACAGCCAAAGAGCCACAACTGGGTAGACTAAAGTTCTGAATAGAAGGTTTTTGTGATCTTAAGATGTAGCATTTAGCACCCACATAACACAACAACTCAGATACTTAAACATAACATGGTCTGTGCTCCCAAAGGGTAGCGCTATAGTGAGCACTAAGGACACATTTTGTTGTAGACAAAATGTTTCTCTTAATATTTATTTTAATCCACCTTTTATAATATGACTATACTAAATGGAAGTTTCTTTGCTAATTCTGTATTACTGCATATGATAATCTTCTTCCTCTAATACATGTGTGCATGCAACTTGGCTGAGGTACATTTATAGACGGAATATAAATTCTGAATTTTCTGATGTGTTCATGGATTCATCCATAACAATGTATTTTTTAAAATTTAAACTGAAGGTGGAATATCGGTTTCAGTTTTAACAAAAAAAATGCATGTTCCTGTTACTGTTATTACAAAGAATGGCACAAAAGCCATGGGGTTATAAAATGAACTGAGAGGAAAGGTATTAACTATGGATTGACAGAATATTAAGTCTTCTGGCAAACGACATACATCCCGCTCAAAAATCAGTCTTCACAAAGAAAAACTGCCATGTCAGATATTCCTGGCTTTCTAATATTGCTCTTATCCTCCAAAAGTCCATCAGTTAAGCAGGTACTTCACACTAACAGTGCAATACAGAAAGGCTACATGACGACACTTTTAGGGTTAAAATTAAATTACAGCTGAAGTGTATTGTGGAAGTGTTACAAATACATTCCTTGATACAAGAACATGAGAAGAGAGACAGTACCACAATGACAGTCTAGGAATGAACAGCTGCTTCAAGAACCTACTCACTACAGACTGCATTTGCTGGTAAAATTATCTAATATCTTAAATAAAGAAATGACTCTATATATGCATCCAATATACTATTTTTATTTTATAATACCTTTTTTGCCATCATCCTGTCGTTGTAAAGAGGATGATGTAGAATCTGAAGATGTTCTGATGACCAAGTAATGATGAAGTATATTGATCTTCTTGTCAAAGGGCTTTAAAACTTAAAGTTGGCCTTTAAAGTTTTTTAAAATTCTAAAGAAATGGAGTTTGCCCTGAGTTTATAAATCCATGCTTAGTTTCATGTGGTATTTTGCCAACGTTTGTCTGTCTGGGGGAAAAAACGTGTTTTAAAAAGCTCTACTGTTAAAAGTTACTGTAGAATCTGCCTTCTGTCTATGAATTTTTATTGCCTGTAACAGAGCATGGAAACACCAGCGCTGACACTGACCCATCATAGTCTCAAAGGGAAAGGGCCTTGGGCTCAAGGGTAGCTCAGGTTTCAATTAACAGAGTTCTCTCAACATCCAGATGGGTAATAAGTCCCATAGTGAGACTTTAAAATATTTAAAATTAAAAATATAAACATCTTTTTCAGTCCCCATCCTGCATGAGAGATGGAGAAGCATGGTTCACAGACTTCTGGGGATAGGCTTGGGAGTGTTATTTTTGTCTGAGTATTAATGAAAACATGTATATCTATGTGTAAACAGGTTTCTGCCAGTCAGAGAGAGCTGGCTTGCATTTCGTTCTGAAGGCCACAAGGCCTGTTATCTCCGGTAGCATCAAGTTGCATAGTTTAAGTTTTGCTGAGGGAGCTCTGGGACTTCAAGTCGTGAGTCACCCTTTTTGGCTCCACTTTCATGCTTCCAATGTCATACAGCTGCGTTGGATACGTTACTGGGGGTAGGACGGGAATAGACAGGTAACTATAGCCAATCCTTTGCAGGACTCAAGATCCAGACAGAAACCAATGGACTTTATTAAATGGAAAGTCAGTGCAGAGAGTTGTGAATAAGTATACAGACTGCTATCGTTAGCTTCATCCCTCCAGCTTCCATCCAAGACTCGATCCACTGTCTACAGCCAAGCCCGAAGATATAACCGCATCTGTTCTGATCCCTCAGGCCTTGTACACACTGCAAAGTTATTGCGCGATAACGCTCGTTATTGCGCAATAACAGGCACAGCGTCCACACACAAATCCATGTTGTTGCGCGGTAACAGCTGTCTTACCGCGCAACATGTAAACCACCAAAAACGAGGGTGGTAGCGGCTACCGCGGAACAGTTGTTCCGCGATAGTTCGTGTGTGTACAGTTGCCGCGCAGTATGAAACCTCCGGAAATGTCCCAGAATTCCAATTCCATCCCTTCTGCACTTCCTTCTGCACTCTGTGGCTGTGACGTGACTGTATCTGCCCTCCCATCATTCCCGGGAATTTTTGAATTCTTCACTCTTCCTGTTTGCTTGGCGTGGAGTGCAGCTGCAGCTGTGTACTCCAAGAGCAATGGCGGCTCAGCGCAGCAAACGTGCTCCAGTCTGGATCACAGCCGAGGTGCTTGATCTCATAGGCATCTGGGGAGAGTCTGCTGTGCAGGCACAGTTACGTGGCAGCTGGCGGAATTTCGATATTTTTGGTCAGATTTCTCGGGCCATGGCAGAGAAGGGGTACGAGAGAGACATTCTTCAGTGCAGGTCGAAGGTGAAGGAGTTGCGGATTACGTATCACAGAGCCAGAGAGGCAAACCAGCGCTCCGGCTCAGCGCCAGCTACATGCCGATTTTACAAGGAGCTGGAAGCAATCCTGAGCGGGGATCCCACAACCACCCAAAAGCTCCTGTGGACACGTCAGCACCCCCCCATGAAAAGGATACCGAGGCAGACGGTGACGAGCAATTCGTCGATGAGGACATGGAGGTGGAAGATGACCTGGAGGGTGAAAGCGGTGCAGCCGACCTAGGGAGCCAGGAGCTGTTCTCCACGCCACCTGACCCGTGCTGCCCAGATTCCTTCTCCATACTGTCTTCGGAGGCAGTAGAGGGGAGCTCTGCTAAGTTTAATCAGAAGTGGCTTCTATGCTAGCTGGATAAGCTTTGCGGGAAAATGAAGAGCGGGCAGGAAATAGGCGTTTTGAGTTTCAGCCTTTCTTTTCTTTTTTGGATGGGGGGGGTCTACCCCACATTACATGAGCAGTGCATCAATGCATGCTGTAATTGCCAAGAAATCCTCTCCACTGAGATCACTGAAGGTGTCCTCAATGTACTTCCACAGCTTCCTAGTTAAATTCAATGGGAGAGCAACTGTTTCCCTTCCCCCATAGAGGGATACTCTCCATCGCCAGTTGCAAAGCACAGCAGTGGGAACCATGGCTGCGCACAAGCCTGCTGCGTACGGTCCTGGCTGAAAACCTGTGACATGCAGGATACGCATTCTGGCTTGCAGAGGCACTCTAAGCAGCAAGATATCGGCTTCCATGGCAGTGCCGTATGTGAACTAATCGCCCAAAGCACTGCAAATAGTTCACGGAGCTGTGTGTCTTCTCTCGGCAACCCGAACCTCCCTTTGCAAAAGCCCTTTCAGTCCCCGGCAATGCCCTGTCCTGTGGGCACAGCGGAATGTGGCAGGAGAGCATATTACCGGCTCTTTAACCAAAGTGAGAACAATAGCACTACTTATGATGTTTCATTTTTCCTTAGAAACGACCTTCGCCGGTCGGTGGTCTGCACCAGCTGACCGGCTGAGACAGATAAGGAGGAGGCCTCGCAGGAGCAAGGAGGATATCTTCCAGGAGCTGATGCAGTCCAATGAGGCATCAGCAAGGGAGACTAGACAATGGAAGCAGGAGTGCCGGCAAGAGTGCAAAGAAAACAATGTGAAGAGGCAGAAGCAGAAGGATGCCCTCATAAGCATCCTACAGGAGCAGACTCAACTGCTGAAGACCATGGTTGGTCTGCAGACCCAGCTGCTCCAGGCTCGCCCCCCCCCCCCTGCAGCCACAGCAACACTTTCTGTCCCCCATTACCCCATTTTCCCTCAAAGCAGTTCTTTGAAGCCCAGGGACCCTCCTGGTACAATGTTACATCCACTTCTGCACCAAGCTATGGCATTGAGACACATACCTACACGCATCTATAGCCCCTTTTGCAGGCACTGCTTACTGTAAATATTTAATGTTTTATAATAATAAAATTGAATCACTTGAACTTTGCACAGTGTCTTAATTGATACACAATAAGATTAGTTGTTGCATCTTTAGTATTCACTCATTCGAGCATAGTACAGTACACGCCCACCGGCACCGTCCCTCCACCCCCAAATCAGCACCCAATAGTGCTTGGGAACACTACTGCACAGTGATGCAATGCGTCCTATGAGTCCCCATCACTAAAATGCACCCTAAGTGCCTCCCTTATGCGGACAGCTCTCAGCTGTGCCCCCCTGATACTCCTAGTGGCTGGCTGCTGGAAGGCAAACTCTAGCCGCTCAGCCTCCATGTCCCATGAAGGCGGAAATTTCTCTCCCCTATTTTCACAGAGGTTATGCAGGACACAGCACGCCGCAATGACGGCTGGAATGTTGTCCTCACTTAAGTCTAGCCTCCCGTA
The DNA here is from genome assembly GCA_007922175.1 of Pelusios castaneus. Classification (NCBI taxonomy): domain Eukaryota; kingdom Metazoa; phylum Chordata; order Testudines; family Pelomedusidae; genus Pelusios; species Pelusios castaneus. Next base: position 4,488,669 of record ML685778.1, read on the forward strand.
CAAACAGCGCCAGCGGCCTTTTAAGCGCCCAAAGGCGCACTCTACGGTCATTCGGCACCGGCTTAACCAGTAATTGAAGCGCTCCTTGCTGGGATCCAAATTTCCAGTACAGGGCTTCATGAGCCAAGGCATCAGTGGGTAGGCTGGGTCTCCTATGATGACTATGGGCATCTCCACATCCCCAACAGTAATTTTATCATCGGGGAAGAAGGTCCCTGCCTGCAACTTCCAGTACAGGCCCGTGTTCCGGAAAATGCGAGCATCATGCACCTTACCCAACCACCCCGCATTTATGTCCGTGAAACCACTGTGATCCACGAGTGCGTGAAGCACCATGGAGAAGTAGCCCTTCCTATTAATATACTCAGTCGCAAGATGCTCCAGAGCGAGAATAGGGATGTGCGTGCCATCTATTGCCCCTCCACAGTTCGGGAATCCCATGGCCGCGAATCCATCGACGATCTCCCGCACGTTGCCCAACGTCACCATCCTCCGGAGCAAAACACGATTAATGGCTCTGCACACTTGTGGAAGTGCTAACCCGACAGTCGACCTGCCAACTCCAAACTGATTCGCGACCGAGCGGTAGCAGTCTGGAGTCGCCATTTTCCACAGCGCGATTGTGACATGCTTCTCCACGGTGAGGGGGGCTCTCATTTTGGTGTTCTTGCGTCGCAGGGCAGGGGCTAGCTCCTCACACAGTTCCATGAATGTGGCTTTCCGCATTCGAAAGTTCTGTAGCCACTGGTCATCATCCCACACCTGCAAAACGATGCGGTCCCACCACTCGGTGCTTGTCTCTCTCTTGACCAGAACCGGCGGTGCACCGTGTGCAGATGCTCTGTGAAGGAGCTCAGCAATGCAGTGCTGTTATTCTGCATGGCTGTCACCAGACCAGGGTCATCCGAATCCTGCTCTGATTCAGAGCTGAACGCATACTGTGCCGCCAGCCGAGATGTATTCATTATGCTGAAGGCGACAGTCGAGATCAGACCTGGATCCATGTTGCTGCCAAAGGACTTCCGAGAAGCAATGCGCTACTGTTGAAGATGGGCGCGAGTTGCTAGTAGCAACTCTCGTGACGCAAGGGGAACAGAATGCACCATGGGAAACCAAGACTTTACCCATGGTGCTCAGCGCTACTCTCCTTCTACCCAGGATTCTTAGCGCCAAATCAGGATGGATGGAACTGTGGGATAGGTTCCCACAATTCAAT
>ML685778.1:4490284-4608294 GCA_007922175.1 Pelusios castaneus
CTTTGAAGATAGGAAAGTTATCTTCAAAGCGTCTGACGAAGTGGGATTTTCTCCCACGAAAGCTCATGCGATTAATAAATCTGTTAGTCTTTAAAAGTGCCACAAGACTCTGTTGTCTTTCTACAATAGACTAACACGGCTACCCCTTTGGAATTAAAAAACCAATAGGGGAGTACTTCAATCTTCCTGATCACTCCATTAATGATCTGTTAATAGCCATACTCAGACAAATCAAAGCTTCAAAGAGAAACTATAGAATTGCAATTCACATGCAGTTTTGACTCTGTGAACTCAGGGCTGAATAGAGACTTTGGGTTCTTTTCCCACTCAACAGGTAATTTTACTTTCCTTTCCACCCCCCTCCATCTCCTTGCTAATTGCTGTACTCCACTGTTTGAATCCTAACAACTGCTTTGATTTGCTGTAACAGTCTGACCCGATCCTATGACTTACACTTCTCTGTATTTATTTTGCTCCTATTCTGTAAGTTCCCCATCTTCAAGTGTCTGATGAAGTGGGATTTTCTCCCACAAAAGCTCATGCAATAAATAAATGTTGTTAGTCTTTAAAAGCTAGCTTTAACCATCATAATTAACACACAAATCAGGGGAGTTTTAATCAAGGTGTAAGTAAATATTTGAAAAAAAATTAACCAGCCCTGACAATAGAGATAATAGTTTTGAAATGCTACAATGATTCATGTTCAGGAGATAGCTAGATCTAGACCTAGATGAGAATGGCTATTGGAGCATTGCAGTTAACATTTTCAAGAATCACCTATAAAATGGTCAACTTCACTTCAAAAGTTATTCTCTGCCTGAGAGAACAAAACAGTTTGTGAACCTTCAGTAGATATTCCTTAGAGATTAAGCCATGCAACAATAATAAAAAACAAACGAGGATTTAGCAGACATACCAGAGGGATTATTGTTAAGTAACAACAATTACCTGCATGTATTATGTAAATCCTAGTTCTCCAAAAGCACACACACCTCCAGCACAACATTCTTTTCCAGCCACCAGAATCCTTTGAGAAAAATCACTAGTCTCTACATTATATCCTCCTGAGAAACGGACAGTTTATTTCACATTAAAGTTAAAATTGTTAGCTCAAAAGAAGGACAAGAGACCCCAATCTTGCTCCCTAACAGTCCATTCAGCCTTGCTATCACACCAGTTACCGAAGACCGCAACATTCTTCAAGGTCACATAAGATCCATTATAATATTCAATACATGCAGTTTAAAAAGATCCATCGGCCAAGAAAGACACAGTAAGTACATAGCTACATCGTAGTAAGCTTGGAGGCAAATATGAGAGAGGTTTTGCTCTGTGTCCTTCACATTTAAGTATGAATCGTCTCTTCCAGTTTACAAGGGACAGCTTTACAAGTCAATTCTATGTGGCTGGCACAAAGTGAATAAAACTACTCTCTTCCATAAAGATTGTTGCTGTTGTCCTTAATCTGAAAGGATCCCAGCTGAATGAAAGTGCATTTTACTATGTGTAAGGAAAGTTTAACAAAGATAAATGTTTTCCTGTGGTATCAAATATTACAAAAATCAACATAAACCACAGACAGAAGCAATGAAATCCATCCCTCGGTAGGCAGTAAACAGACCTGCAAGATACTAATCGCACCACTTCTCATCCATGTCAGGAGACGGCTGGGACAGATTGACCAACTAATGCCTAGAAAATTTCTACTATACTTTAGAGTGAAATGGTTTAAAGCAAATTCTGGGTTACACAAACAAATGTCTCTGCAATCAAATCTTCAAGGTGTCGACTGTCATCATATAGCTCTATTATTTGTAAATCATGTGCACAGTGCTGTACAAAAGAATAGATGGTCACTGCTCCTGGAGTCTACGTTGATTCATTCATACTAACTGATGTCATTCATCTAGCATGCCTGTAAAACAGTAAAATTAGGCACCCCTGAATGAACATCTTGCAAAGTAAAACACTTAGTTTAATCCTTTACATATGGATTTATTTTTAGTTTTCTAAAGTAAATGTCAAAATATAGGCAAGGAATCTGATTGTAAGAATGCATTTTGATTTTTTTCAGCAGACACAACTAAATCAAATCACCTAGGTAATATACTGGGGCAATACTAAGAATTTTCTTCCAGTTTTAATCCTAGGTTTGATATTTGGGGGCAGGGACAGGATCAAACTACATCTTTCATGGTTTAAAGCTTAACAAAAAACGTTTGATATTTTGAACTAAAGTGTAATTACATTTTAGCTTCTTGGACAAATTATCAATTTATATATAAAATTAGCAGGTTTTATGTAACTTGCTGAACTTTAATTATAAAAATAAAAATATCTACAAATAAAAGTAACCTGAAAGATCTGCTACTGTGTTATTTAAATATTTAACCTAAAACAAAAACCTCAAAATAAGATGATACCCCTGAAGAGACTATGCAATTCAAATCGCAAAAGAGAAACACAGCTTGAACAGTGAACGGTGGACTTTGAAAAGCATTAACTCCTGTTTTGCCAAAGGTTCTGAATTTTAAGAAAATAAAATATGCCTACTGCACACATGATAAACTGAACCTAAATGTCACCTGGTCTAACCCCTGAGGAACTAAAGCAATAAAGGAGATCTTCTTTCTAAGTTAGTGGATTTGTCCCAAGGCTCAACTAGAATAGTCCCTGGTGAAGGGAAATACTAGAGAAGATGTGCAGCTTCCTCCTTTTTGTGCTTTTATTAGGCTAGTAAGTAGTGAAGTCCAGGATCTTGCAAGAATTCCTGACCACTGGCATGTTCCTCATCATCTGCTCAGATGCCCAAATGTTTGTAGATGGTGATCCTATTATTGCTGTAAGGACTCCCAAGTGAGAAATACAAGGACTACTACTGAGGCCTATCTACATCTAAAAATTAGATGGACATAGCTATAACTTTCAGGGCTGTTAAAATATGGGTGCCTTGTGCAATGTAACTAAGTAGACCCAGGGCCGGATTAACTGGCCTAGGGGCCCTGGGATGCCCCCCACCATGGGGCCCCAGGGCCAGAGGGCATTCCCACCCAAACCCTACTCTGGCCCGTCTGCCCGGGAGGGGAGGGGGGCAGGAGCTGGCTAGCACACTGAGTGGGGTGGTAGGCACTGGTTTATCCTAGGGGTTTTAGGGAATGGTGCTTCAGTCCCTGAGCCCCTGCAATAATCTGGCTTTGGCAGAGAGAGGGAAAGAGGAGGGACTCTGCTGCTGCCTGACTGTGTTCTTCCATTTCCAAAGGAGGCATGTGGTTGATAGGTCAGTTTGTAACTCTGGAGTTCGTAACTCTGAGGTTCTACTATACACCAATGGAAAACCCTCTTCTGTTGAGGTTCCAAGTGTCTATGCCATGGCCCAACAATGGCAAACCTGGAGTGCTATTATTGTGTCACTGTAGTGTAGGTAGGTCCTCTGTAGGGCAGAGATCATTCTTTTGCTCTGCGTTTGTACATTGCCTAGTATGATGAGTTGCTAGACACTATAATAATACAAATAACATATCATACCACCACCACAGTTTGGCCAATCTCCTGGATTACTTAGAGAACCATATTCAGTAAACAAACCTGATCCCACTCCCACACGTAGTAAAATATGAGCTTGTGCCTTTGTCTGTTACTGACTAACTCTGCTCCGCCTATGTAACAAATTCTTTTGAAACTGGTAATTTGTGGCACAGACACAATGAGGCACGTTTAGAGTCCCACTCGGACTTCGATGTTTTGAAAATTAAAATTGTTCTTTCTCATCTGCACGTTATAAGGTGACTCTCAATAAGGTCTCTTGCTCTTATGATAAACATTGGTTACGCACAAATATATGTGGTGATTTCTCTTATGCTTGCATAGTAAATTAATGCCCAAAAGTTAGTCTGATTTGTATTCAAGTTCCACAATCGCTGAATATTAAAATTCTTTGAATTACACTGTCTTGGTGTTAGCTGTACTGAACTTCTTTGAATGGAATTACACCAGAGCAGAATTTAAACAATTATGCCTTTCTTCTGCCACCTGCATAATCTTAAATGTATGAAAGAGTGAGTAGTGGAGCTATTAAATCCATGTTGCAATAGGAATAGTTCTTGGATTAACAGCATTTTATTCCATTTGTTCAGTTCAGCCAACAGACCAACTGCTTTGCACTTATTTGTTCAGTCCCATTAAGACTCCACTTTGCTACTCTTTGCCATTACACAATCAAATGTGGAATTTAAAACTGGGGTAAACCCAAAATAAAATGTACTAAATTAGTTGCTGTCTGACATATTCTTGAAATGCAAGAGGAAGTAAAATAATGTATCTTATTTTGAGTTGCCTCAAAAGTTGCCTTTGAGAGCCAGTGAGAGAATTCTTAGTCTGGCTTTTAAATTGCCAGCAAGCAAAGTGGGGTTTTTGTTTTGTTTTAAATAATTGATCCAGTTCCCTTCACAAGCTTTTAGTCACATTTAAAACATTTATGTACACAGACAATGTCCACATGCCGCTTCTTTCCTCTGCTAGGCATTGAAGCCAACAATCATCAAATCCTGATTTTAAACTAATGTTCTTAAAATCCAATCCAAGCATTCCAATACAACTACTGAAGAACTTGACTGGCTTTTGACTATCGCATTTGTTCTGAAGCCTAATAATTCATTCATCATTTGGCTTCTATAGTTAAATTTGATTTGACTAAATAAAGCAGAGATTTGGCATTTGAATTTGTCTAATTCCTTCAGAATTAATTCAAGTGGATTTTTAACATAGCTGATTCTTGCTTCTTCCTCCCTTCTGTGCATTCCGTTTTCCTGTAGCCTAGAAAGCATCAAATCTATTTTGACCACAGCAAACTATTTTGGATTCCACAATACTTTTTTTAAAAAAATGTATGCTGTCAAGTTGGAATTTTATAACACAGAATGCTATGACAACTGCCAGATATCTCAGTCATCCTTTTTAAAAAAAAAAAGAAAAAAAAAGCTTTTTTTCATATTTTTAAAACAGGCTTTGGAATTTAGTCCCTCCTCTACTTCTGTGCAGAGGTGTTTCTCAGCAATTACAAAACAATCTGTTCATCTGAATTAAGTCAGATAGCATGTGAGCTGACTAGAAGAAATCATTTTTGGATGAGAAGGAGGAGGAAAATTAATTCAAGGGCTTCCACTCAGAAACGTCTGATTTTCCCCATAAGGTTAATTCACATTCTTTCCAGATCCCAATCTCAATTGCCCACCGAGGAGCCCACCAAAAAAGATCTATAGAGATTTTTAGGTAGTGAATCCTCCTCACCAGGATTGAGGTTCAAGGACTCCCAAAGGCCCCAATTCAGCAAGATACTTAACTATGCAATGGGGCTATTCACATGCCTAAAGTTATGCACTTACTTAAGTACCTTACCGAATTAGGATATTAATCTGCACTACACACTGCTCTTCTGTTAAGCAGTTCTTTGCTACCTTCCCAGATCTCTGCCATGCTGCCACAGGCAGATAAACAGTCAAGCGAACATCAGTAACAGGAAAAGTAATGACAGGCAACTTCTAGTAACTACTTAGTATTTTGAAAGGTTTTGTGAAAAGCTTAATTTCTTGGGTTTATTATCTTTTGAAAAAGAAAAAGAGGTAGATTAACATCTTTTTTTTTTTTTTTTTTTAAACTTTTTACTGGAGAATACAAGGGCACAGTCCCACACAATACGCACACTCACTGAAGCACACGCTCCTACCAGCCATGTACTACTGATATTTTAAACAAAAGATTTTTGCAAAAGCGTCTGTCCTTTGCCAACGCTAAATCTTATGACCCAGTGGCACATAGACTTCCTGAGGTAAGTGGTGAGGGACAAGGGACTATTTGGATTGTTTCCCATTTAAAAGATGCTCTGTCCATCATAACCAAGAGGAGAGGTGCCAAGAGTTGCCAAATTTATTTTAAGCACATTTGCTGGCACGTATGCTGCTCTATTCAGAAATGCATGCTACGTTGATAGCATAGCACTTGGTTCAACTTCTGAAGCAATAAAGACCTGAATGGGGAGACGAAGAGAGAGATACATACAGTGTAGGAAATAAAAGTAATTATACAACTGCAGACACTTGAAATGGAGCATGTTGCACCAAGAGACAAAAATATTTGGATTGCAATTGACGCAAATACTCCTTTCAAGACTGAGGCTCTAGAATCCGTTATATCTGGCAGCGATGAGACAACTTCAGCATGGCCATGGACTCATCCCAACCCTCACTTCAATTTGATGGCAGAATTTTATCAGAGGACACTTGGGAGTCCCAGAGAGTTCACTCTAGAGCCACACAATCTTCTACAAAGCCTGACTTCATGCAATATGTACTATAAGAACCTAACTAAGCAAAGCAGATGCTCCACTTTAAGAAACGTGACTTAAAACTACACTCAAATGTTCTGTTCAGTTGGGACCTGAATGCATTCCACTGTCTCTCAAGAATAATAGGGAGGGAGACAGGCCTCTCTAAAATATGTACTGAAAGAAGGAGGGTTCTTCCTCCATGACTCTGCTACATTCAACTTACACTTGTGCACTGAAGGATTTAAATTATCCCCCAAAATTAAGCCACATACAAGGCTGCTAGTGTTAGAAAATATTTATTTAAAACTTATTATTAAACAAATAAATGCACAGGCAGAAAGTACATTAAATAACTTGTAAGTTGATCAAATCAAAATGGATTTATTATAGACCGTGCTTGTCCAACCTACGGCCCATGGGCCAGACTCCGGCCCACCAAGGGCTCTTATTCGGCCCACAGTGCTGCCTGGAAGCTGGGGCTCCCCAGGGCATTTTTAAATGTCTCACTGCGGCAGAAGGGCAGAAGAGCTGGCTGGATTCTGACAATTAGGGCTCCAGCCCGGTGAGGTGGGGGGGGAGTAGCAGGAGAATCAGGACCCCTGCGGTGCGGAGCCGGGAAAGGAAAGGGGCTGGGAAAGCGATTGGACCCAGCCAGATATGGGCTGGCAGGGGAAGGTGTGGAGCTGCGGGGTGGGGAAAGGGACTAGGAAGGGGGAAGATGATTGAGACGGGGGACTTGTGGAGCTGGAGGGGAAAGAGGCTGTCAGCAGGGAAGGTGATTGGGACCAGGGGAAGTGTGCAGCCTGGAGCTGGAAAGATGAAAGTGATTGGCAGGCAATGAGGTGCCTAGCTGGGGGGCGGGAGAAGGTTGAGAGTGGAGAGAAGAAGCTGATCGGGATCAGGGAGGTGCAGAGCCAGGAGGGGAGAGGAGAAGCTACACCTAACAACACATCCGTTGTTATAGCCTGTGAGTGGTGCTGTGTAGACGACTGTAAGGCAGGTCCCTCTGTGTGCATCGGTGGCTGAATGTAGCGTGTCCTATATGGAGGCATTGCTATGGTTTAGGAAGCTTCGCTGGTCATCCCCACTGAATGGCTTCGGAAATTAACTATAGTAGAAGCACTTAACTAACGTTAAGCCTGAAAACACTGCAGTCCTCTGTACATTGGACTTAAATGGAAACTCTGGTTTCAAGAATATATATAAAATAAATAAAAGAGGCGGGGGCCATACCAGCTATTGGGAACAAAAGGGGAAAAAAAGTTATTGCATAAATTTAGCAAATTTTCCATGGAAAAAAAAGCTAATGTCTTCATTCAAGTGATTCCACTTAATGTGCTGCTGACCAAAGTTATATTTATTTTAATGCCAACTTGCAATCCTGAACTAACCAGTGGATTACTCTGAAAGAATGTTAGCCATCACACTTCAATAGCTTTATGCAACACTTAGAATATTCCAGTCTGGTGTTGTTTTAAAAAAAGTAAAGGATCAAAATAAAATGTAGGTGTTATGTATTCTGATGTTTTCCAAGTTAATTTGCTAAATTATCACTTCTCTTTTTTTTAAATTAAAAACTTCTCTTTTCGTCTTTCAAGACCATGTATTCTAAATTAATAATTTTTCATCTTTTCAGGCAAACCCTACTGTAAAATACACTTGGATGTTATACCTTTTTTTAGCTGGCAAAATTCCATTTAAAAGCTTCTATGGATCAAAGCGCATTGCTAATAATCAGTTTATATAACCTCATGCTGTACAACTCTAGTCAGAAAAATAACATTTGTCTCACTAGCACAACTTGCTACTGGTCTGGTATAGTTTCTCCTGTGGGTAGTAAACATATACTGCAAGTGTATGTAAACCTATACAAATTATAATGTGACTGTGGATCTTTCAAAATAGAAAGATGGAGTTGTAAACTAAAATTAATTTTAATTTGTTACAGTGTGCTACACAAATACTTCAGAGAAACCCAAAGGCAAAAATAACATTTTTTTTTTAAGATGCTTCTACTTTCTCCCTATTCTATACTTTAAGGAGTACTGAAGAATTGCTATTTAGATTTCATTCTGATGACAAAGAAATTTTAGAAGCACCAACAATATATCGAGCACTGCTAGATCAGGAAAAAAATCTATAAAGATGTTACTAGCCATGACTAATTTCTCTCATTCCATACGAGGTTCCATATTATACATTCACATACCAGATTCATAAGAGTTTACAGGTAGACTGTGCATTTAGGGCCTGCTCTGTTAGGTGGATTAGGCCCTTTGACTTGGCCTGGGATCCTTTTATAGTAAAGTGGCAAGAATAAAAGCAAGTGAAAGTTAAGTGCACCCACAGATTTCCCTCATAAGAGTTATTGAGGTCAAATTCCCTGAAAAGGGAGACAATAGTAATTAGTGCTTGTCAGAGAGCCTCCGACCTTCTCCATTTTGTTCTCACCCTCCACGCCCCTGCCACAAAAGTTACAAAACAAATTAACATGAGACAGTTAAATCTAATATCATTTCACAATAGGTAATCTGTAAATATCAGACTATACTTACAAATTTCAAATGTAGTACCATGACTGCCCATATCCCACATTAAAATAAGTTATATCAGATAATTAATTTGTTCACCGTTTTTAATATATAAAGACAGTCTTGAATAAAAATATTTGCCCTTGAATGTCACTCCACAGGAAATGCCATAACTGTTCTGAGACAACGTTCTTCAGTTTGACTAGTGAGAGACTGAAACATTCTTCACAAATAAAAGCTGGCTGCTCAGACCATGAATTTAAGACACGGACGAAAAAGTCATAGCAACAACCTGGCTCCCAGGCACCACCTATCAAGTTGCTTTATTGGTTGTTTTCCCATTCCACTTGGCCAGCATAAATCAAATTCATAATAAACTGCATGAGGCAACTGACTAGCTCTCCCTCAAGGGAGCTGCAGAATGAACACATGAAAAGAATGCAATTACTTGGACCATACACTAGTAAACAAGTAATGAAACTCCTAACTCAACAATGGAACAGCAATGTTTAAAAAGTCTGCCTTGGAAATGAAGTCTTTTAAATGTGTTTAATCACGGCTATAATTAAACACATTAAAATGCATCATATTCACCCAGTCCTTAGGAAATTACTACTTTGTAAGCAGTGCTTAAAACTTGAGTTTGCAGGAAAGAAGAAATTACAAGTAAACTGACATAAAACAGCTGATATGCATGGGAACCTTGTGCCAATTGGAATTTATACTACTGTGATTTCAGGCCTCAAAATATAACATCTAAACCCCTTTCTGCTTTATGAGTTACGGTAACAGGTGTAAGAAAAACGTGCCAGAAAGTTAGCTTTGACCTAAATTTAAACTCCCACATTACTAAGAGCTGTATTTAGTGATTACAGAATATCAGCAGGCTTAAGAGATGAAAGTATGCCCCCTGGTGACATCCAAAGTTAAAACTAAAACATAATGTGTGTTTTGCATTAATAATTGGCAATTACCTATTTTAGGTCAGGTGGCCTCTGTGTCAGGGACATGTTTTGGCCATCCTTGTGAAATATCACCAAAGTTATAAGCCTTCAGAAAAAATGCAGTTCACAGGTGCTCAGACTTGCTTGGGTTAACCAAGAAAATCTCCCAAGGATCCACCCACACTGGTATATTTCAGTCCATGGCTGAGCAAGTTTTTCCTTGCAATTGCAGCTCTGGGCTGTTGTGGGCAGGGCCAGGTTTGGGTCCTGAGAACAGCATTTCTTCTACTTTTTGTGGCCCTCTGCAGGTGATATCCAGAAAGCAGAAAGGAAGCTGCTTGAGTCAAATGAAAACGGGACAAAAGCCAAAGTTTTGAGGGGGGGAGAAGGAAAGGGAGAGGGGAAAGGAAATATAGACCAGGAGGCAGATGAACAATGACTGGTTGGGCAGAAGACTGGAGATTGGGTAGGGGGAAAGTGGTAACTGTCTGGGAATTACTAGGAGGAGGGGAGACATATGAGGAGGAGTCAGGAAAGAACTGGTACTGGCTGGGCAAAGAAACTGGAATAGGAAACGTGGGGTAGGGCAACCTGATTTGACAAGGAGCCCAGGGAGCAAAACAGGGACTATGAACTATTGGAAATGGAGAAGGGGAAATAGGAAAGGGACAGTATAGAAGATGTGATGACACAGACAAGAAGCCTGAGAAGCACAAAATGAACTAGCTGGGTGAAGAGAATGGGAATAAGAAGGGACAGGGCAGAACAGTCTGTTCCCAGTATAGCACACTCCTCTCCAGAGCCTAGAATGGAACCTAAAATGTCCAGAGTCTCACCATTTCTTTGTCAGCAAATACCTGTGAAACATCCTCTGGCAAAGTGTCTCTCCCTCATCCTCATCTAGTGCTGGTTAACCCAAGGCTAATAGGCTATTTTTGCTCTCTGTCAGCTCAAGTGGCAGAGATCTGTACGCTGGACCTAAAGGATCCATCCTGCCACATGAAAGAATTTTTTTTCTAATTTGCTCTTTTAAAACCCACCAAAAACTGCATGTACACAAAAAAGTTTGCAACCTTAATGGTCTTTTTGACTAAGTCAAACACTCACATGTTAGGAAATGCCAGAATTAAGGTTACCTGTACAACTTCAATTTCACCCCTTGTGAACCTTCATTAAGAGTCAGTCTAATTACATGGTCACATACTACTTTTTCCTCCAAAGGAGCTCTGCCTCATTCCGTACACAGGAGGGACCTGCTATGGGGATGAATCAGGACTGCGTATGAAAGGAGACTGATGTCTGTAAGACTCCTGGTTCATTTATTGCTGAAGTTGGAAGGTGTGTGCTGGACTTTTAATAATTTAAATAAGTTTTAACCTTAATAATGTTCTTTCAACCTAGTTTTTGGTTGTGTAATTCTCTTACTCGCTCACTGCCCACACATGCACCCCATCCAGGGGTATGACAATTTGCAGGCTAGAATGAATTTTTATGGTGTTTACTACCTCCTGAGGAAAAGCACCCTATCAGGGCTACTGCAGAAGACAGGCAGAGCTCTTCTCCTCAGGGCACAGATGTAGTTTTGTGTAGAAGAGGGGAAGGAAGAGGCCACACTTTATATCTTTTTCACAAGGAGGGAAGGCAACAGCAGAGCTGCTACATTTTGTCTGCTAATTCCTCTCCTTCTTGTGAAAAATGAGTCAAGCCTGTCCTTTCTTCTTTTTTGCTCAAACTCTAAGCCTGGGAACGGGAAGAGGAGATGAAGAAACCTTAAAATTGATTGCAATGCTGTGGGTATTGTGCACACACTGGAGGTGGGCAGAGGAGTTAACCCCCCGACCCAAATCTTCCATTTCAAATCTTTTTTTCCTGTCTGACACTTTTTGAATTTTTGGAATTAACAGTAATGCACGTGCAGGAGAGGAACGGAAAAGGAAGAGAATAGATAAAGTGATGAGCAGTTATCATCTTTACCCCCCCATTGTAAGTGTAATCTGAACTAGCCAATTTGAATGCCATATATTCTTACTATACTAATACAATTATAATATATTTTGGGGTCAGAGATCCTGGAAAACTGAGAAATAGAAATGCAACAGAAAACACTCTTCCTAAGCCAATTATAAAGATGTGTAAAGATGTGGAGAATGAGCCAAGTGACCTGCACTCAGAAGCCAGATAATGGGGTAAAAATTGAATTCTGTATGGTAGATGTCCTATGTACTGTTGAGTATGTTTCTAAGCATTGAGTTTTTTGTGATTTTTTTTTTTTTTTTTTTTTTTACTTTGGATGATTACATTAAGAATGATAAAAAGAATTAAAGGAAGAAGAACTCACCAATATCATTAGCTAGGGAAGCAGGATCAGATGCCCCAAGGGTTGCCTCAAACTCCTCCTGAAGACGATAAGCTCTTTGAAGCAGAGATTCAAGCTTATGAATGAATTCAACACTAATGATATCCTGCAAGCAGAATTAAATCATACTGTAATCCACAGAAAATCATGCTTCTTTCTGGAAGACTTCTTTTTAAAATCTAAAATATTAAGCCTTCAAAGAGTTCACAGTACCGCACTAGCCATGCCCTAAAACACATATATTGTCAAATAGCTTAGGCATCCAAAGTACATATACACCTTATTAGGTATAAGTAAAATAAAACCAGCAATTAAAAATAAAACAAAATTAAAGCTTTGTAAGATAAATGAAATAATCATTTCCATATTTATTGCACTAGTGATGATGAATGCCTTGGTGATTGAGAAGTGTATGCATGCTTTATGGTAGGCATTTTAGGATAGAATTTGATAAGCAAGGAGAACAAAGTTTGATTGTATTAGATTATGCAAGTTCACAAAATAGTCCTTCCTCCCAGGAGTCATTTGTACTGAGCCCCTATCTCATCTCATAGAGTTCCCTTTTTATATAGGGAGGAAGTAACCAGTGGTGCACTGCAGAGGACTTGTTGAGGGAATGCAGGTAGAGCTCTGATTGCATACTGGTTTGATAAAATCCTCCAGAAGGAATGCTTACTAGAGCAACAACTGGCTGTCTGACTAAAAACAGCCTAATGCTGGGGGGAAAGGGTAAGATGGAGGAGAAAAGAGTACAGGTATTCCAACATGAAAACTTGAATTCAGAGGCAGTTGCAGCACCCACAGTAGAAATTGAGCTCTATTACTCAAATATTTCAAAGTGATGTGGCTCTGTAGTAACTGTATACTATAGCTTATGTAATACTCACTTCTACACTCTCTTCTGCAATGGCATCTCCTGCTCCCAGTTTTATGGAACTACAACTTGCTTCATCTTCAGCTTGTCGGTTACGGAAAGTAAGTGCCTGCTCCCATCGTCGCAGTGCCTCTTCAAAAAGCTCCATACCTACAGGAGATCATAACACTCCCATTACATCAAACAGAAATCCTCTGTATTCTTTTACATTTCACTGTCCCCAAATAACCACACGCAAAATAAGTTTATATATAGTACACGTGGAAATGTTGTTTTAAGGAAATAATGACGTTCATGATGAGAAGTAATCTATTATTAAAACAAAGCACCAAAGGCATTCAAGTAAGAATCTCTCTACAATTTATTTTGCTACAGAATTTTATTATTAGCTACTAATCTGTTAACATAACCAACATACAGTCAACTTTTCATTTTTTAGGAAGTGCATTTGTCACAACAGGGAAGATTTCCCTCTCTAAGCCAATTTTAATTAATGCTGGGTGAAATTTTTTGGCTGAACCTTCCCCCCACCTCCCCTAAAAAAGATGCAGATTTAGTGATGCTGAACTATTTCTTGAATGTGTGTTGTTTTTGTCAAATTGTGTCAACAAAAATAATTTCTGAATGTTGAAATGTTTCAATTTTTCAGTTCAAGACAATATTTTGGTTTGACATTTCTTTTAATTTTAATAAAAGATAGTCAAAAACCTTTTAAATGATCAAAAACTGAACATTTCATTTCGAACAAAACATTTCATTTGATTGAAAACAAGACTCTCTGATGTTTTGATTAGTCAAATAATTTTGTTTTCAGTTTGACCCAAAACAATTTTTATTAGATTTTTCAGCATTACTGGTGGAAAAAAAAGTCAGTTCTTCCTACAGCTCTTATTAAAATGTCATTGCCTAACTCAATTACCATTATCTAGTTTTCTATAAACTGAATCTGTTTTACTTATAATATATAATAATAAAAATAATAATAATTCATTGTTCTAATAGAAGACTTTTTAAAAGAAAAATATCTGTATACAGGAGGTTCTTTGTCCAGTGTAAGCAAAAGATAGAGCTGGAAGGATGCCTTGGAAGCATGTCACGATAATACTGTGCAGGAATTACTTTACTAGAAATCAGAGTAACTTGTTTTCATGTATTTGAAAGTAGCTTGGAAAAAAAAACCCAAACCACAAAAACACCAAGAACCGCAACATACCACGTATTATATTAATTATTATTATTATTATTATTATAACAACCTACCCATCAAGTATAAATTTTCAGGTGTGGTCACTGGAATATTGACAAGTTTAATATCTTCATCTGTTTTGTCCCAGGAACTGGAATTGGCACAAGCACAACTGAGACAGGAGGTAGCACTTTGGACCTAAAAAGTGAGGTGTATTGTTAAACAGAGGGTCCTTTAATAATAATAATAGATTATAGTGCACTGCCCTAGGAAACTATAAACTATTTAACTAGTTACTTTAACAGATTACAAAGCATTGGCTCTTCTTAGGCCCAAAGTAATGTTAACTGCTTTTCCTGACACTACACTCAAATATTAACAATGATATCATATAAATCTTAATACTCAATCTCGCTGGGAAATGCAAATGAATGACACAAAAATTAATCAGTAATGATCCATTACTACAAGAAGCATATATTCAGCAATTTATGGTTAGTTTTCAAAACCAAGTTTGACAACTGATTGTAAAACCATGCGAAAAACAAGTTTAAAAACTAAATCTTGATGGCTAGCCTCGTGTTTTACTCGATATTTTACAACTTCACTAGGCAATACAGGTACACAGTAAAAATAATCCCATTTTGATTTTTCTTTACCAGTTGGAATGTGGCAGAGATCATTATATAAGGAAAAGGTGACAAGAGGACTTCCCAACCTGAACCAGTGGGCAAAAGACCTATGGATAGTAGCCAAAACACAAGACAAACGAGCAGGTATGCTATGCTTATGTAACATTCCAATTTATCATTGTTGAGTGTGCATCCTAAATGCCAAGTTAATTCTTTCTCAGTAACATTTGCATAATGCCTAAACCAGTGTTTTCCAAAGCATAGGGTATGCTCTTCTAGGAGTGGATGCCATGCAGAGAACTAGTTTGGTGGATATGGAGACATATCACGATTATTCCTCAGAGTCTCAGCTTTCATTTAAAAAAAAAAAAAATCCACTTGCAAAGAAAGTCTTTGCAACACAAAGTTAGTGTAAGGAACGCAAAGACATCTGTCTGAGTTTGCAGAGAGCCTGAAACAATAGCAGTGAGATATGAACTGTTCCATTCATTTCCATGGATGCTGACTCAGATGTCAATGATACTTTACATGCTTTGAGCAGTGAGAAGTTAAGAAGGGAGAAGTATCATATTATTAATATCTTCAATAGCATTTTCCAAAGTCAGGAGAATGGGCACAGAAGATATAAATTAAGATGCACAGGCCTTCAAATAACAGGGCAGGATTGAAGTAGGGGTGTGACTAGTTTAATTTTCATTTATTAAAAAAGGTGCCAGGTTCAGCTTTCAAAAGTCTGAGAAACATTGGTTCAAACCTGATGAAGTCCCCAAGCCTATCACTCTCAAAAGTGGATAACAAGAGATGCCACTGGACCTAACGCCCCTTTGAAACAGTTCCTAAATAGAGCTGTTACCCAGTGAAAAATAATTCTGAGCATAAACAGCCTAAAAATCATTAAGCCTTGCCACAGCATACACCAGCCACTGGAGGGAAAGAAAGGAATTCCTCTCTTACCAAAACCAAGTGGAGGTGCTGATTCCTCCACCTTTCTGACTTCCTGAAAAGCATAGAGAAAGGATTACTTGAGAACTTGGGTTCTTTGCCACGCTTGGCTCCATGGGTATTCATTGTGGGAGCATGTGTGTTCTAAAACTATTTACATTATTTACAGATTCCACCAGCAGAGCAGAAAATGAACACAGGAGTTTCTATCCCAATGAATCCCAGACTATAAGCAGTAGAAAAAGAACTGGTGCAGACTGACCACCTCTCCAATCTTTATGCCTTCACTTGGGAACATCAAAAGGTACAGAGCACAGACCAACTGACATTTCTATTAAAGAACTTCTGGTTCCAAGCACACGCATATCCACTGTGAATATAGGGATCAGCACTTGAAGAAGAGCAAGTCCCCTTCTCACTGTTCTGAGTTCCCCAATCCCAAGGCTCTCTGAGCTCCTTTGAGCTGTGCTGCCCTAGGACAACAAAGGAAAAGAAAGGTCCAGAGGGAGACGTACACAATGAACAGAGGATTTGTGAGAGCACCTCCTCCACCTTCAAAGCTGTTCTCTCATTTGGAATTGACCTTGCTCCTATGTAGAAGGTAAGCTAACCTTACCACACCTTGGGTCACCCTACTGTGCATCCAGCATCCCTTCTGAGGCTGTTCAGCCCATAAAGCTAGACGTTTTCAACTCAAGAGAACCCTTGCGTGCAGTGAAAATTATAGTTCAGCAGTTTATTCAGTGTACTGTATAACAGATCCTTAAGAATAGCTAATACTTACTGAGGCCAAACTTTGTACTGAACCAGAATATTTATTGAAAAGTCCTCCATTTGCATAAACACAAGACTGAGATCCTTTTTCTTTGGTTGAACTCAAAGAAAGGGTCAAGTTTTGTCTGCTACTGGAACAACTGGAACCTAATAAACAGATAGACTAATTTTAAGAGCTTCTGCCACCAGAAACATATACCAGCAAGTGTTCAGTAGTGAAATGTATCCAATTATTCACTCTATCACATAAGAACTTTAATGATTAATCTTATCTTCCAATTTTGATGTTTACATATAAAAAGGTCGGAATACCTACTACAAGAATGAAAACATTATGAAAACAACATGTTTGCTCTAAAAATATCTATCCACTTCTATCAATATTTAAGATATCTTCAGAACAGTTGAATACTTAACCATAACTACTAACTCTCAATAAGCTTTTGATTAAAAAAGATTTTATCTGCAGAGATTAACATTAAAACTTTAGCTTTCAGAGCAAATGATTACCTGAGTCAGTGTTCTAATTTTTGTTCTACTTTTCTGTTTTTCTAGTTTAAATAATTAAAACGTAATATGCTCAGTATTTCTTTTTTCCCCCCCCAAATGAAAGAAAAATATTTTCAGTTTGATTACATAGTATTTAAGGTTTTTTTGTTTTGTTTTGAGGGAAAAAAGGCTTTTTTTGATTCTCTCATATACCTTTTTCTGATGCAGCTCTTTTAGCACATGCTAGAACAAGATGGCCTGCTTCCCATGGTGACACTTTCGTGTTTTTCTTCCCACGTCTTCTTTTAAAATGATGTGCCAGAAAAATTACAGATACTGCACTCACTGCTGTTATTACAAACAGCTTCTTCAACCCAGGAGAAAGTTTTATCTGAGAAGACATCATAATATGTCATCACTGTGAGTTAACACAAGCTTACTCAAGTGCTACACAAAACCCTCCCATCTGAGTGGTAGTGTTTCAATCCAGGCTAGCTGATGGTAGCCTGCCTATTTTGTAGTGAATACTCAGTCGAAAGTAGTTGAGTGGTAGTCCTTCAGTGCTGGTAGTCCTTCAGTGCTGTCCCACAATTCCCCCTTTGTGCCCAGACAGAAAAACGTTCTTCCACAATTCACTGGAAAAGAATCAGAATGGCTCAGCTTACTGCTTCACAACTAACCACAGGCTATGACTTAACGACACTCAAAAGGTGAGTTCAACACCAGTGAAGACAAAGTAACTCAGGTATGACTTTGCAGTTAGGCAATGCTGGGTGCCAGTGTACTCTACAGTGAAAACATACCTCAAGAACTGCACTCTTTAAAAGCGATTATTACAATTTTACTGGGTGCCTAAATAATTGACATTGAAATTTGCAAGTAAACATTTTTTAAAAATTTCAATGACTGTTGAAGATACCATTGCAATTTTTCAAATTATCTACCTAATAGCTAAAAACAAACAAACATGAGGAGCAAAGTCCTCACTGTACTAATGTGTTTTTGGATATCCATCTTTCCTCTTTCCACAATTTAAGAAACATCATTTATTCCTTTTTAGTTTCAAACATGAGTACTTACACTTTGTATTTGGTTATCAGAGTGATATTTTATTCTACATTTTGATCTGGATATAGGTCATTTCCATTTCAAATTTTACTATCAAGTTTTAAAGAAAACCAAACACTATAAACTCACAATAAAACACAATTCTGCATTAGCCAAGAAATAAATGGTGATTAAACATAATTGAGTCTCAGTTTCTAACATCTATGAATTTCTTCTGTGACTCATTCTCTATTTAATGTGATAAACAATAAAGTTCAGACACAAATAAGAAGCACGCTAAATTTGAAACAACTGGATTTTAAAATGTTAACAAAACTTTGAAAATCTGAAGTGGCAAGCAATCCAGGAAACTAATGAAAAAATTATTTAAGTGGAAGATAAGGTGACAGATCAGAAGTATGGGATTTGTGCTGCTTTGGTGGCAGAGAACTCAAAACAGAAACCCAGCACTTGGAGTTTCCACAGGGAGACAGAGAGCTGGGATAGTGGTTTTTCACATCACGTTGCAGCATCTCTGCTGTCTAGCAATCCTCAGATATCCATTGCTTGGAGCGATAAGTTGGCAGGTGTAATTTAAAGAAGCCATGAAGTTACAAATTACACTTAAGGCAAGGCCAGCCTGTAGCCAGTCCCAGGGTCTAACAACTAGAATATGGTTTAGAGCCACCTCTGCCTGCTCATCCCCACCTCAGAGTGTATCTTGGTCAGAGCTGCACATCTAATCCAAGAGTGAAAACACACGTTTATATATATATATACTGTAGTCAGAACCACTTGGAAGAGAAAAACATTAAAACCTCTTAACACTGCAATAACTCAAAACAAGATTATGATGAGAAAAAAAATCAACAGTATATTTAAGAAGAATACACACATATTTATAAATTACTGCAACTAGAATTTTGACTTAATAATGAATCTCATACAATTCAGGGTTTTAAAAAATTGTGATGAGATATTCTGGGATTTAACGCCCCACGCAATTGTGCATGCACATATGATGATAAACAATTGAGCAGACAAAAGACAACCTTAGGGATGCAAAATTAATCCCAGATTTAGACACAATATTTATAGAGCGCAGTAGCATGGTGACAATATTGAAGGAACACACAGCGTGAGACCAATGAACTCAGTGAGTTGAGATCTGAGCTGATTTTACAAGAGAAAGAATGAGTATCGCAGAAATAATTCTCATTATTTGTAGTAAAATAAGAAAAATGAGATTTTTTGGGTACTAACAAATTATGTAAAGTTATACATCAGAAAAATGTTTATAGTTGTATTTAAATACATAATGAAGCCACTGGTTTTATACATTGAAATTAATATGAATCACCATCTTCATATTTAAAAACATCTGTAGATAGTCCTGACTAAGTTTTGATTTCCTGTCAAAGTGGCTATGTGAATTAAACGAGGGCAAGTTTTGGATCTATTTTATTTATTTATTTTATAGACAAGTTGCACTCCACTTTTTTCTATATGATAGGTCATTAGCACATGGACATTTCTTCAGCCATACCACCTTCAAAGAGACATAGCAACAGCTTTCGTTCTTCCAAACTAAGGTTTTACAATAATTTAGATAGATTTGATTGCTCTGTCACTCAGCCACATGACCGATTATAGCTGACAGCTCCCTCCCACCTTTACATTCTCACTTTCTGTTTTCCTCTTGCCATACTGACAGCACAAATAGTTCCACCTCATGTATTACATACAGGGTGCTCCAGGATCAAATGTTATACAAGTTTTCTTGCAGACAGCGAATGCCAATCCTAAAATGCTTCCAATCTCAATCTGGAGACTGAGAATATATTGTGTTCTTTTGTTCTAAGGATGGGTCACTAGTTACCAATATTACCATTTACATTCTGTAAATTAGCATAATATAACTGTATACAACAGAAAGAAAACAGTTTACTATAATAATCAATGATTTGTTTGCAAAAAGCAAAACAAAAACAATGTTAAAACTAGCTCAAGCTTTTTGGCATTTTCAGTTACAGGGGGTTAGTAAAAACAGAAAACAGAATGAATGCAAACCAACAGCCTCTCACTATCAGAGGCAGCCTTAAGCTATCTGGGGCCCTAGGCGAAGGCCCCCTATAGGATCCCTCCCCGCGCCCCAGCACCCCACTCAACTAGGGCCCCCGAAACAATCCCACCCACAGGCAGCCCCAGGTCCCCATGGCCAGCCCCCCCTAGGGCCCCAAAACACCCCTATGGGCCTGGCACCCCACTGAGGGCCCCAAACCGCCCACCGGGGGCCCCAGGTCCTAGCTCTCTACCATGTGTCCTGCAGGGTGGAGGGCAGACACAGCTTTTGAGGTAGTGAAGGGGCCCCTTACTGCTTGGGGCCCTAGGCAGGAACCTGCTTCGCCTACCCCAAAAGCCGCCTCGGCTCACTATAGACCAATCCATGGTATGTATTACCAATTATAAATTAATCTGAGATTTAATAACACTCCATTAATCTTTATATTTAGTGTGACAATTCATTAACAAAAGTCTAATAAAAAGTCTACACTCTAGAAAACATTTTGAAACATACCAAATAATTTTTTTTCAAGGATTAATTGATGTTTGCTTGTAAAGAGTATGATACTTGATGTAGAGACCTATTGCAATGATTAATCTGCAGTGAAGGCACATACTAAAGCAGTGAGAATAAGCTCTGCATTCTGATTTTATATATATATATGCTCTGACCTGAGAATGACTGAGTGAAAAAGACAAAAGAATTTTTAATTCAATGTTCTTTAGAAGTTATAATCTAAACATTCCAGGCGTATCATTTAATAAACATTTAACCAAATATTATGCATGCAATAACTGAATTTTTCTTTAAAACAAACACTATAACTATAAAACATTTTAAAATTCTCTCTCTAAAAGAGACCACCACAAACGAGAGTGCTGAAATAATATATTAATTACCTGGATGACAGAATAATACCAGGAGATGGGAAAATCAAATACCCGTAAAACCGCTGTCTTCAGTGAAAAGGATGTGTCACTAACAGCTTCTTCTGACATGGCTCCTTCTCTCCCATAACCTCATTAAGTGAAACTAACTTGAAAACACATTAGGCACAGATGGTATCTGACACTCTGCCAAGTTAAAATTACATTATTAAATTATATATCTCAAACATATATGTAGTTTTCTTCTGAAAATGTCCAATAACCTGAGATTATAGTATGTTTATTTTGGATAATGTTCATAATGAAAATATGAGATTGGTGTTCTCAGTAGCACTTACCAAGAATAGGATGAAAAACTAAGATAAAATCAGACCCTAATATTTAACAGTTCTGTGGAGAAAGATCCCCATGCCCAACTCAATCAATGGGGATCCACCCCGGGCTCTGCTTCAGCCACATGGAACAGCTTGCAAGATAGGGGCTTTTATTATGCATAACCCCAACCCAATCTACCTCTGCACCTTGTCATCACTATATCTTAGAAAAAAATATCTGCTGTCTATAAAGATCTAGTAATCCTAGACTGAATAAGTAGTGACCACACAGTTTCAGCACCTGCATTAGCTTCTCTTGCCTTTAAGGTTTCAATCTCCTTATAAATCTATGATGGGGATCCTAACAATGTGGCTCCTGAAAAGGAATTCCCTTTTTCTAAGGGAATTTGCTATTTACTGTCAATAAAACCAAAGTAAAATGCAGTGAGAATTCTAGATCTACGGCTCCTTTGCAGAAACTACTCACTAGAGTAAACCCAAAGAGCGGGAGGAGGGGCAGGCAAGCGGGGCGGTCGGGACAGGCCATTTGGTACCTGTCCACTTGTTCGCCACCTGGGGAAAAGCAGAGAGATTCCTCTCCCCCCTAAACTAGCCACCTAGCCCTGACCCGATCTCTGGGATGCGCTTCCCGGGGAAGGACCGTCCTTGGTCTTCTGCCCGGCCCCACCCACAGCCGAGGCGCATCCCTGGCCCCCGCCCCACCTCAGACAGCCTCAGCGGGGGGGAATCACCAGCCCCGCGGTGGGAGCTGACAGGGCCCCTCAGCGCGCCCCCCAGCCCCCGATCTGGGCACCGAGCCAGCAGCAGGATCCCCGCCGCATCCTAGGCACCTGCCTGCACAAGCCACAACCTCACAGCCCTGCTCCGGCACCGCCCGCTGCTAGGAGACAGCAGCTGGGAGATTCCACTTCCGGGGTTAGGAAAGAAACACGGACGGCGGTGACCCACACTTGGCACTGGGTAGCTGCGCGATAGGCCGTCACCGCCATCTTTGTGCGGGGCGCAGCCGAGCCTCCGACCGCGCCATCTTTGTGCGGGGCGCAGCCGAGCCTCCGAGGCCGCCGTCACTGCCATCTTTGTGCGGGGCGCAGCCGAGCCTCCGAGACCGCTGCCACCGCCATCTTTGTGCGGGGCGCAGCCGAGCCTCCGACCGCGCCATCTTTGTGCGGGGCGCAGCCGAGCCTCCGAGGCCGCCGTCACCGCCATCTTTGTGCGGGGCGCAGCCGAGCCTCCGAGGCCGCCGGCCGCGCCATCTTTGTGCGGAGCGGAGACGAAGCCGTTTGAATGGGCGCCATACACCCAGCGCCGCCATCTTTGTGTGGGGCGTATCTCAGCGTCCCGGCGCCGCGCTCCTGCACTATCAGTCGGAAGCGGAAGGAAGGAGCAGCCGCCGGCGAATAGCGGAGTCCGTGTGGCCGCGGACCAGGCGCCCCTTCTACAACCTCCCATGTCGCCTTGTCTGATCGGTCTGGGGTGAGTCCGCCCCTCCCCCCCGGTGGCCTGCCCCTTCCCCTGGCGTCTGGGCTCCGACACCGCCGCCTCCTCCGGCTTGTGCCCAGCCCTTGTGGGCTGGTCCTCGCACCGCCTGCTGCAGGGAGAGGTGCTGCCGGGGCGCCGCTG
This sequence comes from Pelusios castaneus, assembly GCA_007922175.1. NCBI lineage: Eukaryota > Metazoa > Chordata > Testudines > Pelomedusidae > Pelusios > Pelusios castaneus. Next base: position 4,513,289 of record ML685778.1, read on the forward strand.
ATGGGCTGGTGTAGCCGCCCGCAGCAGCCTCGTCCTCCTGGCGCCGTGAACCGGGTCACTCCGCGCTGCCGGGGCCGGCGAGTCCCGCTCAGCGCCCCTCGCTTGGCTCGGACACCGCCCGCGTAGCTGCAACATCGGCCATTGGGCCGGAGCCGGGAGGGGTTGGGGAGCGATGGGCGGGCGGCTGTAAACACCTGGTCCGTCTCCCCCGGCGGGGCTTGCCTCCTGCGGCAGAGCTGGCCTTTAACAAGCGCTGTCCTAACCCCACTCGCCAAGTTTTACCGCTCACGGCCACGGGGTGAGGGTAGGTGACCATGTGGCCGAGTTCGCCAGGGATGCGGATTTATTTTACAGTGGTGATAGCTAAGGGGCATAGACACATTTCAGAAAAATCTGATCAAATGTGGGGCTAGGACAACATAATGGCCCATAAAATGCAACCTAGGTATGTTACTTTTCTTCCTATAATGCTGTGTCAAGCAAATAATACAGTATAATAATGCATACTCTGATAATCAATTTAAACTTCTTGCTGATGGGCTCTGAGCGAACAGGACCGTCTTACAGTTGTTGGACAGCTCTGTAGGCTGTGTTAGTGCAATTTTTATTTAATTAAAAAGTACATTAGGTTTTTTTGGGTGTATCAAAAGAGGATGAAAAGTGAAGCACAAGTGACCTTTTACCCAGAGAGAAAATATGCTTATTTTGAGGGTGGTTTTATTTTTGGTTTCCTTCTATTGAGAAAGCTCAGGAATTAGAAGGAGAACAAAGGGGGATGAAAATGGTTTGCCTGTAAAAATTCTACTTTGCATGAGTTTTGCATCTCATGGCAGGACATTTTCTTCTGTTTTTCTCAGGGTTATCACTGAATATGCTATTGACAGTTAAAAAGAATATGGCTGTTTTTCATATTAAATGTAGAAAAGTAGATCTAATGTCTGGGTTGATACAAGAATTGTCAATGTTGTATGGGTAGATTAGATGTATTGAGGGGGTATACATATAATAATGTGGTGGGAGACTACCAAAATTGAGATCATTACTCCTGGGAAGAAGAACGTAAAGGATCGTTAGTCAATTTGTAAAATAAAGGATGAAATAAAAATAGAAGAGCTGTTGCTTTTGGTCGTATCTCTTGATGTCTGAACAAAGATGCTCAAAACTGGAAGAAAAAATGTAAAAAGCTATTCTTTGTGCAATTTTTAGTCAACATGAGGAAATCACTGCTGCAGGAGATTGAGGCCATGTACACACTACAGGAATAATCGCGCAACAAGCCCGTTGCGCTTTAAAAGTCATGTGGTTTTTGTAGCGCAGGATTGTGTACACACTCTGCTGCTTGTGATGGAACAGAGCCCCCCCTGCAATTTGCGATTTCACAAGAAACCCAATTGAATTGTGGGAAGCTATCCCACAGTTCCATCCATCCTGATTTGGCGCTAAGAATCCTGGGTAGAAGGAGAGTAGCACTGAGCGCCATAGGTAAAGTCTTGGTTTCCCATGATGCATTCTGTTCCCCTTGCGTCACGAGAGTTGCTACTAGCAACTCGTGCCCGTTTTCAACAGTAGCGCATTGCTTCCCGGAAGTCCTTTGGCACGCACATACCTATTCTCGCTCTGGAGCATCTTGCAACTGAGTATATTAATAGGAAGGCTACTTCTCCATGGTGCTTCAGGCACTCGTGGATCACAGGGGGCATTTCACGGACATAAATGCGGGGTGGTCGGGTAAGGTGCATGATGCTCGCATTTTCCGGAACACGGGCCTGTTGCAGGCAGGGACCTTCTTCCCCAATGATAAAATTACTGTTGGGGATGTGGAGATGCCCATAGTCATCATAGGAGACCCAGCCTACCCACTGATGCCTTGGCTCATGAAGCCCTGTACTGGAAATTTGGATCCCAGCAAGGAGCGCTTCAATTACTGGTTAAGCCGGTGCCGAATGACCGTAGAGTGCGCCTTTGGGCACTTAAAAGGCCGCTGGCGCTGTTTGTATGGGAGGCTAGACGTAAATGAGGACAACATTCCAGCCGTCATTGCGGCGTGCTGTGTCCTGCATAACCTCTGTGAAAACAGGGGAGAGAAATTCCCCCCCTGTTGGGGACGTGGAGGCTGAGCGGCTAGAGTTTGCCTTCCAGCAGCCAGCCACTAAGAGTATCAGGGGGGCACAGCTGAGAGCTGTCTGCATAAGAGAGGCACTTAGGGTGCATTTTAGTGATGGGGACTCATAGGACGCATTGCATCACTGTGCAGTAGTGTTCCCAAGCACTATTGGGTGCTGATTGGGGGGTGGGGGACGGTGCCGGTGGGCGTATACTGTACTATGCTCGAATGAGTGAATACTAAACATGCAACAACTAATCTTATTGTGTATCAATAAAGACACTGTGCAAAGTTCAAGTGATTCAATTTTATTATTATAAAACATTAAATATTTACAGTAAGCAGTGCCTGCAAAAGGGGCTATAGATGCGTGTAGGTATGTGTCTCAATGCCATAGCTTGGTGCAGAAGTGGATGTAACATTGTACCAGGAGGGTCCCTGGGCTTCAAAGAACTGCTTTGAGGGAAAATGGGGTAATAGGGGACAGAAAGTGTTGCTGTGGCTGCAGGGGGGGGTGCGAGCCTGGAGCAGCTGGGTCTGCAGACCAACCATGGTCTTCAGCAGTTGGGTCTGCTCCTGTAGGATGCTTATGAGGGCATCCTTCTGCTTCTGCCTCTTCACATTGTTTTCTTTGCGCTCCTGCCGGCACTCCTGCCTCCATTGTCTAGCCTACCTTGCTGATGCCTCGTTGGACTGCATCAGCTCCTGGAAGATAACCTCCTTGCTCCTGCGAGGCCTCCTCCTCATCTGTCTCAGCCGGTCAGCTGGCGCAGACCACTGACCGGCAAAGGTCGTTTCTAAGGAAAAATGAAACATCATAAGTAGTGCTATTGTTCTCACTTTGGTTAAAGAGCCGGTAATATGCTCTCCCGCCACATTCCGCTGTGCTCACGGGACAGGGCATTGCCGGGGACTGAAAGGGCTTTTGCAAAGGCAGGTCCAGGTTGCGGAGACAAGACACACAGCTCCGTGAACTATTTGCAATGCTTTGGGCGATTAGGTCACTTACGGCATTGCCATGAAGCCGATATCTCGCTGCTTAGAGTGCCTCTGCTAGCCAGAATGCATATTCTGCATGTCACTGGTTTTCAGCCAGGACCATACGCAGCAGGCTTGTGCGCAGCCATGGTTCCCGCTGCTGTGCTTTGCAACTGGCGAGGGAGAGTATCCCTCTATGGGGGAGGGGAAACAGTTGCTCTCCCATCGAATTTAACTAGGAGGCTGTGGAAGTACATCGAGGACACCCTCAGTGATCTCAATGGAGAGGATTTGTTAGCAATTACAACATGCATTGATGCACTGCTCATGTAATGCGGGGTAGACCCCCCCCCATCCAAAAGAGAAAAGAGAGGCTGAAACTCAAAACGCCTATTTCCTGCCCGCTCTTCATTTGCCCGCAAAGCTTATCCAGCTAGCATAGAAGCCACTTCTGATGAAACTTAGCAGAGCTCCCCTCTACTGCCTCTGAAGACAGTATGGAGAAGGAATCTGGGCAGCACGTGTCAGGTGGCGTGGAGAACAGCTCCTGGCTCCCTAGGTCGGCTGCACCGCTTTCACCCTCCAGGTCATCTTTCACCTCCACATCCACGTCGACGAATTGCTCGTCACCGTCTGCCTCGGTATCCTTTTCATGGGGGGGTGCTGACGTGTCCACAGGAGCTTTTGGGGTGGTTGTGGGATTCCCGCTCAGGATTGCTTCCAGCTCCTTGTAAAATCGGCATGTAGCCGGCGCTGAGCCGGAGTGCTGGTTTGCCTCTCTGGCTCTGTGGTACGTAATCCGCAACTCCTTCACCTTCGACCTGTATTGAAGAGTGTCTCTCTCATACCCCTTCTCTGCCATGGCCCGAGAAATCTGGCCAAAAATATTTAAATTCCGCCAGCTGCCACGTAACTGTGCCTGCACAGCAGACTCTCCCCAGATGCCTGTGAGATCAAGCACCTCGGCTGTGGTCCAGACTGGAGCCCGTTTGCTGCGCTGAGCCGCCATTGCTCTTGGAGTACACAGCTGCAGCTGCACTCCACGCCAAGCAAACAGGAAGAGTGAAGAATTCAAAAATTCCCGGGAATGATGGGAGGGCGGGTACAGTCACGTCACAGCCACAGAGTGCAAAAGGGATGGAATTGGAATTCTGGGACATTTTCGGAGGTTTCATATTGCGCGGCAACCACACACACACACGAACTATCGCGGAACAACTGTTCCGCGGTAGCCATTACCACCCTCGTTTTGGTGGTTTACATGTTGCGTGGTAAGACGGCTGTTACCGCGCAACAACATGGATTTGTGTGTGGACGCTGTGCCTGTTATTGTGCAATAACGAGCGTTATCGCGCAATAACTTTGTAGTGTGTACAAGGCCTAAGACAAAGTAGCAGAATTTTTGAAAGGACGCAGGATTTTGTGGGTACTTATATATAGCTCTTCAGTAGAAACATCTACAAATTAAGAATTTTAAATCTGAAGCTTATTTGGATACATTTTGCAGTACTGGGAATTAAATGCAGCTATTTATTTTAGGTGTACAAAAGTGGTGGTATAACCATTGCTGGAAAAATCTATTCTGGAGGGAATTCTGTGCCAAAAAAAAAAAGTCATTTTAAAATCAGACCATTTTTTTGACAATAAATAAATATGGAGACTCCAGCATGGCAGTGGGGCGCACAGGCCACTGGCTATGTGGAAGCAGGAGATCACCCAGCAGCTCCCTACTGCCCTGGGGCTCAGCGATTAGGCTGCACTCGACCCTGACACAGTGAAATGGGTGTGCCTTTCTGTGCCATGCACATCAAGATGGGAAGCAGGAGAGGCAAAGTCTCGCATGTATGCCCACTACTGTCCTGTTTCCAGATGTGAGGCAGGCGGGCTCAGCCCCAGCCTGCCAGGGTCCAACTGTGGAGGGGCTCAGAGTGATGGAATCCAGTTGTGGGATCAGAGAGTTCTATGTAGGGCAGTCTGGTTGTGGGTGGCTCACTATGGAGTCTGGGTGCATTGTGGCTTGTTAGGGGGTTCTGGATGCAGTGGAAATGGGACTCTAGGAGAGTCCAGGGGAAGGTGTTTGGGGCTTAGCTGGGCTGAGGGTATGGGGCTCGGCTCAGCAGGGTCAAATCTGGGTGTAGGGGGCTCACTGGGACTTGGTGTTGTGGGGAGCCAAGTGCAGCTGTGTGGAATTCAGTGGTGTGGGGATCTAAGTTCAGGGTTTTTTTTTGAAAGGGTCAAAGGGGGCAGGGATTCAAGTGTGGGTGAGGGGATTGGCAGGGGTCTGGATTCAGTGGGAGTGGAGCTCATGATGAGTGGCTCTGGATGTGGGGTTGTGGGGGGAGTTGGCAGGATGGGGACTTTGACCCCTTCACCTGCAGCAGAGGAACGAAGGGGGCAAGAAGTGGGATGGGTGTGCAGAGCCCCACATTCTTAACATAACTTGCTTTATTTTTCTTTCTGTGCAAAGATTAAAGTTTTGTTTTCTTATGATTTTATTGCTGTATGTTTAATCTTGGTGAACATAAATTGTTCCACAGTCCTACAAAATTGTTTTATTTGGATCTGTTCATTGTGTATAATATAAATTGATGAGCATTAAAGAAAAATTTCTGTGAAATCATGCGGTAGTATAGCTGCATATTTTAAAGACTTCAGCAAAATAAAGGAAGTGGGATACACATATGTATTTATTTCCTCCAGTACCCTTAGACATATTAATTTCTATAGTTAAGTGCCATTGTTTTTCCCTTCTGGTGTTTTACCTATTTAGATTGTATCTTTTAGGGTAGGACCTGTCTTTTGACGTATGTATGTTGCCAAGCATGGTGGGGCCTCAATCTCAGTTGAGTCCTCTAGATGCTATTGTTATATAAATTATGAGTTAAAAAGGGCACCAAACAGGAAGTGGGTCATGGACACAGGACTGGGTATAAAATGGAATTGAGTACTGAAGGCAGAAGTGGAGTTTATGGAGTACTTTGAAAGTGTGAAGGAGAAAGTGCAAAAATGTAAGATGTATCCGCTGTGGGCGGGAGAGATGTGGTTAAAGCCTATGTGAAAGGAAGATCATCTTAGCCGCTGTATTTTAGGTGGCATTAGTATGGGATTCTTTATGTAAGCCAGTAACCCTACTGATGGAGGCCATTCATCACAGATAGTCATATGTGAAAATAGCTAATGTTTTTGATTGACTGTTGATACAGGCTGCATTGTGGAAAAGTAGAACCTGATTTTGTGATCTTGCATTAACTGCATGAAAGGTTCAGCTGAGCTCATCAATCTTAATTTGTTTAGGACTGCAGGTTGGATTTGAGACATTCTAGAGGTTTAAAACAGCTCATTAGTTACAAGTCCAGTAATCCAAGATGAACTCGCTGCTAGCTTGCTTTGTATTACTGGGAATAATACATTCAGAAATCTTATTGCAGAAAGTAATTAAGCCTTTAGGCATTACTAATCTGTTATACCCTTCCTTTCTAAGTGAAGCATTTGTGTTGATCTTCAGCATTAAAATAGTACTCAGGTTTTCAGCTGGTGTAGGCTTTACTCAAAACCCAGTCATCCATTTCTAATGCCTTGGTAGGGCTTGTAATAAGTGCAAGATGAAGCCTGCATTTCTGCTATCCCTTCCATAACTGAGTGGATTTCTGCATTCTAACTGGCGTTTGTTAATATTAAAGGAAATTGGGGGGGATTCACCTTTTTTTAAATTTTCACATTAGCTTATGTTTTATCTAATTTTATAAAAATATAAGAACAAAATATTTCATATTTTTAAACATAAGCAGAGTTATGTTTTATAAATTTTTATCTAGAAAACCTTCAGTGCAGCAGTTGGCAGGAAAATTTAAATTATTATGCAAATAGCTATTTGGTTTTAATAATTTGAGGAACACTTCTCCAGTTTCAGCTTGGTTTAGGGGAAGACATTTAATTTCTAATCACTGGTCCAGCACCAGGGCTTGGAGCATATTTTTACTGGTCCGCAGCAGTGATTCTAACCGTGCCTAGTTACAACATTTCTGGCCATAAAGTAGTTGATTTTTCATTTACAATTTTGCTGCTGTTACTGAATATTAAGTCTATTGAACTTTAACAGTTTCAAAAGGCAGAAGAAAGAGTAAATGCTTGTACTATAATTGTTCTGCTGTTTCCCAATACACTGCCTCTGGGAAGCTCTATTGGTACTAACAAAAGTATTTCCTGATTCTACATTCAAGAAGGATTAAAATGGCTCAATTGAGTAGAAAAAATACTGAATTTAGAAATAAAAGGTTTTAATATTTACCTGACTCATGTAATTGTTTTGTTTTATAATGAAGTATAAAAATCATCTTTACTTGGTTCTAGGCGTCTTTGATGCACATTTAAACCATAGTTTTGTAAAAGATAAAAGCAGGAGCTTTCTCACTTTGTACCCACAGATAACCAATCAAAGATTGAACCAGAACTAAAAAGTACATTGTTTTCACCTGTAAATAATTTGGTCTTTATAATGGGGAGGTTACTGGTATAGTCAAAGTGATTGTGAAGGGAGGAAAAACAGGAAGTTGATTGGGAGTGAGTTTAAGATGTCAGCTGGACAAGATGTTGGAAGATGCTTCAGTGTTGACTATTACCAGGTCTACACTAAAAAATTAAGTCTATCCATCTGTATTAAATGGATACACCAGTGGTTCGCAAGATGGGCCATCTGTGGCCTAATCAACACACAGCTACAGCCTGTGTGACATCCTCATGGTCATGTAGGATATTGTGTGGCTATGGCCCACATTACACATGTCTTTTAGGGGCAGCCCAGAATGGTAACGAGGTAACCATAACTCACTGTAGCAGCTTAAGTGTAGTCATAACCAGAGAAAGGTCAAGGAGGGGGCAGATGTAAAATTGGGAAGCATTGGCATAGATGAAAGTGAAAGCATGAGATTGATGAGTTCCTTGAAGAAGAATCTGTAGAAAGAGGAGATGAGGGATACCAACAAATCTGGGCTATAGGGAGGATAAGGAGATGCTGAAGTGGCAATTGACAATGTAGTTGAAGAACCAGAGGAGCATACAACTGCAAAAGCCAATAGCGGAGAGAAAGTGGGGAGTGTGATAAATGATGTTGAAGGCAGCAGACATATAAAAAGCATAAAGACTAGAGAAATGCATCTTTGAAATCATTAGGATGATTTGGTTTGAAACCTTGTATTGGTGAATCCTTCTGGTGAAGGAATGCGGAGGGGGTCATAGAAAGAGTTGTGAAGAGAAAGTCCACACAGTCTGTTCCAGGACTTGGTGACAAATCAGAGGAGAGAATAAGAAGGGATCTGTTTGAGCAGTAGGGTTCAAAACAAAGTTCTTGGGTGAGCATAGTAAAGACTGTCAGACTGCAGAGGCCATAGATGAGTCAAACATACCTTCGTGTTTATGAAGGAACATTGCTTAATTCATTTTTTTCCTTTTTGTGTTGCAAAACAGTCAGAGCCATATCTGTACCCAATCACCAGATAGTAATTTTAACTGACACCTGACCAAGTGAGTAGGTTTGAGACAGCCCAGATTGCTTCTAACAAAAAAAAAATGATATATTTAGTGTTAAACCAGCCTTGCATCAGAGAAATTGCAGAGTCTGGCAGAGAGAACTAAAGGAAAGAGTTTTGCTGGCTTTCTGAGTGTTCTGTACTACATGTGACAGTCTCCTTTTGACATCTAATATTCCTGTTCAAGAATATATGTCCCTGGAAATAAATGAGACCAGGTTAATATAGTTTTATATCCTCTCCTTTCTCCTTCAGCAAGAGAATAAACTATCCCTGCATTCCAAACTCACCCAACACGCTGGAATCTGTGACAAAGTAATAAATTGCTAGGATTCCTGTTCTAGGTGTGGAGTTTTGTGTTGGCTTTGCAGTTTTTCAGGGGCTCTTCTGCGTGCGATGACAGAGGTCAGAAGGAAATAAAGTTCTCCCTCATTATTCTGTGATGGGGAATATAATGTCACCTTCTTTGGCCCTGTTGCTTGCACAAAACAGGATTTCATTGGTCTATGTCTCAGTAAGCTGCAAACTCAAAAATCCATTTTAGTGCAGGCTTGCAATTTATCAGATTGAGCTATATTTATTTCTATTTACTAGATAGTTACTTTCAATAAACAATTACTTGCATTCATTTTAAAATGCAGCATGTGTGTTTTCTAAATGTGCCTTTATTTAATTGGGCCTCTGATGGTGAAGGTTAAATGTATACTGAAGCTCTGTTAAATAACTAATATTGCTGTTTATATTTATAAAATTTCCTCAAGTTATGCTTAATTTTTTTATTCCTATCATATAGCTGTCGTTTCATCTCAAATGCTAAGGGAGCTAGAAAACTACTGCTATTAAAATGTCGGCACTCAGCAGTGACTGCCCGCACTTGGAATCAGTTGGTGAAATAACAAAGGAAGAATTGATACAGAAATCACATGTAAGTTTCAGTTCTTTACTTAGTTCTCAGCTGGAGTAAAACCAGTTGTGTATTTTAACTGCAAGGCTTGTCACTAATGGATCAACAAATTACTGTTTGTGCAACACATGTAAGTGGTAAATGTTACTGTGGACAAAATATTTAGGTTAAAATCTTGCCATTTACACTGTAAACTGCAGTGTACGTTATATGAGAGCCACTGTTAAACAAAAGAGAAAAGAAGAATGGATCTGATTAAGCAGTAAAACTAGTGATTTCATACATTACATGTAATGATGAATAATTATATACCAACACTATCAGTTAGTTTCTCAAGGTTTCTCTACCTTTTTCATAATACTTTAAGACAGTTTTTTGTGAGCTGACTTCTATTTGTGATTGTATAGACAGAGCACTTCTCTTTTCATTTGCAATCCAGTAACATGCCTGAAGTGATTAAATAATTTAGATGGAAAAGCAACAAAGAATTCAGTGAATTTTACCTGACTTTTAATGCCATTACCAGAGAAAATGAGAAGTGACACCCTGTTATCAGCCAGCTATCTCTGGACCACCATGTGCTTCTCGGTCCAAAGACATAGTTTGAGAACCTCTGCTCTATCTAACCTTTGGTTTCTAATGCAGCTGAATTTTTTTAAATAATTCATAACTATAGTGACTGTGGGTGGAGAAAGTCGAACTTCTTCTGTTTTAGCTATATTTTCTTAAACTGAAAATGCAACATTTGTGTTCTTGTTTCTCTCTGAAGTATGGCTTTCCTGTTTCTGTATATTACTTGATTGAGAAATTTCATGTTTCTGTAGTAAATGGAAGACAAGCCCTATCATAAACTTGTTTTAAAGTGATACCAGTGTCTGTCAGTGTCACCTTGAAAGCTTAAAATGAGATGTTAGATGTATTTAAGCTTTACAGTTAGTTTCCATTTTTAAACCCCAGATACTAAGTAAAAGTTTTGCTATATAACAGAGACTTTTCTCTTGATGTCTCATCTCTTTTAGTCCAGAACATTGAAGACATTTAGAATTTTGACCAGTGCTTTTTTGTGTGTGTGTTTTTTTTTTTAAAGTGTCAGTACTTGTATCTTGATAGTAAATTTGAAAAATGCCCCTCCCACCCTTCTTCCTCTGCCACTGCACTTCTTCCAAGAGTGTGCTCCTTTCCCCTGCTGGCCCCACCCCGCTCCCACCCCGGGGCAGCAGGGCTGGCAAGAAGGGTGCTGGTACTCTGTACCCCTTCGTACCGTCACAAAAAAAAGCACTGGTTTTGACACATTCTAGAAAGATAGTAAAAGTGGAACAAAAATTGAACAAAATCAAGAGTTGTGTTGATGCCAAAGTAAAACAAGATTACAAAAATTGTATGTTTATCCTGTGGTGAGCTCCTGAATATTTAAAGACTTCATTGCAGTGCCAATTGCTTTTTGATGCACTGCGTTAGTTTTCATCGATTCCGAGGCGAGAAGGAACCACTGTGATCATCAAGTCTGAGTGCCTGTCTAACATAGGCCATGGAATTTCTCCCAAATAATTTTAAAACAGATCATCTAGCGAAACATCCAGTCTTGATTTTAAAATTGTCAATGATGGAGATTCCACCATGTCTCTTAGTAAATTGTTCTAATTACTCACACTATTAAAAAAAATTACGTATGCCTCATTTCCAGTCTGAATTTGTCTAGTTTGAATTTCTGGTCATTAGATCATGTTATATCTTTCTCTGCTAGATTGAAAAACCCATTATTAAATATTTGTGCCTCATGACATAGCCTATAATTAAGTCAATATATCCATACCAGTGTTTCTCAACTGGTGTTCCACAGACATAGTGAAGGTGTTCTGCAACCAACTCTGACCTCTCCTCTGTGGGTGTACGAGCAATGTGGTGAGTCTACTTGTGCCGGAGAGATTTAAAATGCCCTCGGCCACAGCAAAGCTTCCAAGCGCACGTCAGCATCCACTGCTGCCTTGCTCCTTTGCTGCGGCTGGGACGTTTTAAATTTCCCACTGCTGCTGTTATCAGCTTGGACATAACTTCCCCAGTAAGACTTGCTTTGACAAACCTTACTCCAAGAATAGATTAACTTTGTTCAAACATACAGGCCCAAAGTTCCCATTAAATTTGAATAATATCATTTTCAGTTTTATGTTGGGTGCATAATCATTATGTTTCTATTTTTTAGCAATAAACGCATGTTTTGGTTGTAAAATTGTATTTAATTTAGTTTCCTGAATCGCTTTTCGTAGCAATGTGTAGTACACAGATATCATGAACATTACAGATGTACAGTAAATACTGGCGCTTTTGAGAAAGTTTTCGTCAGGTGTTCTACATGAAGTAATACCTTAGGTATTCCCTAGTCCACTAAAGGTTGAGAAACACGGGTCTATACCTTTTCTTTGTTGAGCTAAATAGGTAGATACAACGAGCTCAGTCATGATAAAGCATATTTTCTAATCCTTTAGCTAATCATTTTCCTGGTTCTTTTCTGAATCCTCTCCAAATTATCAACATTCTTCTTAAATTGTGGGCACCAGAACTGGAAAAAGTATTCTAGTAGTGGTTGTATCAGTAAGAAATAGAGATGTAAGATAACCTCTCTACTTCTACTTGAGATTTTCCTTTGTTTGCATTCTGGATCCAATTAGCTCCTTTGAATACAGCATCACACTGGAAGCTTGTGTTCAGCTGTTTATCCACCACAATCACTACATCTTTTTCAGAAGTTACTGCTTCTCAGAGGAGTTCTCCCTCAGGCCTGAAAGCCTGGCCTACATTTTTTTGTTCCTAGAGCTATACATTTATATTTAACTATATTAAAACACATATTGTTTGCTTCAACTCAGTTTACCAAACTATCTAGATTGCTCTGAATCAGTGACCCATCCTCTTCATTATTTAGCACTCTCTGTATTTGTGTTATGTGTAGACTTTTATCAGTAGTGATGACTTTTTCTTCCAGCAAAACAAACAAGGAGTCCTGTGGCACATTTAAAGACTAACACATTTATTTAAAAGTGCCACAGGATTCCTTGTTTGTTTTGCTGAACTAGACTAACATGGCTATCCCTTTGGAATTTTTCTTCCAGGTCATTAATAAAAATGTGAAATAGCATAGGGCTAAGAACCAATGCCCTGGAAACTGGATTAGTGAAATAATTCCTTATTTACATTTTATTAACAGGGCACTTGTCAGGACTGCAAAGTTAGAGGACCAAACCTCTGGGCATGCTTAGAGGTAAGCTGATGTACTTCATGAGTCTGTGCAATAGAACAGGGTCCTATGGTAGTAAAGCGTAGATAAAGGTTTGCAGCATTTCCTGCATAAACAGCTATTATGAAAGACTTAAAATGTAACTCTAAACATTATTTTAGATCAAGCTTTCCATACAGGCTTGTAACTCCAGTCATTTGCTCTGTAACAAATCAAGATTTCATATACACTTACATTTTATAACTCAAAATGGTGTGCTTGAAAGTGAAATTTTGCTGTCTCTTCACTAGCCTTTCCAGTGAGGTAGTTTATAAAATAGCTTGAGGAAACCCTATGTTCTTCCTGATAACTAGTCTTGGAAATGCCCTAGTACATTACAACAAATTACATTTCTTAAGTTGCTTCACAAATAGTGGAAATCCTAATGGTATTAACAGTAAATATTGACTGGTCGGAGCACAGCATTACATAGTGTCATTTCTTAATTCTCAAGCAAAACGCGTGCAATAAACATTTATTTAAACTTTTAAAAAGTCCTAAACAAACATTTTAAAAGCTCTTTTTTCAGGCTTTGTCCTTAGGTGCGCCACCCTACTTATCTCTATACATTGTTTCCTCTGAAAATAACTTAACTACCTCATCTCCACCATTAAGAATTACTGCCACTACACCCTTCCAGCTTTTGGCAAAAAAGATTTAAAAAAACAAACCACCACCAAAAAAACCGATGGAGAGAATGTTGCTTCTGATTAAGATGCACCTCTGTGATACAAAAGGAGAAGTGCAGCTGAATCAACTGTAGAATGTCATTCAAGGTGCTTCAAGTGTGCAGATATGTCTCAACAAGGTATTTCAACTCTCTGTGAGCTTAGATGCATATCTCTTGTCAACACTCAGATCTGGGATGAAACGTGACAGGGAGCAGCCAGTATGTACCGGGGTATATATTTCTAAAAATTGCTTTCCACCCCTTCCTCTTCAAGAGAATCATGGTTACCAGAAAAAGAACAGATTTTTCTGTCTCTCTCAAAAAAAGACTGTTCTCTGAAGTATTACATAACTTCTCATTAAGCAATTTTTTTAAGCTACAGAATTATATCTAAAAGATACGTTAAAAGGAGGAAATCCAAAGTGTAAGGAGTAGGAAGGATGGGAATAGCAGATAGAAAAGTCACAAAACCAAAGAAGGTAGGGAAGAGAGAGAGAACCAGGCATTTGCTAAAGAAAAATCATTTTAAAAAATTTGTTTTGAATTTCTATCAGGTTTAATCTGGAACACTTGCACATTTATTGAAAAAAATATTTTAATTTCCTGCCAATATTTCCATAGGGCAATTTTATAATCAGTCAGACACTTCAAAGGAGGTGTCATGATGTGATATCTCCTCATTTTGGATGATTTGGCCCCTTGCCTTCCCCTTTGTGCTTAGCCAAGCACCCAGCACATGGTGAGATCCCCCAGCATGAAAGACTCTATTATGCCTCATTGTTTAACCACTACTTATGGTTATCTTTTATAAATGCATGAGATTAAAGTTTTAGAAAGCAGTTAATGCAAACCCACAGGAGCTATTTTATGACTTTTAAGTACCAACATTTTGTGAATGGCATTTGTGTATATATATTAATGTACAGATTACTTAAGTGCTTGTGTTTGGTGTTCATAGATATGAGACTAATAGCAGTGTTTTTAGGTTAGCATAACACTGCCAGCTGTAAGTTTGCGTGCCAGCTCAACAAATACATGCTAGATTAAAACTGTAACAATAGAATTATTGAATTGTAAACAGACACTGCATTTTGTAACTGAAACATGGCACTTACTTAAAGATGGAATGTTGATGGCCATTAGCCTTCAAGGGTAATACATTTATAGGTTATAAAATAATGTTCAGATGGTCAGTAGCTATGGTCTGCATATATAAATGTTCACTTTTATTGAAATGATTGCCTCTAATGTCTCAAAATTGTTTATATTCAAGGTGTCAAACTCTGAATTAAAAATCCAAAATAACAAACACAGAATTGATGGGTGGCATATTTACATTTCATGGATTTTCAGAGTATCTTGGCCACTTGATCTTTTTCTTATTAAAAAAACAAAATTAAAACAGCTGAAGAGAATATATACATCAGAAACATTGTCTAACTTCACTCTTAAAATCAAGGATGTACAGAGAAAAATCTTCAGCATTCCCAATATGCTTTACTATATTGTTTGTTACAGTGCTCACCTTTGCATGATACAATATCCAATACTGTGAATTAAAATTGCATTTGGAAACCTAATCACTTTGCTTTGTTCTGTAGGTTTGTTTGACAACTCACTAAAAGAATTAAGAGTATACTGCACTGTAGTATACTCCCCTGAAAGCTCATGTGATAATAAATTGGTTAGTCTTTAAAAGTGCCACAGGATTCCTTGTTTTGTTTGGCTGACCTTCTAGACTAACACAGCTACCCCTTTGGAACTTGTCTACACTGTAGTAATTTCTCATATTTTTGTCTGACAGAATAGATGTTCTTATGTTGGCTGTGGTGAATCCCATGTAGATCACAGTACCGTACATTCTCAGGTATGTTTTTGTGTGTGTTTGCGTATGGTTTCATTCTGGCTTTCATCAATGAGGGCTGCTCCCTCCCTCTACCTCCCCAAGACTCCTTGAGCAGAGTTGATTGGTGGAAGGGAAGTAGGGCCGGATCAATGCAGGGGCTATAGGGTCTGCAGTCCCAGGCCACAGCCTAAAGGGGAGCCTCAGGCTGCAGCCCCAAGGCCCCTGTGCTTATCTGGCCCCCCTACCCTGCACAAGCTGGCTCAGCACAACTGGGCCTGGAGGGTGCTGAGGGTAGAGGGGCAGAGCCCACGTTCCACAGCGCTCCTATCCTGCCCTGCCCTGCCCCAGTTCCAGGCCGGTTGGTCTGCCCCCAGGGGGTGGGGCAGGAGCACTGTGGAGAATAGCCTCTGGCCCCAGGGCCACCCAGTGTTGGCCTGCCCCACACCACTGTGGTGGGGGGCCCACGGGTGGTGGTGGGGGGTGGGCCCCAGGTTGGGGGGGGCTATGGGTGGTGGGGGGCAAGGCTTAATCTGGCCCTGATGTATAGTTAAAGAATATTCTGTTTCTAATTTGACCAGTGCAGTCAGGTAGATTTTTCCTGTGTCCAAGATTTGTTTGTTGTTAATGCCTTCTTGACCATGGGGAGATGGACTAATTCACTGGGGGCCAACGTGTTTATAATATGATTATGCAGCCACATAATTATTTATCTATTTAAACGTACTGCATTATTGTGCATCCCAACATAAACTATCCCTCTGTCTCAATTGAGAGTTAACACTGCAGCGTAATGATGCTATTTTAGACTAACTATTTCATTGCTGAAATTTCAAATGTTAACAACAATTCTTTATCATTGTTACCTGTAGGAACAGGTAGTTTAGGTGCAGATGCAGTGGACCAATTAGTCACTGTCAAGCTTTAACAAGGAATGAGGAGTTTTGTTTCTGTGGTGCAACATTCTGCTTGCTTCTCCTTGACAATTTCTGTAAAGTATCTTTGTACCTGCAATATATAAATCTGTACACAATACATTGAATTTATATTGAAATGAATAACCAGGGAAAGGTGGGGGAAGGATTCAGTATTCTTGCTGCGTAACTCAGGTCTAATGTGCGGTTTAGCTCACAGAACCTTGTTTGTGATCCCTGCCATTCTTAGCAGCACTCTGGTGTCTGATTTGCATTTTGAGACTTCACTAAGTTTTTGTTTTTACCCTTCTCAGACATAATTATATAAACGGTAATGTCGTCTTTTTTCTTTTAAATATGTTGTTTCTTCCTGGATCTGATGCTTGTCTTAATCGTCTGCCTTGTACTCCTAAGGGTATGTCTGCATTGCAGTAAAATACCTGTAGCAGGGCTGCAATTGGGCTGGGTCAGCTGACTCAGGCTCGCAGGGCTATAAAATTGCAGAGTAGATGTTTGAATGTAGGCTAGAGCCCAGGTTCTGAGATCCAGTGGAGGTTGGGACTGTGGAGGATGGTTTCAGAATCTAGGCTCTATGCTGAATGCATACGCTGCAGTTTTCAGCCCTGCAGCCCAAGCTCCTTGAGCCTGAGTCACCTGACTTGGGCTCAGATTGGTGCCACAGATTTTTTTTTTTATTGCCTTATAGACATACCCTCTGGGGCTTCCTAGTACATGGTTTTTCTCTCATCACTTGAATCTACAGTTCTTTCAGCATCAGGTCCTGGTTATCCAGCAGATAGGTCTTTGGAAAGATTGTACAAGTCTTTGAATCTTTGGAGGAAGTGTGCTTTTGTGTGGGGCCATTCACTTTATTATGTGGTCCTGTTCTTTCTGGCCTCCAATGCATTTGAGTATAACCTTGGAAACCTGTAGAGAATATCTGAACATTTGGAAGGAAATATATATCGTATAATGAAGTGCATTTGTGTAATAAACATATTGATGTACAGCTTCAGTGTATCTTCTACTAAGCTAAGAACTTGGTGTAGTGGATTGTGCCTTCAGTTATGGGATAGGTACAGCATAGTCAGAGAGGATGCTCTGAGAATGCAGACACACTGTATAACTTCACATCATCAATTTTGGATAGTGTAAACACATTAAACAGTTGCAGGTAGAAATGAATCTTATTGAAAGTTTTGCCTCTGAAGGAGTACACTCTTGTAATGTAGAAGGGCCTTATATGTTGATGTTGGACTTCATGGGTGAATTATATAGTTGCATGTCCAATATCCTTTGTCTCATTACTCCTTTTTTTTAATCAAGTGGTGTTCTTAAGTTTTCTAGATTTTTCACAGAAAGAATGGTATTCTTGATCATTGTTTAAAACAGATAATTTAACAAGGAATGACATGGTTGAGTATCTTAACCGATTGTGGAAATTCCTACTTATTAATAGTTAATCCTGATAGTACTGTGGATCAGTTAAGTATTCTGATACCAATCATTCACTTAAAGAATGTATGTCAAATTTAACTGTCTCTTTTTTCCCCAGGAGAGTTAGGGATATTGGAGCAGCGTGTAAAGAAATGTTACATGAACACAGCAAAACAAGAAATCCATTTTCCTGGTGAATGATGAGCTGAGTGAAGAGTTTTAACTGCAGTTGTTTAACATTTTGCTTAGCTTTGGGATCACAAATGAGTTTGTTAAAAGTTGAATGAGGCATGTCCACTCTATACTTTCTACAGAAATAATCACTTCTACGATGATATGGCATAATTGCTTGTTTCTCAGTTTTTGTAAGCGGTCACAAATCTGTAGAAATCAGCAGAAATATGGAAAGAAGCCTTTTGGGTAGTGTTGTGAGAATGTTTTAAGTTATCAGATTTTATTCTTTGTCATAGAATAATGTAGTTTAAGCTTATTACATAAAACATGATGTGAGCACAGTGCTTCTGCAGGAAAGGGAGGGGTTATCAGTCTGGAATCCAAAGAGAAATTTTCATGAAGGGGGGTGTTCCATTATCCGAATAGTACATAGGAAATGCTGTGCTTCTATAGAAGGAATGACAAAAGTAAAATTTTTCAACGGTGATTGTATCTCATGCACAGTAAATAGCCATGCGGGTATGAGAAAGCCGATATTTATGTTCAACTTGCACATAAAAACAGCCATACTGGGATCTACCAATGCTCTATCTAGCCCAGTATCCTGTCTTCTCTGACAGTGGTCAATGCCATTTGCTTCAGAATGAATGAACAGAACGGGGCAATTTTGAGTAATCTGTCCCCTGTTGTCAGGTCCTAGCTTCTGGCAGTTAGTTGGTTAGGTATACCTGGAGCAAGGTGGAGAGTCCCTGACCCTCTTGGCTAACTGCACCCATGAACTTCACCGAATTCCTTTTTGAACTCAGTTACACTTGTGGCAATAGGTAGTTGTGGAGGCTAAAAGTTCCAAAGGCTGACTGTTGTGTGCAGAAGTATTTTTTTGTTTGTTTGTTTTTAAACCTGCTGCTAGGAGCACTACCCAAAAGGCTTCTTTCCGTATTTCTGCTGATTTCTCCAGATTTGTCACCTCTTATGAAAACTGAGAAATAAGCAATTATGCCATATCATTGTAGAAGCGATTATTTCTGCTAGAAAGTATAGAGTGGACAGGCCTCATTCAAATTTTTTCTAGAACTACTTTGTTTCAAATAAAATGCTGTTGGCAGAATAGCTTAAATGTATCTAGCACAGCAACTGTGTTGATTGCTGAAAGGCAGTGTCTATTAAAAAAAAAATTGTGTATGACAGTGTGACAGAGCAAATAAGATCTGATACATTTGTGTTCGTAAGGGAAGATGGGCTCATAATAATATTTTGCCACTGTTACAATCTTTTCAAAACATGGCCTCAGATTGTGCCCACATTCTACCACTAGTTTGTGTAACTGATTATAAATCAGACAGTTGTGTCAAAATTAAGATTATATATTTAACCTTGATGAATCATGACATTTTTAAAGGCCTATATTTTTAGAAGCATGAGTAAGCCATAACTGCAGGATTCATTGTTACCATTTAAGAATGAGTTCAGGGCTATAACTGTTCAGATATCAGTAAGGTTATCATCTTTTATACAGTTTTGACCCTGTAGACTTTTCCACAGAATCTACCTTTTGTTTCAAATCTACCATTGTTTCTAGTAGATGGTTTTCTTTTTGTGATACTTTTATTTTTTGCTTTATGGCACAATCGTGTAAGGTAGCTTATAAATGTTTCAAAACGTTGGAAAATGGGAGTAAGTTAGTTATTAAAAACTTTGATTTCAGTAACAGCACCATTATCTAAATTCCACAGATAAGCATTTCAAAAGGCTCTGTAGCAAAAGATATTAAAAAGTATATTGCTCTTAGTATGGTTTAGGTTAGAAAGAAATTCATTCTGACCCTTATCCCCTTTCTCACCCTTCAGGAATCTCCCCTATCTTTAATTAGAATAATTATATCCTTGGGGCAGGGATCAGTTTTTACCATTCTTAGCAGGATAGCATACCAATCAGCCTTTCTGAGTTACTATAGTAAAGGAAAACAAACAAGGAGTCCTGTAGCACTTTTAAAGATTAACAAATTTATTTATCGCATGAATGAATAGAATAAAAAATAAATTTGTCAGTCTTTAAAAGTGCCACAGGACTCCTTGTTTGTTTTGCTGAACTAGACTAATACAGCTACCCCTTTGGACCTAGATAGTATTTAGACATTGAGATACTGTATTAAGAGTATATCATAATCTGCTTTGCTAATGACTGGCATTAGAGATCACTTCTACAATTTTTAAGTGAAATGAAAGGTTGTGTGAGCTATTTGTAGAGTATTTGTGGAGAAGATGGTACCCTGCATTCCTTACAAACACTTATAAACCTCCTGGCATTGAACTGAAGTTTACTGCTGTCTCCTTGCATCCTAGATTAATGTTACAGATATGTGTTTTCAGGTAGCACAGAGGGAGAGGATGGTCTTAGCTGCTGTCATTTCTAACAGCAATATTATCTCAGATTCCTATTTAGTTTCCTTTAATTTCTGACCAATAGCCCATATCTAAGTGAAGCACTTTTTATCCATTTAATCCTGAGCCATTTCTGATCTTTGTTACTTGATATAGGAATACAAATATCTAAAGTGGCTTTTCTAACTTGAGAAATAATTAATGTTAAAGTGAGTCAGTTTCACTCCCTCTCATTTTCACCAGTTTCTTTTCTTTAACTCCTTTTTTTTAATATTTGGCTGTGCTGAAAATAATAATCTTCAGGTCTTTCATGTTGAGAACATTGAGCCCTTGCTGTGGAGATTTGTAGTAATTTGTTGTAGGCTTTTCTATAGTTGAAACTGCAGGAGAAGACTTATCCTCATAACTAAGGACATTCTACTTAATTACTTCTGTTACCTTGCTGAGAACAAAAGTAGGAAATGTCACTGTTCCTAGCAGCTGTGTTATCCAAAAGTCTGCAAATCAGTCTCTCACTAGCCCACATATTCTAGTCAGAAACACTGGCATTGTTCAAGGCCATATGACCAAGAGAAAACTTTATCTGGGTAGCTTACAACAGCTTACGGAAGATGCGCACTTCACCCCAAAGCTCTGTGAAGGTCCCGTAGGTAGTCTGGGAGTAGGGACTTGGGTGGACTGGCCATATGAAGGGAAGGTGAGGAAAGTGTGTGTATGGAGGAAAAGATGGCTTTGAACCCTGTGCAACAGCAAGACTACTTCCATCCATTAATTATGGCAGCCCCCCCAATGTGCTGTACACTATCCAAATACTCAAGAAAGATGCTTCTATAATGAGAAGCTTTCAGTTTTTATATGTGACATAGTTTGAGTCACTGTAGGCAACGTGGCCGAAGTGAGTCTTTCAGCACAATAATGTAGACACTGTACAGACTGTGAGGATGAGCGTGGGAATGTCATCGTGTACAGAAGGCCATGTGAAAGAACCCACAGAATTTTTGTGTGAGAAGGTTGCAAAGCATCATGAGAGGCTCAGTCTTGGTGGAGCAAAGGGGAAAGGAGCAACATGAAACTTGATGAGAGGGTAAGTAGGGAGGGACAGAGCTGTGAACGTGAGGATGAAACGTTTAAAGATGAGGGGGGATTCAAAGGGAAAGTCATGATCAAATCAATGGCCAAGCAATGTAAGTTTAGCCAGCAGCACTTGCCATGTGTATGTGTGAGAGAGAGAGGCAGTGCTCACATCAGAGTGGGTGTGTGCAGGATTTGGAAATAGCTTGTATCTGGGGAAAAGGAGGAATTAAAAATGACCAAGTGATAGAGAGGAGGGTGGTGGTGTTGACAGTGATAGAAACGGAGAGAAAAGGAGATGGTTTGAGAGGCGATAAGGAGTTGGGTTTTAACTATGTTCTGTTTTAAACCTCCAGGAGGAGAGATGTTGGAGAAACCAGCTAAGATGTGTGGTTGGGTAGGAAACAGTTTAGTGCTGGAGAGAGATTTGTGAGCCATCATCCCAGAGGTGGTGAGTGTGGAAGCTGTGTGAGCTATCACCCAGAAACAGTATTTAAAATATGAAGAGGAAAGGACCAAGGACAGAGCCCTCTCACAGACAGTGAGAAAAGCGATGGTGATCCACTGAAGGAATGGTCAGAGAGGTAAGAGGAGACCCAAGTGGACAGTATCTGGAAAGCCAAGTGTGAGGCTATGATATCAAGGAGAAGATGAGCTTATTAAACACAGCAGAAAGATCAAAGGGGATGAAGGCAGAGTAGAGGCTGTGAGATTTGTGTAGAAAGAAATAACTGAAGATCCTAGAAAGAGAAGTTTCAGTAACGTGGAATCACCAGAAGCCAGATGGAGATGATTCAAGACTTAATTGGAGGAGAAGTGAATGCATTCGTAGTAGACTGTGTTCAAGGAGTTCAGGCATGACAGATGGGGCTGTAGCTGAAGAAGTAGGTAGGACGGATGTTTTCTGGGGGATAAGGGAAATCAGGATACCATTCATGTTGTGAGGGAAGAGGTTGAGAAAGAAGGGTAGAAGGAAAATGAGTAATGGAAGTAAAGAGATAGGAAGAGGAATGGGATCATTGGGCAGATAAGGGTGTTCAGAGGAGAAAAGAAGGCAAAAGACCTCAAGGTTGGTGACAGTGAAGGGGAAGAAGAGATGGAAGGGGAACATTTCTGGTGGATTTTGTTGATGAAGTCTGCAAGATACTGTACAGAGAGAGAGAGAAGAAAGGGAGAGACTTAAGGAGGGACTCAAATGTTGCCAAGAAGTCATGGGAGTTTTGGGCATGGGGCTTGTTGAGGGAAAAGAATAGTTGCTTGGCCAGGGAAATGATAGTGGGAGAGGAGGAGTCTGCAATGGAGGAAGTTAATGAGGCCACAGGATGTTCAGCAGCATAAGGACAGCAGTGGAGAGAGCAGATGCTGGGAGTGAGACAGGTCTGGAATTGGTGGGACAGACTTCAGAGTGGTACAGGGGGGATGGATGGAACAAAAGCAGAGTAGAGAGTGAACAAGAGGGTTGAGAGCGGAGAACTGATCTGTTTGACAATTCATGAACATTGATTGACGGAAGGTTGCAGAAGGCCCTGTGGAGAAGCAAGGATGGGACAAATGTGTGATACTGAATGAGGAAAGCTGGTGGTCAGAGAAGGAAGGAGTATTGTATGAAAACAATATGAAAATACACTTAGGGATACCAAGGCAGGAGCTTCTGGGTCTGCTGTTATAGGCCACTGGCTAGGAAGTTCCGACATAAAGGACCAGGGGGGCAAATACCCTTTTCTGCCATCATTTAACTCCAGATATTTGTGGATTGAATGGTTTGGTTTTGCATCCCTGTACCTCCTGGTTAATAGCCATTGATAGACTTATCCTTCATGAACATATCTAGTTCTTTTTTGAACCCTGTTATCTTGGCCTTCAAACAGCCTCTGCAAAAGAGTTCCCTATGTTGACTGTGCATTGTGTGAAGAAATACTTCATTTTGTTTGTTTTAAACCTGCTGCCTATTCATTTCATTTGAAGAATCCTAGTTCTTGTGTTATGAGGATTAAATAACCTCTCCTTATTCACTTTTTCTACACCGGTCATGATTTTATCAACTTCTTATCAACCCCTATCATATCCCCCTTTAACTGTCTCTTTTTCAAACTGAAAAATCTGTCTCATCAATCTCTTTTCATATGGTAACTATTCCATATCCCAAATCATTTTCCCCTTTTATTTAATTTTTCCAAATCCTATACATCTTTTTTGGGATGGCCCAACTAGATTTGTACTCAGTATTCAAGATGTGGGCATACCATGGAATTTATAAAGAGGCAGTATAATATTTTCTGTCTTATCTACCCCATTCCTAATAATTCCAAACTTTGTTAGCTTTTTTGACTTTTGCTGCACATTGAATGGATGTTTTCAGAGAACTTACACACCAATTCCAAGATCTTTCTTGAGTGATAACAGCTAATTTAGACCCATCATTTTATGTATATAGTTGGGATTGTGTTTCCCAACATGCATTACTTTGATTTGATTTCATTTGCCATTTTATTGCCAAGTCACTCAGCTTCATGAGATCCATTGTGAAATTCAGAATGCTCAGTTAGTTATTATAACATTGACCCATGTGAGATTTAAAAAACAAAACAAAACAGTGTTTTGGCTTTATAAGTCAATGTGCTTAAGATCCACCTTTCCATTCTAGAGCCTTATTTATATACATTTGAACATAACTCCGTCCTTGAACCTGAGCAAATCAGCCATATGATGGTCAGGTTTGTTATCCATTGTATATCACATAGAACACACATGCTACTGTTCTATTGTTTGCAATTTGAGAGAGATCTTGATTTTTGAGGCGTGGTTTCAAGTACATAGGCTGCACTTTAAAAGTCCTTTCTGCCATAATGATTTGGCTAACTGGATTCAGGGTATACCTCCAACATTTTGTGGTAGCTGGGTGTCATGTTCATAATCTGAGAATAGTTTTACCAATCTGTCAAGCTGAATGAAGCTGCCAACAAGGATGCTAACCACAGGTACTGTGATTATTATTGTTTCTGTAATGTGAGCAGCTCTCTGCTAGAAACGGAACTAAAATGTCTCATTTTACGTTACCGTATGACAACTGTTGCTATCTTCAGGAGAGCTTTTAAAATACTGACCTAGAGGTGAAAACTCTCTATGTTCGCAAACCTTTTTGCTGGGACCCCCTTCGAAAATATTTCAGGCAGTGACAATCTTCCCCCCATCTTCCCCCTCCTCCGAAAGCAATGAACGACTTGTGCCACCCTTAGTTCTGCATTGCTGCAGGGGATATGCTGCCTTCAGAGCACCTGGTCAGCAGCACTGTTCTCTGGCCACCTAGCAAGGGCTCTGGCTGTCAGCCATGCACAGGGATGACAGATGCAGCCCTGGCATGCCTGGGGGCTGACGGCTCACAACTTTCCCATAATAATCTCATGACCCCTTGAGGCGCCCCAACCCCCAGTTTGAGAACCCCAGGTGTATCCAGTTACCAATACCCAAATACTTAAGGTTCTTTGAGAATGAATTTTAACACTTTAAGATGACTATGATGGACACTGAAATCTTCTTTTTTTCAGATTGCATTGATAGTTAAAGCAGACATATCTCTCTGCTGGTATTTGTGATGTGATTATACTCTATTGCTGGTTTGGACCCCGTCAATCTAAATGTGTTGTGTTGAGAGCTTGAATTTCAGGGACAGCTCAGTTGCTGTTAGCTTACTATTTTTGCCTTGTATGTGTTTGATTTTTTTTTCCCTTTAAAGATTTCACATATTAATACAATTCTGGCTTGCATCTATTGCGGTTTAATGCAAGTTCCTAATTGGTTTTTGTTCTGTTTTAGGACACAAAGCACTGTCTAACTGTCAACCTTACCACCCTGCGTGTTTGGTGTTATGCATGTAGCAAAGAAGTATTTCTGGATAGAAAATTAGGAGCTCATTCGCCATTGCCAAATGCCAGACTGTCTCACAAAACACAAGGAAATAGTGTACAGGTATTTTCTTTAAACAAGTAAAATGCACACAGACCTTGTTTTAGCTGTGCTTTGGTATGAAGATCTTATTTTCAAGTTGTCTTATCTGGTGCTGCAGCTAATGTGATTCTCTCTACTGTACTCTTCACTTCTTATATCTCTGTGTTTATTATAAGGTTGTCTGTAAGGACTAATCACCTTAACTCCCAACCTACATTAAATCTTTCTGTGTTACACTCTCTTTGCTTTCCAAGAATGATATTATGAGTGCGTTTTACTTAAACCTTTAGTTTTTTAAATCAGCCAGCAATTGGAGACTAGGAAACTACCTTTGACATTTTAAGATGGGAAAAATCATTTAGCTTTGCTTCCCATCCTGTGGCTAAGTGAGAAGTTTTTAATTGTCATATTCAGATTATTCCTGGCTACTGTATGAAAAGCAAGTTCTTTTGGGGTGTGTTTGTGGACTCTTTAACCAAAGAATGATGCAAGTTCACATGGAGACACAAGTATTGTGTTTATAAAGAGAAACAAGCAAGCGACTATCCATCTGTATTCATTCAGTTACTAATAGAAAGAAATGTAAGAGGATTTGAATGATCTTCAATTTCTGGTATAACCCAGTAAAACTTACTGGGTTTGCATCCTTATAACTTACCAACAAGATATGTGGTTGCTTTCTTATTGGAGATTTTTGCTTTCCCCATTGAGCAGTACATCCACAGTTGCTATAGTAATTTTGGGCTCTTCAGCAATGAGATGTTTCGTCAAGAGGATTTCAGTAAGTGGTCTCACTAGTGTATGTGTGTGTGAGATATTTTAAAAAGAAAAGCGAACAGAATAACTTCAGTATTACAATGAACAAGGAGTCTTGTGGCATTTTAAAAACTAACACATTTATTTATCAGATAAGCTTTCGTGAGAGAGAATCCCACTTTGTCAGATGCTGAAGTGGGATTTTCTCTCACGAACGCTCATGCGATAAATGTTCATCTTTAAAAGTGCCACTAGATTCCTTGTTCGTTTGGCTGAATTAGACTAACATGGCTACCCCTCTGGAACTTAATCATTACAGCACGCAGTCATCAAAGTCACATTCAGGAACAATTAAGCAATCAAAAAGCTACTATTATTTGTAATGCAGTTAGGATAGTTGAATTTTTTCATGATACACATGGTCAGGATTTAGGAAACTTTTATAATGAAAATGAAACTAGAAATTTAGATTTAACTCTCATTTATTATATAACTACAATGGAGACCCAAAAACATCAGAAGCTTAAAACTATGTAGAGGAACGTGACCATCATTAATACATAACTTATTAACAATATTTGTAGCTGAAGAATAAAATATCTAGGGGATCACATGCTTCTTGGCTTGTGTAGGTAGAGCTAATTGTGCTCCAAAGACTCTTTGCACTCCTCCATTCCTCCCCACCTCCAACTTCCTGTGTGCCATCTTCCAGCTCCCTCTATTTCAGGGATTTCACCAGTTTCTCCCCTGCCAGGGGTTTGATCTGTTCCCCATCACCTCTCCACTCACAGCAGGATCCTCCATACCAGAATCTGTGTGCCACCCACAGTCTTCTCATCTCACCATCAGTGGTTCTGTGTGCTTCCTCATTGCCCATCCTCCCATATCAGGGTCCCTCACTGTCCATTTGTGCCAGCATCTCATTTGCACCTCCCATTTTCCCCTCCCTCCATTCCAGATTTCTGTGTGCCACCCAGGCTGCTCCATGCCAGGGGCAGTCTGTGTTCCTTCCCTTGTACTAGTTTTCCTCAATTTCCCTTCACCAGGAGTTTTCTGTGTCTTCCATCACTTCCTAACACCCACACCAATGTCCCCCATTCCTCTCCATTTGCCAGGACTGTGTGCACACCACTATTTTCCTCCATCTCCCCATCAACATGTTAAACTCTATAGGAGTAATTGGTTGACATGAGATGGTATATTCTTATGATGGGGGTTGTTAATGGTGCTCCTAAAGAATTGTTTGATCTCTAGACAACTCTTTGAAGCTCTGGCTGGGCTAGCATATGGCAGAGGCTCCATGTGTCTCCCATTTTCTCCCTTCCTGACTTTGTCCAGAATGATTAGGGTTCTGGCCAGTGAAGCTAGAATGTTTTGGAACTGACAAGATGTTGTGTTCTAAAATGATCACTTTACAGAGAAATGCCAACAAGGATATAACCTTACAAGCTCTGCCAATGAATGAATAAGAACTACTCGCTGAATTGGGACAAATAAAAGGTTCCATGTACTTGAAGATTATAAAAGATTATAAAACAATTCCAGGTATTTGAAGAGTCCATGTACAAGTTTAAACTTTGTTCTATATTTTAAAAGTACCAGAGGGGTAGCCATGTTAGTCTGTGTACAGCAAAAATAAGGAGTCCTGTGGCACCTTAAAGACTAGCACATTTCTTTGGGCATAAGCTTTCGTGGGCTCCAAACCACTTCGTCAGATGCTACTGACGAAATGGGTTGGAGCCCACGAAAGCTTATGCCCGAAGAAATGTGTTAGTCTTGAAGGTGCCACAGGACTCTCATTATTTTAAAAGTAGATTGTAAATACATCCCTTGGAGAATGTACTGACTTCCACTTGCAGCGTATACCTGTTTTTCCTACTGAAAACAGTGAGAGTTGGTGGCTCTCAGCCCTTTGCAGGACTGCACCCTTTGAACAGTGTTGTGCAGATTGGCACACTAAGTAATTAATATTTAGACAGAGCATTTTCCCTAAAAAGCTGCATCAGAATTTCCCTGTAGCCATCAGATGACTTATTTTAATATAAAGAATGTTGGATGGATATTACCTATTTATATACCTATGTGCCTTCTGGCAACCTGAATTATTTGTTAAATGACAGCTGAAATTCCAATTCATGAGTAAAAAATAACTAGTGTGCAAAGACTCAAATGAATAAAAGCACAATGCCAATGAAAAGCTCATTTCCCCCCCCCCCCCCTTGGGGGAGAAGATAGCATGATATACATTTAAAAATTATAAGGAATTGATTTAAAGAAAATATATGAAGAAAAAATACCATTATTCATTTAACATTAAAATGTTAGAATCTAGTAATAAGTGGTTGGAGTCCAAGAAGATACTGGCAAAATTATACAATACAATTTTATTAGGGAAGTCATAGAAGTTCTGGGGGAAATATATCCCTGAAGAAATTATTGAAAAATACTTGTATAACTTTAGCTTATTTTCAATTTTAATATTAGTAGATTTGACATAAAGCATAATACATTTTATCATAAAACACCAATCACACAATTCCAATTTTGTAGTGTTTTGGCTAGATACATTGAGTTTTCTGATGTTATTCACATGTGCTCCTGAAACATATTGTGTCTTGACTTAAAAATAATGCTTGATATGATTGCAGAGTTCAGATGTGAAATGTATCCAATATTCACTTGTTTTTCTACCCTCAAGGAAGTTGCAGTGTACTTGACATCACATAAGAAGAAATTAGCATGACCTATGACATTAGTACTGCTTTTTATCTTAACATTTTGTTTAGGATTTCCCACTTGTGCTCACAGAAAGATGATATAAAATACAATAAGTATTTGCCTGTCTCGTATGTAATCTCTATATATAAGGTTGACTCAGAACAGCTTCTCTCTCTCGCTTGATTAAGCTCAATAGGCCATCTGAGGGCAAATTTGTGTGTTGACTTCCATGTAATCCTTTATAAATGTGTTCTAGTGTGTTGTTATGTAGTAAGTTGCAATGCAGGCTTGCTGTTCCTGAAGCAGGACAGAAAATCTTTACAATGTTTGGGATTGTATTTTGACTGATTTATTTTCTGAATGTTTTCCAGAAAATGGGGCAGTACAGTGTCCTTATCCTGAGTACTTCCTTGAATTTAGTAAGCTTTCATAGAGTAGCTGCAAACTTCTTTTGCTTTACATAAAATGAAACATACATTTAGAAGGCAGTTATTTTGAATGTACTCTGTTTAGTTTAAAGGCATATGTTAGTAAAACTGTACTAATACTTTGGATGTTAATAAGTGTACTTACATTTTACCTTTTCTTCCATTAAGGACTTTAAAATACCTGGTAATGCAACACTAAAGATTCCTCTAGTTGCTGCATTTAATCCTTTAGATATAGAGGTGGAAGAAGATGAACTGAAGGCAAGAGGTAATGAAACTGGAGAATTAAATGTGATACTGTCAATTAATTGTTCTCCCCATGACCTCATTTAAATAATTCCACCATGTATGTTTGTGTGTTTGAATCCATTCTCCATCTTTTAAAATTACTACTTTTCCAACTGGAACTATTTACCCCCACTCCTAGAGCTGTGTTTTGAGTTTGTGTGGCATCCTGAAGCTTTCTTCAGAGCAGAGGCTCTGGTGATATTATTTGTAGTACATCAGTCACTGATAAAGAAAGCATTGGTGATATTAGTGTAGTTGCTAGTTTCCATTGGACTAAAATTTAGTGTCATAACCACACTGGTTAATTGGTAGTTATTGCAAAATTTGTTTTTAACATTCTCCCTCCTTTTAGGATACCTTCTCTGTATACTTTCTGTTTCTTGGTTAACATTTTGTGTCTACCTTTCCTAGCATACTCATTTTGTTAATAATGGGTTTCATGCCCTGACAAATGCTGTCAGTGCAAAAATTAACCCAAGCCTGGTATTTATATAATGGAAAAGGGGAAATGTAAGAGAAAAGTGTAATGAAACTCCCAAAACTGAGGGTTTTATTTGTCCTTTAACATATGAGCCTCTGTATGGTATCTCTTTGAAGTCTCCCACATGGATCACTTTTATAATGAATAATTTTTTGTTTACTACTTCCTTTCAGTTCTGGATTTAGGCACAAGCTAAGTAAGCTAAAGTTTAGGGCCTCAGGTTATGGGGTGCCTCCCAACATCCCCCCTCCCCCCAGTTGTAAGCCGCTAGTAACATAGTGTCACACCAGTTTAGTCATTAGTTGGAACTTGGAAATGACTGAACTGAACTCACTAAGAAGTAATAGGGTTCAGGTGCCATGCCAGATTGATTTTCAGTTGCAAGAGTGGAGAAGGTGGGGAGGGGATGGATGCCTGAGTTGCAAGCACTGTCTGATTAGTAATCAGCGCTATTTCTTAACAAGGATTGAGCTGGTCAAATAGTGTTTGTAGCTTTCCTTAGACTCCATACAGAGTGACCATTATAGCTGAAATCACTAAGTGCTAGTGCTTAGACTTGCTATGGGACAGTCATGGTGTTTCCATGGAGAGACTGCCAGCCTGCGTCATCTTAAGTTCCCCCACTGAGACCTAAAATCACAAAAGTCAGGTCAGTGTGGAGGAAGCAGCAGTTCCCTGGAAGGTGAACTTATGCCAAATCACCTCTGAACTGTGGGTCTCTAGTACCGACCAAGGAGGACAACATGATGAGTGGGGTGTAGTACAGGAGAAGGGAGAGGCACATTAAAGGAACATTTGTTTGTTGAACTGTGTTTTAATGACTTTGCTCCAGCATGCTAGATTTGTGACTGGGAAACTTGTATAAATGTTTCCTAGTAGGCCAAGGTTTTTAAAATGCTTTATTTGCCAAGGTCATTATCTTACATTATCACTATCTTGAGAGGTTGTTGTCTTGGATAGTTTCTGTACTAAACATTTTTTATGTTTAATTAATTTTTACTTACTGGATCAGACCAATGTTTATCTAGCCCTTTAACCTATCTTCTGACAGTGGCCAGCGCCTGATGCTTCAGGGAATGAACAGGACAGGCAGTCATGGAGCTATCCATCATCCCTTGTCATCTGGTCCCACTTTCTGGCAAAAAGAGACTAGGAACATTGCATACAATCCATCCTGCCTATCCCAGTTAATGCCATTGATGATCTATTCTCCATAAACTTATCTAATTCTTTTTTGAACTCTTGACCTTCACAACATCCTCTGGCAAAGAGTTAAATAGATTATCTGTGTGTTATGTGAAGAAATGCTTCCTTTTGATTGTTTTAAACCTACTGCCTATTAATTTCATTGGGGGACACCTAATTTTTGTGTTATATGAAGTATTAAATATGTGCTAATTAAGAAATCATGAGGTATTTAATAATGTAAATAAGGTTTTTTGCAAGTTTTATTTAGATTATTAGCTGTTCTGGGCAGTCTGTACCCATGCAAGTAATCTAAGGGGTTCAAGAGGACTATTTCTGTAAGTCAGAACTAGCAATTATTACAGAGTAATTTCAGTTCAATTCAGTTAAACTTTATTAGCACAATAGGCTATACAAGGGACACCAAAACATCAATGAAATCAACAAAATAGAACAGTTTTGTCTCGAAATGTAACAAAGTTCTACAAAGACAATTGCAATGTATTATTGAAAATAATCCAATCACTATTTCTAATTATAAAGAAAAGTTAAACACAGCCTTTAAAACAATATTTAGTCCTCAGCCAAAGCCTTTTTAGCTGAACAGTTTGATAATTAACTAAGGCTATGTCTATACTGATGGAGCAGATTTGCCGCCGTCAGTGAGCTCTTCCATGTTTGATTGAGCGGTCTG
The DNA here is from genome assembly GCA_007922175.1 of Pelusios castaneus. NCBI lineage: Eukaryota > Metazoa > Chordata > Testudines > Pelomedusidae > Pelusios > Pelusios castaneus. The sequence goes on from ML685778.1 coordinate 4,545,056, forward strand.
CTAAGACATGCTCAATTGAATACGGAACTGAAGCTGTAACTACAGCTTCGTAACTGGAGTAGCACTACAATGACCGGATACCATTTCTGATCAGTTTAGTGCAATGTGTAAGCAGTAGTTAGAAAGTCAGGGTTGCAGAGGTGTAACTAGGAGCAAAATTTGACTAGTAAATCTTTAAATAGAAAGATTCTTTTCCTTCATTATTTTTTTTTTTTTTTTAATTTTAGTTTGCTTGATGTATTTTTCCCTATCTACAGGTCTCACAGGATTGAAAAATATTGGTAACACGTGTTACATGAATGCAGCTTTACAAGCACTTTCCAACTGGTAAGAAGACTAGCTGTTAAATGTAACCTTAAAGTATGTACGTGTATCTGCTTTCATCCGTTATAAAGCAGGCCCTCAAAAAAATCTTTGATTTAAGTTTTAGAAAAATCATACCAGTGTAAACCGTGTAAAGATTTGTTTAGTAGCTTCATCCTGTAGTAGCATAAATACTGCTATTGAAATCAATGGTATTACTTAAGAATTACAGGATATGTATGTAGTTTTCCTCAAATTTTAAGTCTGTGGATTTGTTCCCCTCCCCCCCCCAATACATCTGAATTCTCACTTAAAAAAAAAAAGTAGTTATAAAAATTAAAAAGACAGTTGATCATAAATATCCTGGTCCTCTAATTGTTTTTTTCTTTTTTCTCCAGACAAAGCAAAAGCTAATGTGTGGTTTATAAATGAGCTTTGAATACCTTTTTAACATGCTATTTTGCAGTCTGAAAAATTTTCAAATTGCTGTTTATAGAAATTAAAATGAGGTGGCACAGTGGTAAATTAGGTGGTAATCCTTTTTAGCAACAAAAGTTTACACACGCAAATGTAATAAAAGCAGATGATGTAAAACATGTTTGAGTAAGCATTTGAACTACTTGGATCTTAATCTCAACAACAGATCAAAAAGCTTCAAGATCCTGATTTTATACCAAACGTATATAATGTACATGTGTAATGATAAAAATTCAAAGTGAATTAATTCAGAAAGATTTTTATTTTATCCCTAAATATTCACACGTCAGAAAGAGGTGCATAACTATATACTTGAAAGTATCAGGGATATTTTGTTGTTTGTTTTCCTTTTTATTAAATGTGTCCAATTATAAAATAGCCTGTTCTTCCCTTTGTTATGTAATGAACCAAAACCAGAGACTTTTATTATTATGTTTAGTGCTTTATTGCTAACTAATGTTTTTTTCTATTTGTGACTTCCTCTCCAAAACGGTAGTAAGTTGAGGCTTGGCATTAGTAAAAATAATCCATAGCTGTTATATAATGCTTTTCACCAGTAGATTATAAATGATTTACAAAGGAAATCAGCATCTTTATCTCCATTTTACAGATGGGGAGATCGAAGCAGTTGGAGAAAGGAAGTGATATATCCCATGGTCAACCCTGCAGGCCAGTGGTAGAGATAGGAATAGAACCCAGGTCTTCTGGATCACAGTCCAGTGACCTCATTACGTGTTCTGAGGGTCGTCTTATTATTAGAAAATGCTTTGGGATTTTTGGAAGTTTTTATTTATTTATTATTTTTAAATAAATAAGGTGGAAAATAGCCTGGAAATTTGGCAAGAAGAAAGAGAAAGGACCAAATCCTTTTTAGAATATATTATTTGTTGTGACAAAATTTGTCTTATAGATTCAGGAGTTAGTTAACCACTGTTTCTGTTCAATGCAAATGATATAGAGGGGTCAAGATTATAGTTCTGATAATCGATTTGGACCACTCATTGACCAATCTTAATTTAAAATTGCTCCATTGTATACATATTGAAAAGCATACTGTGGGTCTGTCTGCACTGCAGTTAAACACCCTAAGCTGACCTGTGTCAGCTGACTCGGACTAGTGGGACATGGGCTGAAGCTGAAGAATTGTAAAATTGCAGTGTAAGCGTACCATAAGGCCTTGTCTACATTACAGAGTTAAGGCAACATATGTAACGTCAAAGTACAGCCACCACAGTAATTATTGTGGCTTTTCATGTCCACACCAGCTCCTTCTGTTGGTGGTGCACATCCTCACAAGGAGCACTTCCACTGACCCTGGTGAGGAATTGAGAGGATGGGATGGGGAAGAAAGCCTGAGCCCAGGCAGTGAGCAGGCTCAGGCTGTCCTTCCTCCCCACCCCGTGGGGATTGACAGCCAACAAGCAATGTAAATAATTCATTGTCTACACAGACATTGTCACCCTCCTCATGTTGACCCATACCTCTCATGGAGATGGAGTTATTAAGTGGATGTAGTGGACAACTTAGATTGGCGCAAGAAGACACTGAGTTAGGTCAACGTGAGCAACCTTACATGTACCTAACTCTGTAGTGTAGACCAAGCTTAAGTTTCAGTCAGGTTTATGCTATATCAACACCAGCCGTATGTTTGAAAGATTAGTAGTCATGGGGTACATCATTAATCAAATGTTGACCCTGTACCTTGACTCCTAAGCAGGCCAATCCTTATCACAATAACGCCCTCCTCCTGGGATACTGTTTCTGGGCTTAGATCGACATGTGGTCAGAAGCAAGATGTGGCATGTGATCCCTCTATGACACACACCCCCTCTGCCCTCAGTATGGGTTTCACCCCATAAGCTACTTTTGTGCATTAGTTCGAATAGATGTAGCTCAAGGGTCTAGACTAGAATCCCCAATCTCTGAAGTTCAGCAGTTGGCCAGTCAAGCAGCACCACGCCCTGAAAGTCTCAACACTGTGAAAAGCTTGTTTCAAGAGTGTGGTGTTTTATTGTTTGTGTCCCGCCGCCCCCCTTCAGAAATTGTGCAAAACCTGAGTACAATTTTTTTTTTTTTTTTTTAATTTGACCACCCCGGTCTCCCATGCAGCTTTCTTGCTCCATCTAACAATTTTGCATCTGATGATAAGCCTACAGATGCATGATAGCCAGCTTGTTTATGAACGAGTAGAGTCCCATTGACTGTCCTAATAACTCTAGTCATTCCAACCCACGTTTTTTATCAAAATGAGGCATAATGTACATGAACGTGTATCTCTATCTCACTCTGTAGCAGTATAGCAGCCTGATGTAAGAAATCTTCAACAGTTAGGTCATCCTTGGTTCTTCTCACTGAAGATGTCTAAGTATTGTTTAAATTATGGCTCTCTAAATATCACTGAACATCTAGGACTAGCCTGCCATTGTTTTCAAGAACTAATGGTATCACCCTCTGCATGGCTTCCACAACCAGTTTGAATTTTTGCTCAAGATTAACAAAATGAAATTCTACAGAATACACCACACCACTTAATCTAGGAAATTCCCATTGCCAGCTTCTCACCTGCTCTGTACACATAGCAATTTTACGGTCTGTAGCTGGGGTGTATGAAGGTGGTTCTACAGAATCATCAGGTGTGTCTTCTATACCTTCTAGACCTTATCTGAGAGTTGGTCTCCACAGGCTGCAGAGGGATGATCAGGAGAAGATGGGAAGCCCTCTACAGAACCTTCTGGGGAATTTGCTACATCAGATTCCACGTGAGAGTCGCCATAGACTGTAGAAGTCCAGGCCCTTATGCAGCTTCCTCATTCTCAGACATGACAGTTTGACAGTCTCCCCTAAGGGGAATCCCTTTAGTATTTTTCTTCTCATCATCTCATTAGCCTTTATAAAATTTAAAAAATTATCCTGCCCCATAACTTTTTGCTAGCTGTCTTTTCCCCCCCAAATCCTTTAGGGGACCACTGACCCTTCTTAGTTTATGTGTACCCTCGAGGATGCCCCTTTTACCTGTGCCCCTTTCCATGACTAATCATAACCTGCTCAGAATCACAATTACCCCCTGGAAAACTAAAGTATGTTTCAGTGTCATCCACAAAAGTTTTTTGTATTTTGATGTCATGTCCATTCATCTTTTACTTTAGAACTGCAGAAGACTGGCCATCAAGGGTGATGTTTTACCTAATCTTTTTAGAAAGCAAAATGCTGTCACTAGCTTATTGAGTAAGAAAATAGTTCATAACAATTTTCAGATACTTCCTAAAGAGAGATCACTATTGCCTGAGCTTTCTGCCCTGTTTTTATTCATAACTCCTAAAGCACATATTTTGGGTTTGTGAATTTTTGTGTTTTCACTAACTCATTTTTCAGTGCTTGGTGCAGTGCCAGCCACTGAGGAATTAGAGGTGCATTCACATTGTTGCTTTTAACAAGAGTCTGTTGTTTTGTCCTTTGGCTTAACATATCCAAGCTTTGGAGTATCCTGATGCTTTTGTCTGTTTTCTTCTGCTGGTTTGTGTTGGGAATGTTAAAGCTCTCAGAGCAGATGCCTTGTTCTTTATTGCTTCTGTTAGCTGTGTCTCTGTAGCTCTGAGTATGGAATCAGGGTGGTTGAACAGGCCTGATCAGGAAATGTTAGAGATGTTCTAGTTTTTACATCAAATAAACATTTTACAGATTTTGCACCCATGAAACTTCTCTACTCTATAATCTCCCTTTCTGACTGGAACCCACCTACACATGTATTTTCTTAACAGAATCAGTCAAACAAATAATCAAAATGTGTTTTCTAAGTTTCTACCATTTGTCAGAATTCAATACTGGAGAATTTCTTTTCAGCTCCTTTCTCCCCCGCCCCCCTCCATCTTTTCAGTTGTTTGCAGTCTGGTCTACAGGTCTCTCTTGTTTTGACCGTATTGTGGGGACAACTGCCAAATGAAACAATCTTGTAAAATTTAAAAATAAAATGCCAGTTAGGGTGTTTTCTTCTATTCAGAAGTCATACAAAAGCCATTTCTTTACAAAATCCAATTCAGGCTATAAAAGAAACACTGACACACACCATCACCTACACAGGTTTTGGTTCATGTCTACTACTAACTCATCTCCAAAACATAGACATTTTTAATACAAACATGTTTTCCCGATTGCAACAAAATATTTTTAAAAACCACACACTTGTATACCCTCCTTTCCTGAAAGGCGCATAGGCTCGAAGGATCTTGAGTGCAGGGGCCTGGACTGGTGGTAGACCTCTCAAGACAGGTCCAACCATTATCCAGACCATTTCTGGATAGCCTGTCCCTACTGTGATATATTTTAATACTATCCTTGTAAGCTAATGAGTATTTAAAAAATATTAGCTATGAAAGTCCTCTGAAAATGTCTTGCAGAATATTATATAATCAAAGTGCCAACTTTGCAGGACAGGGATCACAGGGACATGCCACAAACTTCCAGTGGCTATGTTGGCCAGTGGTAACCTGCCCTTGTAAGGTGGCTCTCACTGTCAAATCCAGGGCCTCTAACCAGTGTCAGGACTGGTAGGTGGAAGGTATTTTGCCACCCATAAAGTGGCCCAAAGAAGCACAATATTTGAATGTTGCCTTAGGGTTTAGGAAAAGAAATCATTAAATGATTACCATGTAAAAGTCTGTAATTAGCCTTCGCTAACATGCCATTAAAATGAATGTAGGGGAGGTTTATATTAGTCTTAGCACTGTTTAAAAATAATCTTGTTTTCTTTTTTCTAATCAGCCCACCTTTGACGCAGTTTTTTCTTGACTGTGGGGGCTTAGCACGAACGGATAAGAAACCAGCAATATGTAAAAATTATCTCAAGCTGATGACAGAACTTTGGCACAAAAGCAGGTATTGTACCACTTTCCTTGTGGAATGTGTTATAAATGAACTTTGGACACCAGTGCAATAAGGATGAACTTGTCCTAGCTCCAGTTGTTTTCTCATGTGTGATATATAGAAGGTGTATTACAGAAATTACGGGCTTTGAATTGAATACAATTCTAAAAGGATATGTGGGGGCGCTGGGGAAGTCAACAGTTGTTTTAATAGGAAAATTATATGAGAGGCTTTTCTGCATATCATGTGAAAGATGAAGTCATTTAACTGCTGAGACTCATGATGAAATCGAGTGCTCTTTTATGGTTAATTGAGCCTTCAATTGTCAGCACTTTTAAGATCAATCTGAGATAGCGCAAACTTTGATATATGCTTCATACAGCATCATTACTTACATACATTTTCCATATTTCAGTTAAATCTGTAAATTTCCATAACTTGTTCTTATAAATAAATTACGCATCACTTTTAATGTTTAAAATTTTTGTAGAGTGTGTGCAGAAAAAAACTGCATTATTAAGCTGTATAGTAAGGGCTTGTCTACATGTGGATTTTTTCTGTAATAGCTGTTCTACTTTAAATTCACATCCCATTTTATTCCTACATAATTTTATATGTAGAAAAGCCCCAAGTTAATTACAGCAGTCACACAACAGTGCTTTAGCCACACAAGTTTTGAAGCTCTCTAATTCCTTTTCTTCTTATCTCTCAAGTAGTCTTAAAACTGTTTTTAGGTGTACTTTTGGAGAAAACAAGTAGAGCAAATCACTCACCTTCTCTCTTTTTAAAAAATACCTAAAATGTAAGAGAAATTCTTTATTAATAATAGTAAAAAAACAAACCACAAAACCATTCACAATAGCTTGTGCTAAAATTCATATTGATGCAGAATTTCCCTCCCATTCTTTCTTTCCTAAAAGGTTTCTCTTCTGGGTTTGGATACAATTAAGATACACGTATTATTGATTCTCCACATGAAGTATCTTGTATACTTGGGTCACTTGCACACCATTCTTCGGCCTGCGCTACTACCCACCCACTCTTCTGAGGCACTGCTCAGGAGACAGACCACAACTTCTTTGTGGCTCTGACTTTGTATCCACTTTCCACCAGTCTTTTTTATTTCAAAGTGGGGGTTGATGTCCTCCAAAAAACTTCTCCTTCCATTGACCCAGCATTACTTTGTGGCAAACACATACTCATTAATATTTTTAAAACTGGTCTTTGGAGAAAGTTGACTTCTATCATGCATACCAAATGATTTTCCTGCTGTATTGCTGATGAATTTTGGTTGCAGCTTGCTTGAAGGCCTTTAAATGTAAATCCCAAATTTGGATTTTTTGTTTTCCTGTATTCTGGGAGAAATATATTTTTATATTGAAGAAAACAGTTACATTGGGATAAGTTTAACATAAACAAGTTTGTTAGAATTTTTCTCACAGTTTAGTCATAGGTAAACTGATGATTCCAGTGAAGTTAGAAAATTGCAGCCCATTTAATTTTTTTTTTTCAAATTTTCTTTCCCAGACCTGGTTCCGTTGTTCCTACAAATTTGTTTCAAGGAATTAAAACAATTAATCCAATGTTCCGAGGCTACTCCCAACAGGTAAAATTTCTTAGTATTATCCAGTATTATGGCAATGAAGTGTCAGAAGGTTAACTTCGTGATCTGGGTGGATTAAATTGTCAGGTTCAAAACTTCATAAAGTAGAAAAAATATTTATTTAAACCAAGCTAACCATAAACTTTTAGTTTTTACCTTTCCATGCTTTAAATCTATATCCTCTAAAACTCCTCTCTGACTTTTCTGAATCGCAGAATTCCATGATGAATTTAGTTGACAACTACTGAAAGGCCCTGTGATTCTTATAAATGCCTCCTTTTCCCTTTCTCAAGGACAAGAAGCAGAATGGTTAATATCAGAAACTCACCAACTGAAGTAAAGTAGATGATGTACAAATTGTTCCAGAAGTGGCATAAAGGTCTTGCTAGGCAAACAGTAAAAAATATAATAGGGCACGCTTTTACCATATTAATTTACTATTTGACTGTTGTAAGATATTTATAATATTCAGTGGTTTTGGTTAGAAAATGACCCCACATTTTTTTTCCATTTCTTTGGACTCGTTGGGTGCGTCTACACTTGTAAATTAAGTCGACTTAATCTTGCTTAAGTCAACTTAATTTACTCTGTGTCTACACTACACTTTCCTTAAGTCGACCTAAGGAAAATTAAGTTGACTTTGTTAAACCTAGTTTAAAGTCGACCTTTTAAAGTCGACTTAAGCCAGTGTAGATGTGGAGTAGGCCTAAGTCGACTCTAAGTCGACTTAGAGCTCTCCAGGACTTCCCCACTGCCCTCCCTGCCAGGGGGGTGGCACAGGGAGAGCCTGGCATGCCCCCCGAAAGGGCAGGGCAGAGCCCTGCCCCTATGCCCTGCCAGGGTCCCTGTCCCCCTTTGCCCCATTGTACCCAGGTACAATGGGGCAAAGGCTGAGCCCCCTGGCACTTGGCAGGGGGTGATCCCCCTGCCACCGTGGATCTGTCCAAGGTCCCCCTAGCTAGCCCCTAGAAGTTGACCTAGGTGTCCAGTGTGGATGCTCTAGGTCGACTTTGTAGGGTCCCCCCTAAGTCAACTTTAAATTTAGGTGTGGACATGCTAAGTTGACTTTGCTAAGTTGACTTAGCTAAAGTCGACCTAAATTTACAAGTGTAGACATAGCCTTAGTTGATTTACAGAAGTGGATACAGAATATATGTATCCTCTAGCTCTGGTGTAAATAATTACTTCTTGTGGGCAGGCATTGGTGGTTATGTGACTGAATTATATTGTATATGCATTCTTCAGATCATCTTTAAGGAAGTGTATTCTGACATACCTATTTTACTGTTTAAAATACAGTTTATTAAAAGCTCTGTTGTGGGGACATATAGTATGGACAACAGTTAATATCTGATTCTGTAGTAAGAACCGGATCCTTGAAATTTTTGTCAGTCTTATATTGCAGTGGTCTATATTGAAAATCTTAGGTTTTTCAGTATAATAGTCACTAAGTCTAGTATTAATGAAATGAAGAATTAACTATTTTTTATATGCAAATACTGTACGTGATGTCAAGTAAGTGTTAAAGTAGCAAACTTCATAATTGTTGCAGATGCTTTTCATTATTACTGACTTTCCATTATGTCCAGGGTTTATTCATGTACCTAAAGGAAGAAATTAGTTTACTAATTTATGGAAGAGTGGTCAAAATTATCCTCAGTTTTATTAACGTAAATTTATTTGGGGAAACTTTGTACCTTGCAAACTAAAATTTGGGGTGGGCATACCTTTCTGTATTCCCCTAAATAGTTAAGGGAAGATCCTTATTCCTCAGTAAATCACCTTATGCTACTCAGTCTCATGGTTACTGCTTATATATGGCAGTCCTAGTAAAGTGACCTAGCTTTCGTTTAGAGACTGGGCCATCCCACAGTCAAACTTTACCAATCACAATTGATGGTCTGCAAGAGAAAAATTAATCCTCTTGCCTCACAGCAGAGACCAAGAACCTTCATCTCCTCCCCATTAATCTGAATTTCAGCCCTTGTATCTGAGACAGACTGACAATATCCTGTGATACCTTGGTCAAACCTTATGGAATTAAGATGAATGTGTATTGAATTAGGTTTAATACCTTAGTGGTCCATTGTATTAAGAATGCAGTTGTGTAGGTGGTACTGTGGAATTGTAAGCCCCTTCTCTTGTAGGAGGAGGATGCTAATGTAATTCCTCTGTTCTCAGCCCTTTGAAGTGACCTCCCGGAAGAGGTCTGCTAGTTCAGACTGGATTTTCCAGGGAGCCAGGGAGCAATGGACAAAGACAGGAGTTTTAGATAAATAGCCTGTTTTTAAATTGACTCAGGGACTTCTTTCTGATCCAGAAAATGGACAGGACCTCTTTGAGAAGGGTTGGGAAAACTTGGCCTACTGAAGCCCTTAAGACTGGGTGCTAGTTCCGTTCCGAGGCTGTTGTGAACTGGACTGTGGAGGAATCTCTTTTGTGGGGTTTTTGAAGGACTGCTGCTGCCAGAGCCCATGTTAACGTTAAAGTGATCACTAGTAAGCATATTGGCATGTGTAGGTTCTTTTATTGTTTTTAATGTGTTCTCTCTATAATCCTTTTACCAGAAGAATAAAATATGCTTGCTTAAAAAGAGCTGATTGGTATCTATAACCAGGGGCATCACACAGAACTGTCTCTAGAAAGCAAGCAAGCAGACGTGCTTGGGGCACAGTGTCTCTGCTGGGAACAATACTCTGAAGGCAAAGAACTGTGCAGCCTAGAAATAACTGTCAGAGGCGAGTGCGTTGTAAATCTCTAATCAAAAAGGCAGTTGCTAGGGAGTTCGGAGCCTGAGGGTTGGTGCCTTGTTGGAAAACACTTGTGCAGTTGCCCTGAACTGCGGCAGAATGTCTCTCCCCCAGAAGGAATATTAGCCAGGGCAAATAGGTTAAAGGTTGCAAATTTATGTGTGTACTGATTATTGGCCTGAGGGAGAATCCCTGAAACCAAACAGTGATGACTCTCTAATAATTCATAATCAAATAACAAAATGATTATGTACCAAGCTCCTCTTAACTTCACCACCACTGACGAACAGATACCCTCTTAATAAATGGCTATCTGTACAATAAGAATAAATGATTATGAACAACAAAACTAGGAATTAATTAATGTGATGATAGGCGCACTAGAAGTCAGGAAGAGGTCAAACTTCTGCCTCATTCCTGCTCTTACAAGACCCCCAGTGAGTCCAAACCAAGAGTAAGCCAGCAGTGCAATTGCCACTACAGCCTATCTACTCTTTCCATAAGGGTGACTCTACAACACTCCTTTAGTTTCCTTCTCATGTCTAGGAATAGCTGGAGGGCTGGGACAAATTGAACTTGATTCTTTCGAAAAGTGCAAATGTGATTTTCCTAACCAATGTAGGTAAGACCCTGATCGGGTATTGCGAAAGAAATTGGAAAATCTTATTATGAGCTTGTTGTTCCTTCCCCATAATTTCTGCACAGCTGAGAGCTAACCAGTTTCTTCGTTGTTGCTTGTACATGTGCATGAATAGGCTATCACTGAGGCGTTATCCTTTGGTGACAAACATTTACTCCAAGTCCATAAAGCATACTTTCACTGTAAATCTGGGGATGTCAAAACTCGAGCCCAGCTAGGCACTCAGCTTCAAAGGAAGGTGTCGCCAAAAAGTCCCCTGTGCTGCCAAAATGCCACCTAATTGGCGACCACCTAGTAAAGGCATCTGCAATATTTATTTTTGGACATCAGAGGGCACTCTTCCTCTACATTTCCCCAGCAGAGCTAGGCCCCATATAACAAGTCCCGGTCGCCATGGCAAGCTGGTGTCTGGAATTTGTCAAGCCCTGCTATAAATACTTGATTCCTTAAAACTTAACAATAAATATATCTTGCAGTGATTATGAATTTTGACAAGTTACGAGCATTCTGTAGCTATTTTATACATTACTATTTATGGACAAATATTCTGTAAGTGTTATGTGTTGTGATGAGTTTGTGAGGCCTGAGGTGAGAATTGTTTGTAGAGAACAGAAGACTTTGCCAAGGAGCCTGTGTGTCCGAGACCACATGATAAATATTTTAACAATTAAAAAATTCTGGGACATAGTGTACATTTTGTGATGAGTGAAAGGATGAGCAGGAAAGTTGCCAAATAAGACTGCTTGTGACATGCAGTGGAACTCGTGTTGGAAGTTTTAAAATCCAAAATGAAATATTATTCAGAGTGACGGTCTAATTCTCTTTTGCGCTGCAGACTGGGCAAGTGGCATTTACTTTGGTTTTTTCCTCCTTTGAGTTAGTAGCCAGCATTAGCTTTTTGTTGTCAGATCTTGCTCTGACACCACTGTGTGTACATCTTCCAAACATAAGAGGGTATCATGTTCCTTATTTTAAATTCCAGGATGCACAAGAATTCCTGCGTTGTTTAATGGATCTGCTTCATGAAGAACTAAAGGAACCAGTCATGGAAATAGAAGATACCCATTCTACAAATATAGATGATAATATGGAAGAAGACAAGAGCCAGTCAGATTTAGATTTCCAGTCTTGTGAATCTTGTGGTAGCAGTGATAAGGCAGAAAATGAGACTGGTTCCAGACTCCTCTCAGAAGAATATATAGAGGCTACTATGTTAATTCAAGATGATGAAAACCATTCCATCACATCCAAAGACTGTCAGAAAGAAAAAACATCATGTAACAAGCTTAACCGGGCAAGTTCTATGGAGAACTTAAAAAAAGACACAAACTCTGCTTCAGAAACTACTGAATTTTTACATAATCAGGGAACAGTGAAAGTACAAATACACAGCAGAATTTCAGGTGACTATGTTCAGTTGCTAATGCCTAATCATAACAAAATCACAATTTTAGCTAAAATTCATGTAAAAATGAGGGAAACTATTCTAGATGTATAGCTTGCCATGTATCCCCCTAGAGTAGATTAGTTTCTAAACTGGTGCTCAAGTTCATTAATGTGGTACTTCAATTACAAGTTTGTTTAATCCGTTTTGAAGTTCCATGACTATTTAGCAAGTATTCAAGATTTGTAATAGTTGAAAGACTTCAGATAACATTACAGATGTTGATTGCTTTCACTGCAGTGGGGGGTGTGCGTGCTCATTTCTGCTTTAACGGTTGCTGAATTAAAACTGATTTTTTTTTATTCCCAAGCATTTAATAAGTCACATACTGGTGCACTATAATGTACATTATTTAACTAGTGTTGCAGTTCAACTTGAAGCAAAACTTTACTGTTGAAAGAATTCAGCTGTGCAGTAATACAAATTTTTGTTGCAGACTATATCAATGATGTCCACATGACTGATCTGTCGGCGCCACAAAGCCCTCCATCCAGTGAAGGAGTGAATGTACGTTTAGCGACAATTTCTCCAAAGTCAGGGTCATTATGGCCTGGATTGGCATCTGCACACAAAAAGGGTATATGCTTCTTTTTCTCCTTGCACTGCATTCCTTATACGTGTGCCCTTAGTTTTTGCTTTTTTGATCTAATATTGATACCAAATATACTTCCATACTAATGGAGCTTCTTCGCCTGGGAAAAGATGATAGTATTTTTAGAGGAGAGTCTGAGAAAGAGCCCCTTGGACACTCAAGGATTCTTGTGAGAACAAGATATCAGTTGAGTCTCTCCAGGGTGAAACAGCTAATGCCTGACCCTCCTGTTGTAGACAAGTATACCCACTGGACCAGTCCTAATTTCTGCTGTGCACACAGTGTAGTGGTAGGTCTGTTTAGGCTGCTTCCATTCTTGCGCATCTGTAACTAGTGAGGACCTGCAAGGGCTAGGCTCTCACTGTCTTCAGGGTTGACTCTGACAGTGCTCCCTCTCGGTTACTGCAGTCTCCAGGCATAAGGGTTTTTATACCACCTTGTTCTGTCTCCACCCAAATTCTGCCACTTTGTATCTTGGCTTTATTTCTCTCTGTGGTCCCTTTATGCAATTGACACCAAAATGGAAGTCCTCCAGTAGGGGCAGATCTTTCTTATTCCACCCCTCCAGCTACCTGGGCCCTTTCCTTTATCTGGATTAACCTATGAATAGCTTAGCAGAGGTCTTCTGAGCCACTGTCTGTCAAAGCTTTAATTTCCAGGGACACTGAGCATGCTCAGATTCCAGGCAGCCTACTCAGCCGACATAAGGAAGTTTATTGTGGTCTCAGCCAAAAGTTTTCACTGTTACTGACCCCACACATTGCTGCTCCCTACTTGTATTGGCCTCTAGCCTTCAGCAGGATCCACTTCCAAGGAGAAGTTTTGTGGACCTTAGTCTGTTGATTTGGTATTGCCTCAGCAAGAGTGTTTGCAGTCTACATCTCATAGTGTTTCTAGGTTTAGTCTGTAATGTACGGGGGCCAGGAGACTTTTTTGTTTTTGAGGGTTTTTGTGTTCCAAAGAAGCTGCTGTTACTCATCTAATATAGGTCGCAACTAGAAATTTGTAATTGGTTTGTAGTTGTAGGGTGGCGGGGGGTTTTTAGTAGAAATTTGTAGACACTTTTTTGTAGTGTAGTTGTAGGAGTTTTTTGTAGACATTTGTAGTTGATTTCTTTATCAATTGGGAGAAATTCCTCTGAAAGCATTTAGGAATTGCTCCACTCAGGCAGCATGACAATTTTTGCAATCAGTCTGAATTTTATTCAGTTTAAATGCTTATTTTGGAAATTCGACTCGGAAAGAAAGGAATATCGTTTATTTGCCCACCTTCACACCACAAGGAACTGATGGGAACATTTGAGCCTAGGAGATGTACTCACTCAGCCATAGCTGTGAATAATGTGGCTCCCTGGTTCCATAGGGGATGAGATAAAGAGGGAAGGAAATTAGTTCCTTTATCTCAATCCTGAACAGAGGTGGCATATGCTCATTTAATAATGTCATTTAAAAGCTGGTGCAGGCAGAGCAGAATCAAAAGTTACACACTGTAATTTAAACCTTCTTGAACCATTTTTATTTGTCTTTTTCTATTAGTTCCAATTGTATCTTCTCCAAAAAAGAAGAAACACAAGAAATACCGGAGTGTCATATCAGATATATTTGATGGGACCATCATAAGTTCAGTGCAGTGCTTGACTTGTGATCGGGTGAGTGTAGTGAATTGAGGAACGTCCTGACATGAATTTGGTGTTCGTTCTTATATTAAAATACACTGAAATTTAATCTGTCTCTTGGGATATTTCTTATGGGGAATTCCCTGGGCATTCACGCAAGGCTATTGGCCCCCTTCTGAGTTCTGCAGTTATAGCTCCCTAGTTTAATTTCTCTGTTCATAATAATAACCATTGCAGCCCACCTTGCCTCTCATTTGGGGATAGGAAGAACCAAAGCCCAACTGAAACTCAACAAAATAGTGGATGTTAGTTGCATCCAAGTTTTTTTTCCAAGTGCAGCATAATTTTCCTCTTCTTTCTCTTCCCTCCCACCATCCAACAGGTCCCTACCATTAGTTATAAACTACCTGAATAGCTTTTACCTTGTTAGATACACAGCAGGGTGTGTGTAGATGAAGGTCATATGGTTACCCAGTGACTGTGGTGTTTACATGTTGGTCACAGATTGCATATATATAGAACTCTTCAGTCAGTTATTTACACTTTAAGGTCTTAGATGCATTTTTTCAATTCTTCCATTCTTAAATGAAAATAAAGGATTCCTCTTCCCCTAACACACAGCCTTCGCTGTGAAAAGCAGTTCATGGCAGACGGATGGACCCTAATATGGAGGAGGAATCTTTTATATCTGCAAATTCATTTAGCTTCCTCATGCCAGTTAGGGCTGAGAAAATACAGGTCTTATTAAAAACAAGTGTTTTGAAGCCATGCTCTGCCTTATGAGGTCCATCTTCCTGCTGTAAAGTGTGATGATAAATAGTAAAAATAGCAGCTTCTCACTGGAAAAAGCAAGTTGTTCACAGTGCCCCTTAAACAGTAGTAGGTAATTCAGAACACTTATAAAAATGATGCTTAGTAAATATTTACTTCTAAGTTGTTATAACAAACCACTTCAGCTTCTTTTAAAAATAGCCCCAAAAGTCAGAAG
Organism: Pelusios castaneus; assembly: GCA_007922175.1. Classification (NCBI taxonomy): domain Eukaryota; kingdom Metazoa; phylum Chordata; order Testudines; family Pelomedusidae; genus Pelusios; species Pelusios castaneus. Next base: position 4,560,328 of record ML685778.1, read on the forward strand.
TGCTACTTCTTATTTTGGAGGCGCTGTTTCTAAGTAAAATACAAGCAATAATATTTGGTAGAATTTAGGACTCATAGTGAGAGCCTTCTGTGAAGAGCTCTGTATCATTAACCACTACAATGGAATAAACCAGTTGGCGTTTATAGAAAAGTCAGTATTACTTCTTTAGCTATAGAAGTATCATCTGGTGCAATGTTCTTTAAAAGATTGATTTAATGACCCACATTCATGTCTTGTAATTGATACATGAGAGATTGCCATCTAGTGGAATATTAGTAGTAAAATATGCAATCTTTAGTTGGAGTCACTCTTTGATCAAACATCTCAAGATCATAAAATAAAGTAACAAAACACTGTGGTATACTTCACAAAATTAGAATGGATTGCTTGTTTCTTTCAACAAAAACCTAATTTTTCTCCCTCTATTTTTTGAATAGGTATCTGTAACCCTGGAGACCTTTCAGGATCTGTCATTGCCTATTCCAGGAAAGGAAGACCTTGCCAAACTGCATTCTGCGAGTCATCAGACTTCTCTAGTCAAGGCAGGGTCATGTGGTGAAGCATATGCCCCCCAGGGATGGATAGCATTTTTTGTGGAGTATTTTAAAAGGTAAAATATTCTCTTTTGCAGTGCTTAGATTTTAAAATTGAAGTTTCTGCTCTACTGGCAGAACATGTGTTCTGTTTTCTGTCAGTGATGTTTCAGGTTTGTTTTGTCTCATGTGTTCCTAGCTGGTTTTGGGGTCCAACAGTAACCTTACAAGATTGCCTTGCTGCCTTTTTCGCCAGAGATGAGCTCAAGGGTAAGACGTTATTCAAAATACTTCTAATGTTCCTTCTTTTTAAAGTAAGGTAAATAAATTAGGTATTCTATGTTCATTTTTCGTAATTGAAATAAAGCACTCATCAGACTTTTAAAAATATTCCTGGTTATAGGATCAACTTATGTAAGTGAGGCAAGGATTTTGGTACATCAGCTTTCTGGAAAATACCAATAACTGAATTTCTCTTCTTGATATAAAATGAGATGGAGGTTCAGAATGATTTCAATGAGTAGTTTTCCTTTTCTTCTTCACTGTTGGATTAATCTAAATTTGGAAGCATTTATAATTGATAAAGTATAGTTGATAGCTTGAAGAATAATTGTTCATATTGAGAGAATAATTCTTGTACTTTTCCCCAAAAATGTCTGCAGGTGATAATATGTACAGTTGTGAGAAGTGTAAAAAGTAAGTCATCTTTTCCTTATGTTTACTTTTATAAGCCTTGGTCTTGAGCAGCACATTCAATCATTGTTGCTGTAAATGTTTGTGTGGAAACAAGTGCATTGTACAGTGACTTTAATAGATGAGAATCCTCTATCTCTTGTACAAGGACATTTTTTGTTGAGCAGCTTCTTGTTAAGTGAGCTTGTGCTATACCTATTATTTTGAAAGAGTGGTGGTGTATTTGAAACTAGCATGCAGCAAGAGCTGCTGCTGTGGGGAAAGCAGTTGTCACCGCTGTCTGCTTAGGATGGGTCTGCTTGCTTAGAGCCTTTGCAGCTGCGTTGGGGTGTCCAGACTTTCCACTGGAAAGGTGGCACTGCAGATGAAGGCCCGGGATTGTAGGCTGTCTGCCCAGAGTGGAGAAGGAGGTACCAGCAAGGGCAGAGTAAGCTGCAGGGATGAGGTCTCTGGGAGAAGTTGGGGGTGGTTGGGAGTTGGGGGAGAGGGTGGAGACTTGGCACAGCCCCCTATCACTGGTGCTCACTTATCTGTGACGCTATTAGAGCCCTGCAACTCTGTGGATATCCACTTGATATCTGTGTTACATCCACAGAGAATTTTGTGGATTGCAGATCAGATACGGATACAAATTTTGTATCTGAACAGGGTTCTATATATATAGACTGCTTGGAATTATTCAGTGGACAGATTCTCTCTGCTTCAAGACTTCATTATTCATATCACTTTGGCTACAGTTAAGTCTAGTCTGCATTGCAGAAATGTTTCAGGTTTAGTAATGTAAGGCACAACACTAAAACTTAATGTTTTTGCTGAGTTGGTACAGGAGGTGAAACATTTCTAGAACTAAATGTTTTTTTTTTTTCTTTGCTTAGGTTAAGAAATGGAGTGAAATTCTGCAAAGTGCAAAAATTTCCTGAGGTATTGTAATCACACACATTTAAAAATGTTTCTACTGCATGAAGGGAATGTGCAAGGCTAATGAGTTGCATAGAAATTAGATTGTGTCTGGAATATAAAATAATTAAAATGTAGCAGCATGCTTGCGTTCCTAAAAAATATGTTAATGGTCAATTACATTTGCTCAGGTACTTTACAAGGAAGTAAATGAGTAAAAAGAAAGGAAAGTTAGAAGGGAAAATATAAATATTTTTCTTACATTCCTGTTACCACCCTCTGGAATTCACTGCTGCTAGAGGTCATAGGGTTAAATAGTACAGCTGAGTGGGAAATGTTTCTGGCCAATTATGTTTGTAGCGATACATGCTAAAGGTAATCAAATCTTATGCTTCAGAGCATCAGCTGATGACTAAGAATCAGGAAGGAATTTGACCCTGGTGACAGTCTTGCACAAATAGTTATATGTAGTAGGAGAAGGACTTTGCCCTTCATTTAATCAGTATGTTTTAGCAATTGCTCAGTGCTGGCCTTAGAATTTTTGCAGGATCAATTGGATGATTCTTTGGGAAAATCCCCAAAACACATTTGAGAACACACTCCCACTCCCCCAATGCAACTGATTTAAAACAAACATGGGGGATTCTGAGTCTGCCATTAGCAGCTTCCTGCTACCGAAGAAATTGATTCCAGCTGCTTGTACTTAGACCCATAGGAGTCCCTAAGATTTCATTGGTGTGAGAGGGAGGGAAATAGGGGCCTGTAGTATAGTTGCTAAATAGAAAATTACACATCAATTATTCTTAGTTGTCTGTCAATCTTCTTACAGATATTATGCATTCATCTCAAAAGATTCAGACATGAACTCATGTTTTCCACAAAAATTGGTACTCATGTATCTTTTCCTCTGGAAGGACTTGATCTGCAACCTTTCCTTGCTAAGGACAGTCCAGCTCAGATTGTGACATATGATCTCTTGTCTGTCATATGCCATCATGGAACTGCCAGCAGTAAGTATAAATTTGTTGTTTCAGAAAGCAAGCATAGTGACAGCTGTTCATGATACACTTCAGTTTATAGAAGGAGATGCAGAATTAAGGGTAATATTAAGATATACTGGTCTGAAAGGTAAATATGAATAACGGTGGTGGTAATATTAATTTTAAAATTGACTATTCTTATTGTTGATTGTAGCCAGAAGATGGTGCATATTCTTCTTTTTTGTTTGTTTTTTTAAGTGAGTTTTGGCATACATTTTGGAATGTTATTTAGGAGTCTTGTACAGTTTAAAGAGGAATAAATCAACCAATCCTGTGGTTTAAAAAAAAAAACAACAAAACCCTCTAGTTAACCATCCTGTGCTGCCTGCTACATAAATTAAAGTGCACTGTACAAATAATGATACAATATAAGGGACTGTTCATCCCAGCTAGACACAACACAAGCAAATACAGTGTGGATAATAAAATAAACCACTGCCTCCACAAAAATCTCTGTCATATCCAGAGAATTAGCTCTGGTTGTCAAGGGAGAGTGCACTGCAAATTCCCTTTGTGGAGAACATTCTGTCGGTAGCTCCTTCTTACTTGGCTGAAGGAGTTCCTATACCGCCATGGTTATAAACTCCAGCAATATGGCATAGGAAGAGAAGCAGTTTCACACATAACCAGGCCTCAAACATATGCGCTATAGACTTAACAGGAAATGCTTTCAGTTCTGTCTAGAAACCTATGGATATCTAATGCAAGTCCCAGAGCTCTGATTGTAATGTGCCTTCCAGCACAGCATGGAACTGCCCTTTCTTAGCAGTCCATAGCATCGCACACAAGCTTCACTGCACTCTTGTTGTGTAGAGCACATCATACCAATCGAAATTCCAGCTGAAAACAGGTGTGGATAACTGTGGTGAGGCCCTGGCATGAGACAAAAAGCCACACTTTTCACCTTGCACAGCTTCAAAAATATGCAGAATGCCTTCTATGGGGTGCAGAACATCTTCTGTATTCTTTGTCAGTTTGTAGCTGTAAATATCCCTTTCTGTTGCTAGCAAATGAAGAATGTGGGGCATATTTGTTATACAGTCCACCCATTGGCCCACTTTTTTAGTTTCTTCTGTATCCAGCAGATAAAATAGCATAGATAAAAGAAATGATGAAACTGTTGTCCTTGTTTGGCTATAATGAAGTATTTTGGCACTTTGTATGCCTTGGTGTTTAGCCCAAACACTACACTGATGAACACTGACCCTTTTGCAGAGGATGACCAGCAGTGTTCCCTCTAAGCTGCGCGGGTGCGTGGCCACGCAGCGGCTGTCGCACCGCCCGCGCAGCAGTGACAGACCCCCGCGCAGCCCGGCAGCCCCCGCTGCTCCCTCCAACCCCCGGGGCAGTGGCTCTGCCGCGGCACACCCGGCCTGCGCCCGGCCTCTGGGCTGGCCCTCCCCACCCCCAGGGTGGGACAGGCAGGCTCAGGCTAGGGTCAGGAGCGCGGGCCTGCCTGCCTGCCCCACGTGGCCGGGGCAGCGGGGTGGCTGCGGCCGCGGCGGGCTCCCGGGCTCCCACCCGCCGACCGCCTTGACTTCCCGGCCCGGGGCCGGGCTAATTCACGGCCTCGGCCTCCCAGCACGGGGCCGGGATCAGCCTCCGGGGCTGGGGTCTGCTCTGCCCCACCGGAGGCTTCCCAGGGCCGCGGTAGGGTCCTCCCGCGCCAGCGGCCTTGGCTTCTTTCTTTCTTTCTTTCTTTCTTTCTTTCTTTCTTTCTTTCTTTGCTTCCTTCCTTTCTCTTCCTTCTCTTCTTTCTCTTTCTTTGCTTCCTTCCTTTCTCTTCCTTCTTTTTTCTTTCTCTTTCCTTCTTTCTCTCTTTCTTTGCTTCCTTCCTTTCTCTTCCTTCTCTTCTTTCCTTCCTTTTTTCTTTCTTTCTCTTCCTTTCTCTTCCTTCCTTCTTTCTCTCCCTTTTTCTTCCTCCCTTCCTTTCTTTCCTTCTTTCTCTCCTTTGCTTTCCTTTTTCTTTCCTTCTTTCTCTCCTTTGCTTTCCTTCTTTTTACTTTCTTCCTCTCTTTCTCTTCCTTTCTCTTTTTTCCTTCATCTTCCTTTTTCTTTCCTTCTTTTTTTCTTTCTTTCTCTTCTTTCCTTCCTCTTTCTCTTCCTTCTTTCCTCTTCTTTCCTTCTTTCTTTTTCTCTTCCTTCCTTTTTCTCTCTTTTCCTTCCTTCCTTCCTTCCTTCCTTCCTTCCTTCCTTCCTTCCTTTTTTAAAAAAAACTTTTAAAAAATTAATTTTAAATAAAAACCTTTCTAAAAATTAAATTTCAATTCAAAATTCATTCAAATTCAATTAAACACAATTAATTAATTCTATTTACAATTACTTTAACTTCAATTAATGCCTATAATTTCTGTTGTGTGAGTTTACACAAAAATTTTATTCAGAAAAAGTTTTGCACACGGCTTGAAAATTTTGCACACAAGCGGCCAAACCTTAGAGGGAACGTTGATGACCAGTCCACTAGTTTGCTAATTTTTTTTACTCTTGTCAGTGCTCCTTTGTGGTATTTTGATACCACTTCATATACTCTCCTTTCCTGCAAAAGTTGGCAGAGCACTGCAGAACATAGGTTAGAGTGGCATAAAATGTTCCAGTTTGCTTTGTGCTATTTAACCCTAGCCTAGGCAATAACTTAAATAGCTTTCTTAAGATGTCTGGATGTGGATTAAGAAACTCACACTTATTCCTGTATGGCAAGCTCTTGATCTGGGAGGGCACCATCCCTTTGTTCATGGGGTATCTTAGGTGTAAGAAAGGATGCCCCTAAACAATCAAGAAGATGTAGCATATTTTTCCATTTAGATTCCATGTGTTTCACAAGTGTCAGAAACCTGGAAAAAATTATGGTGCGTTCAGCCAGAAATGGGAGACAGAATAGCCCACTGTTGAAGGTCCCAAAGACAAGGGCCTCGTTGTTTAGGTCAAGTCGTTCCAACTTATTCTTCCCTAAATATTGCCTACTTTTCAGATCAAGGGAAGATCTATGATTATCACAATTATAGGCACTAATTTTAAGAAAAAATGTGAATTGTAGGTGAATTGTATCGAAGATGCAAATTGGAAATCTTGAGCTTTTGTACAGTAGAACATGGTTCTCATTTCATGCAGATATACTAGCTGCTGTTAGAAGATGTGATACTTTAGGCAGAGGAGTTCCTCTGACTAAAATAACTTACAAAATGAATAGTCTTGGACATCATGACCCAGAGCAAAATATTCATGTTGCTCAGAAAGCCATCAAATTAAAGGTCACTTAGAGGTCAGAGCACATAAAGAACGTAACTATGTCTGCCTTTTCCCTTTAGCTGATCTTGGATTTATAAAGAATTTAAATCAAATTTGTGTAGTGAAAGTCCTTTTCATTAATACTGTAAAATAAGTAGGGTGAAAAGATTTACAGTTTTCTTTATTCTTTAACTGTTACCTATGCTATTCATAGCTACACATTTCACTGTACAGTCTCTACTTTCTGACTTTAGGTGGACATTATATAGCTTATTGCCGAAACAATTTAAATAATCTATGGTATGAATTTGATGATCAGAGTGTCACAGAAGTATCAGAATCCACTGTGCAGAATGCAGAAGCTTATGTTCTCTTCTACAGGTAAGAAAGTGAATAAAAGAAGGAGAAAGATCAGTGTCAGAACAAACTTTGGGCAAGTAAATGAATCACTTGTGCAGTGTTGTTGGCCATTTGTCACCCACCTTTTAAAATTAGGTTGCTAAATAAAGTTTGGCACTTAGTGTTTGAGAGGGAAGGTTGGGTCATTCAAACACTCAGCTATTGGAGAGAGACCATGTAGTTCAGATGCAATTAGTGTCAAGGATATGTCACCAGAAAATTTATGCTTTAGAAATGCTTTTATTTTATAATTGTCCTCAGAAGGCACATTAACAATTCATAGTAATTTCAGTATAAACAAACAGGAGGCTGTGCTCTTCTTAAGAAGGCAGTAATGCAGCAGAGCTACCATACTGAGAGGGTAACTGGAAGATTTGTTCTGATGTGCTCCTCTCAATATCACTAGATGCCACTGTGAAAATGTTTTGCTTTGATTTAGTGAAAATGCTTTGCTGCCAATTTATTTTTGACGTAACAATTACAAGGTTAAAGTGGCTTGAATGTTTAAATGCTTATAAAACTTCAGAATAAAGTCACAAAAGTGGATCATAGCATTATTTGTGTAGATTGAAAATCATGAAAACTCCGTGAGATTACTAGAAATAGAAGAGTCTCTTACAATTAGCGATTAAAGTTGCCTCATTTTTATTCAGAGGAGGATGCATGCATGGAGGATTCTGCACACAAACAGAGTGAGATTGTAAGAGCCATAAAGGGAGTTGAGGAAACTCTTTAGCAGCTGGAAATCAGAACAACAGGGATTTTACTATATTCTTGTTTTGCTGTGTCTGGGTCTTTTCCTGAAACTTAGACAGTGTAAAGGAGACACCTGCTATTCCCATTTTCAGCCTGTCATTTTTATATTTGGAACTGCATATGCAGTTAGACTCTTACTGTTTTATACCTATTAAAATCCAGTTTTTAAACATTCTAATCCATTGTACTAACATCTAATTTTAATTAAAAAAGATGTGTGTTTGCTACTGGAAATTGGATTTTTAGTCTAGCAGAAATAAGTTACAATAGAATTGCACAGATGAGTAAGTACATTATAATATTTTTGTCTTTGCCAGAAGCATTAGATACAGGCTGCTGGCCAAGATAGAGTTATTGGTCTGACCAAGAGAGACTACTTCTGTGTTCCTTTTTGAAATAGCCCACATAATCAAAAAGAACAGTGTTCTTGTGCTTGTTGTGAGTGAACATTTCAGAATTAGAATGCAAACTAAAATATGTGGAACACTTATATCTTGGTAGTACTCATTAAAATTCAGTGTTTGTTGAAATTGGTGTCTTTTCTATCTGTAATTTTAACTTTCATGTAAATTATGTAATGGTATAATAATGGAATATTTTAATTGTTTTTATTTTTTAGGTGTATTAAATATAATGATCCAGAAATTCAGTGAAGGAAAAAGTTGATTTCCAAACTAGTGATCATAGTTAATCCCCACCACACATAATGTTCTATCCTGTGCTTCATTCTTTTTTTTTTTTTAATTCCTTTAATAGGAAGAGCAGTGAAGAAGCACAGAGCGAGAGACAGAGGGTATCAAGTCTGTTGACTGTGATGGAACCAAGTCTTCTGCAGTTCTATATTTCTCGACAGTGGCTAAATAAATTCAAGACTTTTGCTGAGCCAGGACCTATTTCAAATAATGATTTCCTCTGTATGCATGGAGGTGAGAGTGCTAATGATTAACAAGTACTAGTTGCACAGAATATCTATCTTTTGAGGATGAAGACTTATTTCATTGACCAGCAGAAATTATTTTAAAATACAAGAACTTGTAAATGATCAGTTTTGTATTGTTTATTCTTAACCTTGGCTTCTGGGTAAATGATGTTTATTATCTAGTCATCTTTTCCAGTTAGGGACCTTTGTAAGTGTGTTAAAATCAAGAGTGACCATGGTGTCATTCTACAAAAGCAACTGTATATAATAATTTTTTCTTCAGTGTGCATATTTTCCAAACCACCCTTATAGGCTATGTCTACACTAGGGAACTAAGGTCGACTTAAAAAAGTCGACTTTAGTACGTCGACTTTAAGTTGACATTATTAAGTCGACTTAGAGAGTCCACACTGGACCCTCTAAGTCGACTTGTTTGGTCCAGGGAGAGCCAGCCCCACACTGGGCTGGCTCTTCCTGGACCAGCAAGCCCCTGAGCGGTCGGGGGGAGAAGGGAGCACGGAGCTCCCTTCTGCCCCGGACCACTCGGCTCCCTTCTGCTCGGGCCTTCTCAGAGGACTTAATCTTAAATCAACTCAATTTTCAAGTGTAGACGCACCCATATTGTCTACCTGTTGTCAAAACATTTTATATTGATTTTTTTCATTGTTTTATACCTCCGATTCTGTAGTTACACTCCTCTAATAACTGTTTGGACTAACATCTTCTAACCAAAATCTTTGTCACAACTACACGTTGACAATGACAGTCCCGCAATCCCAGGGGTGTATAGGGCAGAATAAGATATCCAGCATGAAAGCAATAACAAATCAAGGACACTTTCTTCCATGTTTTGTACACAAGTTTTAAATTGTCATTCCTCTGCCAGACATTAGGAGAACTACAGTGGAAGCCTGTGTTATGCAATGTCACCCTTATTTGGGCATCTGGCTTTCTAAGCAACCACCAGGAAGCACTTAGCACCCTCTCCTAAGCAATCATGGCAAAAGAAAAAATACTAGGGTTATGGCAATTTGCCAGGTGCACGTGTGCAGAAGAACCCAATGGATCTATAGCACTACCTTCTCAAGGCTGTTACAAATGTCACTGTCACAACTGGGGCACAGGAGATCTGACTTAGAAGTTGGAGCAGAGGTTGGAAGTCAGACTGGGTCAGAAAAAGGCCATCAGGCATAACTGAGTGTCAGGTATCAAGAAGCAAGCATCGGTTACCAGAAGATCAGCAGCAGGCAGTTGGAGTAGATATTGCAAGGAAGCAGTCCTAAGCAGGGTGAATCCAGTTGCAAAGACAACTTCCTCTTCCTGTTTAAATAGGAGAAGTGAACCCCTTGGGACCCACAGTGTTCTGCCTCATCAGCTCCCAAGACTGGGGTCGTCTATCAAAGTTCAGATTGTACTCTGACTTCAGGTGGCAGTCTGGCACTTATTAGTGCCATAGAGTCATGTGGACCAGGGACAAGTCCCATGTTCCATGACATTTACACATGCATGGCAGAACATTCTCACTTTTCAGTTTTTCCCACATGGAAAGGCTAGGATTATATGTATGTACAATAGCTGTTTATACTACATAGGGCTTGCATAATAGTAAGGGCAACAGTAGTTGAGACTTTTGTCCATAATCCCCATAGTCTTTTCTTCCCCCTTCTCCTGAATTTTCATAAATTAGAATTTTATCCGGCATTTCAAAGACCATTTTACAACCAGCATCTTGATGAAGCCTTTACAATCTATCCTTTTCTGTTTTCAAATATGTCGGAATTAATCTTTGATTTGATTCCTGTCAGCTTCTCTAGTGAAATTTTCAGTAACCTCTTAAAGGTTGTCTTTTGAATTGGTACCTTGACTGGTCATTTAAAATAAGTTTTACTATGTTTATTCTGATATTTCTGTTTGAAATGGTCAAAAGGTGATTCATGATTTAAAGAGACCTTTAAAACATTTGTTATCCGTTTTCCTAACTTTATATAGAATAGCCACCAAAAAAGCTACAGCAAGACCTTTCTCTTTTATAGGTATTCCTCCACACAAGGCTGGTTTTATAGAGGACCTGGTTGTAATGTTACCTCAGCACATATGGGATACCTTGTATAGCAGGTAAATTTCATATTGTAACACACTGTGGTTTGAGAGCCAGCATTTATGATAGGTTCAAAAACCTTTGAGCTAGTGTTAAAAATGGAATCTCAGGAACAAAGCTGAGAGGAAGGAGTGCAAGGTGCAGATTTAGGAAGTTTGCTTGTACAAGTTAGCCCAAGAAAACGGTGTTGCAAATGACTGGAGTATCACATCAATAAATGCCATATATATTATGCTACAAAATAGGTCTTGCAAAGCATGTTTTGTTGAGGTATTTTGAAGGTGCTATCTGCATCACAGCTTCCTGTTCTTCTGCTAGCTAAGAAATAGCTAGCTTTTTTCCCCTCTCTTGGTTTTATCTCTTGCCTCAGTCAGCTGCCAGAATTGTTTCAAAATAACTCACCTTTGAGGGTTCTGTGTAATTACTCTGCACTCCTCTAGCAGGTTGAGTTTGAGTGCCATCTCCTGAAGGAGGGACCCTTTTGAGGCCCAACTCATTTTAAAGACACAAAGCTGCCTTGGAACCCTATTGAAGTCAGTGAGGACTCTCTTGCCCGTAACACATTCCAAGAATTTTTATCTTTTAAATCCCAGGCATCTGAGCACAGAAGCTCAGGCAAGGGTGTAGTGATTTGTAGATCACCCCAAGCAAAAAATGGAAATATTCCTACATCCCCACCCTTCTTCCCACTTCCCTATATAGCTTGTCTTTTAGTCCCACCTAACCTATACAAGCAGTATCTCTTCCCTCATTACCCTCCTCTTCCTTTGCCCAGCCCTTGCCACTGCCTCCCTTAGTCTCTTTTCTCATGGTTCCCCTTCTGCAATAGATACTTATTTCCTGGCTTACCTTTCTCCTCCCAGCTGAGGAAGGGTCCACTCCTAAATGAATTCTAGTGTTCCTACTGAGAGACTGGAATTATTCTTTCACCCCCATGTTGAAGTCTGCAGAGAAAATGTGACCTGATAGTTCTTATTGCTTCTCCCCTCCATGGGGAGTAGGTCACATGTTTGCTGTTAGTCATAGAGTTTAGTCAATCCAATCTGACTTCTTGTATGTTACAGACCACTAACCATCCTCGCACCAAGTCCAAAACCAGAATTAGACGGAAGTGCAATAGCTGTTAGGAGACTGAACTTTACTTTGTAAAAGTTATAGAAAGTATTTTTGAAAGTACCACATCCTTAGACATGCCCCTCCCTTTCTGATCGTATACTTACTGCACGTTGTGGGTCTTGTCAGTATTTCAGGCAAGGCAGAGAGGGCCTGCTGCCTTCTCTTTCTACAGTCTTTGTGGGGCAGTCTTTCCACAGTAATCTAAAAGGTTTCTTCAGCTGAAGACCAGTGAATTTTTTATTGCAAATTAAGTTAAATCTCCCCCACCAAAAACCATGTGCAAAAAGGGTTTAGATTGTTTTTGTGGAACCAAGTAAAGATGGAATTAATCCTAATTGGGACCAAACTGCCTTCAGTATTCAGGATTTGTCTACACAGAAACTGCACTGGTTTAACGAATCAGTCCCAGCTTTAGGCTAGAGAGCCAATTAAAAAAATATTGTGCAGGACAGAATTTGGTGGTGTGTTTGCAAATACACTGAAGTCATTTTGATGACATACAAATATGAAAGGAAAATTTTTAATGTGGGGTATCACATATTCTTGTATTGTTAGGATTTTGAGTCAAAATTAACCAGGGAAAAGCTTTTTATATTGGATAATTCCTTTAAGCCATGTGGTAGGTAGATTTTAAAAATATAGTGACCCTTCTCTATTTTTAAACTTCATACAGGTTTTTACTGGCTGGTGTTGGGGTAGGTTGAGGGTTTTATTGGTCTTATTATCCACCTCTATAGTTTATTTTAGTTTTATGCTCATTAGTTTTGAGAAACAAAAGTGAAATAATACAGTATGGCAGCCAGAATGACTGTGTGCATGTCAGATAAACTGTGCCTTTAAAAATGCAAGTAAACATTGTTAATAGATGCTGTTTGAATCCTCATCTGGAAGAAATGTCCATAAATATGTTGTTCTTTAAGCTTTTTCTATTCATCTTATTAATTTTTTTTCTTCCTTCAAAACTGTTATGTTTAGAGCAAATAAACTACTACTAACTTTTTTGTGGTATAGGTATACAGACTTAGGAGAGGGGAAGTTGTTTGTTTTTGTAGTGGATTGTATTGAAGCAATGAATATTATCTTTCTCTTTAAATATATTTTTAACTTGGTTGTGTTCATTGAGGAAACTTGTGGCCCAATTGTCTTTCTTTATCAGAAGATTTCAATAATAAACTATTCAACCTGGGTCTAGAAAGGCAGAATCTGAAAGATTGTTTCCAAAAATCAACTGTCAGGAGCCTCAGTTATATTAAATATAAATAGTACAGAATAAATGATAGTCTATAGGTATGTGCCATAGTGACAAAAACTTGAGTGGGTCATAGCCCTGTTTAATTCTCAATACTTTCTATTAGTATTTGAAGTTGTTCCTTGCTCCAATTTACAGATGAAATTATCCAAGGTAATAGCAATAAAAAATAAGCCTATCCTGCTGAGCATGTTTGCTGCTTGTCTTCAAAGCAAACAGAATCTGGAGCTGTCTTTCTTGTGACTATTAGAAGTTTGGAGGAGAAATATGCAATATTTGTCATGAAATTAATAATGAAATTTACTATGATTATAGGTATGGGGGAGGACCAGCTGTTAACCATCTGTATGTTTGTCATACCTGCCAAATAGAGGCTGAGAAAATTGAAAAAAGAAGAAAGATGGAATTGGAAATGTTTATTCGGGTAAAAACTCGTTATCATTATTCACTGATTATTTCCAGTCTTTTTGTCCTTATCTTGTAGATTCTTCAGAAGCAATATTTAGACCAGGATTCTCAAATTCTTTCATAGTGTGACTCGCATATTAATGGAGCAAGTTTTTTTAACTTGAACTTTTGAACATGAACCATTTTACAGTAACATAATATCCCTGTGGTCTCTATGGCAATTGCTTAAATGGGAACTGTAACATTAGGAAAACATTTAATACGTTTTAGCAGTCTTGAACGATGAACTATAACACTGTTTCAGTAAATGGTTAATTCATGACTTCTCACTGTTGATTCTGTTTCCCTGACCACTGAGTTCAAACTTATGGGAGCTGGTTCTTATTTTGTGGTTCTTGTTGCAGAATGTGGTTCGTGACATAGATGAACTGAAATAACTGAGTGTGAACTAAATATACTAGAAGTGGACAGGGATTTGTTATACAATACTCATGGAAAATACAGTAATTTACTGGGGAAAAGACTGAATGGAAAAACCGCAAGTCCCACTGATACTTTATCATTCACAGTCTTTTTGATGGGTGTTTGATGAAAAAGAAATTAAATATGCAAAGCTGTTTAAAGCCTTATTCCTAGTACTTCAATTTGCAAGATAGGAAATTCAGAGTTAGAGTTCTTGTTTCTTCTTTAACACTTTGGTTTAAGTACACCTTATTGCTGAGGCCAGTTTTCATTACGAAGTTAGGATGACATAAGTTTTGCATTGACCTGTCCGTGTTCTGTCTGTGGCTGATGTAAACACCCTGTTACAGTGACACAGTAAAACCACCTACCTAAATGCCTTTGAGCCATGGCCAAGTTACTTAGGTTGATGCATTGCAAGTGTGAACACTGCATGTCATGTCAATCATAACAGTCTTCTAGCAGCTGTCTCACAGTACCTCATTCTCTGCTCCAGTGACGGCTCTGGTCATCATTTTAACTCCAGTGCCCAGACTCACAGACATTGGAAGCTACATTCCACTCCTTGGAACTCCCCATGTTTTTGAAATGCCTTTTCTGGTTGCCCACCTTGACAATCACACATAGCAGTTCACCTTGATTTTGTACAATTGAACAGTCAACCATGCTAGCTGCCTGCAAACAGAAAGATTGGAGATATGTTTCTGCCTGGAGTATTGGATCTCATGGGCCTGTGGGCAGAAGAGGCTGTACAAACACAGTTACAGACCAGCTGTAGAAATGTGGACATCGATGAGCCAATTGCATCAGGGGTATGACAGGGATCAGCAGCATTGTCATGTGAAAATGAAGGAACTTGGCCAGGGGGCATAACAATCAATGTGGTGGTGCACTGCAGACATCTCTACAAGGAGCTGCATGCCATATTCCTCAGGACCCTGCAGTCCACCATGGATACATTGGAGGAGCCCAAGGCAGACCTCTGCTGTGAACAGTCAGAAGGGTCTGTTTGAGACCCTGCCAAACTCTAGAGAGAAAAGCATGGATGAGCCTGATGAAGGACAAAGAATCTCAGGTAAGGGGGGTTTTAATGCATTTTTTCTTACATTGCTTACATTTGAAGATGTCATCAATCCTATCCCAAAATTAACAAGACACAGGTATCAAGTTTTTGTTGTTTTTATTGATGTGAGAAGAGGTAGAGGTGTTTTTTAAAAAAAAATGAAGGTAGAGTTGACATCTGCTTTTCATTCCCCTGGTGCTTTAGACAAGGGAGGTGGCATATGGAGCATTTTATGTGCTATGGGATGTCCCTTTTATCCTTTGAAAGATCTTGATGGAACTTTCATGAAGACAATCTGCAATCCTCTGCTGAAAGATTTTAGGGATGGCACTGTATTTCTTCATCCACAATAGGACACTTTCCCATGGCGCTCTGCAATGAGTTAGGCTGGCACAATTGCAGTAAGCAGAGTATTGTCATCTGGGCATGGGCAGCTTCAGGATGCTAGTAGAAATAAGCTGTACTCTCTCTGATCTTCAGGAGAGAGATATCAGCTAAAATCACCACCACCTGTGAAAAATTGGGCCAATATTCAGTGCCGCTCCCCTACATTCAGACTTACTGAATAGGGACTAAAGTTTTATAGATGCGTACAGCAAAAAAAAAATTCCCCTCATCTCTGGTGAGCCATGCTCACTATGACTGGAGCAGGAGAACGGTGCTCTGCAAGGTACTCCACAGCTAACGTGTCATAAGCATTTCATATTAAATCTATTTATGGGATAAAGGGAAGTGAGTTTTTGAAACTTATTTTTTCCTTCCCTTTCTGTGTGATTGCAAATCAAGTAATACATTTGTCTGTTTTTTATCAGCAGCTTCTGATGTGGTGGCTTTAAGGGTGTCCTAGCTATGCATGTAGAACACCTGACCCTGATGAAGAGGAGAAAAAAAGAGGACTAGATGAAGGACATGTTCTGCTAGATCCTGCAAACCAGTGCTGCATCGTACTGTAAACAACGGGCTTGGAGGGCCAGTATAACGGATAACATGAAGAAAGACAGATGAGAGGAAAAAGGCCCAGGAGTCCCGGTAGCTACGAGGAGCAGGAAATGCACCAGGACATAGTGGGTTTTCTTAGGCAGCAAACCCAAATTCTGCCGACTTTGATTGACCTACAGGTCCAGAAATTCCAGACTCTCCACCTTTTAAATGCTTCAAGAACTCCATGATTGCTGCTCCCTACATACTCCGACATATGGTGTAACATAGGACTCATCATTACCCTCATCACTCCACACCAGGGTGACAGCAAGGAAAATCCTCATATACATTGACCTGTGAGGACCACAATTGGTATATGTGTAGACACAGCGAACTACATTTGTTTACTGAAAAGGACTTAAATGTTTACTTCCTTTATAATTGTAAATTTTCACCCCCATTAAGTTGTTACATATTTGTATAATGTCTGGATTTTTTTGCACATCAATTTTTCTGCACTGTTTTTTTTCCACTCAGTTTTAGAGAATCATATTCTCTTTAGTAGTTCACAGCAGATGCTGCAGAATGCATTGTGGTAGTCAAAACATTAACAGCATTTGTAAATGCATAGTAAGCACTAAAGAATTCATAGCCTCAGGAAAACAGTGACTTATGTTTATAAATGTACAGCAAACAATACACATTTCTTAGCAAACCCCAAAATGCCAGGCCTGGAGAACACTAAGTAAGTACCTGTTCAAATTCTCATCCAGTCGCATAGTTTTATGTTGGGCTGTTGTAGCAGCCCTTGTGTCTAGCTGCTGAAACTCTGCAGACGGCCACTACTCCTCTGCCCTGCCAGCAGCTTTTCTCCTTTTGCTCCACAAATATTATGCAGGACACAACAGATAACTATAATGGGATATTTTTCTCCCTGTGAGCCAATCTAGTCAGTAAACACTGTCTGTCCTTTCAGTCTGCCAAAAGCACATTCAATTGTCATTCTGCAACTGCTGAACTGATAGTTCAATCTTTCGTTAATGGTGCCAGAAAGTGGCCTGGATACAGCTTTGTGAGCCAGGGAATCAAAGAGAAGTTGAATCCCTTAAAATTACTACTGGCCTTTCAGCAAAACAAATTTGCTGAACTAGACTAACACGGCTACCCCTTTGGAATATTGGCATTTCCGTATCACAAGTGGTAATCTTCCAGTCAGGAAAGTGTGGCCCTGCTTGCAGCTTTCTGAACACTCTTAAAGATGCAAGCACCATGTATCTTTCTGTAATCAGCCCACAGGGATATTGATGAAGTATCCCTGGTGATCCACCAATGTTGCATAGTCATTGAAAAATAGCCCTTCAGCTGATGTGCTTTGTGGCAAGGCAGGCTGATGCCAAAATAGGACATCCATGCCATCTCTTACCCCACCAAAGTTTGGGATGTGTATTGCTGCAAATCCATCCATTCCTGTGCATTGCCGAGACTCACAGTTCTGTGTAGCAAGAGATGGTCCATAGCCCCATGCGCTTGCATGACAATGTCTCCCACTTTGGATTTTTTCAACTCCAAAATGATCATGTGATCATTATTTGCTTTTCCACTGTCAGGGCAGCTCTCATTCTGGTGCCCCTGTGCTAAAGGAATGCTTTACATCAATCAGTGCTCATTTCTCCAACCCAGAAAATGCTCCCACATCTATATCTGCTCTGTGAACACCAACAACTTTGAATTGTTTGTCACCATATCCCTCAGCAAGCCATCCTTGAAGAAATCCTCACGTCCCATGTTGTCTCACTATTAATGCAAATTAATACAAGAAAATCATGTCTTGTATCTGCAGCTTTCATAAGACTAGTCCAGAGCTCTGTAGGCTTCTGTCAGAATTTGTAGACACTGAAAGGTGCTGCTCAGGGGTGTGAGATTTTTTTCCAAAAATGGCATGAAAGTTATGGCATATGGATGGCATTATGGGATGATGATACTTGAGCCCTAACTGATTATATGGTAAATAAAATGTAATTCAGTTCTTCATTTGTATAGCAGAGTTCAGCTTTCTCTGATAGCTCTCTGCAACAATTGGTGGGCACAGCACACTTACACTCAAGAAGGAGCATTAGTTTTTGTTGTTAGTCGTGGCACTGGTTTATTCAAAGGAAACAGAAAATCTTAAAATTCTCTAGTGAAGTAGGAATTGACTTTCAGATATTTTCATGAGATTCAAGACTAACAATTTAGTACTTGGATGCCTTGAGAAAATTTAAATAATTTTGTATCAATCCAAGTAGTGCCACTCAGCTCATCACATATTAGATAGCAATGACGATTTACTGGAACAATAAATCATTTTGTGGCTTCCGATAACAAAACAGATAATGGGTCTGTCTGGTGTTTCCTCTCCTCCCTCCACAGCTCAACAGAGCATTCCAGCAAGACGAATCTCCATCCATTTTTTACTGCATCAGTATGCAGTGGTTCAGAGAATGGGAAGGATTTGTGAAGGGCAAAGACAGTGGTAAGTAACCGTTTTGGCGTGGTAAAACTCTTTGGTATGTAGGTAATTTGTGCTCTTTCATTATGCTCTCTCCCTTATCAGAGAGTAGTACCAGTTAAGTAAATTGTGTCTGAAATGTTGTTCCAGGCATAGAGCAAGGAATATCATCATCAAAATAGTAAAGAAATATTTAATGCATGTTTTGATACGTTACAAATATTGAACAGGAAGTCAATTTCACAGCCTACCAGTGTTATTAATAGAGCTTTCATCAGGTGCAACTATATTTTGTAAAGCTGCAATTTAAATATTGAACAATATGTGTTTTGGGGTTTGGGTAAGGATAGCAATTGACTAATTTGCTTTTGAAATTGCTTGAAGATTTTATTCATTATTGTAATGATTACTCTCTGAAAAATGTCCATTTGCGTGTTCATACCATAGTTCTATTTCTGAAAGCATCTGTTTCCTTTTCCTCCATTCAACGTATATACTTCAGCAGTCAGTAGACCAATTGGGAGGCAAATCAACTGCAATTCTCTTTTAAAAATAATAATAAATACTTTCTTGCCATTTTCAGAAGTCCCTATTTTAATTCTTCTTTTTTGCCCCACACTAGATCCTCCAGGCCCTGTTGATAATACTAAGATTGCAGTCACCAAATTTGGGAATGTTGTATTAAAACAAGGTAAATATTTATTATTACAAATTCTTGATCAGCCTATAATTTGTTAATGGTTTGGGAAATGTATGGGTATGAAGTTCTATATGCATTTCTTTTATAAATCCCAGTGTTTAGTGATTTTAAACTCATCATGCAAAGTTTCCAGAGAATAGCTCATGGCCATTGGAAAAAAAAAATGCCACATGACCGCAAGCAGCCTGGCAGATGCTCAGTGTTTCATTTTGTGCCAGTTTAACCCAAGAAAATCAATGGGTTAGTTTCTACTGCAGATATATCCAACGATAGTTATGAGTACAGCAAGTAGTGTACAGAACTAATTTTTTGGTGAGGGAGAAAGTATTTTCTCTCTGCCATTTTTCATGAGATGTATACGACTCAGTTTGCTTTGAGTTTGGAATCTTTTCCCTCCAGGTTGGATAAAGTACTTCAGTTTAAATAGTGTTCTGAAGGGGATTTGAATGAGCTAGGGTTCTCTAGTAAATTGTTATTGGTAGGTCATTGCATACAGAGGAAGTCATTTGCATTCATAGCATATAGTTACAGCATATAGCTATAGTTGGAGTCTGGGAGCCTTAGACCCATAGTATATTAGATCTGTAATTATTTAAATGCTGTATACACAGTGTTAAGCATCTGACTATAACATATAACAAGGAAACTCAGTGTTAAATTAGTTACTGCTGGAAGAGCCACCAAGCTCTCACTCTAGCTTAAGCCCTAAATGAACACGCTGGAGTTTGGAAAAATGTGTCTGCCAGACTCACTTGCCTTGCACTGAACCTGATTTGAATGAGAGAGAGAGATGATAGAAACTCTGGTAAATATACAACACCGCATAATTATTTAGGTGCTGATCCAATACCTGTTGAAGCCAGTCTGATTCTATTATTGTCATCAGTAATGTCCTATTGGTGTGTTCTCCCTGGGGTTCATTCATATTTCCTGCTTTATAGTCTGCACCTTTAGTGTCTTATCTCGGGCTTCTGTGAGCAGACAGGATTTTTTGGAATCCCTCAACTCCATATTTTAGTTAACTGGAGTTGGATGTGAAAGCCTTTATTGATTGCCAGGACTGGAACACACAGCCACCGACGTTGTTTGCTGCCAGCCTGATAGACAAATACATCAGATAAGATGGTTCATTGTAGAAACTTCACACTTTTATAAGCTACTTTAGGCTTTGATATCCTAATTGTACATTTGAAATAAACTAATCACCATATTCTCTGTAGACTAGTTGTGTGGTGTCTAGTGTAAGAAACATTATGTTCTTGACAGTTCATTTACAAAATGTCATCAGGTTGGGTAGTATGCAGAGAGTTATTGCAGAAATTCAAATGGTAATATTAAACTTGAATGTTTAGTATTTAGGATGAGAAGTATTCTGCCATTCTTAAAACATTTTTTTTTAAAGCCACACAATTGAGTTTTATTCTAACGCATAATTTAAACTTTGTATGCTACGCATTTGAAAAAGATTAAATATACTGTTATCAGGAGCAGATTCTGGACAAATTTCTGAAGAAACTTGGAATTTTCTCCAATCAATCTATGGCGGAGGGCCAGAGATTATACTCCGACCACCCGTTGCTCCAGTAGACCCTGACACATTTCAAACAGAGGAGAAGATTGAATTAGAAACTCGTGGTCTGTAACTATCAGCACAAAGATGAATTTGTAAGGAATCCTTTCCACATGCCCAAACTACATTCCTGAAAGGTGTTTTTGTTTTTATTTTATTTTTGCCTAGAAATGTGACAGCTCATTGGGCATTATCTTAGTAATGGAAGAATGAGTTGAAACTTGTAATAGAGATTGTTTAAAAATTTTACTTTGAAATCTTTCAGACTATTTCCTTCATGTTTTGGAAGGTATGTGACATATTTTGTAGTGTTTGGTTAACCGAAAAAAATGTCAATACAGCTTTTTGCTATGTGTTAAACCTATGCTATCCTTTGTAGACTTATGCAAATTAGAGGAAGGATTTTAAAAATGCTTTTAAATATCCCTGTGAATTCCTGATCAGCCTTTTCTGAAACTTACAGAAATGCAGCATGTTTTAATTGTACAGTTTTAATTAGACTAGGTATAAAAGGAGCATATTTTAAATGAATCATTGTGAGGTGGTAAACACTCAGGTAAAGTTTTCTTTTTTTTAATGTGTAAAATAATGAGCAGCATAGAACTTCCAAATGCTTTTCTTATTTGAATGTATGAAATATATAATTAGTCTGGATGGAACATAGTTTTGGTCAGCAAATGTTAGTAATTTATTGCCTACTAAAGTTTAAACCATCTAATAAGCTTCTGTTTATAAACCTACCTAATATCTTCAATAGTATCAGTGACAGAAAAAAACGTAGTCTTCTTTAGAGTATTTGTTTGAGAGCATGAAGTGTGGAATGTAAATGATTGAGGAGATGAGACTGAAGCGCACTTGAGCAATTAAAATTGTCGAGTCTTTTTTAATTAAATGCATAAACAGTTCTTCTGAAAAAATTTATTGTACAGTTGCAAAACAGTTTTTGGCATGATTTGTGATGTCAGCAGTTGGATAAAATATATTGCAAGATTCTGAAATCTTGCTGGAAAATTTGTACTGGAATGTGGATAGCACTCAGTCTTTTTTCTTTTTTCCTGATACATCTACCAGCTAATCAACATTATTCGAGGCTGGTTCAAATAAAAATTATCTCTAAAAACTGGAAATACTTATTCAGATGTGTTTTGAATTTTTTAAGTGAAATACAAATGATTATGAAGTAACATGATTGCAGTACAGAAGTCACATGCTTAAGAGGTATTTCTTAAAGATTTTATTTATTTCCCAGGTGTCTGGCTGGTGGGTCTCGCCATGTGCTCAGTGTCTTACTGATCACCATAGTTGGGTTGGGTGCTGGATTATATCAGAGGCCAGGATTTAAGATTTGCGTCTCCTGTCCACATTTCTTCTCAATCAGTTACAAACATCAACACTGCCTCTGCTGCTTGGGAGAAGTCCATATTTCATCCAGATTAGTATGTGCTAATTTATAGAATCATAGGCCTGGAAGGGACCTCATGAGGTCATCTAGTCCAACCCCCTGCTAAAAGCAGGACCATTCCCACTAAATCATCCCAGCCAGGGTTTTGTCTAACCGAACCTTAAATATCTCCAAAGATGGAGATTCCACCACCTCCCTAGGTAACCCATTCCAATGCTTCACCACCCTCCTAGTGAGAAAGTTTTTCCTAATATCCAACCTTGACCTCCTCAGCTGTAATTTGAAACCATTGCTCCTTGTTCTGTCCTCTGTTACCATCGAGAACAGCCTAGCTCCCTCCTCTTTGGAGCATCCCTTCAAGTAGTTGAAGGTTGCTATCAAATCCCCCCTCAGTCTTCTCTTCTGCAGACTAAATAAGCCTACTTCTTTCATTCTCTCTCGTAAGTCATGTGCCCCAAGCTGTACAGGCTGGGCTCTCCACCTTAAGAAATACCTGATGAAAGTCACCATGAGACCTCAGTCAAACCCAACCCAGGGAACCACACCATACAATGGTCTGAGACACCCATAGAGATTGAATCCAGCTCCAGCACTACAACCACTGTAGCCCCTGTGCTGGGGCCGAGTCAGGAGATAAGGAAGCTTGCACGTAAGCATGATAGTAATTCTTCCTCCAAACCAAAGAAGGATGATGCATCTTCCGTGAGTTCCAGCCGCGGGGAGGAAGTGCACTCCAAGATCCACAAGCATGATGAACACACAAACCAGCAAATTTACAAGTGCCAAGTACTGAGCCTTAAACACCTTCAATATTGGCCCCCTTTAAGACAAGGGATCTGTCAGTTTCAGAAAAGTCCTCCACTGCAGCACTGGATCCACCTACAAAACAAGTATCATTAATGCTAGGGAGACTGAAGAAAGCCCCAGAGCCACATGAACTATTTACCCTAGGAGAACTGAGATCTTCCCACCTCCCACTACCATTCATCTCTAGGGAGGTCAGATATTCCATCCAGGACATACCACAGTCAAGACATGCTTCAACACATCCTCCTATGGTTTACACGCTTCCACCAGCTCTCACGGTACTGCCATTGGAACCGGGATCTGAGTTTTCATCTGTAGAGGATTCAAATGGAACAGAAGGACCTGCCCTTCCCTACTACCACTACACATACCCAGAAAGACCACCAGCATCATGGCAGTACCCTCCTCTACAACAGCAGAGGCGCCATCCGTTTCCCACACTATGGGGCCCTCTGCAGTACTTGCTGGATCATTCCTGCTGGTCCTATTGAGGATCCTGGCCCCACTGCCCACCTTGAGAACCCATGTATTCTGTGAGGGAAGCTTCAACTCTATCCCTGCCTTGAGCAACCTCGAGCAGAATTAGACATGGTGAGAGAAATCTGTCTGGTTCTGATAGTATAACTGGAGCCAAAAGCATTGTTCATCGTACACTCCAGATGCTGCAGTGAGTTCTGCTTCCCCTTACCTCTCGATGATTAGCAGCAATTCCAAGATCTCCCATAAAGAGTGGTAGATGACCTTCATATCCCTGTTGAAGAAGTACCAGACTAGCAGCATCCGCTCCTGGACATACTTCATTCCTCAGTACCGAGTAGGATTGATCTGCCAATCAGTGATGCATATCTCCATCCAGCTCGAACAGTTAGGCATGCCCCCAGCTATATACTGCATACTAGTGAAGGGCCTGAGTTTCTTTCTCTCACATCCATCCAATTCCCCCATGGTGCAAGCAGCTACTGAACAGTCTAGACAGCAACACCCATGCTCCACTGCAGGTGATAAGGAGGGCAAATGATTGGACCTGCTGAGGGGCATGGTTTTCTCATCAGCTGGCTTCCAGTTCTAAATTTCAAGCTACCGAATCTTGTTAGCCAAATATGACTTCCTCGGCTGGAACAAACTGGAGGACTTTACTGAAAAGCCGTCTCAGCAAGATCAAGCCCAGTTCCCAACCTACTGTGGAAGAAGGGAAACTAGAGGTGAGGATAGTGCTTGAGGATCAGCTGTAGATGCAGCCAATACATCACACTCTGGGCATTGTCAAGTGGAGGGAATAATGGCTTCATTCATCTGGTTCCCTGAGGTACAAAATACCGTGAAGGTCCTCCCTTTCGAAGAATCACGTCTTTTAAACCAGAAAACTGATGATTCCCTCCTCACCCTCAAGGATTCAAAAACACACTTGGATTGCTGAGTATCAGATACTGGCACCCAATGGAAATTCTACCACTTGCCACCTACACAATAATTCAAGGCTCCTCAATTCTTCCACTAAAAACCATATGAACCACCATGGAAGTGCCAGGACACCCAATGATCCTGCCCTCCCGGCCTGCCTTCACAGACTTCATCATCACACATGCAACCCTCTCAGAAAAGACATTGCATGGCAAATTTTGCATTAAACTATACAGTTACATTACAAAGACAAATGGGAAAGTTACACAGATCATATTACAGGGGTGTGGGAATGGTGTGGGAAGGTGAAACCCGTCACACCACCATCATTTATTGCATCAACAAACAATGAGATAAGATAAGCTCAGTGAGAAAAATGGAAGCATATGAATAGGCTTTTTGCTTAAATTGTTTTGAAATGCCATCTAAACATTCCTTATGAATGAGTCATTGCAATTATTTTATTAATATTCTTGTTAGACACCAGCAATGCGTTCAGCACTATGCAAGACATAGTCCTGTCCCAAACTTCTTGTTACAATAGAAATGAAGAGGAGTTGGGAAAAGATCCTCAACTGTTTGTCAGAGGTTCATTGTCTCAAATGGAGTCTGGCACTTTATACCAATGAAGGATCTGTCCCCATGTACTTGCTGGAAAGCTGAGACAAAGAAATAAGTTAGAGGGTTGTCTGTTTATATTTGGCTTAGTTCACTTCTTGGGTGAATTTCATGGGAAAAAGTGAATCTTAAGAAGGTACTTAAATGATGGGAAAGAAAGGTGGTTGTTTGGTAAAAATATGAAGAGGACACTGCTTGTGTACAGCACAGTGGGGGAAAAAGCATGTGATTCTTGCAAGTAGGTTCTATTTTAGCTGAAAATAGTTGCAGCCATAAATAAGAGAAAAAATGCAAAAACAATTTTGATATTCTTTTCTCTATTAAAAAAAGACTAATTCCTTCATATTGTAATTCAGTTTGTATAATATTTGCTTTCCCCAGAAATCAACATTTTTTACTAATTTAATTCTGTGTATTTCATGTACCTTTTGGTAATGTACATTCTAAAACAAGATGTTCTAGTTACCATGGTGATGGACTTTTTTTCCGGACAGCTTGTTAAAATGATAAATTTGAAAAAAGAGAGAGAGAGCACTAACTGGTACTCTATATTCATGTTTTCTCCTAAACCTTCCCTACAATATAAACTGTAAGACAGTAAGATTTTCAGATTTCTTAGCAAAACAAATATTTTAATAGTTGATCAAATGTAGCTTGTTGGGTGCTATTAATTCAGTGGCTTAATTAATCATTAAAAGTTTAACATCTCTAATTACATTTCTAATACTGTTGATTAATTAGACTGATTCTATTATTTCAATACAGAAAAATAAATATCAAGACATTTTTTCAACTATGACCTCTTTGGAATCTAAAAACCCCTGTACAAATTTAGTAGAGGGATGGTCTCTTATCTTTTTTGTTTTTGTTTAGTCTAATTCACTTCCCTGCTTGAGAATCAAGCAATACAGAATTAAACATAATGCATATAAGCGAGTAACAAACTAATTATGGCCAGATGAAAATGCCAAAACAAAGACAAGACAAGGAACAGATCTGAATGCAGTTGGACTATATGTCAGTACAATCATTAGTAGTACTTGACGACCAAGCTCTCACCAGAAAATAATTTAGTCCCCAGCAAATACTTAGCTGTGGGAGTAGTCACATGCATGAGTGGCTGGAGGATTGGAGTTTTCATTAGTAATTGTTAAATGTAACTGTTCATCTCCCTTTACAGTGCTTTGGCTAGAAAATGCTTTGGGGCCACGGCTACTACTTTTCTGGGACTTTTGATGAAGTGTCAGGAACCCTAGCTAAGATGAATAACAGATCAGTGCAGTTTTTCAGAGTGAATAACTAATAAAAAGTGAAGCTTATCTCGGGAAACAGTGATGCATTAATTAGACTTCAGATTTCATTGAGATTTCTGAATGGGATTTTTTCCCCAGCTTGTGCTGGTTGATCATCTTTCCTGCATAATAAATATTACGTCACATTATTTCAAATTGTATATCACACCCACCAGTTATTTAGAAACTGAATATCAAATGTTTAATTGTAAATAATTACATGACTCATTTCATTAGCAATCCTACTGCATATCAGTCCTTCCGAGTTGAATTTGGTTCCAGAAAATGTTCCACATCACAACACTGTCATTACTTTGTTGGAGTAAAAGTATACAGAATAGCCAAATCAAATACTTTTAAACAAAAAGTTTCAGTGGGAACAAAAAAAGCTTTCTACAAATACAACTGATCCCTTAAATAACGGACCTTCCTTGTGCTCCCAGAGTTCTGGGAGAAAGGCTTCTCTGCAGTAACAGTAAGCTTTTTAGACTTGAAGCAGAGATGACAAGGGGCAGCACCAGAAGAAACCCTAGAAGAAAAGATGGAGTCACAGGCAGAAGACCCAGAGATCAAGCTCTGCAGCTGCTTAGTGGGCATCCTGGGCCTGTTTTCTGAGGATCTGGTCAGAGATGAGCCCAGAGAACAGCCTGAGAGGAAGTGACACAGTAGCTGGAGCCAGATCAGCAGTTGGGTAAGAAGCAGCCAGCATCTTTATTATAATTATGGGGGGACATGTAGCATAAATGGGAGAGATTCTGGGTTATGGCCAATAAAATTGTTATGGAAGATATTTGTAATGGGATAGCTTCAATCTCATTTGAGGGTGGACGTTTCCTTGGCCCTCTTCAGTCTGTTGGACCACAGTGTAGCCAGGTTGCAGAAAATATATTACACATACAACTAAGTTTCCACTTTAAAAAACAATCAAGATTAGATTTAGCAAACATTCCTTTATATATTGCTCTGTTTGCAGCTACGTCACATTGTTAGACTTATACCGTTACACTTTTTGTCCCAGACCATATAGATTATAAACCATAGGGGCTATATTAAAGAAGAAAAGTTCCTGGGCTGTCCACAGCATGTGATGTGAGCTGGGGAGAAGGAAGTGCAGGGAATCAGTTCTACTGTTAGCAAGCCTCCGCATCCTAATTCAGCATCTTGTTGATTGAGAACTTTTCTTGCAGGAGAAACTCAGTAAGATTTTTAGAGAGGGCAACTTTCCAATGGCTGTCTCGATAGCTTAACAGCCCTCTCCACTTCTTGGTAGGCTGTTCAGCCAGCAGGTGATGGAAAAGATCTCCTTTGGATAGATAGATAGATGGAAGTTCAGTGCTAGCCTGGAAATCTTACTGCTTCTTTCACTCAGGGACCTCCGGCAGTTTTCTCTGGTCTGCAACAACAGGGAAATCAATACCAGTAATAGGCCCATCGTCTAAATAGCATAACTACCCCCAACCAGTTCCTGCTACATATAATTAAATATGAAATTCCTGTACTGTCTCTTTGATCTGGGTACATGGCTATCCCAGAGCTTCTCAATAAACCAGTGAGTAAAAATGGAATAAATTATCAAATTATGGCCTTGTCATGCCAAGTGGGGGATTTTTTTTGCCCTCTTTCCATGTATCAAAAAAGTGTTTTATGCCTCCAATAGCGTCTTCAACTTCCGTTGGATAAAGACAACCATTCAGAACTTTTGAGAAGAGGATAGGAAAAGGTTCGGATGACCTGTTACTTGAGATTGGGCACAGGTTACCCGGCATACCAAGAAATGGAGAGAGAAAGCAGTGAGGGAGAATGGTCACACAATTCTTGATCATGTTCTAAGGATGGGGGGCCCAGGAGGGAGCACAGCAAAAGGACTTGGATGAGCAGCTGCTCATCCTGATGGCTAGCAGATTTCAGCCCCCAGCTACTGCACCATCATGAGTGCCTGTGGCTTTCCCTTTACTAGGTCCTGCACTTTGTGCATCCACTGGACAATTCAAAGACTGAGTTGTCTATGACCCACTCTATGAACGGTAAGAGGCAGATGTTCCCTGTTCACTCTACCCCATACAACTTATAAACCTGCAGGTAAGGCGTATAGATGCGTTCAGTTAGCAATGAGACACTCCAACTTACACATTAGGCAATGGCATATGTTTGCACTTTCACTTGTGTACAAGGAACTAGGATGCCTGCAGTGGTGTTCAGAATACTTTTGACTATTTTAATCTTTTTATTTGTTAATAAGTTGGTTTGATTGAAGGTGTCACAATGTTGTGTCCAAAAGTATCAAACCGTTATCACATAAAAGCAAGAGCAACTAAAGAATAGCAAATGTATATGTCTGCTACCACTGCACACGATGCATTTCGTCATGTATATTGCCCTGCATTGAAACGACACATCAACACAAGGCATCTGTTGCTTGTCCGGTCCGGTTTCTGTGATGACAGTGCACTTTCTGCTTCCCAGTACTAGATCTGCAAACCAATGGTGTCTTGGGCTTGCTTCATCTGAAAAGTCTCATCTAATCCTCACAGATGTTATGGAGAGTGCAGCATGACACAATAATACAGATGGTGTTGGTCACAGGGGCACCCAAACAATTTTGTAGGCAGTCCCATCTTGCCGTCAGCCTTTCAAATATACACTTTACCACGATCATGTAACTGCTAAGCTTCTTTTCCCAGGTGCTCTAAAGCTAGAGTAAGTTTTGTGAGCGATGGCTGTAAATGGTAAGCATGATCCCCTAACCTAAATTAACAGAGGGGACAGACTCTTCCCTCCCTATTGATAGCCATGTTATTTAGACAGAATAAGGTTCCTGGTTCTCCAACTAGGAACAACCAGCTCTCAGCATGTTGCCATTATGCAACTTGTTGATACATCCTTGCATTGGTATGTTTGATTGCCCAATGCCTTCAGAAAGATTGAGTAGTAACTTTTGTGATTTTTTTCACTTGCTGTGTCCTTTTTGGCAGTACCATCACTGGCTCAGCAGTTTTAGGGAAACAAATTATCTCAAAGCCAGCTATGAGTTCTGGCACATTAGTTATGTCTGGTACCTATTGATAAACCACAGCATCAATTACCTCTCAAACTGCTGCTATCACAGCACCAACAATTGACTTGCAGATACAAAACTAGTTAGCCACGGGCCTGGGGTAGCCAGCTTCCAGATAGCACTTGGATCCTGCTTCTGGACTGGTGTAGCTTCTCTAATTTGTGTGTCATGGGCCTGGAGAGTTGGGGCATGCTCTTCATACAGCGCCATGAAGCTGGCCTTCCTCTGAAGTTCTGGAGCCACTGCTGTCCATCTCAGGTCTTCTTCATGCTGTGATCGCATATTGGTACTAGCTATGTAGCAGTAGTCTACCTATGATTGCAGCATGCACCAGGTGTCTCCACTCTGCCATGAATGAACACTCCACCAAGACCTCCTACTGCTTTCTGAGGGTCAGGCAGTGGTGGTGAAATATCCATAGTCTAGCTGCAGACTGCAATAACAGCAGGAACAACTCATCCACCTGTGCTCAAGTTAACGTTTGGCATAGGCTGGAGTAGATAGAATCAGGGAGTATCCTAAACTGGAAGTGCCACAGGAAATGTGTTGGGCTAAGAACACTTCTGTGCAGGGGCCTGGGAAAGGTGGGCAAGTTCTCCCACAATATACTGCAAACCAGTTCCAAGAACAGCCCAAGTTACTGAAAAACTAAGAACCGTGGAATATGCTCACAGCAGTTCTAGTGTCACACCAGTATAGCTTTAGTGCCAGTGTGGACACAGCTAGATGGGTCTGACTTGGATGCAGCTGTGCAATGCCAATCCTATCTGCTAGCATCCACAATCACAGTTTTCCATGTAAAGGGGCCAGACTATGTCTAAACACAAAGAACATGAGGCCCAGTGGATAGGGACCTGGATTGGAAGCAACAAGTCATAGGTTCTAATTCCTGTCTCTCTACCATGGACTTGCTATGCAACCTTGGATGGGTCATTTCAGAATAGTGAGAAAGCCCCTGTCATAAAAAGTTAGTAATATAGGTTAATGAAGAGAGTAAATGAAACAGGGAGAACAGTGTAACAAAAATACAAGCATGTATTCACATAGGTTATCTCTCACACTGTGTTACTTACTGCTAGTGGAACCATTTTTATCTGTGTTTTGGAGATACAATAAGGGAGACTCTTATGGAGGCACTTGAAGGGGGCAAAGTAATGAGTGGATTTGTGATTTTTTTTTGGATCTGTGTTACCATACATAAGAGACAATACAGGGGAGAACTCCAGAGGTGAATTAGCCACAAAGGCAAGGAATGTTGGCGGAGCAAAAATAACAACAGCACAAGAAGGTGATTAGTATCGTAAGTCTCAATCCACAAACAGATCTGAGTAGTTGAATCCATAGGCTCCCATACCATTTCTCTGCAGGAATGGGGCTTTAGTCAATTTCTCATGTCTGTGTCTTTTTCTTAGCAACAGGAAGAGGAAAACCATTGGTAAAAATAAGAAATCATGATTGCAAACTTCACAAATTGGCAGCTTGACTCAGGAGCATGAGACTACTTTTAACTAATTTGGGGGGGGAAAAAATGTCTAGAATGATTAAGTTGACAATGTCCCTCTCAGCAAAAGCTTCATGTAACTTTTCACATCAGGTTTCTTGTAGTGCCAAGGGCTAAAAGTAACTGCAATAACTGATTATAATATAAATGGTATCAACTGCTACCGATAAAGTTAAATAAGGATTTCCATTCTAATCCCACTTATTCAGAACTTTTTCCAATTGTCACCTATCAGTCTGAAATTTTCCAGACCCCAATGGGTGTGTTACTTTTTTGGAAGTGTAAACCAAAATTCAAGAATGAAGAGAGTGACACTCAAAATAGCTGAAAGTAAATGACATTCACAATATAATAGTTTCAAATATTTTAAACACCCATTAAACTAATTCTTTAGATTTGCAATGTACACATTCAACCCTGAATATAATCTGAAACGACAATAACAATCATGAGCTGAACAGAATGTCTGACTTTCTTCGTGTACTGCTGTTGTGATTTATGAGTCCCCAAAAGATCTAAATGGATTCCTTTTAATTCATTACATTCCAGCCATTATTCTGTCACCTGATTCTGAAACCTCTTCTCCTGCAATTTGTGCAATTGACTTAAGTGGGAATGCTTTTGTGAGTAAGGATTTCAGGCTTAGAACTTCATGTATTTATGAAAGGGATCAAAGTTGTTCTGTGCTGAGTTATAACAAACTCATTCTGAATGTTGAAAGAAATACAGTGTCATTTCTCTTAGTAATAAATATGTTTTACTTGTTTCTAAGACTATTTTTTAGATTGCTAACATACATTAAATTCCCAGGAGTAAAAATGTGAAGACATACTGTATATATTTTAGTATTAGCATCTTATTTTTTCATAACTGCATTTCATAATGGAGACCCACATTAAAGATTTATGTTAAGCAGGCAAAAGAGACAGTAACTGGATTTATATAAATTAAACTAAAAAGTTACCCCTGTAAAACAAAACATCTGGATAGAGAATTACAGATAAGGAAATAACCTTTATCAGACTTACTCCTCCCAATCACGGCACACTAGGCAGATTCCTGGGATAGGCCACAGCATGCATGGCTGGGCAGCAAAGCAGAGGACATTCAGCAAAGATAACATGGGTTGTCTGGTAAAGGTGAGAATTTGGCTCTTAATCGCACAGGCATTTGGTTAAGCAAAAATACATTCTTTTCCAGCTTTAATTTTTGAATAAGCTTCCCTATGTAGCAATCCCTGAGATTTTTGGTGTCTTCAGTCAAAAGCAAATTAAATTTTCTATTAATTATTTTCTTCTCTCAAGTGTTTTTTCTGTGGTTCAGTTTTTCCAAAGCATATGGTTTTGATCCTTAAACTTACGTCTAAAAGCTTTAACAATCTTTACAGCTTCCCATACAGTAATAAAAGTTATGTCAGCAAAGGACTATATGTATCATAAAAGTTATGTAGTCTTGTCTAATCTCTAAACATCACATCTCAGTGATCTCATGTGCAAGGGTATTCTACTGTTGAATTGCTATTACAGTAAGGACATGTTTCACTCTTATCCCAGCTAAACTCTCGTTTCTTTAGTTTGAAGTCATTCTTTCCTGTAAACTCACTTTCAATGTACTATTTTTCTTCCTAAGAATTGCAAGCTGTTACCTAACTATTTCATTATACTGCAGATACAAAACTCAATATACTTTCTAGAGGGATTTTCTTTCAAAAGATAAACTGCTTAAATTTTAATATTAAATAGGCAGATAGTCTCTAAAGTCAGCTGATTTATGGTATTTTGAAAAATCAACTTTTTGGCATTTGACTTTAAAATTTGATACTTATTTTAAAAGTAAGCCACTGAGTTACTAAACTGAGCTGTTGCCCCGCCAATACTTGCATAACATAAGAACAGGATCGACACACCAAAGTAGACTAGAAGGTGGTGTCTAAAGTGCTCACGGCAACTTTCTAGGTGCATCGTGGATACTTTTGGATCTAAATATGAGCACTGGTAGAAAAGGGGAAGATGGCTGAAGTTTTGCCT
The DNA here is from genome assembly GCA_007922175.1 of Pelusios castaneus. NCBI lineage: Eukaryota > Metazoa > Chordata > Testudines > Pelomedusidae > Pelusios > Pelusios castaneus. Next base: position 4,592,968 of record ML685778.1, read on the forward strand.
TTATTCAGAGGGAGGGCTGAAGATCTATCTGCCTTCTGCTCAATTAGCCCCAGTAAAGGAAATGAGATTGCTGATTCCAAACTTTTGTAGAGATCCTCTCTGTGAAACTGTATATTGAAATAGATTTATTAGAAAGGGCTCGTGGCTCCATAAATACTGCAACCTCAAGTTAATGGAGATACAAACAGTAAGTGCTGTTTAGAATACATCCAGTTAGCATCAATATTAAATTTGCAGTTGGGGAAGAACCTTGAAATTGTGCTTAATGCTCTTAGCTTGGATATAAAGGTTCAATTGCCAGCTCTATCACAGATTTCCTGGGGTATATCACTTAATCTGTGCCTCTTTTCCCCTCTCTGTAAAATGTGGCAGTAATTCCCTTTTCCCCCACCCTTTGTCTGTCCTCAAAGGGGCCTAGGAGAGCAACAAGCAGCCAACTCTCATGGAAAATTGGTGGGAGTTGAGCAGAGGTGGCCTTTGGCTATTGGGGACCCTAGGCAAAGGCCCATTGTGAGACCCCTTATAGGCCCATGGGGGCCCCCTGCTGCCAGCCCCAGCTCCCCACCCCCACCTCTGCAGCCCCAGCTCACCGCCACCAGCCCTGCCCCCCAGCTCCTCCTGCTGCTGCCAATTGAGGCAGACGTGGCTTTTGGGGCAGGCGAGGGGGCCCCTTACAGCTTGGGACCCTAGGTGTGCGCCTGCTTCGCCTACCCCAAAAGCCGCCTCTGGAGTTGAGTATCTAACTGCCCTAGATAAGATCCTTAGTCAGGGACTTTAACTATATGAACTGTATGGCAGGCAGCAGAGTGGGGCCCTAACCTTGGTTGGAGATTGGGGGCTGCTGTAGTAAAACAGCGTCTATTTTGTTTCCTCTATATTCCTACCTATTCATCTAAATATTAAATGGCCTTCATCACTGTAGTGTCTGACCATCTCACGATCATGAATATGTTTCTGGCCTCACAGCAGCCCTGTGAAGTAGGATAGTATTATCCCCATTTTGCAGTGAGGGAACTGCAGAAGAGGGTACATTATAGTGCTGTACCACAGACACAAAGGAAGGCTGTTGCTAAAATGGAGTTGAACCCAGTATTGAATCCCAATCCAGGGTCCTACTGGACCTTGGTGCTACTCCATCATCCTTCAATGTATATTCATATTTGTATGTGCTTGTATGTATAAACTATGTTCTAGTTCAGGGGTTGGCAACCCCCGGCACGTGTGCCAAATTTGGCACGCGGGCCACTCCTGAGCGGCACACGGGCCATTCAGGCTCCCCCCTCTGGCTCCGCCTCCCGGCACAGCCCAGGGCTCAGCTGGTGGCCCTGTCCCCCGGGACCCCAGCCACCCCACCAACCCGGAGTCCCTGGCTCCACCCACTTTTGGCCCCGCCCCTGACCCCTGGTTGCCGACCCGTTGTAGTGTGTTGCTTGTAAAGAGGAAAATATGGAAAATTACGCAGCACATTTCAGTCTGCTCAGGGACATCCTTAACTATAAGAAAAGAAATTACAAATACCTACTATATGTATAGTGCTTTTCATCCATGGACCTCCAGGCACCTAGAGATGTAAAGATTTCTTCTTTGAAGCAGAAAGAGAGTGCGTTGCCTAAAGTTACACTGAAGGCTCATGACAGAGTCTGGCATAAACCCCAGATTTCCTTTAGGCTGGAGCCAGGGGCTGCAGACCCTACAGCCCCTGCCGTATGTCATCCTTGGCAGTATATGTAAGAAAATTTAGCATGACCTACACAGAATGTTGGAAGGTTTCGTAGCTATAGGAAGTGACAGTTTTAGAGACTGGCAGTTAGCTCTTGTTGGCTAAGAACTTTAATTGGAAAGGGGGAGCCTCTTCAAGGAGAACCAAACAGTCATCTAGATAGTTACAAAATCATGAGAAATAGCTTGTACCAGCATCCTACATGGCAGAGTTTTTATTTTGTCTTGTCTTTTCTTTCAGTACTTGTTAACTTTAACAGAGAAAGGGATCAACAACCAAGGCATCTTAAAAAAGATTTCCTTCTAAAAGAAAAGAAAGACTATTGATCAGTAACTGAACATTTATAATAATGAACATTATTAGAAGGCTGGTGAATCTTAACTAGTTCTTCAGACATCACCACAGCTTCTAGGGATTAGTAGACCAGATGGCAACTTGACATTGTGCATCTATGAAAGGGATTATGCACTACCAATAAGGAAAAAAGATTTAGGACCCAAATCTGCTCTGCTAATGTCAAATGAGAAAGACACAGTGGCTCTACAGCCACCTCTGGTCAGGTACTAGACGTACGCTTCAACCTAAATACAGGGGAAAGATGGATTCATCATCATATAATAACTATTTGCTGTCTGTGGAGGCGTTTAGCTTTTTTGGAAATGTCTGGTTTGATAGGTTTCGTTTTAAAGTTTACAGTAAGTGTGGCTTGCAACTGACTCCTTTTGACATCTGCAAGTTAGAAAAATTGTTTGCTATTTTAAACTTTTCATTCTTACATTCTGGTCTCTCCAATTCCTAAAGGGAAGGAAGATTACATTAGCGCTAATACCCAACCAGGAGTGTTCGCCATTGGTTTTGCTACTTTTTAATTTTCTGTATTTTGTTTATGACATTCAAGTCAGTTGCGGTGAAAATCTACATCTAAAACTAGTCTGGAAAAAGTGCTAGGATATCATTCTGCAACAGCAGAAGGGAAAACCATGATGAGCTAAAAGGGCCTAGAAGTTACAAAAATGGCCTACTATTTTATTGGAGACAGAGAAGTGAAGCATTTCCTGCTAATGCTTGCAGAAACCCCTACTTGCAATCTTTGTGCATTCTGGGATCAACGCTGTGGACGCAGCAGAGCTAAGGATGGCTGTTGTCAACCTCACCACCCCACTTTAAACCCACAGAGAAATATCCTGGTTATTAATGATCTGTCCCTTGTGTCACCCCCACCCCAAAATTCCCTCTGAGAGGATTTTTTCAGACCCAGCTACCTGACTGGAAGCTTTGAATTCATTTCATCCCCCACATTCTCCCCACGCTGCTTCTCTCAGATCTGACTCTCCTGCCCTCTTCTCTCTACTACCTCAGTTCCAATCCTATCTCTCCACAGGTTCAGCTACCTGCCTATCCCACACTCAGCTCTTTCCTATGCTACAGCTCCAGTCCCCACCCTTACATCCCTGAACCCACAATTCTCTCTTTCTGCACACCCTTGGTTTCTTCTTGGAGGATCCTAGGACCATTCCATCCTCTCCTGTCTTCAACAGTTGGTTGATGGCTTGCTCATCCCATCTCCTCCTTTGAGGAGCCACTGCCTACCCCATCACATGAAATGTAACTTTAGGAGCCCACTAATCCAAGAATATACATTTTTTGCTTTCTGAAGGAGGTCAGCTCATGTTGAGACCCATCTTCTATAGGTTGGGCCTACCGAAACTCTGGCCTCCTAGACAAAGGATTTTCCTACAGTGGAGTAGACCAAGCTGAGCTTCTTCAGCATGGAAAGGCCAACGGCCCTTCCAGTGAAGATGCATCATCTTGGAATTGGAGGGATAGTGTCCCCTTTTAGCAAGCCCTGTGAAGACCATGGAGACTGTGTATTTAGACACTTCCTGGATGAGCAGTGATAACCTCCTTGCCCTACAAAATGTCACAGAAAAAGACAATATTGTTATGCTGAAAACTATGTTAAAGGCAGCTCTCAAGTGGGTCTTTGTTTCAGATAACCATAAATTTTGTTAAAGCAAAGCACCCTCCTTTCAGAAGGAGCAATTAAATGCTTTTTCCTAGCGATATAGTTAGAAACAAAGGCCCCTACCCAAGGCCATAGGCCACGTGGCAACAGCTGAACAACAGCTAATCGGTGCGGCGTGATGGCTCCGGATTGCCAATGCGGAAGCTGGGCGTCCTTCGGCAAGCAAGGGAGATGCACAAAGCCTGTATATGGGCTGAGTGTGGCTCTGAGCAGAGAACTCACTGGACAGGCAGCCTTGGGGATCGCAGCCTTTATTTCGCCCCCAGCCAGGAGCACAGCCCCCGGGGGACATCCCTTGCACGTCGGCACGATGGTGCCCAAGAACACACCTCACTCAGCGCATCACTTTCTCCTGCCCCGTCCCACGGGCAGGTCAGTCACTCGCGGCAGCGCGCCGCCCGCCTCCCCCAGTTACCAGCAGGCGGAGCTGCAGGGAGCGGGTCCCGCTGTAGCGGGGGGAGGGGAAGGAAGCGGAAGGAGCCGCCGCCGCCGCCGCCGCGCGGAGGGGGGGGGAGCAGGCGCTGTGCGAAGCCGCCGCCGCTGCCTGGTGCGGGGCACGGAGAGCGAGCGGAGGAAGCGGCTCCTCTGCCGGGGGACTCCGCGCGCACGACCCTAGTGGGCGCCAGGTGAGGCCTCGGCACAAGTGAAAGGGGACCCGGATGATGCCGCGTTGGGCGCCCGCAAGGGGGGGAGGAGGGGAAAATTCCCACGTGACTGGCGCGTGGGGGAGGCTCCCGCGCCCCTTTCGAATCCCATCTTCTGGAGAGCGGACGGCAACACAGGCAGTTTGCGCGTGCGCGTGGGCTCCGCCTCCCTGCCATGCCGCGTGCGCGCGCCGGGAGTTCGGGCGCACGTGCGCGGCGCCGCCGCCATGTTGATTCCAAGCGCAGCTACGGGGGGGGGAGAGAAAGGGAGCGAGTTCTCGCGAGGCTATGCAGTTCCCGTGAGAGCTAGCTGGCAGCAGGATGGCGGAGCGGCGCTGGGTTTGCTGGGAAATGGTAACAGGGGTCCGGGGGGCGGGGACCCTGCGCCCAGCCTCCTCCCACCCTCTCTGCCTCAGGGTGCGCGGGGGGCGGGGTTGGGCACCCTAGGGAGCCTGACCAGCGCGCGCTGCGCTTGTGCGGGACCCGTTGCTGCTCCACAGCGGGCGCTGACCTGACCTCCCTCTGCCGACCCCTTGACCCCCTATGCTGCCTCTGTCCCTCCCCGCAGCGCCCCCCGGCTGTCTGCTGCTGGCTCTCTGCCCCGCAGCGCCCCCTGCTGTCTGCCCCAGAGCCCTGCTCCACAGGGCCCTCTGCTGTCTTCTGGCTCTGTGCCCTACTGTGCCCTCCCCCCAGCGCTGCTCTAGGGTGCCCTGATATATCCTCATCTAGCCCTGCCTCTTCCCAGCACCTTGCGGTGTCCTTAGACAAACCAGAGCTGCCACACTCTGTCTGTGCTCTACCCTGTTCAGCCCCCCACAGCTTCTCTTATATCTAGAATGTGCCTCGCACTCTGGAGCCCCTATTGGAAACCAAAGCAATAATACTGTTGTTCCCCTGCGTACACTTGGCTCAGAGCCCTCCTTTCTCTGCATTCCCCTGTGGTGACCCCACTTTGACCTTTATTTTTGCTATTCCATGCCTTGCATGTGTCTACTATGATGCCTCTAAGGGTGCTCCATAGCATCCTCACCATTTCTGTTTCACAGGCCTGCCAATATCATGGTTGTAAAGGGGGAGATAGAAAAGTCTAAACAGAATGGACGGTGTGATCTCAGCTACTGCAGACATTACCTCCCATGCGACTGTACTGCAATGCGCTGTAGCACGTGGAATATATGTTCTTTTATATTGGAAAAGTGCTTTACGCACTGTGGCACTTCTGGAAATTAAAGAAAATAATATCCTGAAGCACCCAAGCATTCTAACTCCTTAGCATTCCCTGCTTTTTTAATCTTGGTGTCCCATAGGATTTTGCATCTAGTTCTACTCCTGCCCCGTAGCACCACTGTTACATTCTGCTTCTGGTTATCCAAAGTGCCCTGACAGTTCTCCTGTGCTAGAATTGCAGCATCCCTTGATACAGTTCTAGGCTGCCATAGAACTCTGAAATTTCTTCATGGTCTGGAGGTATAATACGCTATTCTTTTAGCTTGGACTTCTGAAGCATATTAGCACTTACTGAAAATTGTGGCTTGTTAGTTTTACAGTGGGACTTCCATGCAGTAGGATCTGTATTGTTATTGCCAGGTTTGCTTCATCCACATTAATGAATTCAAGTTTCCAGAGATGGAACGCTAGTGTATGATCTAGCCCCAATTAAATATTCTGTTGGCAAACCTTTGCGAACACACTTTTTGTTTTGTGGTTTTTCTAGTAGTAATCTTATTAACTGTTATTCAGTTTTTTGCTTATGATGTGTTTGAAGACTTGATTAGACAAGAACTGATGACCAAAAATTAATTTCTAAATTTGGAGCTTATGATTTAAAAGCTTTTCCTATAAGCAGTGTTTCCCAGAAAGTAAGTTGAGCATGGTAAAATTTGAATTGTTTTGGTTTACATAAAAATGTCTGAGCTTTTGAAGGTACCTTTGTTTTAAGGTTAAAGGAAGCAATAGCTATTACTTGAAAAATTGATGATGGAGCTCTATGAGTGACAAAATAGGAGTTTTGCAGATTTTTATAAAACAAAAGAATATTAGCTAAGATGTTTGCTATTTTCACAAGATACGGGATTGAGAGCCTGGAGTTAAAGGTCTTCCTGGGTCTGCTGCAAACGTCTGGTGAAACCCTGGTCCTGTTGAACAGAATGGCAAAACTCCAGTTGATTTCAGTAGGGTCACATTTTCCTACCTATCAGTGTAATCTTGAGCAGGTTAGTTAGGGTCAGATCCAACTCCAATTCAAGACTTCCCATTAATTTTTTGTTCTCAGCACTGTATAAAGTAATTTTAAGATTAAAATGTTTTAGGGACCAAAATTAGGCCCTGTCTTGCAACTTTGCACAATAAATTCTTACTATTTGTTCTGTTGAATGGTGCAACTGAGGGCTTGTCTTCACTGATGGCGGCAAATTTGCTGCTGTCAGATCAATCTTCCTGGTCAATTGATGGGTCTGTGAAGACCCACTCAGTTGATTGGGAAGTCAGTCCTTGAAGACCACCCCAGCAACTGGAGTAGTGCTGAGTCGAACCCTAACCCTCTCTTCTATTCAGCGCAATGGGCGTGCCGGTTGTAGGGAAGTCGAAGTGAGATACACAAGTTATTTTAAGTAACTTGCATATCTCCCTTCGACTGCCGCCAAAAATGGCAGGCAGTGTAGATCTGCCATGTATGTGCGTAAGTAGCAGAAGACTGAGCCTTAAATAGGAATACCTTTGTTAGTATAATCCTCTAGTTGTACTGCTATTTTAAGTTGCTGTAGTAGTAATTTAGTACAATGCAGTAATTGTTGCCATTCTGAGTTCTCTCTGTGATTAAAAACTAAGGTGATTTTTCCTTTTCCTCTGCAATTATAAAATGTATATTTCTTTAAGTAATAGACTATTTCAAATAGTATAATTTTAAGGAAATGATTAAACTTATACATATTTTCTCTCTGAAGTTATTTAGCATTGCAGGGTCTGAAAAATTTACCAGACACTTAGCTGGAAGACCAAATCTGTTACGGAGTTAAATATAAAAGAAGAGTTGGGTCTCTGTAGACAAGGCCCCAGCAAAATGTCCATTCCTCTTTCTCTGCCACCCCACGTGCTCAGCAATGGGAGCTTTGATTTCTGCCAGGGTTCCTTCCTACTCTGCTCAGGGGTTCCATTTTTCATGTGCTTCTATTTAGTAAGAGTCTAATAAATTTGAAGTTTCACCATTGTGGGTTTTTTTGGTTTTTTTGGACGAATGAAGGCGCGTTCTCTTGTTCCTCTCCCAGACCGTTCTGGCTGCTGATGGTAGGGAATTCTTCACTATTCTACACATCCCTTAGACCTTTTGGGGTGCTGCAAGGAAGAAGAGGCTCTGTTACTTTATCCTTACACCAGAATTCTGGCTGGCATGGAGTGGGAGAGAGCATGTTTTTTCCTTCTGTACTCTGCACAGTACTCAGGAGGTTGGGTAGAGGTCTCTACCACTTCCACAGTCTGTGTTTTTATATATTTTGGTGGTTTTACTTAGATGGTTATCTTTACAATTATAGGGGCTAGAATTTTTTTTTAAGAAGACTTACATTCTGTAGAAATTAATGCTGTAGCTCCCCTCATTTGGTAGGGAAAGCTCACTCCTCTGGAATGAGTAATTTTGTTTTGTTTTTTTCAATTCAACAGCATTTGTTTTAGCAACAATCTTGCATAAGTTTATGAGAACTTACTTATAAATTAAGTTTTACAGGTAGTTTTGCATAGCTGTAGCCTTAAGAACACTACATCCATTGCTTCTCTTCTCAAATGCTGTTTTCACAGTCCAACAGACTTCATAAAAGAGAACTTTTAGGGTTAGATTCAACAAAATATATCTCCAGCCTTCTGGGATTTGAAGGCCTTGGCATCTTGGGTATACCAACTCTTTTGTATTGCTCTATTTTTATAGGCATAAAAATATTTGTGTTCTGTTTGAAAGACTTTTAAAATTAATTTTGAAATACCTTTATCAGATGTAATATTAAAAGTGAAATAAGAACACAGTCATTCTTGCTTCTACACTATTCCTCTCCAGAATCACTCTTGTCTATGTTTTGTATAACCTTGTTCATGTTGCTCTGGCATTGAAATGAAAAAATGTTTTTAAAGGTACTCCAGGATTTTAATGGCGAGTGAAGGGACAGCCTGTTGTGTTTGTATGTGCTCCTAGATTGGGAAGAGGTTTGAAGTATAGCAGAATATAACGTATATTGCATATTTTGGCATCTGTGATCAAAGTAAAGAGGAGGACAATGCCTGTTGACAAAACTATGCAGAAGCCCATTACTGTCTAATCATAATTAGGCTGTTAGGACTTTGCATTTGACCACTGATGATAGTTACTCTATTTTGCATTCTTGCTTGCTTTGGCTTAATGTTGTGTCATCATTTTGTTTTGCTATAACAGGTGGCAAATCAGACAATTAGTAAAGAAACAAAATAATGGAAAATTATTTGATTTTTACATGCTGAGCGCATAAATCCTGCTGTGATTTTGTATTTGTCTCCTTTCCGTTGATGTAAGGTTTCTTTTTATATCTGCAACCGTGCCCAGGGTTATCACTGACAGGAGTTTTAGGTATTTCTTAACTTAAAACTTTATTTCATAAATAAAAAGATGACATTTGATCTTAAAGCTGATGATGATCTCGTTTCTGAAGTACAGTGAAGGAAGCCTTTTTCCTTATGTTAGAACAGAATTTGAATGAGGCAGAAAAATTTATCTTTTCCTTAGCTTGTTTTCAGAATGTTCCAATTCTGTCAGTAGTTGTCCAACTTTTATATTTTGATCTACACTTTAATACAGTTATTGTCTTTTCCTGATCACTGTCTCACATAGTTGTTTATACTGGAAAATAATAATAAGAAAGTGTTTGTCCTTTTTGTTTGTTTTTAATAAGGTGAAAATGACAAGCTTGTACCATGTGACCAGTGCCGCCTTCCTCATTCACTGGCAAATGTTTTTAGACCACATATGGACCAGTAAAATCTCTGTAGTAGAACAATATTAAGAAAATACTTCAAATGGTAAAGAGATGAACCAAATTTTATGTATTGAGAGAATCAAAATATGAAATTGAAGAGAGTGGCAATATTTTTTTGTAATAAAATGTATGTTCTCAACAAAACTACGTCAGTCTTCAAAATTTATGAATACAGCAGGAAAATTAAAATTCAGACTAAATTAGAAGCAGCTTGGGGAGGCACAAGGAAAGAATTATTTTTAGATGAATTAATTTGGTATGCATGTTCCAGAATGAATCGGTACTTATTTTTATTTGTAGGATTAATTATTATTTTTACAGATATTGAAAATCAGTTACCTGCAGAATTTTGCTGTTTTGCTTGACTTACGGTTGTTAGGTTTTGGTTTATTGGTTTTCAGATTTTCATTGTACATATCTCTGAAAGCCAGAGTTAAAATAGCAATCAGTTTAACTGGCCCGAATTTTGATATTTGATCATGATGGCAGCTGTCAATATGCTATCTAAATTGGCACAATTTCACCCCCCAAACCCCTCAAATTCTGCTTTGCACCTGTGCGTATCTGTGAATAGCTCCTCCCTCTGTGGATTTCAGGCAGGAAAGAAACCAGTCAGTAGCTGTCACTGTTCATCCCTCTTTGTCTGCAACTTCCACATTTTATCCAATTCCTCCCTTTTAGAGAAGTTGCACAAAAGGCAGTCTTTGCCATTTGACAAGTGTTGTGCTTTTTAAAATGGTTTTATAATTTTCAGCATGCTCATGGTTTACCGTTTCGGTTTTCTGAAAACACCAGTTTTGTGCTCTGGGTAGCAAAAGAAAAGAAGAGGCTTCAGGTTCATTGCTTGTACTGGCTCTGTTCAAGCCACAATAGTGGAATCATTCATCCCTACTTGTGGATGTGAAACTGAGAGCGCTCTGAACTGTCAGGATTCAGAGTTCATTGTTACTTTCCAGCCCCTTCAGCACAGTCAGTCTTCATTAGAAACGTAAGAGCGGCACCAATATAAACACAAAATCACCCACAAATCAATTATCCTGTTAAAATGCATTGTTTCATCATTCACTTCTTTATTTAACATAGAAAATGATATCCTGGGAAAGTGGTGAAGTATCTTCCAGAGGGGTAGCCATGTTAGTGTGTGTACAGCAAAAAACGAGAATCCTGTGGCACCTTATAAACTAACAGATTTTCTTCAGCATAAGCTTTCGTGGGCTATAACCACTTCGTCAGATGCATGAAGTGGAAATCACAGTGGAGAGGTTTATATACACATGCCAGGATGGAGGAGGGCAAGTGTTAGCAAAGTCAGGCTAAGTATCTGTTACTTTTTAATCTCATGCATTAGTCCAAGTTGTTTTTTCTTTACACTTTAATACATAGTTGGGCTTGATGAATTTTAGACCGTACTCCAGTAATTGTTAAGTCAAGTGATACTCGCAAGCCAGCCCTCTAGAAGTACAATGGTTCTGTTACATCTGTATCCAAATACTTGAATTTCTTGCTCTCCTGCCACTATTTTTTGGGCAGTCATTCATTGATATTCTGCTGTAGGTTCCAGACTGATCTCATGCACAATGGTGTTGAGCGCAGCCTGTTTGCTCAGTACAGTACAAAATATAAAACAATGTCTTTGCCCCAGGGAGACTGCAGTCTTTGAAACATTGCACAGCATATTCTTGGCACATAACACAGTAATTATATGCCATGCAAGAATGGACTTGGGAGAACCATAGAGCAGTGCTAATTTTAGAAAAAATATTTGGTTTTGTTCTAAGTGGTATGTTGATAGAATTTGTTGACATGGACTCAATATTTGTGGACCTATTGGAAGAAGCAGATTTTCAGGAAGGATTTGAATGAATAAAAAACAGGTGACTGGCACATAAAGGTGTGCATTTCATTCAATACATCAAAGAAGGTATGAAGATGAATAGGAAAAGAAAGGATAACACGGAAGGCTTCATTAGTGACATGAAAGGAATGAGGGAGTTGGGTTAACAAATCAGAAAATGATGTAGGCAGGGGTCAAACTGTGCAGTCTTGAGCATGGACTGTGTGTTGGACTGTTTCTCCCTGAAACTCAGCGGTGCCTTGCTTTAATCTATCTGGAGTTGTGATGAAAGACTGAACAGAGGTTCTGCAAAAGTTCTATTTATGGTCTTCCAGAATTCTGCTTAATTAAAAAACAAAAATGTTGGAACTCTAAATGTAAGAATAAGCAACTGGAATACAGGAGTGGCATAAACTATTAATGTCCTTGAATTGTGCATTTTAGGTTCACCAACTCAACCGTTGACTCTAGTTTTATTTCTTCTGTAGGCTATTAAATCTAAATACCGTGCAAAAAACAATAGTGAAAATCATTATACTGTGTGGCACAGATGTAGTAAGTAGATTGTAGGATACTTATTGCTTACCTATCAAGATTTCAAATATCAAGATATTTTTCAAAAAGATGTTCAGTGGAAAGAAAAACATAAAACAAGTGTAATCTGAGGTAGACGCAAACAGATCTCCAAAGGGAAGACGTCTTTATGTACCCAGATTTTCAGAGTTGTTTTCTCAGTCAGGGGATATAAAATAAATTGAATGCTGAGTGCCTTACAAATGTATCCTGCAAAGGTTGGAAGTATACTTCCAAGCAGAGCTTTAAATTGAGGATGGCCTTAATTTAAAAAATGTTGTTGAATGGAAAGGCTCAATCTGGTCTTAGTAAAGCTAGTTTAAAGTTGATTGGTTGGTTGCATGGTGGCCAGGTGTTTAAAAACTTGTGCTGTACTTTTTCATTGTATTATCTCTGTCTTTTGCTTGTATCATTCCATATAAACATTGCCGTGGTACTACTAAGCGATTATTGTATTTAAACAGTCAGCAGGCTTCACTCGTATCGGGATAATAATATTGTGACTACAGCATGGTCATGAACCGCATAGGACCAGGGTAGGTACCCCCCGGCACGTGTGCCAAGAATGCCACACAAACCCATTTGGAGTGACACATGGCTCCGTCTGCACTGCTGCCAAAATTGCTGCTCCTGCCACTGAAAGCCACTCCAGGTGGCTCCTTTCGGCAGTGGAAAGAAGCTGCCCAAAGCGGCTCCTCTCGGCAGCGGCTGGAGCAGGGGTCCTTAGGCATGCTATGGAAAGAAGTCACCTGGAGTGGCTCCTTTTGGCAGCATCCCTGGGAAGAAGCCACTCCAGGCGGATTTTTTCCGTGCTGTGCCTGGAGACCTCATGCCCCTGAGAGAAGCTGCTCTGAGCAATGTGCCTGAAGAACCCACCCCACCACTCTAACCAGGACTGCCACCGAATTTTCAGGAGGTGGCTGCTTTTTTTCAGTGGAGGGAGCTGCTGGCCCTGGCATAGGATATGAATGCAGTAATCTCCCTATGGTGCAAACATACTTTACTAGCTGAGGCTGGTCAGGTGAATTAACTATTTTCATTATTATTCTGCAATAAATTTGGTGTTGAGATTTAAATTTTGAGAAGTTTGATGACAGCACGTACTATGGTGACTCAAAAAAACTATGCTTTGCTTTGGATAACAATATTGTTAACGGGTTGAGGTCCCTGAAAACAAAAGGAGTATTTTATTCTTTTGCCCCTTACAGTTGCTGTAAATACCTAAGGCTATTTTTCATATCATTTGAAAAAACAAGCACTGTACTCGACATACTAAGTTTTGTAAGATAGAGCAAAGCACCACCAGAGTAAAGAAAAAGCAACTATAATTTATTCATCTTAAACAGTCACCAAAACGCATTGGAGCATGCATCATGCCTATAGTTTTCAGGAGGAATTTGCAAATAACATTTTAAAGAAGTATATCCATGCAACAACATTTCAGTGTTCAATATGGTAATGAACTAATGATGTATGAGTATTCAGATTTGTTTAATGAATTAGACTCCAGAATTACCAAAGCATGTGCACTCAGTGGACAGGAAATTAAATATTTTGTGACATGCATTCATGGCTTTTAAAAATGGTGACTTTTCTGACTGGTATAATGTAAGTGGATATTTTAAATCAACACAATTTCCATACTTTAAGGCTGTAATTGCGAAGTATAATTCATGTCATTTGTATTTGACATTTATGAAAATGTTAGAACAGTTGCTGTATTATCGACTTGTATTTAATGTTTGAAGAGTTTGTCTTTTGGTCTAATAGAAATAAATGTGTTCTGTGAATGGCAAAGTGATTGAACATCCACAGACATGATCAGTAGATTTACATTTGAGAAAAAAACGATGGATGTTGCTGTTGCCTCATTGTAAATCCCAGAATCATTTCTCACATAGGAGTAAATGCAGGCTACTACATTGCATGCCTCAGTTGAGTCTTTTAGAAATAGGTTGGTATGCAGGGGGCACCTTTGCTATAGGCTACAATAATAATATGTTTGTTCAGACATCCCATTTGAAAAAAAGAATCCCCTTTTCCAGTGGGATAAAAGAAAAATGGAAATAAATTAAAGTACGAAATAATGTGACATGGTGGGCAAAACTCCTTTCTTGTGTAATTTCAAGTACTACTTTCAAAGTAGTGAATAGTTATTTTAATAAAATATTTTAGTGCTTACCAAAAAACTCCACTCTGATATGACCAACTGTTAATTTCTTTTTCTGCTATTAAATCAGATTGACTCAACTTCTCCACCTTGAGTAATGTTTTTAACAAAATATCAGGAACGCTAGAATTTACTTCCTGTTTTTCTAATATTATTGAATGCTGAACATCTTTCTTTATTTTAAACTTGTGCTTATTGGCTTTCCTCAGTAGCTGAGGCAGAATCTATGACATGCTCTTGACCGGAAGTTTTCTTTACCTTACATGTTTATTCATTGTACACTTACTTTCATATAAAAATAGAATTGTAAAGAAAATGTAATGACCCACATGGAAAAACTCCAGTATTTTCCCATCAAGACACATATAGGTGGATAAATTCTTAAACATGTTTTTAAGTAACAAATTAAAAAATATATCCAAGATTTTTTTTCTTGTTTTTTTTTTTTTAAATGATAAATTACAGTGAGGCTGAAAGTTCATATCAATGATTTAAGATTTAAAAAAAAAAGTACAGGGATGTTGTAGTTATCCCAAAAACAGACATTACAAATCTAAGAAGTTCAGAGATAAGGTTAAACTTAAAAGATCCAAATGTGTTAAGGTATGAAAGAATACCACTGCCTCTAGGGCAGGGGTTGGCAACCTTTGATGGCCCCCATACCAGCCCCACACCCTCAGGAGATGCTTGGGGTGGCAAAAACCTCACGCATGTGGCGGATCTTGCTGGCTCCTGCAAGAGCTGCACGTGTGGTTGCTCCTGCAGTCCCCTCCAGTGGCCCCACTTGGGGGCGGGGCCACCAGGAGCTGCCACAGGCTCCTCTAAGGAGGAGGTGGGGGAGAGGTCTGGGAGCCCTGCCTGCCGCTCTGAATGGGCTTGTGTGCCATTTTCGGCATGCGTGCCCTAGGTTGCCACCCCCTGCTCTACGGGATTAACTGGGGCCTTGGAGGACTGTGATTAAGTTCTTTAATGTGCTACACACTTCCTGTGTGTCCTTATGTAAATCACTTAATTTCTCAGTGCCTCAGTTCACCATCTGTCAAACGAGGGCTGCTGTAAGGATAACTTTCTTAAATATTGTGATCTGTTCAGACACTACCACAGTGGGAGTTCTATGATCGTCTAATATGTCTACCTGGAGTGAGATTGCCTCATGGGTAGACACAGCCATGGTAGGCTAGCTTTTAATCTAGCTAGCACGGTTTAAAAAAAAGCAGGCAGTACAGCAGCATGGGCTTCAATGCAACCTGTCCAACTCCGCTTAGAAACCCCAGGTCTGTATATTCCTAACTTGTGCTGAAGCTCAGTTCAGTGAGTCTTTAGTGCTATTTTTAGCAGGTTAGTTATATTAAAGCTAAAGTTGGTATGT
>ML685778.1:4609196-4674604 GCA_007922175.1 Pelusios castaneus
GCGGCCACCCGATCCCCCATGGTTCCGATCCCGGTTAACCGAATTTACGGTTAATTGAGGACCGGATAATCCACGTTTCACTGTATTTTAACTGTGTATTTCCATAGTTTTAATTCTGCCCTGTAGTGATACTCAACAATAAACATACATTTATGATTAATGTATTGTAGTATTTGTGATTCCCTGATTAGGCGAAAATGATTTTTGAAGACCCATTTGATTTTTCTCTTGCATCATCCTCTTCCCCATGTTTTTCAGCATGGTGTCACTACAGGACAAAGTTAAGGTTCAGTCCATATCCATACCTTAGTTGTTTGGATTTTTGCTCTAGCCATGCACTACTGGAATAAAACATCTATCCCAGGTATTCATAAACAAACAACTTTGTGTTATGGATTTGAATAAAGTCTTTTCTAGAAGGAACATAGTTTTATTTTTTGAAACCACTCATCTCCTCCAACTTTTACATTTTTAATTTAAAAAAAAAAATTCAAATAGTAGATTGGTAGTTTTGTAATTTAATTGATCCCTACATTAATTTTTGTACGTTTGTGTGTGAATAAAACATATTAAAGCTATAGAACATTATCCAGTGGTTGCATAATTAGGAAAAACCAAGGTGGGGGGTGTCAGGACCCTCCATCACCGCTGGTTCCCAGTGACGTTCCCATTTCCCTGCTGTCACTCTTTAGACCCCTTCCCTGCTCCTCTCGGCTCCCCCTCTGCCCATCCACCGGCTCCCCGCTCCTCTCGGCCCCCCCTCCACCCCTTTCCCCTCTGCCCCCCAGCCCCTTCCCCACTCCCTGCTGGTTCCCAGCTCCTCTCACCCCCGGGCCCCTTTCCCACTTCTCTTGGCCCCCCGTTCCCGCCCACCAGTTCCTTGCTCCTCTCACCTCCCTTGGAGCCCCCCATTCGTTCACCGCTCCTCTCAGCCCCTGGGCCTCTCCACCGACTCCCCCTTCCTCTCACCCTCCAGGGCTCCTTGCTCCACTCGGTCCCCCTGCTGTTTCCCCAACTCCCTTCCCTGCTCTTCTTGGCCCCCCAGCTCCTTTCCCGCTCCCCCGCCGGTTCCAGCTCTTCTCGCCCGCCCCTGCCTTCCTGCTGGAGCTGCCTGCAGAGTCACTCCCTGGCCAGGCTTTTCCAGCCCGGAACACACACTGTGAGCATGAGAGATTTGAAAAAGCTGCAGCCTGGCCACAGCCCCCAGGCATCTGCAGGCTGAATTCCAGTCCCTGGCGGGCTGGATTCTGGCCTGCAGCCACTGCTTCTGGCCCCTGCCAGCCACGCTGCCCAACTGAGAGTCAGCAGGGGAAAGTAGACTCCCTCCTTTCCCTGACTTGCTGACCCTGGCCCCCAGCTGAGCAGTAGGGATGGCCAGGGAAAAATAGGTGCTGGTACGCATTACCCGTGCATACCGGCAGAAAAAAAGCCCTAGGAAAAACTACATAAAAATTCCGACCAGTGGTACATCTACAGTCATTAGCCTTACAACTCTGCTGTGTACAGCACAAAGCTGTCTGAGGAATGGCATGTAAATTAAATATCAGGTTAATGCTTGCTTAACACTTGATGCCAGCTCTTTGGAGGAATTAAGAGGAAATCCTGAGTTTGGCATAGAAATCTTAAAGTTTTTCACTTACAAATTTTAGAAAAGACTTGCACTTTAAAGTGGGCAAACAAGGCTTCCTCAGATATTTCTTTTTACTCCATAAATGTTTGACTTCATGATTTTAGATTTGCATCCAAAATAACATTGTGCTTTTCCACATTAGAATATTTTATACCAACCATAGAATAATAAAAGCAAATTAATCCCAGAGAGGTTATAGTGACTTTTTAATTTCTTTGAGTTTATTCCCAAGTATATAATGTAAAGGTTTTTGACAATACTTTGTATGCCAGCCTCATGAAATTGCTGAAACAATAATGACTAGAAAAGAAAAATGTCTTCCATAAATAGTACTATACACCTGAAGGATTCAAAAGATGAAAAATCTTTACAGACTTTTCATAGAAATAGTTCTAATTTATAAAATTATAATAAATGCATTCATCTGTAAGATCTAAGTATAAAGGGAGCAAACATCACTGTTTTGTAGCCTTACAAACTCCAGCTTGGACCAAAATTTGGCCGATTTCTTTACATTATGAATTTTCAAGAGGTATTGCCACATTAAAATCATGAGCCTCTCAGGGGCTGAGCACAGAACTATATAGTTCTTGTGGAGTTAAGGATAAAGTAGCTTTAAGTCCTAATTCCAGGCTCTTGTAGCAGACAGAGTAGTTCCTGGGGTAATTTACACATACCATAATTAGTGAGTGCTGTAGTTTTATATTATATTTATATTTATTAAAGTTCAAAACTGGCAGATTTCAGCTGGGCGTCGAAAAGGTCAGCCAGAGAATAAGGTGACTTGTCATTTAACTTCTGAGTTCTGGGGTGTTCTTCCAGTTTTGGTAGGAGTGCTAGTTGGAGGCAGGTGTTTTGACAACTGTATCATCTAAAGGTGTCACAGACATGGCATCTAAAATACGGACACCTTATATATATTTCAGCTCCCACTATTGCTAAGAGTGCAAAACCCTAGCATAGGTGAAGCCATAGAAAGTAAGACAGAAGATGGAGTTGTTCTGAAACAAAGAATGAAGAATAAAAACATTAAATTCCAGTGTGAATTTATTGAAATGCCAGGGAATAAGAGAAACAAAATACAGTGGTGCCTTGACTTACGAGTTTAATTCGTTCCATGACGGAGCTCGTAACTCAAATTACTCGTATGTCAAATGCTGGGCGGATGTTGCGGCGTTCACTGCGCCACGTAGCGCAGTGGGTTATCTGAAGCTCAGGCTCGGAACCCGAATTTTAGCTCTCAACTCAAAGCAAAAAATCTGAGAGACGGCTCGTATCTCAAAAAACTCGCGAGTTGGGACACTTGTAAGTCAAGGTACCACCGTACAAGTTACTAACGACTAGTCTACACTTAAAACTTACAGCTACACAGCTGTATTGGTACAAATGCTATAAGAGTGCTTGTATAGCATGCTGATGGTTGCGGAAAGCTCCTACACTGCCATAAAACCACTTAAACGTGTGGTGATAATTTTGTTAGCGGGTGAACGTTCTCTGCTGATGTAGTGCTGCCAATACTAGTGCTTAAGCTGGCAAAATCTACATTGCTCAGTAGAGTGGTTTTTTCACATCCTTGAGTGACAAAAGTTTTGCTGGTTTACGTGCTAGTCTAGACGAGGCCCAAGAAACTGTTTATGCTGTTAAGTCTTCCCTTGCTATCTCTTATTTGTTGGCACAGTTGTTGGCATCGGTTTTCTAACTCACCTTTTTTTTTTTTTGGGGTAGTGTCACTGCGTCAATAAAAGTATATAGAAGCTTTGGCAAATATTTCACAGTTACCTGACCTACTAGGGAGAAATTATTAGGCCATTCATAAATAAGAAGGGGATATTAAATTTATAACTCAAAATGGTTTACTAAACCTGACAAGAAAAATAAAGAAATTTGGACAATTAAGAAATGAGGAAGAGTTTTCAAAAATACCTAATTACAACTAAGTTTAAAAACAGGACAGTTAATTTAGAAACAGGTCAGGTGACACTTGGGGAATCAGTCTAAACTTTAGGAGCATAGTCTGAAGGAATACTAAGGGAGACTTAATTTTTGGAAGGTTTAAACGTTGGGTTAGCACTTTACAGTTATAAAACACTTGGAATAAATGAAGTCCAAGTTCAGTTCATGAATATCCAAGAAATGCACCCAAGATAAAGTGCTTATAGTAACAATGCCCGGTAGTAGATAGTTTTGTAAGTTTACCATGATGGATATTGTTTAAAAATAAACATTTTGGGGGGATCCAATATATGATTGTAGTTTTATGTTTCAGAGAAGATGGAATGGACTTGCATAATGACTCCTTTGCTGAATCTGTCTTGATGTTGATGAGGCATTCTAAAATTATTTGTATCTTGTATAGTGCACTACTTTTTGTTTTGAATCCCATAAGTATTGAAATCATATCTTATCCTCTTCAGATTGGCCTGCTGAATGTCTTTGTCGCAATTTTAGGTTGCTACTTTCAGACTTTTTTAAAGTGATAATTTATAAAGTGCAGTTTGCAAAAATAGTAAATTATATACATCAATTTTTCCCCAGGCAAGCATATTTACCTACAGGAAAAAGATTGTTGTTCACCTCAGAAGAAAAGAGATACGTCATTTCCATTTTGTTTCTATATAAGGATCTTTGAAAAAGACCTATCTTTGAATCAGCATTAGAAACAATCCCAGCACTCCCACATTGGTATCATCTTTACGGTCTTTTGACTGCTGATAGATTCAAAAGATTGACAGAATTGTCTTAGTGGCTGTCATCAGTATGTAAATTCTGCTGTTCTGCATGACACCACAGTAATATGTTTATCAAAAAGCATGTTAAGTAATTCCATTTCGGAACTGTGACTGTAGGCCTCACTTATGTCACAATTCATGATTTGAAACTAAATAGTGTTGTTTGTAGATTAAAGCATTACTCAAAAGCTACAACTGTGTAGAATACTAATGAAATGACATCCTATATAGAGACATGTTGATTATTAGTGCTATCTAAAACCTACAGTATTTCCATATTCATGCATGCTCACTTTCTCCCAATCCCTTACTTGACTGTATATGGACTAACCACAGTTCAGACTTCCTGACATTATCAAGTACCTTTTTGGGAAAGCGGAACATTTAAGTTCCTGTCGCTCTTAAGTGCCAAGATTTACATGTGACCTAAATGTATTTGAAGGATTGGAAATGCCATCGTGATGATTGAGATTTGTAGTTTGCTCATTCTCCTCTGTAGGTTGGAATCCATTGTTGGACTACATCTCCCATGATGCACCACAGTTTCCCTTCCCGAGAGGAGGCAGTGCATTATGGCAGTCACATATTTAAGGTAAATCTTGGGAGATGAACTCCATCTGGGGAGATTCAAGGGAATTAAAGGTATCCCAACTGAAAAATATAGTTTTGTAAGCTACTGAGAAATGAGTGCCTTGATCCTGAGATACATCAGATATACCCATGAGCTATTGTCATCCTCTTGGAGATAGTTTGTTTACTAAAGGAGCTTCTCACCAAGATCATCTCACAAGCCAAGAAAATATTCTCTTCATTGTCCTAGTGTGCAAGAAATTTTGCAACTCCTGGACATTATGTTCTCCCTGCTGGAGCTGGTTACCTATGCATGCTGTCATTCCTGATTCCTTTCACTAGCCCTTATGTTGCCTCGAGAACAATATTCCAAGAGTCAAGATTCACCTGGAGGAGAGAGTACAATCACTGTTCCAGTTGGAGCCTCATCAGCTCATTAGAAAGGGAATGTGGTATGTTGTTGTCATCGTAAATGGCACCAGAAAGGGTTGAGATGAAGCGGCCTTTCACTGAATTCAGTGAACATGCTTGACAAACATTTTTTAATCGGTATCCGCAAGCTCAAGCAATTGTGCAAGATTGTCTGCCATGTATATAGTTAAAGTATGAAGTTATTTGCTTAGGGGAACTTTGGCAGGCAGATTTCGAGGGGGTGCAAAAATCCATACAGTGGAAGCATACATTTATGTGTATGAAAGGGGAAGAAAGAACGACTTACCACTCAGAACTTGGGTGAAAGTGAAATTTGACTTATAATGTACGAAATTTTAAAAAAAAGACTTACTTTGTCTTAAGTGAGCCTAGAACACTCTGGGGATGATAGGTTAGAGAGCCTGACTTCAGTACTAGGCAAATTGGGTTTAAAAATTTTGTGAAAAATTACAATTATAAAACACTTAAAATATTTTCTTCACAATATAAAATTAGCTTGTGAAACTTATTTCCAAAAGATATGATTGAAGCACAAGCTTTGTCGAATTTAAACATATTAGACACTTGTCTGAGTAATATTCACAGCTATACAAGTTAGGATAAAACCTAGTAAAATCAATCCTTGTGCCAACTGCTAACTTCCAGGAATTAAGCAGAAACTTTACAACATTATTCTAGTTATGTTTAAGAGTTTACGTGTTTTTCATCCTCTGCTATTATTTTTATAATGAATACATTGTGGTGGATGGTATCTGTAATAAAGGTAATGTAATTTTAAAATTGTTTTATAACTATAATTTAAATTATTGAATTTGAAACACCTAATTTATGTAATGCTGTACTGGTGGTATTGGATAAGAGCGAAGTTGTTAAGCAGATTGGTTACGTTTCATATTGACAATACATCATCATTTAGAAGAAAGACATTAGGTGATGATGTGATAAAATGAGTGGATGCTAGAAATAGAGGAGAATATATATTAGGATGATAGGAGTGAAGATCTGATTTGTGAGGCAGAACATAAAGATCATTTGTTTAGTTTGTTTCTGATTTTCTTGACAGATTTTATATTGGTATATCCAACAACTCTTACTCTCGTATGCATAAACTTTGTTAGAAATTTCCAGAGGGGTAGCCGTGTTAGTCTGTATACAGCAAAAACAACGAGAGTCCTGTGACACCTTATAGACCAACAGATATTCTTTGGCATAAGCTTTTGTGGGCTATAACCCACTTCGTCAGTTGCATCTGATGAAGTGGGTTATAGCCCATGAAAGCTTATGCCGAAGAAAATCTGTTAGTCTGTAAAGTGCCACAGGATTCTCGTTGTATAAACTTGGTTAGTTTCAGTTGAAATAAATGTTCTGGTTAAAGCTAACGTTTTTATCTTTCTGCTAAATTCACTGCTTTGGAAATCTTTTAATTGACTTTAATAGATACTGTTTATGGCCTTCTAAGCCTTATCCTGAGTTTTGCCAGTGACTTTAATTGGAAAGTACTGGTCCTAATATTCAAAAGTGATTTCCTCTCTGCTACCATCCATATAGGGACTGAATATCTAGAACTGAGAAATAGTCCTCTGAATCTCTTCCTTTCCTAAAGCTTAATGTATCACTTACTGAATCTAAATGGTCATGATGTTGGAAGTTAAATACTTATGGTTTGAGTAGCGACATCCATAATTGCTAAAGAACATATAGATTCCTATGTCAAAGATTGTGTATTGGTGATGAGTTGAGATTTAGAGCAGTATTGGAATTTAGTATAGATTTATACGCTCTTCTAATATTCAGCTGTAGAAAAATATTATGAATGCAAAGAAAAAGGAACGGCTATTAGGAAAGGTCAAAATTTATTTAAAATCTTTAGTTTTCAAGCAGATAATTTGGAAGTTATAAACATTTGAATCAGAATGGAAAGAGTTGAATAATCTTAACATTAGTGTTGCTAGTACCCTATCTAGAATATAATTTTGTTTCACAATTCAGCTGAATAGGATTTGTGGACTTCTAATATTTATTTGGTCTTTTCTGAAAATTTCCTTTCTCCAGCCTTGGCAAATTGGTTTCTATTACAAGCAGGGATCCATTTTAGTCTCCTTTTTTAGTTAACAGATTTTTTTCTTTTAAATTGTGCAGTAGGTAATTGTAATATCCATCTTTCTTGAAATGAGTTCTGTATTGGTTCATTGTCTAGGCAGTTCACTTTAACAACCAACAATTTCTCAAACTGTGTAGGTCTTCAGAGACTGAGCCACAGCCTTTCTTTCCAGTAATTTGGAGGTCTGGTTCTGCTTCTAAAACTTCAACTGGGCTGAAGATCTCCCTGTAATTGAAAAATAATTTTAAATGTTGACAAAATATTGTGTGATCATGAAACTGAAGGCAGTCCATGTGCACATGGGGCTAAATTAAGGATGCAGAAGCCACTTAAATTCTGGTGTTCCTTACTTCTGAGTATTTTACTTTACAACCTTCATCGTAGAATCATAGAAAATTAGGGTTGGAGGTGACCTCACGAGGTCATGTAGTCCAACCATCTGCTCAAAACAGGACCAACCTCAACTAAATAATCCCATCCAAGCTTTGTCAAGCTAGGCTGTAAAAACCTCTAAGGATGGTTTTTAAGGCCCAGCTTAAAACCACCACTTCCCTAGGCAACCAATTCCAATGCTTCACCATCCTCCTAATGAAAGATTTTTCTCATATTCAACCTAGACTTCCACCACTGCAACTTGAGACCGTTGCTCTTTGTTTCTGTCATCTCCTACTACTGAGAACAGCCTAGCTCCATCCTCTTTAGAACTCACCTTCAGGTAGTTAAAAGCCACTATCAAATGCCACCTCTCTTTTTTTTCCCCCTACAAACTAAATAAGCCAAGTTCCCCCAGCCTTTCCTCATAAATCATGTGGCTCAGTCCCCTAATAATTTTTGTTGCTCTTTGCTGGACTCTCTCCAATTTGTCCACTTCCTTTTTGTATTGGGGTCCCCAAAACTGGGCACAATTCTTCAGATATGGTCTCTGCTGAATAGAGGGGAATAATCATTTCCCTTGATCTGCTGGTATTCCTTCTATTAATGCAGCCCAGTGTGCCATTTGTCGTCTTGGCAGCAAGGGGACACCATTGACTCATATCCAGCTTCTTGTCCACTGTGACTCCTGGGTCCTTTTCTGCAAACTGGTCTTAGCCAGTCAGTCTCCAGCCTGTAACTGTGTATGAGATTCTTCTGTCCTAGTGCAGGCTTCTTCACTTGTCCTTGTTGAACCTCATCAGATTTCTTTTGGCCCAGTCCTCCAATTTATCTGTGTCACTCTATCTTATCTCTCCCCTCCAATGTATCTACTACTCCCCATAGCTTAGTGTCATCTGTGAACTTGTTGTGAGTGCAGTCCATCGCATGATCCAGATAATGAAGATGTTGAACAAAACTGGTCACAGCATTGATTCCTGGAGCACTCTGCTTAATACTGGCTGACAATCAGCTTTCTAGTCACCTTTTAGTCCATTCATCCAACCCATACTTTCTTTAATTTGCTGGCAAGAATACTGTGGGAGACCATGTCAAAAGCTTTGCTACAGTCAAGTTATGTCACGTCCATCACTCCCTAGATCCACAGAACCAGTCATCTCATCATAGAAAGAAATCAGGTTAGTCAGACAAAATTTGCCATTGGTGAATCCATGTTGGATGTTCCTGGTCATCCTCCTCTTCTCCACATGCTTCAAAACGGATTCCTTGAAGACCTGCTCCATGATTTTTCCAGGGAGTGAGTTGAGGCTGATTCTATAGTTCCCTGAATCCACCCTCTTTCCTTTTTTTAAAGATGAGCACTGTATTTGTCTTTTTCCAATCGTATGGGATCTCCCCTGGTTCCATGAGTTTCCAAAGATAATGGCGAATGGCTCTGCAGTCACATTGCCAGTTCTCTTAGTTCAGGGGTGGACAAAATGGGCTCACAGCTAGGTGTCAGCAATTTTACTTTTGGTTGCCAGAGGGTGCTCCTCCATTACATTTCTGCAGTGGAGCTAGGCAACAGGCTGCTAAAACAGTTTCGCCTTGGTGACCATAAACCTATTATTTGTCGAGGCCTGCCTTAGCGCCCTTGGAAGCATTGCATCCAGCCCTATGGTCTTGTGTATGTCCAGCTTTTCTAAATAGTCCTGAACCTTCTCTTTCACCACTAGGGGCTGTTCGCGTGCTGCCCAGTACAACAGTCTAAGGCTATGTCTACACTTGCTAAAATTAGTTCGAATTAGTTAGTTGGAACAAACTAATTTGAACTAATTTTAGTTAGTTCGAATTAGCTTAATTCGAACTAGCATGTCCACACTGAAATGTTAGTTCGAACTAAGCAAGCACTTGCTTAGTTCGAGTTAGCGATCCCCATTCATTTCAATGGCCGGTTAATTCGAACTAAGAAATTAATTCAAATTAACATGGCCACACTGGTTAATTTGAACTAGTTAGTTCGAATTAACCCCTTAGTTCGAATACCCTATTCGAACTTATTAGTTCGAATTAAGGAAGCCCTTAATTCGAACTAACTAAAGCCTAGTGTAGCCATGACTTTAGGTGGTTTGAATTAAGCCTCTTTAATTCGAACTAACTTGCCAGTGTAGACATAGCCTAGGAGCTGACCTTTGTCTGTGAAGACAGAGGAGAACAAACATTGAGTACTTCAGCTTTTTATACATCCTCTGTCTCTAGGTTGCCTCCCCCATTTAGTAAGGGACGCTCACTTTCCCTGACTTTCCTGTTGCTAACATGCCTGAAGAAAATCATCTTGTTACCCTTCACATCCCTTGCTAACTGCATTTGTGCTTGGGACTTCCTGGACCCCTGCATGCTCAAGCGATATTTTATATTCCTCCCTAATCATCATGATAGTCATATCACAGTCTTGGTAATTCACTGAAATCACATGGGAAAACGAGGTATGTTGTAAAGGGAAAACATACTTTCTGTTTGAATAGGTATGTTTAAGATGTATGAGCTTTATAAATAAATTGCTACAAAAATACAGTTCTCTTTATTGAATTTGTTGTTGAGTGAAAAAGTCCTTTTTCATATATAAGCACTAGTACAAAAATAGATTTTCAATCCTGAACCTAATGAATATCAAGAACGTGGATTATCTTCTGAGAGTGTTCTTCCATTAGTGTCAGTTCTCTTCCTTCCCCTGTTGCATGCTTTATTTTCATATAGTTCATTTTTTCTTTTTGGTGGGTTTTATTGCAAAACATGTCTGTCGTGTCAGCTGTTAAATCAAGTGTAAAACAAAAATTAGTATGAGCAAATGTTGGACACTGTCTAGATACAGCTATTGAGTTGCCAATATATTGTGTAATTGTCTTTTACGCATAAAATAACTGTAAGAAACCCTGAGAAATGTATTGATTTCTTGATTTAGCTATATGAAAGAGTTTTTGAAAGTTCTTAGCCAGTACTTTTGTTACCAATCTGAAGTATTAAGGATTATAGCAATTGCCTTTTTTCCTGTTAAATTTGTAAGGGGTTGGGGTGAAGACAGCCTGGTCTAGGGTCAGAGCTGGGCTGGGGTCACCAAGTTAAAGACAGTCAGGAGGTAATAGTCAGTGTGCAGGGATCAGAGTAATCATTAGAGCCGGGATCAATAGACAAGAGCCAAGGTCAGAGTCAGGCAAGGATTGGTGACGGGAGATGAGAGGTACTTGGAGTCAGGAAGCAAAAGCTATAGTAGTCATGCTGGAGTTGATTGTTGAGACAACTTCTTGGATCACCCGCCAGGGTTAAATAGTGAGCATCAGCCAGTCAGAAGGCCACATGGGGCTGTCAGTCTATATCCTTTGAGGGTACTTTTTGCAGCATCTGATTTCCATAGTGTTTTTTTGCATGTGGTTCTGTGTGGGAATATGAGTTATCAGGCTCCATAGACTCAGATTTTAGTCCTGTGGATCTTTACAAACTTTCCTTTATGTACTGGAAATGAGCAAAAATGTTTTTGGCTTTTGCTGAGCAGATATTCTGCATACTGAATTAGAAATAATTGAAATAATTAATAACTTGAATGGGTACAAGATACGCTACTCTACTCTAACAAGTAATCCTGTGCCCATGTAAATGGCAAGTAAAGTCACAGCAGATATATTTTTGTGTTTCAACATTTGATTTAATGTTATGTTGACAGATCTGCCTGATAGCCTTTAATGGTGCATAGAAACGTTTAATGCCACTGTTAAGGATTACGGTACTGCACATTCCTGCTTGTCATGCCTATGAAATCGCTATTATTTATTTAAGCAATGCAATTAAATAACTCTGGAGCCTTTTGCCAGTAATTCACCAAAGAAAGAAACAACAGAACAGGACCAAAACACAGATGTGCAAAGAAAATCCCCCGTTTTAAGATTCGACCTTCATCTGATTGTCTTACTAGTATATTTAGTCCTGGACTATGCTTGTGTATAGAGCACTTTACCAAAATGGCTGCATGACGTTTGTCCTTGTGCCTCGTATCCAACCTGATGTCTTTTCTTTTCAGTCTATAGCTTATCAACCGAACATTTAAAGCATTTTGTAGGAAAGAGGATTGTAGAGGATTAGGGGAAGTGAAAGTGAATAGCACGAGAGGCAAATGTGGCTTCATAGAGGAAAAAAAAAGTTGTAGAAGCCACTCTCATCTTAGTGCTGCTTGGAAATTAGGAACTCTGCATGGCATCTACCTTCCGCTATTGTGGCTCATGCTGGTGTTTTGCTCCGTTCTTCTATGGCTTGTGTGCTGAATGGCAACAGCTCATGTTCCTTGTACAATATTGGTTTAGCCCCCTTTGTCTCCTGCCACCTACTTTCCCCAGTTTAAGAGCCACACAGTTATCAATTAACACTTCTGCACAGTCCTGTGATTCTCGGCTCTATACATTAAAGATCCTTACTGGATAATTTACATCTAATTTGGTTAATCCATATACCATACTGAATTTATTTTAATCTTGTGAAATAACTGTTTATGGTATTTTATTTACCATCACGACACTTCTCTTAACTGATGTGTTTTCATTATAGATGGATGTTGTAAATCTGATTCTGATGTCACTTATGCTAACTTTATACTCGTGCAGTTCTTGAATTCAGGGAAACAAAGAGTCCTGTGGCACTTTTAAAGACTAACAGATTTATTCATCGCATGAGCTTTCGTGGGAGAAAATGCGATAAATAAATCTGTTAGTCTTTAAAAGTGCCACAGGACTCTATTTGTTTCTTTGCAGTAGACTAACACACCTACCCCTTTGGAACTTGACTTCAGGCAGTTATTCCTGTCTCTCACCACTGTGATATCACAGTCAGACTCAGAATGAAAAGAGATGATTTCCAAAATGTCCATGATATTTTGTTTTTGCATATAACCCAGATAATGGTCTATGGGTAAAAATGTGGTGGCAAAACATGCCAAAATTCTGGCTTGCACAGTAGTAAATTGACTTGAATTCGGCACATTTGAAAGCGTGTCCATGCCCCTTCCACTTTCTTCCTGGACTTCACAAAACAGCAAAGAGATTAAATAATATCTGCTTTTTTTAGCAAGTTGCTGCAGTCCTCCTTAAAATATGCATTCTGAAGTGTAGTGGAATGCTTTTTGATTTTCCTTTCTACATCATCTGCTATGCTCTTCCAAACAATAGTTACTGGATTGCAGTGTTAGTGCCTGAACTCTTGGGACAAACAAAACATTGTGTTGTATTTGGATCAGTAGATTTATTTCTGTCTTTCCTGAAAACTTTGCATGTGGTGTTTCTGTTGGGGGGAAAAATAAAAGTTGGAGATCCACTTGCGGACCCTTGTACTTCCCGGCGTCCCTTCTCCCCGACAATAAGTAGAGAAGCCAAGGGAATGTGAGGCCCAGAGATATTGAAGTTCTGGGCTCTTACCCACTGAAAGAGAGGTATGGCAAAGGACTGGGGGACTGAATTAGGTATTGTGGCGCTTTGCTCTGATGAAAAGCAAAACCTAGCTTGAGTTTTATGTTAGTTTGTAAAGTATTTTGGAGAGTAAAAGTGCTGTTGGCAATACTAAATACATTGAACTTTTCTTCTTTAATAATTAAAGGGTGAGGAGATAAAGGTAAAAGAGAACAAGCATACTCTGATGTATATATTTGCACTCGGCCTTTGTTCCCCCTCCCACGTTGAATCTTATTTTTGCTTTCTCCTTTTTCAAATCCACTACAATCTTATGAGGAAAAACTAGTACTGTGATAGGGGTCATATGGCTACTTATGAGTGCCGCCTTAACTATGATTCCTGATTCTGGAGTTCTTCAGTTTCCATAGCATTATTTATTATTAACGCTGTATTGTATGTGCAGATGAGAACGAGGAGCAGTGATCACAGTTAGTATTAAAAGACAGACCTAGCATCATTCAAGGTGCTTTAAACAGCTCTCTCAGCACTGCAGTCGGTACCAGCAGAGAAAAGAAACTGTCACCCAGCTTGTCGTATCCCTAAAAAGTTTTCCCTCTGCCCCTCCTCACCAGCTACATACACACCTACATGTTTAATTTTTTAAAAAAATTATCTGTAAGTAGGAAATTCTAGCCCTTCTACCTTTTGGCACTAATGATTAAAGCATCATAGAATTAGCTTATTAGAAAGTACTACACTTTTAGCATATTAATTCAGCTACAACTGAGATTAAATAGCTAGATACATACTTGAGCAACCTGATTAGACTTCTGAGTGTTCATTTTCCCTGTTTAAGGTACTGATGGAAGAAGGCCTCACCCTCAAAAGTTTGGAGGTCCCCCTGCAGCAGTTCTAACATCGTAAAATATCGGTTGTCAAAGGACAAATAAGGTTAAATCATTGATCCAAAATGACGCAATCACCTGGAAAAGATTCATTGTATATTTAAGAAATTGCATTGTATATTTAAGAAATGTGTTCAGGTGATTAAAATTAAGTGGCTGAAATCCATTTTCTTTGTGACTTTAAACTCTTCCAACAGTAAATTGAAACTAAGATTTATGATCTCACTTGTGGCTTTACCATGGTTGCTGTAGGTTGGTTTCCTTTTGTGTTAAATAGTTGATTGGCTGAACTTAATTACTTAAAAAAAATATCTGAACCAGACAGGCATTTTAACATTTAAATAATATGATGTGAGGGCCATGTGTCTTTAGGGCTTTGAACTTTACATTCTTGACTAGTTCAAATGATACTGTATTTTCTATGATTCTTATAAAGCTGATGAATGTTTATTTGAAAACTATCACTCTTCCTATATCAGAAACAATGATAAAATATCTATTTTTGTAATAAAAGACAAGCTAGCTTTGTAAATAATGCATCCTTATTCAAATATTTGAGTGGCACCATTGCCCTTTTGCCTGACAATTGTCCAGTTTTTCTAATGTGACAGTATAAAATAGTTAAATAAGGGATCTGGAATGCATCATGGACATCAGCAGTGGTGACTGGTAGATCAGAACACACAGCATAGGAATCTGCTAGACCAAGCACCAGAAATTTACATTTCCTTCACTTTTGCAGTACTTGGAAGATGTTAAATTGTGTCCCTTTTAACCTTTGCCCCAGCATTCAGACTTTATTCTTGGTTATTTCTTTGAAAAGTAATACTATGACAAATAAGTAGAATCTTTGTATGAGCTATCCCTCATTGAATCTAGCAAGAAATATTTGGAAAGGTATATACAAAGCTGGAAATTAGTTTAGTTGATTTTTGTTTGCTGGCATCAACTTGATATGTCAATTCTGGGTCCTTATGCATAAGACTACTAAGTAAAACAACCCAAATGAAAATTACTGTCTAAATGACCTTATTCCAGACTTCAAGCACTTTCACCAGTATTTGTTTATTTTCAATGTCAGTTGTTGCCATTTCTTCAGCATATTTACCAGTAACTGTTATAATTCACATTTATGAAAATTTATCCCAAATTTTATCATATTATGGGAGGGAGTAGTAGTGTCCCCTTTATTTAGCTTACCTAACATTTCTCATTATAAAGAATTTTTGCAACTTTTTCTTTGAGAATCTCTCACCCTTCATTGTTTTTAGCAGGGAGAATGCCTGTAGGCTAGTAAATTGTGCCATAATATTCTGTTAAGTTTTTGCTGAGATATGAAGTATTTAAAATGACCATTATTATCACTTACTGTCTTCAGGAAAATGTTTGGCAGCTTGCCAAAATAACAGCTAAGCACAGTTTTAACACATTTTGAGGTTAGGCTGCTCCATTGTAGTAGTAGCATATGCTGTTTGGGGAGTTGCTGGAAACCCTGGTGGGTGGTGGCAGGGGCATTGTTGCCCCTAAAAAAACATTCGGGGCACACAGGCCCCTGTCTCTGCCAGTGGCCCCCGGACTGATCCAGCCCTGGGCCTAATCCGGCCGCACCACTGGCAGCCCCAGCAGGCCCTGAGCTGGGCCCCCTCACGCCAGCTGGGCTCCGAGCCAGGCCCTTGCATGCCAGGCCAGACCCCTTACACTGGCTGGGTCCCCCTCATGCTAGCTGGGCCCCAAGCCGGGGCCCTGAGTCGGGGCCCCTTGTGCCAGCTGTACCCATGCTGTGTGCACTGCGGGCCCAGCCCAAGCCCCTTTCTTTTTTTTTCCCCACTCCCACCCCAGCTCCTGAGGCCCCACCCTGTCCACAGCACTTACTTTGCTGTGGAGCTGGGGAACCTCCAGATGTGACGGACCCCGGGACAGATGTGTACATTTCCTGCCCTGCTCCACCCTAGGCTACCTGCTGAGGAACAGAACAGGGCAGGAAATTTAAAATGGCCCTGCTGGCTCCAGCTTGAGACTCAGGGCACTGCTGGGCACATTCGGGGCTCGTGCCCCCTGTGCTCTATGGCAACGACGTCACTGGGTGGTGGGTTGTTTCTTGCTTTCGTTTGGGGTTTTTTTGCCTATTGTGTGGGGGTGGGATGACAAGTCCTGGTAATAGCTCACAGTGGGGGCAGTTAATGGGGCAAGAATAACCTTTCCCCTCTTGGCCACCCATTAAGCCCTCTTGAGCTTGGCATGTAGCCCTAGCGTTCCTTCCCTCCCCAATTCTGGAGATCTGGAACTCCCCCATATAGCCAGGTTTCTCTAAATCAATCTGTCTCTTGGGCACCCTCCTCCCATTATCACCCAAAGCAACCCTCCAGGTGCAGCATGTGGCCCCAGCAGCTCAATTTCCCCACCCTCACACTTAGACTTGGAAAGAGTGAGGAACTCCAGCACATGTGCGTTGTGGTATGTGAGAGCTGTAGCTCACATTACAAGCATATGCAACATACATC
Source organism: Pelusios castaneus (assembly GCA_007922175.1). Taxonomy (NCBI): domain Eukaryota; kingdom Metazoa; phylum Chordata; order Testudines; family Pelomedusidae; genus Pelusios; species Pelusios castaneus. The sequence goes on from ML685778.1 coordinate 4,625,845, forward strand.
ATTTACTTTTTTGTCCATATTTGCATGTGTTTTTGCGTTCCGCATGCATCTACAAAAATGGCCACTGCTTTGAGCATTGCCTGATCTCCACTCTGACTGATGTATGTGCCCTTACAACTTTCGAAATCATTGTTGTGCATAAACACCTTCAGGTTATAAAGATCCACAGTCCAGCTGCCCCTTGGTTCATACTGACAACCGTAGGCACCCAAGTAGAAACTCAGGTCTGGTCTACGCAGTGCATGGCAAGCCAGGATGTGAACCTACAGCGCATTAGCGTGGCACAGGGTACATCAAAGAGCATTGTGGAACTTTTAGTGTGCAGTAGCAGGATCCACACAATAAATTAGCATGCTGCAAGCTAATGAGATATAGGTTGGCACCCTGGCTTGATGCACTAACTTGATATGTAGACAAGCCCTCTGCTGTCTGTCATTATTCTCCTATTCGTGTCTCTTGAGAGAACCACTCTTTCTTGTTATGAGTTTAAAATTAGAAACTTGACAGCAGAGTTTGTCTTTCTGGCACATTTTGAAAAGTTTTGCCTCGGTTCGGCTCTTTCTTTTCCTTAAGATCCATGCAGCCTCTTCCACTATATGGCAGATAGTCTTCCTGGACCCCGGGCTTTGGGATAATCCAGGTCAAACCTGCCCATTTCAGGCATTGTCCCTTCTGTATTGGCACTATGTTTGTGACTGAGGAGCACATTCTACAGCCCATTCCATGCACAGAATTTTCACCAGTTTAACTAAATCAGTTTCTAAACCAATTTAGTTAAATTGGTGCAAGTTTCAAGGAGGACATTCTTAAATTGGTTTGAGTGGCTAATATCAACTAGGCTTAATTCAGTTTATTACCGAATTAAACTAAATCAGTGATAGTCACTCTTTAATTGATGCAAATTGGTGCAGTTTCTGTGAGAGGCGGACATGTATGCTCATCATCTGCTATTGAGCATTCAAGCACACTAGAGGTCCTGGTCTGAATCCAGGATCAGCAGCCTCACACCCCAAAAAAGACTTGATGCCTAGAGACTTAAGAGTGTCATCCCATGCGGAAAGCTCCTGATGTTAAGGATTATTACAAATAGTCCTCTAGGACAGTGGTTTTCTAACCTTTTTCCTCGGGACCCAGTTGAAAAAAATCATTTATGCCCGTGACCCAACAATTACATATTTGAGCAATGCATTCTAGTACTGGGTCATGACCCTGTGTTTGAAAGCCATTGCTCTAGGGGCTCTCTGTCCCACTCTCCTAAATCTGATGTTGGAGATTGTAAAGGATGTTGAGAGAGGTTACTTTATATAATCACACTCCATGACAGGCCACATATCCACTTTCCGATGCCTCAGGGGAATTTCAGGAGAAACTGCTGTGCTTTGTTTTTCCTCCAAATGACAGCCATCGAGGAGCAGGAAAAGAATGGGAAGGGTTACTATTTGTTTTATTTTCTAGTACACGAAAGAGAGGGTAGGTGTTGCATCCAGTGATGAATCATGGATGTTTGAACAAGTAGGCAATTGAAATTCTGTATGACCACGCTGGCATCCGTAGTTCCTTTCCTGTGCCAGCACAATATGTTTACATCTCTTAATTTGAAAGACTTGAAAATATTGTGTTATTCCCACTCATGCATTTAGTTCTGTAGATCTCACAGGAACAAAATGCTTACAACCTCATCTTGGTTTTGTTAGTTTTCCTTCTCCATTTCTATGGTCTGCCAATGAATCAGATTTCCTGTGGTAGAAGCAAAGCCAAATTCTACATACCAATGTGAAGTTCCTGAGTCTATTATTAATACCAGCTGGATGACCCAATTAGACAACAATGCTGAGAAGGTCAGAATTATCTTCTGGAAAGTGGGAGACCATCCAATAGAAATCTCCACAATATAGAATGTGTTTCCTTTTAAGTAAGACAAAATAGTTCTTAGGCTCTCCAGTTTTATATTCCCTTTTTTCTGAAGCACCTACTTCTTCTCAAACTGGTCTCTCCTGCAGCTCCATAAAATGTCTCTGGTTATGATTTTGTTCTTTTATCCAATGCTGCAGGACTGTACCATTTTCTCTCATCTTAAAATGACCAGATTATTTTGAAAAAATTGATGCAGGGGTTTCTTCCTGTTCAGGAATTGCCATTATTTTGGAGAGGGAAGTATGCTCATTGACGTCAGAATATTTTTTGCATCATTTCTCACTAAAGACTGCATTGGCTAAGAAAGTCTGAAATCATGGTACGGTACCAATAGCTGAACTTCTGTATAGAATAGGATGTTCCTTAAAGGTGGTATTTTATCTCTGGTGGTCTCCTTCAACCAACTATTAAGTCTACCATTTTATCCTCTAAGCACTAGTCAGCATGGGAAGCGAGGCTGCATTATTTAAAGGTGAAGTTGGAGCTTAACTACTCTCTGTACAGAACTAAATTTTTCCAAAATTCACCTTCATCATTTGTATCATGATAAGCACAAGGGTAATCCTAAAAGTCAGATATTTTCCAAGTGTATTAGACTGTGTATATTTGGTTGCTGTAAACTAGCGGAGATCTGAGACCCTCTCAGAACTGATTTTTTCTTTCTCTTCGCCTGCCGGAAGCTCAGGACCATGCGCGGTGCCAGCTGTTTTTAGTTTCAGATGGAACCTTTTGCTGAGCATAGCTGAGAGGTGGCTACAGCAATGCAGTGCTAGGAGCTAAACACTTGCACCTATGGGTATGTCTACATCGCAGTTAAAAACCTGTGGCTGGGCTGTGCCAGCTGACTCAGACTTTGTGGGGCTCAGGGTTAAGGGGCTGTTTAATTGCAGGCTGGAGCCTGAGCTTCAGAAACGTGTGAGATGGGGGAGACCCAGACCTCTGGCTGCAGCCTGAGCTGTAATGTCTGCAGCACAAGTAAAACAGTCCCACATCCCAAGACCCATGACCTTGAGTTAGCAAGCCTAGGCCAGCCACGGGTATCTAATTATAGTGTAGACAAACTGCAAGACACAACTAAGGGGAAAGGGTAATTAACTTGCTGGGAGAGGTGCTGTTGTTTTCTAAGTACAACAGCTTTGCTGTATTCTGCTGCATGCTACCATTGCTAATGCTTGGGTCAGCAGCCAAATTGCGACAATTGGCAACTATGCAAAATTTTCTAAATATTAGTAGAAGAGCAAAGCTCCTTGAGAACTAACTGATGGCAGTCAGTCCTACTCTCAATGGCAGTTGTTATTTTGTCTGAATGTTTGTGTATATTCAGAATTATGGCTGCGATTGAGTCATATAATTTATCTTGTACTTTAGGATCCTTTTGGTGGGCACAATAGAAACCTGTGTTTTCAGATTTCTTCTTAAGACTGTCAGAAAAAGTTAAAATAATGAGATAAGAAATTGAGCTGTGTGTATTGTTGATTTGGTACTAACCTATTTGCATTAGCCATGTATATATACACATGTATAATATAGCCATAGCATCATGTAATATGTGGTTATGAAACCATGTAAATGCCATATAATTAATCTTTTTGCTGAGATGTCATTTAAATCTGTTTGTATTGTATAGATCAGTACAAATGAATTTTTCCTGTAATTTTTTGTTTCTCAGCTTATCTGCTTGCTGTTTTAGGAGCTCCAGGAGAGAAATTGTGTAGCTAGATGGAGAAGTGGGGAATGCTGCAACATGAGGTTCAGGAAGTTCTAGAGCAATGTGGTGGAAGGGGCATGGAGAAAGATACACAAGCATGTGGCTGCCATCCAGTGGCTCTAAGGAACAGAACTAGTTCACCTGTAGTAAATCAAGAGTGGCGCGCTGCTTAGGAGTTTTGAATGCAGCTGCTGCCTCTTGCAAGCCTGCCCTGCTCCCCACAAGGCTTGTTTCAGGCCCCTTAGCTACCATCGATCACTCGCTTACTCAGTTCCAGTGTTTATCAAATGTCTTTGCAGTCAGTCAACATTGCTTCCTATGTCTGTGCTGCTTTGATGCATAAAACAGGGAGCCTCATCACATAATTTAGGATGAATGTACAAGGAAGAGAGGGACTTTTTTGAGTTATTTAATACTGTAGGCTATTGTCATGTTTTGGGAATTGAATTGGTCAGAACTTTTAATTTATTTTCTATATAATCTCTAACTCTTGTTTATATTTATAGCATTGCTTTTAATTTAAATACTCTTGTAACAATTATGTCTAGTTAGTTTGCGGTCATTATACTGTAAAGATAAGTTTACTTATTTTCATACTCTTGTGGATAAGTTTCTAGGATGCACTAACCTGTGTCTCTAAAGATAGAAAATAATTACTTTAGTCTTTATTAACCTTAATAAATTGTGACACATTTTTCATTGTTTGATTTTATATGTAATGTAAATCATTCATTGTTTCATAGTCATGATGTATATCAAATAATATGTTGCTAGCATGCGGTAAAATACTTAATGTAACTAGGAATTTTAAGTGGTATTTGTAATAGCAATTTTCATGTAAGTACTTTTATTAGTTGTTCTCCCTGTCAGGCAGAATCAAAATGGTCTGAACGAGTATTGTCTTGATTTGACTGATCCAAGTGCCGTACCCCCAATGTTTTCTGCCAAACGAGTTACCTACTTATCTCTATATATAACTACGTTTCTGAGAAGTGACACTTTCATTCTTTTTCTCTCTTGTTTAAACTTTAATGATACTCTGATACCTATCTTAAATGCAAAACTCAGAAATTGTAGGTGAACTATTCTATTTCTTGGCAACAATATTAAGTGTCTATAAAAATCCTTATTTGTTGAAATAAAGGAAGGAAATATCTACAGATTTCAGTAATTTTCCCATTAGGTACCTCTGTTGCAATGTAGGATGTATTCTTCAAATCATTAGCATCATTTTTTTAAATAAATGCAGGAGTTTTTGAATGTTACCTTTTTCTCATTGTTTTGTTTACATTTTTTTTGAAGGTTTCCCAATGAGTGGATCATGATGAACATACTTTAGGGACTTGCCATAGTATGGCTGCTTCTCGATCTACTCGTGTTACAAGATCAACAGTGGGGTTAAATGGTTTGGATGAAAACTTTTGTGGTCGAACCTTAAGAAACCGTAGTATTGCTCATCCAGAAGAAGTTTCTCCTCATTCTCAAGTACGATCAAGATCACCAAAGAAGAGACCAGAGTCTGTGCAAACTCAGAAGGGAAATAACAATGGAAGAACTACTGATTTGAAACAGCAAAGTGCTCGGGAATCATGGGTGAGCCCTAGAAAGAGAGGACTGTCCACTTCTGAAAAAGATAATGTTGAGAAACAAGTTGTGGAAAATTGTGAAAAAAGACCAGTAGAACCTGTATCACCAGTATTAAAACGAATTAAACGTTGCCTACGTTCAGAGGCACCAAATAGTTCAGAAGAAGAGTTGCCTACTAAAACTGAGAAGGAATCATTGGAGGTTAAGAGTTCAGTATCGGACAATGATGCAGTATCTTCAGGGACTAAACGAGCTTGTCGATGTCTTATATTGGATGATTGTGACAAAAGGGAAGTTAAAAAGGTGACCGTCTCTTCAGAAGGGTTTAATAATTCTGCAATAGTTGAAGAGCTCACGGGCTGTCGGGCTATCAATGGTGTTGATGAGAGAGATTCAGATACCCTAAACTGTGATGACTGTCAGCCTGATGGGAACACTAAACAGAACAGTGCTGGTTCCTGTATGTCCAAGGAAAAAACAGTAGCAGAAAATGGGAATTCATTTGCCCATTCTTCATTGTTGCTTAATAGCAGCAAGGAGGACAGTGTTGTAGACCATTATGTGCCTTGCACAAGTTCACAAGAACAGGTAAAATTAGAGGACCACAAAATAAATGACTGCTTGCCTGTGGAACGTGCTGATCAGGCATATGAGCCAGCTGTGGGGTCCTTTTCCGAAATCCAGTCATCCTTCTTAAGGGATTCTGAGGAGGAAGTAGATGTGGTGGGAGATAGCAGTGCCTCAAAGGAACAATGTGCTGAAAACACCAATAGCAACCTGAATACCAATCATGGTAGTACATCCATCTCAGGTGAACCTGAACCTCCATCTTCTGTCCTGGAATATGTTTCAGCTCAAATTACATCTATGTCAGAACTTCAAGAACACAGATACATACTGAGAACTTCACCACGAAGGGCTGCCCCTGCCAAAGGTAGCCCCACTAAAAATAACTCTCCTTGTAGAGAAAATGGGCAGGTTGAGGAAAATAATCTTAGTCTTACTGAAAAGAATGTAGCTGCAAGTACTAATAATATCAGTGGCTATCCCATAAACTCTGAAGAAATTACGCAGAATGAAAAAGTGAGAGGTTGTGACTCTGGAGATTATGTGAGTGATGGACTAAGTAAGCCACCCTCTGAGGCTAGGCTCATTGCTGGATATATACCATCTGCCAAAGAGAGTGCCAACCTGCACACTGCAGAAGATGATGAGGAAGAACCTGATGTGTATTACTTTGAATCAGATCATGTGGCATTGAAACACAACAAAGAGTATGTGTAACTATGGTAACCATGAATTCTGCTTTTGTTTCTTAGCCAAAAATCTAATTTTAAAAAATTATCCATATATCTTTAAGTAATTCCACAATTAAGTATTTAATTTCTTAATTGCTCAGCTATTATTAGTTTTCATAAATACTTTAATCTCAATACTCATTTCCCCTATTCCCTCAAAAAGTAACCTTTCATCTATGTAATATGCAGTGTGGTACAGCAATGTGGTTTATATAGTTCTAATAACTTTAGTTTCTAGGAAGAAATTGTTTTTGGATTGTACTTCTGTTGTTTTTCTCCCAGGGAAGTTCCAGAAACCAAGCCAAAAGATTACAGTCTTTAACTAGAAATGTTTTGGTTATCTAACAGTTACAGTACATACAGATTTATTAAATGGTGATACTGCCATACATAGCAGAGTATATAAACAAGTTCTATGGCATACATTTTTAAGGCATTGTGGAAGAGATTTAGCTATATCTATTTCATGTCAATTGACCTGTCACGTTGCTAAATTCTGATGTAACAATTTGAAAACTTATACCAGTGTTGTAATTTACATCATGTTTTCATGTATGGTGACATTATTTTAGTACAGAAAGTATAGAATGATATTTTAATTACCTTTAGAAATATCACTGTTTATTATCAGAACAGTTATTACTAGGTCTGCGGTAGTCACAAATATATACAATCCTCGTTAAGAAAAGGTACTGATTCTTATATAAACAAAGTTTTTATATGGAGAGAATTTGCCCTAAAATGACAGATAAGACCACAACTTTATACCACACAATAATTTCAAGATCCCTTTAAAATTTGCTTGGTTTTTATGTTTTCTTGCTATTTAGTATATTGTCTAGAATTCTCTTCTGAGTATTGAAATACCAAAAATATTAAGTGCAGATGAGCTTTAGTTTGCTTCATATGAACAGACAAACAAAGTTATTGCTAGCAATAAGACTTGACAGAAGCTGTGGTTTCTAGAGCTCACGGCATCCAGTGGCATTATGAGGCGCAGGACACAGATGATTGTCGCTAATCCTGCAGAAGTTTGACTATGTTGTTAGGGCTTTTGGAGTTGCATTATTGCTGTAATGAAATTTCTTCACTATTGGATATAAGTAAATTGCTTTGATTAGAGAAAACTGTCAATTAAAATATACAGTAGTTCAGTTGTGAGGTTTGCACAAATTATTGTTAAAAATGATAATGTACACATACTACAGTGGTATTTTTTTGGCTGCTTTCCTTTTGACAGGTATTGCAGATTGTATACAATTAAATGTACGATAAAGATCAGACAAAAACTGTAAGTGAAAAGTTGATCGCTTTCTCTTTTATTTTATTTTAACAAGGTGACCTCTTTTAATACTTTCCAGAGGAGTAGCCATGTTAGTCTGTGTACAGCAAAAACAACGCGAGTCCTGTGGGACCTTAAAGACTAACAAATTTCTTCGGGCATAAGCTTTTGTGGTCTCCAACCCACTTTGTCAGATGCATGAAGTGGAAACTACAGTTGAGAGGTATATATACATGCCAGGGCAAGTGTTAGCAAAGTCAGTTCAGTTAGGGTCCATGAGGCCCATTTACATCAGTTGATTAGAGGGTGAGAATGTGTGAACAGGGACAGTTACTTTTTGTAATGTGCTAACCGTTCCAAGTCCCTATTCAGGCCTAGTCTGATTGTATCAAGTTTGCAAATCAGTTCCAGCTCTGCAGTTTCAGGCTGAAGTCTACTTTTGAAGTTTTTCTGTTGGAGTATGGCAACTTTCAAGTCTGTTACCGAGTGTCCAGGGAGATTGAAGTGCTCTCCTACTGGTTTATGGATGTTGCCATTTCTGATGTCTGATTTGTGTCCATTTATTCTTTGGCGTAAGGACAGTCCGGTTTGGACAATGTACAGAGGTACATTGTATAATGTACAGAGGTTCCACCTCATGCATCTGATGAAGGGGGTTGGAGCCCACGAAAGCTTATGCCTGAAGAAATTTGTTAGTCTTTAAGGTGCCACAGGACTCTGGTTATTTTAATACTGGTATATCAATATGAGGACAGTTTTTTCTCTCATGTCTGTAACTGCTGATTATTAGGAATAGAATGAGACAGTGGGGAAAATTTTCAGAGGTGGCCTTGGATTTTGGTCTTCCAATTTTAAGCATACACAAAGCCCACATTATTATAGGCAAAATCCACATGTAGACATAAACATTAGATAAAAGTACATTTAATTTCCCTAGTAATTTTCCCTGTCAAATAGGTGCAAACATATCTTCCTATGGCTATTTTGAGGCCACCTGAAAACCTGGATCAATATGTTAACATCTGTATGTATGCAGTTGCTTTCTGAATTTGACTAGTTATTGTTGAGCTTGGCAGTTGCTTTTGATAGCTGCTTTGAGTGGATTTAAAATTAGATATATTTTATAGACTGCTAGCCATTGGTGAATGTTAAGGGATAAATGATTTAGATCAGGGGTGTCAAACATGTGGCCTGCAGGCCAGATATGTAGAGCTCTGCAAATCCGCAGGTATTCGCATTATATCCGTGGATATCCATATCCGCAGATACAATGCGGATATCTGCAGGCAATTGCTTGCGGATGCAGATCAGATACAGATCCACATATTTGCTTTTATGCAGGGCTAGAGCCCTGCAGATATCCCCGGATATCCGCATTATATCGGCATCTGCGGATACGACATGGATATCTGCAGACCATTTCTTGCAGATGCAGATTGGATGCAGATCCACATATTTGTATCTGCGCAGGGCTCTACAGATATGGCCCATGAACCTCTTCCATTTGGCCTGTGGCTGTACTCTGCACTTCCTAACAGAGAGAGAGTGTGGTCTTGTAGAGAGCAGTCTTGCATATACAGCACTCCAAGAGAGTGTAGGCCCTAGGATTTCAATTTATGGTGTATATGGCCCACTTGAAGTACATTTAAGTCAAATCTGGCCCACCGTAGCAACTGTGTTTGACACCCCCTAGAAGTAGAATTTTAAGCAAGTGTTACACAGTTTCTGAAATGTGGAACATTCCATTAGTTATTATACCTAGAAAAGGAGAACCAGCCGTCTTATAAATCCTGGTATAATGAGGCAAGGACTGTGCCCAGTTTCCAGGCAGAAAGCATAGTTCCACTGAAATGCTGTTTAATTTGTGCTTTTTCTTCCTGCAAAGCATGTGCAAATCTAAACTGCCTTGCAATCTGAACTAAGAGGGTGTGAATAGCAGTGTGCTGCACAGTAACTCCCCTGTGTGAAATCTGCGGATGTGAACTTAAAGGTTCTATTTCACACTAATGTAGCCCTGTTTAAAGAGTTTCCATTACAGCTGTTAATTCTCTGGCATATTTTGCCTTGCAGAGTGTGGTGGTCTTCTGTTTAGTAGCTGTGAAACAGCATAAGTGCTCTCTATCTTACAGCAGTTTGTGATTAGCCATGTCTTATGTTGTGGATGAGTTTTGCTTTCCTCATTAGCCTTTTAATTTCTTCTTACAAGTCAATCCAGGCAGCTACTTGAAAGATGACACTTAATATCACTCCATAGATCATCAAAGAGAAGTCAGTGTTTTTTTGATACCCACTTGTACTCTTAAAACAGGGTAACATCTGTAAAACATGCCCAGTTTCTAATGTCCCTAGTGTTCTCATAGATATAAATTGTACATAAATTCATAAACCTAAGTTTCACCTGTGTTTTAGAATGGCTTTATTGTTTGATTTATGCAGTATTATCAGGGATTGTCATTTACTGAACACTTAACTTGTATTGATTTCCTGGTTAATATAAGACATTCCCTACAGTAAGTAATGAAATTCACAATAGTTACAATAATTTAATTTGTAAAATTGTAACACTTACAGTCCTAACTAGAAATATGAAAATATATTAAACTATGATAAGATGTCCAACAAAATCCTTAAGATTTGTTTTCCAGAAAAACAAGGCAATGGTGTATGTATTGTAGCCTTTTAATGTGAAACGATATTGTAATTTGACAGTGTTCATAACATATTTTAATCTGAATACTTCTATGGAAATATGAAACTGCTGTAAGAAAAATAATGCAAAAATGGGAGGACAGTGCAATATTATTAATTAATATCTATGTTGGGTATAATGGTTTCAGCCAGGTTGGGCCTCATGGAACGTACTGTACAGTCTTACAGTAAATGTCAGTTCTTCTTCCAAAGAATGATTCAGAATATTATAAATGGTAATTGTACAGCAGTGTAGACATGCAAATAAACAGCAACAAACTGATCTAGGAGTTTGATATAACGGTAAAATATTAATACTGTTTTTCCTTTTTATTTCATTTATATATTGTTAGTTCAGTCTTTGTTGATTTTGTTTTTATCTTTTGCACAATTTCTGCTTTTAGAAGTGCCTTTCTGAAAAATTCAGTTCTGTATATAATTTAGTTTCCCCATATTTTTCTAGTACAGAATTTTTGCATTTTAATAGTTTTCAAAAGTCTCTTTATTTAGTCGTCTTCTTGAGTCTTAATACTTGCTAATAATATCCCCTTTCTGTAGCTTCTCATTGTTCTCATCAATTTACTTTCTCTAAATTCTCATTGTAACATTTTGGCTACATCAAGGGAGATGTTTATGCTACTGTACTCACTTCAGAACCCTGTTCATACTCAAGAGGTTTCCCAATCAGCAACAGAGTGAAATTGACCTGATTCTTGTCAGAGTCCTGTGGACAACAATTAAACTGGTTAGTTTTACTTGGCTTTAGTTTGGCAAAGCTATGAACAGCTAGAAAGCAAATGGAGCTGTTGTCCACCTGCAATTTCAGCAGGAGGAAGCTGCATTAGTTTAGATGCCATTCATATTTGATGGTAGGTTATTTTTTGCAACCTTTTAATGTCTTTTTAAAGGAAAGTTTCAACTCTGTAGAAGCTGACAGCTCTTACCCAACAAACTTTTTACTAGCTTTGTGTAATTCACTAAAGCCATTTTCAAGTTCTATGGAGGGTTAGGTTAGTATTTTTCAATTTAATCACTGTACCCTCTCCTTTCCTTTTCGTACCTGGACAGTAGGATTCCCTATACATTTCTATTGGTCTTTGACTAATATCTAATTATCTGGCTTTTAGGCATCTGTTAAAATGTTAAAGCGCTTGGGGGATGGATGGGCATAGAAGAGAAGGAGAGATTGATATAAGATAGAAGAGATAAGTGTGATACTGAGGGAGAGGAGGAGAAATGGAATTTTGGAGGAAGAAAGAGAAAATTAAGAGGAGATAGCAATCACAGAGACAGATCAAAGTGTGAAGGGAGCAAAAAAAAGTGCAGTGAAGGTAGGAAGAATAAGGGCTAACTAAAGCAAGAATTTTTTTTAAGTTGCATTTAAAAATATTAAATAGAAAGTTGATTAACATGCTGTAATTACATAAATCAATAAACAATAACCAATACATAACCAATGAACAGTAAACAGTGGATTTATTCCTTTTAATTTCAGGAGATATTGTCTTAGGGCATGGCTGCATCTCTATTTTTCACCCTGACTAATCTGCTTAGTCTTGGAACAAGTCTAAACTATAAACCTAAATTGATCCAAGTTACATTAACATACCTCAGTAATTAAATCGCTTTTGCGTATTCACGCTACGCTCCTTGGGTCAGTGATGCACATCCTCAAACAACCAGCACCTGCATAAATGTAGAGACCAGTGCACTGGGGGTAGGTATCTCACTGTGCAACTTGCCACCATCTAGTACAAGGTGTTTTGGGAAGGGTTTGTAATGCCTCATGGGGGAAGACAAGTCATGCAGAGGTAAGTGGAAACATGGTTTCAGTGTCTCATGATGCAGTTTTCTGCTTCCCATAATGTTTCATGACTCTTTCCAAGAGCTGTATGAGAAACATGGATCCTGCACAGCTTTATACTATTGTGGTGCTCCGGATCCTGTATTATTTGCAGAGTTGCTAGAGGCGCTGTGTAGAACATGATGATTCCATGGAGTTTAATTTGCTTTGGGAGATACCCAATACAAAGTTATTGGCTTTCATGGAGCAACTGCAGATGGTGGAGTGCTGGTTCTGGGCATGAGGAAAAATGCGCTGATTGGTGTGATCAAATTGTTACGCAGGTCTGGGATTACAGAGTGTTCAGATATGCAAGGCCACATTCCTGGAAGTATGTGCAGAGCTCATCCCTGCCCTGCGGCAGAGTGACACCAAAATGAGAGCTGCACTCACAGCAGAGAAGCAAGTGGCAATTGCTGTGTGGAAGTTTGCAATGCCAAATTGCTATCGATCTTTGTCAGGAGTCAATTTGGAGTTGGGAAATCCAGTGTGGAGTTGCTGTGATGCAAGTGTGGAGGGCCATTACTTGTGTTGTGCTACGATGGACTGTGACTGGACGACATGCAAGACACAGTGGATGGTTTTGCAGTAATAGGATTCCCAAACTGCGGTGAGGCAATAGATGGCATGTATATCGCTATTTTGGCACCAGATCACCTTGCCACAGAGTACAGCACACAGAAGGGCTACTTTGCTATGATATTGCAGGAACTGGTGCTGACTCGGGGGTTTACTGACATCAGCATAGGATAGTGAGGGAAAGTGCATATTAAAAACATAGGGCTCTTCAGAAAGCTGCAAGCAAGGACTTTTTTCCCAGACCAGAGTATTACTGTTGAGGATGTTGAAATGCCAGTAGTGATCTTGGGAGATCCAGCCTACTCGACTACCCTGGCTCATGGAGCCATACATTAGTCACCTCAACAGCAGCAAGGAGTGCTTCAACTACAGCAGTGATTCCCAAACCGGGGTGGGGGTGCCTCCCTAGTGGGGTGTGAAGAAAATCCTAGGGGGGCGCGAGGCTGTAAAATTTTCATAGCGAAAAATTTTTGCATTGTGAAAATCTATTTGTGGTTATTTTTAATTGTACAATTACGAATTGAATTTTTGTTAAAAGGGGGTTGGATGATGGGAAAGAAGAAGTGAGGAGGCGTGAGGGTTTCTCAGAAATCAGAAAGGAGGCCTGATGCCGAAAAGTTTGGGAGCCTCTAAACTAGAGGCTCAGCAGGTGCTTAATGACAGTTGAAAGTGCCTTTGGCCATTTGAAGGACTGCTGGAACTGTCTACTCAAGAGATTAGTGCTCAGTGAAGCAATATCCCAGGGCTTATTGCTGTCTGTCGTGTGCTCCATAATATCTGTGAAACAAATGGGGAAGCATTTTGGCTAGGGTGGAGGTGAAAGTGCTGTCTGCTGATTTTGAGCAGCCAGATAACAGGGCTATAAGAGCTCAACAGGGAGCTGTGTGGCTCAGAGGTGTTTTTAAAAAAAAAAAAAAAAAAAAAAAGATTTAGTAGTGAGCCACAGTATTGTGCTCTGAGTGGATGAACCTTGTAAAGAGTGCTCTGCGTGTAGTAACATAACATTGCAATTGCACCTATTGCCATTATCTGTGTATGATATCAGCCCAGGCCGGCCTATGTTGTGAACTAATGAAGATGAATTAAGTTTCCATAAATAGACTTTTATTCCAAACCCATTTTGAAGGGAAAGAACAGTCATTTTCATTTCACAAACACACACACCAACTGTCTCTCTCACAGGTTGGTGTATGTGTGTCTGTAATGCCTGTGCTGTCTCCTGGAGTGAAGTGGTAGTGCAGCACAGATGCACATATCAGGAGATCTGGGAATGTGCCTTTCTATGCTCGCAGAGGGAGGCGACCATGTGTCTGTTGAGCGTGAGGGTCAGCAAGAGTCTCCAGCCTGTCCGTCTGCCTCTTGAGAAGTGCTTGGATCTCCTTGCTACATATCTCTCTCTTTGTCCTGTGCTTTTCTCCCCTCTGCTGTCCCTCTCCAGTCCACCCTTGAGGGTGATCCTCCAAGCCCTGTGCTAGGTATTTGAAGCAGCATAGGCCTGCATGATCTCTTGGAACATGTCATTTCATGTCTTTCTCCTCCTCTGGCTGAGCCAGTCCATTAGTATGGGCGGAGAAACCCTCGTGTCACATTTCCAGCTGTAAAAGATACAGTGTACAAAGATACTATTGTAAGTGTATTCAGAAGAATCATGGAAATTTGGCATACTGAGCTCACGTCCCTTGATCCCCATAAATTAAAAGCACTGCATTCTCACTTCTCCTTGGGATTCATAGAGCACGGCAGCAAGTCCCAGCCGTGCTGAGTATGGCTGGGTGTGGGGAGAAGTTGGGACGAGGGGATAGATTTACATTGGATTGAATTGAATATCAGCACCATTTTTCAAAGGTGGTGCTCCTGATCCTAAGTTTAAAAACCAATGCTTTAGCTGATATCTCACTTCTGAGGGTAAATGAGGCTGAAAGGGACCAGCTCTTGCATGCATCTGTCTATAGACAGCATCCCTATGCTGCTAGCCTGTGTGCTACAGTCCTGCCTACTCAGTAACTGCTGAGTGATGTGGGAGAGTGTCCTACTGAGATAGAAGAAATAAGGCAGCCCTCCCAAAAAATCTTTGGCAGAGAGTTGCAGACTCTCCAGGAAAGTTACCTTGAAATTTCTAGGGAGGATTCACCAGATACCCTGGTGCACATACGCAAACTTTTCTACAGGGCCTCCTTTGCCTAACTACAAGGGAGATGAGACGCAGATAATTTTATCTCTATTGGTTATTTCACTACCTCTTCTCGCATGATTAAAAATGAGTAAATGAGCGGGTGTGTCTCTTCAAGATCAAAGAAAACCGCGTACATAAGAGGTTCCTTCCCCTTCATCAGGCTTGCCCATGCTGGACTGTAGGGACTGGTTTAATTGCTCTGAAGTCAAAAACAGATCTTGGCTCCCTATGCCACTGTATCCCCTGATTGCCTGGTCCTCCTCCTACTCCTCCTCTTCCTTGTCCATCAGCACCTCCTCATTGTTCACTCTGGGGGCTTGACTCTCCCTCCCCTGAAGTATCCTTGTGAGCTAATGGGGTTCTGGGAGCTGGTGATGGGGTCTCCACTGAGGATAGCATGCAGCTCTTTGTAAAAGCAGCAAGTCTGTGGCTCCGCACCAAAAGTGACTGTTAGCTTCCCTTGCCTTCTAGTATTCCTGCAACTCCTTGGCTTTCACTCCGAATTGCTCTAGGTCTCTCTGGTGGCCCTTTTCCCCCCTGCCTTGGGCAATCCACTTTTAGATATCGATATTTCTACAGCTGGATCAGAGCTGTCTGCACAGCCTCTTCTTCCCACAGATCCAGGATATCCAACTTCTCCTGTGTGCCCTGGGCAGGAGTGTGGAGCTGGGATGGTCAGCTGGGCAGTTGCTAGGTGATCTCTGCACACCAAAGAAACAGGAAATGGAATTTCAAAAATTCACAAGGAGGGGAGAGATGTGTTCCTGGCTGCTGCGCAGCGTAGATCGTGACCAGAGTGGCTATAGCAGGCATTCTGGGACACTTCCTGGGGGCCACTCCAGTCAATGTAAGTAAAGCAGTGGGTACGCTGACGCTACATCATCCTAACTACATCGACCTAAGTACTCGCTTGGGGAGGTGGCGTTAAGTAAGCATAGAAAGCAAGTAACATTGATGGGAGTAATGTTTTAGTGGAGATGCTTACAGAGTTCGGGTGACGTCACCTATCCTGCCTTCCATCAATCTAACTAATGTGGCCCACGCCTCTGCTGCTAAATATCAAAGTAAAATTTTTGAAGTCCTGAGTTGCATGGTCTTCTTAAAATATATAAAAGCATATATATTCACGACAGTGCAATATAATTAACAGTCTAAACCAAATTCATTTTACAGGCATTTTTAAAAAGAAAACAGAAATGGTAGCAATATGTGGCATCTACTGATTTGGAAATGCTTAACCAGTTTCAAAGTACATTATTGTAGAATATCTAAATTGGAAAGTGACAAAAAATTAGATCAAAAGATGATCTTTGGAGGTGTCAGAAATACCAGAGATTAAAAGAGATACAACTGCTACAGAACTGCAGTGGTTTTGTAAAGTTTAATTAAGGTAGAAGAAAGGCTTCTGTAGTACACAAAAAATAGCAGAATATTCTGATACTCTGCTAAAGAAACATGAAACTTTTCCATGAAATATTCTTTTGGTTTCTGAAATGGCCTGTCTAATTTGGTGTGTCGTCTCTGGCAGTGGTATCTATTAAATGCTTCAGAGAAGGTGCAAGAAAACACACAATGTACAGGTTCGGAATGTGTATAGAAAGTTTCACCTCGGGTGTTTAGTGTTTGTCTTTAAGTGATGCACACACCTACTGTGGATGCAATTTTGTCAGTATAAAGGTTCCTTATACCAGCACACCTGTTCCCATATGGGAAGGGAAAGAAGTGTAATAGTATAAGGCCTTGTCTACACTTAAAAAATAAGTTGATGTCACATACAGTAGGTTCATTTATAGCCATGACTCTAATTGCAATGGTGAGTAATTGCCACGCTGACCTTCCACCAATCTAAGGGGCAGTGTAGGGAACTGAAAAATAATCTCACTCTCCCAGGCTTTCTGTACCTGTCCTCCCATCTCAGCTGAGAGCCTGTAGAAGCCACTCGGGACGTCTCTCCTTTCCCAGCCGAGACCAGGGAGAAGCTGGCCTGGGCTTCTCTGTTCCCTGCTTCCTGCTGGGGTCAGTCATGTAGTTGACTAGGCTGCCTTGGTGGGGAGCAGGTGGAGAGGCACCCAGGCTTCTTACCCCGGTTCCCAGCCAAGGGTGGAGACCAGCAACTTGGTCTGCTTGGAATTGACAAGAATGCCAGCGCCACGCTGATGTAAGGTGGGGACAGTGTCTACACAACACAGTATTGCACTAAGCCAACAAGTTCTGTACCTCGTGTTGAGGCATTTTTATTTTGTTGAAGGACAGGGGGGGATTGATAGTAGGGTAGGCACCACCTCTGTGTTGTCAAAGTCAAACTCTCTAGTGTAGACCAGACTAAGGCACGTTTTTATACTGGGATAAGTGTCTATGCAATGTGTTGTACCAATAAAACTATTTTGATTTAAAAAAAAAATCATACCCCTAATTACAGTAATTATAATGGTACAAAATCTCTGTGTAATTACTGGTTTGTGCCTGAAACATGGGGGTCGATACTTCATACATTTAATTACAGCTCATGTAATTATGAATATTATTACTAATCTACATTTCCAGTCTGGTTTTGAATTCTGGTCTCATACCTTGCCCATGAAGTCACTAAACTTTTTGCCTCAGTAATCCCTTTTCAGAAGTGATTTCCACAGGTGCTGGTTGATGATGACATTAGTTTGTATTACAATAGTGCCAGTAGCCATTTGAGCTAGGTGTTTATGTGGTGCTTAGAAGTGATTCAGGGGAATTAATACCTTATTAGTTTGTTTCCTTTAAGTTTGATTGGTCTTGCTAGGAAGAGGAAAGTCAATTGAACTTTAACATTCCATTCGTTATTTTATGTGTCTACTATGTCTATTTTATGTCTCTATCTCTCACTCTTTTGTTCTGCAGATACAGTATTCAAGGTGAGGACATACTATTGATTTATATAATGATTCAGCTGCAAAAAATCATTAGGCAAATTTACCAGTCCATGGAGAAAATCTGCTTACCCACCTTTTACCACTATGATTGGTTGGTAATAAAAAGAGAGATTTTTACTCCCGCGCTAAAACAAAACAAAGAAAAAAACCCAACAAAAGTAAAACAGACACTTGAGTAGGTATGTGGAATTTTTCAAGGCTGATAAATGGTGGTACTGTATGTTTTCTTTTATTTTTGTAATACAGTGTAACATTTTGATATTTTAAATTATTGGAACTCATTTTGGAGGGTTTTTTTTAATTGAAAGCATCCACTGTATTTTACAAATAGTTATGAAAAATGCCAACACATTTTCAGTGTTATATTAGTAAATTTTAGGGCCAGAAAAGGACCATTATGATTATCTAGTCTAAGCAGCATAACTCAGGGCATAGAATTTCACCCAGTGGTTCCCTCATCAATAGCTGTATTTTTTAATGCAGCATATCTTTTAGAAAAAGTCTTATCTAGATTTAAAGACTAAGTGATAAAAAATCTACCATATGCTTTGGTAGGCTGTACTAATGGTTATTTATCCTCACTGCTTAAAATGTGTCTGTTATTTCCAGCTTGAATTTGTCTAGCTTTATCTTCCTGCCGCTGCATTTTACTGTGCCTTCTGATTGTGAAGTTTTAATCTAAAGGTTATCCTGACAGATGATCCCTTGCATCAGTACTCATTAAACTGTTCATGACTGGAGGTCATGTCCTATATAACTTAGGCTATGTACACACTACCATTTTTAACGCGCAATAATCCTCTTCCGCATTAATTCTCCCGTGGCTGTTGTTGCGCGAGATCGCGTACACACTATGCTTGCTCTAACGGAACAAAGCCCCCCCCCTTCTGAGCGCAGTCCTCCAGGAAAGCGAAGGGGATTGTGGGTACGTATCCCAGAGTCCCCAGTATCATCTCCCGTGGTGCATTCCGCTACTGACGCTACCCAGCGGTTGCCAATAGCAACGAGCGCGAATTTCAAATTGAAGCAACCTTCTTCTCGGCACTGCCTTTTCAGAATCGACATGGATTCAGCTGTGATCTTGAATGCTGCCTTCAGCATTGTGAACACAGCCCAGATTCTGTTGCGGTTTGCCTTTGGATATGATTCGGAGCATGACACGGATGACTCGGTCTCGGATGATGACAGCATTGAAAACCAAACGGACATTCTGATCAGTTTCGCGGACCAGCAACACAGCCTGAACCGCCGTGTTTGGTCCCTGCAGACGAGCACAGACTGGTGGGAACGAATCGTCCTTCAGCTGTGGGATGATGATCAGTGGCAACAGAACTTTAGAATGCGGAAAGCCACATTTATGGAGCTATGCCAGGAGCTTGCCCCTGCCCTTCGATGCAAGGACACGAGGATGAGACCCGCCATGACCGTGGAGAAGCGTGTGGCTATCGCACTTTGGAAACTGGCGACTCCAGACTGCTACCGCTCGGTCGCAAACCAGTTTGGGGTTGGACGCTCGACCGTTGGAGTGGCACTGTCACAAGTATGCAGAGCCATCAACCGTATTCTGCTAAGAAGGATGGTGACCCTGGGAAACGTGAGGGAGATCATCGCAGGATTTAATGAGTTGGGCTTCCCGAACTGTGGGGGTGCAATAGATGGGACTCACATCCCTATTCTCGCTCCCGACCACCTTGCCTCTGAATACATCAACAGGAAAGGATACTTTTCGATGGTTCTACAGGCACTGGTGGACCACCGTGGTCGCTTTATGGACATTAATGCTGGCTGGTCTGGAAAGGTGCACGATGCACGCATCTTTAGAAACTCTGGACTATTCAGAAGGCTACATGCTGGCACATTTTTTCCAGACGAGAAAATAATTGTGGGCGGTGTAGAGATGCCAGTGGTGATACTTGGGGACCCCGCCTACCCACTGATGCCATGGCTCATGAAGCCGTACACCGGGAAGTTGGATCCTGACAAGGAGCGTTTCAATTACCGGTTAAGTAGATGCAGAATGGTTGTGGAGTGTGCCTTTGGCCGTTTAAAAGCGCGCTGGAGAGCGCTGTATGGCAGGCTAGATCTCCACGAGGACAGGATCCCATTAGTTATTTCGGCTTGCTGTGTTCTTCACAATATATGTGAAAGCCGGGGGGAGAGATTCAGGAACTCTTGGACCACTGAGGCACAACGTCTGGAAAATGCCTACCAGCAACCAGACACGAGGGGTATCCGGGGGGCGCAGCTAAGGGCAGTTCGCATAAGGGATGCGTTAAAAACCCATTTTAGTACTGTTGGTTAAAATTGTACCTTTGAATATAGTTACTAACCATTTCCTATATGTTTCAACTGTTAAAAATTAAGCTTTAGAAATTTTGTGTTTTTCCCCTGTAAACATTCATTGAATCAAAAACCGTTAATGTTAAATTAATGAAACAAATAAAGAAAGTCTGATTAAGTTTAACAAGGATTCAACTTTATTTAATTAACATTGATCAAAACTCGGGTTTGAGGGGAGTAGGGACTAAAGGTGGGTGTAGGTGCGGGACTCAACTACATATGTTGGGGGAGGGGTTCTGTTAGGGTTACACCATGGATGTCCATGGTGGTCTAAAAACTGTCTGGGGGGGGAATGTGGCGTGGATGCACTGAAAGGCATATGAGGCTGATGATGGGGGGTGCGAGCCTGGAGCAGACCGACCATGGTCTTGAGGAGGTTGGTCTGCTCCTGCATGATGCCTATCAGGGCATCCTTCTGCTGCTCTCTCCTCGCACTGCTCTGTCTCCTGTCCTGCCTGCACTGCCTCCTCCATTGCCTTGTCTCCCTCGCAGAAGCCTCATGGAACTGCATGAGCTCCTGGAAGACGTCTTCCTTGCTCCTGCGAGGCCTCCGCCTTATCCTCCTCAGACGCTCAGCTGCAGCTGTAGACTGTCCACCGAAGGTCATTCCTGTTCAGATATGAAAAATGTAGAATGCCGCTATTGTTCTCGCCACGGTCAGGAGCAAATGATGTTGTTCTCCCCACACATTCCTTCAATACACAAGAGGGGACCTATGGGGGGGCGGTAACAGATTTCCCAAAGCTTGGTACGGGTTGCAGAGCTAGTACAACGGAGAGTTGACTATTGCCACACCAAGTTCTGATCCCGTGCCCGAGATGGCTGAAATAGAGGCAGATCTCACACTGCTTAGAGTGCCTCTGCAAGCGAGAATGCATCTCCTTCATGTTGCCGACTTCAAGCCGGGACCTTACGCTGCAGGACTGTGCGCAGCAATGTTGCCCGCAGGAGTGCTTGCGAGTCTGAAAGGAAGAGTGTCCCTGAATGGTGGAGTGCAAAGGAATGCTCTACCATGTAATTTGAAGAGAAGACTCTGGAAATATTTGGATGACGCGTTCAGTGAGTTGAAAGGGAACGACTACTTGGAAATCGAGGCATACATCGATGACGTTTTTAAGTAATGCTAGTAACACCTTTACAGTTCTGTAAGGAACAGAACTGAGGACACCGAAAACAAAAACCCCTTGCAAAAAAACCATGTCTACGCTGAGCTGTAGCACCTAGAATAGAGGACATTGCGAACGGGACTTACCAGAGCTGCCTTCTGATGATTCCTGGGTAGGCGTGGAGAAGGAATCAGTGGAGCTTGTTTCTGGCTGGGTGGAAAATAACTCCTGGCTCCCCGGGTCAGTGGCTCCGTTCTCTCCGTCCTCGTAGTCTTCTTCTTCTGATTCCTCGTCCACAATTGCCTCGTCGCCTTCTGCTTCCTTCTCTGTTTGGGGTGCAGTCTCCGAGGTGTCTACCGTGCAGTTCGGGGTGGTTGTGGGATCGCCGCCCAGGATCGCCTCCAGCTCCTTATAGTACTTGCACGTTGCTGGCGCGGAGCCAGAGCGCCGGTTAGCCTCTCTGGCTCTGTGAAATGTTATCCGCAGCTCCTTCACCTTTGCCCGGCACTGCAGGGTGTCTCGCTCGTACCCCTTTTCGGTCATGGCTTTGGATATTTGACCGAAAATGTCAAAATTCCTCCGGCTGCCACGTAACTGTGACTGCACGGCGGACTCTCCCCAGATGCCGATCAAGTCCATCACCTCTGCTGCTGTCCAGGCTGGAGCTCGTTTGCTGCGGCGCGACGACATTGCGAGCGAAGCACACAGAGGCAGCAGCACCGAACAGCGAGGCAGAAGGGAGAGTGGTGAATTCAAAAATTCGCGGGACAGAAGAGGAGGTCGGGAAAAATGACGTCACGACGATAGAGTACAGGCGGAAGTGCAGAAGGGATGGAATTTGAATTGTGGGCCATTTCCGTTATATTCACATTGCGCGATAAGCGTACACACACTGGCCATCGCGCAACAACTATTCCGCGTTAGCAGCAACCACGCTCGTTTAGGTGGTTTACATTTTGCGCAAAAAGAAGGGACTTAACGCGGAATAACTGTAAGTTGTGTGTGTACGCTCTGTTTGTTATTGCGCATTAAAGGGCTTTATCGCGCAATAACTTTGTAGTGTGTACAAGGCCTTAGATTGTAATTTTATAATATTGGCATAATGCAATACCTAAGGGATTAAGCTGCAATTACTCTTAGAAAAAGAGTATGTGCTTACATACTTTATTCTGGACCCCTTGCTTTTTTGCTTAGTGAAAATCTATATAAATGACCTAGGAGAAACCACAAATTGAACAGCATTCCCATCTCTTGTGATTTTTTTTTTTGTGAGCTGTGGTATTTCACCTGGATTAGTGAATTTTGAGCACTGTCTAGGGAAAAAGTGACTGTCTTTCTCTCCCTCCCACATCGTGAGAAACAGATGGAACCAGGGAACCAGGGCTGCTACAGAGAAAGTAGTCAGAGCTCTCTTCCTCTCCCCAGGAACCAACACCATTTTCACAGGAGGGAAGGGAACAGAGAGAGCCCAGCAGGTCAGGATGGGTGCCTCATCCCCTCATTTTTGCTCAGGGTGGTCCTCCTTCCCCTTCCCTGCCACTTCCTCTGCAACACCAGCCTGGGAAATGGTGTGGTTGTGTATAGGAGTGTATGTGAAGGCCAACAGGCTAAGAATTTGGGGGGGAGAAGCAAAACTAATGTGAACTTGAATTGATGAGAAGACAGCATTGCTGAGCAGGGGGATGAGGAATTGTAGGTGTGAGATCTCCTGCACCATGGACCAAATCAGCTTTCCCAATAAGTTTGAGGGAGTTGGCAACACTAAATTTGACACACATCGTGGAGATGGTGCAGGAGGAGTTTAAAAAATCAAAAGACAGACTAAAATATACAGTAATGTAACAAAAAAAATCTGATGATTTGGGGCTAATTTTGTGATATTTTTTAAGTGGTCTGACTCATGATTTCTGAACTTTTGGGATTGGTGACACAGAAACAATATGTACTATATGTCATTACAGATGCATATGGAAAACTGGAAAAATAATTGGACACTAAATTCTGTGCAAACAAGAGTAAGTGAAATAATCAACATGTCTTGGCAGCTTTAAAATATTAAAAAGGGTTAGACTGCGGAACATGTCCCCCACCATAGAATTAAACATGAGGAAAAGCCCCTTGAAGTTCCAGAGGGGTAGCCGTCCTAGTCTATTTCAGGGGCGGGGGGTGGGGGCGGCGGAGGAACCAGGAGTCTGGTGGCACTTTTAAAGACTAACAAATTTATTGCATAAAGCTTAAGCGATGAATACATTTGTTAGTCTTTAAAAGTGCCACAGGACACCTTGTTTGTCTTCCTATTTCAGTACACCAGATCTCCTTGTTCCTTAATTTACATCCCTCCCAGCAAAGTAAGCTGCCTTGTGTTGACCTAGCTGTTGAAGTATCTTCGTTTAAATTTGGCTCCCCCATGTAAGTGGCTCTCTCACCAATTTATTAACACTGCCTCCCCAAGCAGCATAGATGTAATTAGGATGATACACTGTCAATGTAAACACTGCACTGCTTGTGTCAATTGTTTCTGGTCTTCAGGAGCTGTCCTGCAGTGTCCTACACTTGCAATACAATGGATACAAATGCTCCTGTTAAGGATGTGCACCACCAACACAAGAGTCAAGTGAGCACACACAAGAAATTTAATAATGGCAGTGGCTATATGCTGATGATGTAAGTTAGGATGATATAATTTTGTAAGTGTAGATACGGTCTAAATTTGGAAGGATTAGATTTTTATTGATAAATGTCAGTAAATTTCAATTATACTTTTTGAATCACAAGTCTGTCATTAAATTGTCTGACCATTCCCATTTCCGCAATGTGAAAATGTAACTTTATAAAAATAGAAAAAAGTATCTATCAAAATTAGTTATTAAAAAAATATATTCTGCTAAGCCTACATATCGTACAGGACTTATTTTATATGGGAATCTTATTATTAACTTTTAAAAATATTTAAATTATAGGGAAAAACAAATTATGCATAAGCTTCTCATAGTATATAAACTTTTCATTGTATAATAATCATTTGCTGCTTAACCTTACCTATACTTAGAACATTTAATTTTATATAATATGAATGGTTAAAATAGCAGTCAGTTGTATGTATTGCACAATTTACAAACAATTTGTTTATAAAAATCCAACTAAGTAAAGTAAGATGAAGAATAGAAGCAGAGTTCAGAGCAATGATGTAAAGATGGGGAGGGAAGGAAGTAAAGAGAAAGGAAGGGCAGACAAGGAGGGGCCCAGGCATTTAATGGGATTATGCAGGCAATTCTAGGAAAGTACCCTATAGCTGAGAATTTTTCTTGAATATTTCTGTGATGGTATACAGTTCTGCTCATGATGGTCAAACTTACCATGTCTGTGGTTAGGTTTTCAGTTATTGGTCATTTTTGTAGCACAAGTCTTTTAGCAAACTCGTTCAACTGAGCATTAATCATTTTTAAATTTATTCAGCTTCTAGCAAACATCCATTCCAGTTAACATCCATACATGTTTAGCTTGTAATACAATTTTGTTTGATAGGGAAAAATTAAGTTTGCAATTAATTTCTGCCCAAAACATATGAGTATAGGAGCATTCTGGGAGCATATGGGTTAAGTTAGCAGCTGCTGAATCACAGCACCAACATTATTTGTCTGATTTAGAGGCACCTGTTTTGAAGAGTCAGTTTCCAGTGCATCTTCATACGATTTTCTACTGGATTAATCTTAACCACGATTCCAAGGAACAGTTTAGAACATTGGTTAATTTTCTTCCCCATTGGTTAGTAGACAGTAATTGGAATGGTTGCTTCTCCCATTTCTTTTGGGAATCTGGGTTTAATTCAGTTTTGTTGGCCAAGGGTACATAGTTTGTTGCAGTAGGTCTTGGCAATCTTTGTAGTGTTTGGAGAAATAAGAGCAATTCAGATGTGTCCAGATAGCATTGGCATTGTGGTAAAAAAGATTGGAGATGGCATGTTTAAAAAGTTGTCTATTGCCATTCCTTCTTAGTCTCTAAAATTAACCTCTCTTTTAATATTTTAAGAGGGAGGAAGGTATAATTTTCAATAAATTGACTGATGGTAAAAATCCCTTTCTTAATTCACTCTGAGCAAATGATGGGGGTGATCCGCTATACAGTTTCAAGCTACCCCAGATTGATGCCTTGCTATGTAGAAGTATCAAGTACTTCTGGCTCCAACAATAGTTAGTAATTATTCTGTAGAGAATTGATAGTAATCCAAGTGCAGTGTGCTAGAAAGAGGAAAAGAAGGACCAATTCTGCTTCCAACTGTTGTTAGTCTGGGGCTCTGCAATGCGAGGGAGTTAGCCACTGTGCTGCTTAGCTAAGAATTATTACCTCATGGTAAAGTTTAAGACTGGGAGTCTAAATCCACTTATTTTGATAGGAAGTTGTAATCTATCTGAGGAGATTCTAGGTTTTGATAGGAAGCTGTAATCTATCTGAGGAGATTCTGGGTGTGTTAGTAGCACCTCACAAGAAGGATCTGACTGTTTTGTTGGGTTTGGTAAAATAAAAGGGAAGAATACAGATGGGGAGGGAATTCAGAATGAAACGGATTCTAAGGAGAGTATTCCTTTTGATTGCTTATTTTTCCTCAAAGAGAGAGAGATTGTGCCTGCCAGCTATTTAAATTATTTTCTAGCGATATGATTAAAGGGACTAGATTAATCTTGACTGTTTTTAATTTCTGTAAGGGACAAGATAACTCAGGTTTGTCTGTTGCCATCTAAATGTTCTTGTAGGAGAACCACTTCCAACTTAAATCCAATATGATCCCCATTGCTTCTGAATTACCCCAAATTATCTTGGAACCAGAGAATTTACCAGAGTTATTCATTGTTTGTGGGATATTTGAACTAAACTGATCCAGATTTTTGATAAATAGGACAGGCCTCTGCATACAGAAGGATTTTTGTCTTTTGAGTCCCTGATTTGCTCCCTTGAGTACTTTTGTGTTTGCTAATTAGTAATGCAAACCGTTTTAATGCTAGACCCGACAGGAGGGGACAGCCCTGTCTAGTTTCCTGAAACAGATCAAAGTGTGGGATGTTGTGCAATTTGATAGGATACAAGAGTTGGATTGTAATGTAACAACTTGATTCATAAAATAAAGGATTTTCCTAACTGAAATTTATCTAGGGTATAAAACAAACATTGCAATTATCTTTGTCAAAGGCTTTCTCTGCACTGAGTGAAATGATTGCATGGGAATTTCTAGAGCAGGGGTGTCAAACAAGTGGCCTGCGAACCTCTTCCATCCAGCCCGTGACTGTACTCGGTAGGACCGTGATCTCTCTCCCTAACAGCGAGAGAGTGTGGTTTCACATACCCAGTGCTCTGCAATGCTGAGAAAGTGTCAGGTCTTGCAACATCATGGAGCACTTGGTGTGTGAGACTGTGCTCCGTGAGACCACATTCTCCCCCTAACAGAGGGAGAGGTAGCACAGATCGCAGTTTTACAGGCACAGCACTCTGTGACACCGTGAGAGTGCCATAGTTTTTCAATTTATGGTGTGTACGGCCCATTTGAAGTACATTTAAGTCAAATCTGGCCCGCCATAGCTAATGAGTTTGACACTCTTGTTCTAGAGTGTTCATGGAGTGCCATAACATTAACCAACTGACTTGTGTTTATCTGAACAGTACCTTTCTTAATAAATCCCACCTGACTAGAGTGAACTATATCACTTATTAATTTTTTCAGCCTGCTAGCCAATATGTTTGAAAATATTTTTATATCAATTTTGATTAGAGATGGATTCTGTATATGTTATGCTTTCGTGTACCTTTGCCTGCTTTAAATTGTACAGTAATTAGAGCTTTCATAGAATATTAGGGCTGAAAGGGACTTCATGAGGTCATCTAGTCCATCCTCCAGCTAAAAGCAGGACCACTCCCACTAAACCATCCCAGCCAGGGTTTTGTCTAACTGGGCCAGAAAAGTTGCCAAGGATTGAGATTCCACCACCTCCCTACGGTAACCCATTCCAGTGCTTCACCACCGTCCTAGTGAGAAAGTTTTTCCTAATATCCAGCCTAGACTTCCCCAGCTCTCCTCATAGTAGGAGGACATAAGGAGCCCATAATGGGTCAGATCAATGGTCCATCTAGCCCAGTATCCTGTCTTCCGACAGTAGCCAAGGTGAGGTGCTTCAGAGGGAATAAACAGAGCAGGTAATCATCAAGTGATCCATAGTGTTGTCCATTCCCATTCCTAGCCAATAGCCATTGATGGACCTGTCCTTCATGAACTTTAGTTCTTTCTTGAACCCTGCGATAGTCTTGGCCTTCCCAACATCCCCTGGCAAGGAGTTCCATAGGTTGACTGAGTTGTGTGAAGAAATACTTCCTTTTGTTTGTTTTTAAACCTGCTTCCTATTAATTACATTTGGTGACCCCATAGTTCTTGTATTGAGGAGTAATTAACATTTCCTTATTTCCTTTCTCCATACCTGTAATAATTTTATAAACCTCTGTCATATTTCCCATTATTCATCTCTTTTTCAAGCTGAAAAGTCTGTTTTAGTAATCTCTCCCACATGGAAAGTTTTCTATAACCCAGTCATTTTTATTGCCCGTTTCTCTATCTTTTCCAATTCCAGTACATCTTTTTAGATGGGCCAACCAGATCTGCATGCAGTATTCAATAACTGAGCATATCATGGATTTTTAAAGGACAATATATTTTGTCGTCTTATCTATCCCTTTCCTAATGATTCCTATACTTGGTTATGTACACACTGGCAAGTTCGTTCGAATTAAGGAAGCTTAATTCGAACTAACTAAAGCCATGGATACACTAGGCTTTAATTAGTTCGAATTAAGGGCTTCCTTAATTCGAACTAATAACTTCGAATAGGGTATTAGAAGTAAGGGTTAATTCGACCTAACTAGTTCGAATTAACCAATATGGCCATGTTAATTCGAACTAATTTCTTAGTTCAAACTAACCTGCCCATTGAAATCAATGGAGATCGCTAATTCAAACTAAGCAAGTGCCAGATCAAACTACTTTTTTCTAGTTCGAATTAAGCTAATTCGAACTAACTAAAATTAGTTTGAATTAGTTAATTCGAACTAGCTAATTCGAACTAATTTTAGTAAGTGTAGATATTGCCATTCTGTTAGCTTTTTTGATTGTTGCTGCAAATTGAGTGGATGATTTCAGAGAAGATAACATATCTTTCTTTAAGGCATCTTCATAAATGTATAACAGCGTAGGGGCCAGAATTTCTTTGAAACTTTGATAGAATTCTGTTGATAGGCTGTTACGGTTTGGGGCCTTACCTAGACTCATTTCCTCCCTGGCCCTAATTATTTCCTCTGATTGCAAGGTAGAAGCAGCCTGGCTTGTTGCTATTCTGATATTTGGTGGATGCTAAAAGTTTTTTTATGAAAATTATTCAGTTGTATGGGAACTTTAAATGATCAGTTCGTTTTTATGATCAGGGTTTAGAACAATTGCTAATTGTACACAGAAGGAGGCAGAAAAAATTGCAGAAACAGTACTTCTCAGTGTGAGAGATTTTAGCAGCAGAAGAGCTAACACTTATTCATGGGAGTTATATAGGAACTTGGTTCCCTTAAGTGGAAGTTCTGGTGTCAAGAGGAATATCTTTTATTGGACCTAATTTTGTTGGTGAGAGACATAAGCTTTTCAGCCGTACAGACTGTGTCTCACTAACAGAAGTTGTTCCAGTACAAGATGTTTCCTCATCCATCTTGTCTCTCTTTTTTTCATTATATATTGGAAAATTAGCTGGGTAGTCAAACTAAATTATAAGGCCTTTCAGAGGACAATAGAGTACATTCTGTATTGAACAAAGTGGCTAATTATAGTGGAAAACTGCTGCACAATGAGTTTGAAAAACAACCAAGAGGAGATGCGTAATGTCCATGGTTATGGGATTAAAGCATTCTTATCCACCACATGCCTCTTTTTTCAAACCCAGGTGTAGGCGTGGCAAGCCGTTCAGTTGATCCCTTGTTTGAGCATGGTCAAATATCCTCAGATATTTCAGCCTGAATGTTTTGATATAGACAGCAGCATACATAGTGCCATTCTTTCATTTATTTTATAATTTCATTTTATCATGTTTCACATTTTTCTCAGTTAAAATAATTTAGGTAAGTAACTTGTTTTTTGTAAATAGGCGTATGTAGCTATCAAAGTCTGAGCCTATTTGAGACAATAAAGGCTCACTCTTCTTATTACTGTTGTTACCCTCTTCAAATAAATTAGTTCTTTAACATATTTGACCAGTTTTACATGATTTGACCAGTCATTTTACCAGCTAGTTTTAGACTGGTCAACTGCCCAATGCTAAGTGTAGTGATTTTTAAATATCAAGGTTTGTCTACACAGGAATGCTCAGAGAGATTAATTTTAATTAACTAAAGGTGTGAATTTAAAGCAGATTAGTTAAAATGCATTAAATCCCTATGTGTATGCTCTTATTCAGAATTAGTGTCCTTAATTCAGTTTAGTTTAATTCACATGGGGTTTGTCTGCAGTGTGGCGCAGTGCAGACTAAGAGGATGTGAATAGCAGGGTACACCAAAGTGTTGTCTTCTAACTGCCCGCATGGACACCAGTGACACAAACTAAAAGGTACCAACTGCATGTTAATATAAATCGTCTTTGGAGTGAACTGTCATTTCCACCCCTGTAGTCCACACTGTGGCACAGTGTAAAAGTAGTCTTGGAAAGTGAATTAAACTACACTGAGGCCTTGTACACACTACAAAGTTATTGCGCGATAAAGCCCTTTATCGCGCGATAACAAACAGAGCGTACACACACAACTTACAGTCATTCCGCGTTAAGTCCCTTCTTTTTGCGCAAAATGTAAACCACCTAAACGAGCGTGGTTGCTGCTAATGCGGAATAGTTGTTGCGCGATGGCCCGTGTGTGTACGCTTCTCGCGCAATGTGAATATTCCGGAAATGGCCCACAATTCAAATTCCCTCCCTTCTGCACTTCCGCCTTTACTCTATCGTCGTGACGTCATTTTTCCCGACCTCCTCTTCTGTCCCGCGAATTTTTGAATTCACCACTCTCCCTTCTGCCTCGCTGTTCAGTGCTGCTGCCTCTGTGTGCTTCGCTCGCAATGTCGTCGCGCCGCAGCAAACGAGCTCCAGCCTGGACAGCAGCAGAGGTGATGGACTTGATAGGCATCTGGGGAGAGTCCGCCGTGCAGTCACAGTTACGGGGCAG
This sequence comes from Pelusios castaneus, assembly GCA_007922175.1. Classification (NCBI taxonomy): domain Eukaryota; kingdom Metazoa; phylum Chordata; order Testudines; family Pelomedusidae; genus Pelusios; species Pelusios castaneus. The sequence continues at coordinate 4,656,496 of ML685778.1, forward strand.
CCGGAGGAATTTTGACATTTTCGGTCAAATTTCAAAAGCCATGACCGAAAAGGGGTACGAGCGAGACACCCTGCAGTGACGGGCAAAGGTGAAGGAGCTCAGGATAACATTTCACAGAGCCAGAGAGGCTAACCGGCGCTCTGGCTCCGCGCCAGCAACGTGCAGGTATTATAAGGAGCTGGAGGCGATCCTGGGCGGCAATTCCACAACCACCCCGAACTGCACGGTAGACACCTCGGAGACTGCACCCCAAACAGAGAAGGCAGCAGAAGGCGACGAGGCAATTGTGGACGAGGAATCAGAAGATGAAGACTACGAGGACGGAGAGAACGGAGCCACCGACCCGGGGAGCCAGGAGTTATTTTCCACCCAGCCAGAAACAAGCTCCACTGATTCCTTCTCCACGCCTACCCAGGAATCATCAGAAGGCAGCTCTGGTAAGTCCCGTTCGCAATGTGCTCTATTCTAGCTGCTACAGCTCAGCGTATACATGGTTTTTATGCAAGGGGTTTTTGTTTTCTGTGTCTTCAGTTCTGTACCTTACAGATGTGTAAAGGTGTTACTAGCATTACATAAAAAGGTCATCAATGTATGCCTCGATTTCCAAGTAGTCGTTCCCTTTCAAGTCACTGAACGCGTTATCCAAATATTTCCAGAGTCTTCTCTTGAAATTACATGGTAGAGCGTTCCTTTGCCCTCCACCATTCAGGGACACTCTTCCTTTCATCCTCGCAAGCACTGCTGCAGGTACCATTGCTGCGCACAGTCCTGCAGCGTAAGGTCCCGGCTTGAAGTCGGCAACATGAAGGAGATGCATTCTCGCTTGCAGAGGCACTCTAAGCAGTGTGAGATCTGCCTCTATTTCAGCCATCTCGGGCACGGGATCAGAAGTAGGTGTGGCAATAGTCAACTCTCCGTTGTACTACCTCTGCAACCCGTCCCAAGCTTTGGGAAATTTGTTACCGCCCCCCCATAGGTCCCCACTTGTGTATTGAAGGAATGTGTGGGGAGAACAACATTATTTGCTCCTGACCGTGGCGAGAACAATAGCGGCATTCTACATTTTTCATATCTGAACAGGAATGACCTTCGGTGGACAGTCTACAGCTACAGCTGAGCGTCTGAGGAGGATAAGGCGGAGGCCTCGCAGGAGCAAGGAAGACGTCTTCCAGGAGCTCATGCAGTTCCATGAGGCTTCTGCGAGGGAGACAAGGCAATGGAGGAGGCAGTGTAGGCAGGACAGGAGACAGAGCACTGCGAGGAGAGAGCAGCAGAAGGATGCCCTAATAGGCATCATGCAAGAGCAGACCAACCTCCTCAAGAGCATGGTCGGTCTGCTCCAGGCTCGCACCCCCCATCATCAGCCTCATATGCCTTTCAGTGCATCCACGCCACATTCCCCCCCCAGACAGTTTTTAGACCACCATGGACATCCATGGTGTAATGTTAACAGAACCCCTCCCCCAACATATGTAGTTGAGTCCCGCACCTATACCCACCTTTAGTCCCTACTCCCCTCAAACCCGAGTTTGGATAACTGTTAAATGAATAAAGTTGAAACCTTGTTAAACTTAATCAGACTTTCTTTATTTGTTTCAGTAATTTAACATTAACGGTTTTTGATTTAATGAATGATTAGATGGGAAAAAAGCAAAAGTTTTAGAGCTTATTTTTTAATAGTTGAAAAATGTAGAAAATGGTTACTAATTAGATTCAAAGGTACAATTTTAACCCACAGTACTAAAATGGGTTTTTAACGCATCCCTTATGCGAACTGCCCTTATCTGCGCCCCCCTGATACCCCTCGTGTCTGGTTGCTGGTAGGCATTTTCCAGACGTTGTGCCTCAATGGTCCAAGAGTTCCTGAATCTCTCCCCCCGGCTTTCACATATATTGTGAAGAACACAGCAAGCAGAAATAACTATTGGGATCTTGTCCTCATGAAGATCTAGCCTGCCATACAGCGCTCTCCAGTGCGCTTTTAAACGGCCAAAGGCACACTCCACAACCATTCTACATCTACTTAACCGGTAATTGAAACGCTCCTTGTCAGGATCCAACTTCCCGGTGTACGGCTTCATGAGCCATGGCATCAGTGGGTAGGCGGGGTCCCCAAGTATCACCACTGGCATCTCTACACCGTCCACAATTATTTTCTCGTCTGGAAAAAAGGTGCCCGCATGTAGCCTTCTGAATAGTCCAGAATTTCTAAAGATGCGTGCATCGTGCACCTTTCCAGACCAGCCAGCATTAATGTCCATAAAGCGACCACGGTGGTCCACCAGTGCCTGTAGAACCATTGAAAAGTATCCTTTCCTATTTATGTATTCAGAGGCAAGGTGGTCGGGAGCGAGAATAGGGATGTGAGTCCCATCTATTGCACCCCCACAGTTCGGGAAGCCCAACTCATTAAATCCTGCGATGATCTCCCTCACGTTTCCCAGGGTCACCATCCTTCTTAGCAGAATACGGTTGATGGCTCTGCATACTTGTGACAGTGCCACTCCAACGGTCGAGCGTCCAACCCCAAACTGGTTTGCGACCGAGCGGTAGCAGTCTGGAGTCGCCAGTTTCCAAAGTGCGATAGCCACACGCTTCTCCACGGTCATGGCGGGTCTCATCCTCGTGTCCTTGCATCGAAGGGCAGGGGCAAGCTCCTGGCATAGCTCCATAAATGTGGCTTTCCGCATTCTAAAGTTCTGTTGCCACTGATCATCATCCCACAGCTGAAGGACGATTCGTTCCCACCGGTCTGTGCTCGTCTGCCGGGACCAAACACGGCGGTTCAGGCTGTGTTGCTGGTCCACGAAACTGATCAGAATGTCCGTTTTGTTTTCAATGCTGTCATTATCCGAGACCGAGTCATCCGTGTCATGCTCTGAATCATAGCCAAAGGCAAACTGCAACAGAATCTGGGCTGTGTTCACAATGCTGAAGGCAGCATTCAAGATCACGGCTGAATCCATGGCGATTCAGAAAAGGCAGTGCCGAAAAGAAGGTTGCTTCAATTTGAAATTCGCGCTCGTTGCTATTGGCAACTGCTGGGTAGCGTCGGTAGCGGAATGCACCACGGGAGATGATACTGGGGACTCTGGGATAGGTACCCACAATCCCCTTTGCTTTACTGGAGGACTGCGATCAGAAGGGGGGGGGGGGGGGGGGCTTTGTTCTGTTCGAGCAAGCATGGTGTGTACGCGATCTCGCGCAACAACAGCCACGGGAGAATTAATGCGGAAGAGGATTATTGCGCGTTAAAAATGGTAGTGTGTACATAGCCTGAGTTAAGGACACTTTAATTTTGAGTAAAAAGTATCCATAAAGGGATTGAATGCTGTTTGACTAATCCACTGTAAATTCTCATCTTTAATTAATTTGGATTAACTCTCCTGAGTGTTCCTATGTAGACAAAGCCCTAATTTAGTCTAGTGGATATAAAATGAATAGGCTTTTTTGCTTTTTTGCTTTTTGGTTTGGTTTGGTTTGGGGGTAATGGGGGCATTAAATGGAGATCAAGAACAAGACACCCTTTTCATCTTCTCCTGTCCTATTTACATTCTTGATTTGGATCCACATCTGTTTCTGACTCTGTTTTATCCTCAATGTATTCATTGTGTTTTAGTCTCAGATGTGCCTCAAAAGACTTTGTGCCCTCTGCCATGGTTTCATATTTGCTGTATCATGACAGTCAATGAAAAAAAATTTCAAGCCATACTAGAAATCCAGCAGTACCAACTAAGTGAATTTGAGCTGAAAAAGTACAGCTACTCAGGCGAGAAAATATTGATATGATTAATAAATTTCTGTGGAAAGCCAATCTCCTATTGTTTGGTTTTGGTTAAATTTGGCATTCTATATGCATTAATATTTTTGCAGTAATTTACAGTCCATTAATATAAAGTACTACTCCTTACTTAGCTAGCATCTAATGAGATTTCTTCTGAATCATTATTTTAGGTATCATTAGGTATAGTAGTTGAGGGAGAGGGTGGTGTAAAACCATCTAATCTGTGGTAATTATGCATGAGACTTCTCTTGTGTTGCTTAAGTACCAGTAGATGGCAGTAAAACAAAGATTTAATCTAGTGATGCTAGACAAACTGATATTGATCTTTCATTTAAAATAATTTATCTAAGCACATAGTAGCAAGAAATGACAGACATCAATATTTCAGATCTTGTAAAACTGAAAATTATGATGTTCATTTAGCACCATAGATCCAAAAAATTGATCTAGCACCATAATTCCTTCTGTGTATGTCCAGACTACCACTGAAATGCGGCCACTTTTTGCCATGGAAGTGACATCCAACAGATACACAACATTAGGTAGGGAAGAGAAGAAATTTTTGATGCAAAGGTCACTAGCAGAACCTCTGTCGTCTGAAAGGTGTCAAGGGATGTTCAAGGACAGTTGACAAGATCATTCTTTTTAAGATCTCTTCTGAAAATCGAAACAATAAATTTCAGGGAATTCAGTACCTTGATTTTTATTAAATACAAATTCCAAAGTAATGAAATACTCTGTAACAAGGTCTATATAACAGCTGTGAGTTCTGTTCTCTGCTGGCTTTATAAATAGGCTTAAGAAGGATTATGTTTTTTTAATCAGGAAATGTTGATTTCATTGTACACACACAAACCAAAAAGAAGTATTTCCATCAATAATAATCAATATATACAAATGGACAAAACAAGAAAAATGCTGCTTGAGAACTTCTTAATTAAAGATACTTACTTGTATACTTCGGCATATGATGTGGGCAATTTATGTTTTAGTCGGGGTAGAGTTTTAATTTCTTGAATCTCAACATTACTGTCATTAAATGATTATTGGCTGACCTCCGCTGTTGTCTGATCCCTTCCATAATTTTCCACCACTGTGGAAAAAATAGTTAAAAAATAAACTTCAATATTGTCCATCAAAATTATAAAAATATAAAAATTGAATTTTACCAAGACTACACAAAAGAAAGAATTTTGTAAAATATCTGCGTTTTAAAAAATAATGCATTGCATAGAATTAGATCGAGGATAAAATTGTATTTCAATAAGGGTTCTGGGACCAAGAGGTAACTCCATGTTCAAATGGTAAGAGAAGAAATTATGATTGTCATAGTAATGCAAATGTTTTCAATACCTATGCAATTTATGCCAACAGCAAATAAGTAGTATTTGCTTATACATGAATCTGCTGGATAGACTTGATAAATCCTAAGAGACAGAGTTGGTAATATAGTGTGAAATTTTAAGAGACCAAAGCTCTGGCTACTTCCATTGAATGATTAAATAAGCAAATACAAGGAGGTTGATTGTATTGTGACAGTCTGAGCAATTGTGCTGTCACATGGTGTTGACAAAACTCATTTATTTCCTGCTGATGCTAGAAGCTTAATTTATTTTACTTGAGAGAAGAGCAGACTTGATACAGTCCTTTCCTGATCTCCAATCTAAAACAAGAAATGAAGGTGAAAATGGAGAGGCAAATACAGCAAATCAGGGAAAACTGACAAATTATGGGTCCATAATGGTTTGGGATTTTTTCCTTACATTTTGGGTATGATTTTAGTGTGTCTGATTGACAGCTCTCATGATGGAGTTTATTAACAGTGGAGCCAAATGTGGTTCAAGTACTTCTCCACTGGCCAGTCAGCATGCATGAGCCCAGATCTTGTTGGGGAGACTAATTTTTGAAAGGAAGAAGTTATGGCATCCTTTGTGCAGAATTTGGCACCTCTGAACAAGTACCAAGTTTGCTACTTTTGATCATTTTTGTGGTACGGACATCTGTGCACCAGAGCAAAATTGAGGCACAGAAGTCATTTAACAAATTACTTACCAGACATAGTGGATATTTTTCATCTGCTGCTTTGGAATGGATTTGGACTGATAACCTGTAAGTTAAAAATTCAATGTCCTATCACCTGTTCCTTGAAACATTCAGTTACATGGAACCATTAAGTTTCAAAAGCAACATCTGAAGCTTTGAGAAGTCTTAGGTAAAGTTGCTGGTGCTACCTGAGACCCAAGAAATCTAGTAGAAGCACAATACATGATTGCTGATGTGGAGGAGGATCCATTGCTCAAAAGACCACAAGTGACATCTGTAAAGAAGTTTGCATTTGGATTTGGTTTTTTTGGTTTGTTTTTTAAAAACAAAAATAAATGTAAGAGACTTGTTCTGTTCAGGAAGCAATTGGAAATCAATGTGTTCAAGACTACAGTCCTGATAAGCAGTTGTCATTTCCTAACTCAGTGAGGATAAAATGTGGTCCATTACTGGATACCTGAGGATAAAAATATAATTAGCACAAGACGAATAGAAAGAAATGGATCTCCACAAAAAATAAATGGATCTTGCATCTCAGGAATAACTAGATGCACTAATTTGAGGATTCATTATGGGCAAAAGGAGAGAACATGATTTCCCTAAGAACTTCTTCAGAAAAAAGGTAACATCATACTAATCAACTCCTCCCCATCCCAGTACAATCTCTAGAGATCTAGACCACAGTGTAATGCTTACTTTGTGGGTCAATCAAAAATTGGGGCAACAAACACTGTAATAGGACACTTGAGTAGGGGATTCTGGCCAATTTATATTTATCTTTTAAAAACCTTACTTATTTTTAACAGTCCAGTTTCAGGAAAGTCTTTTATCTGCTCTTAAAGATCACAGAGAACCCTACACTGTTTAGATAGGATCCTAAATTATCTGATAATCAGTTTATTTGGAAAGCTTTCTACAAACTCCAGTGTATGTTGTCTGTGTTCTAACACGGCATTTGTAGGTTAAAACAAATCTTAATTTTACAGACTGGGAGACTTACGTAGCAAACTGCATACATTTTTTGTAATTGCTAATCAGTGAGCGATTTTAGAGATGTTGTTTAGATTAAAACTGTAACATGAGTTAAGTCAATGTCGTATCTAATTAATGTGTCTGAGTGTGAGTTTAATAAAAGTACACTTGTTTAATTGTGTGAGATGGTTCTCTTGTTTTGTAAGGGATCGTTTTGCCTGGTAATTTTCAAAGTTCTAATCAAAGAATTGGTTTAAGACTTCAGTTGGCTCATTTAAAGAAGTTTGAAGTGTTGTTCTGGTGAATCATCAAAGTATGAATTCACCTGGAAGTTTTGAAGTGGTTTGTAAAGACAATGGGCTCTAAATACATAGTTCCTATACTTTTAAGCATTATTTTATGCCTTGTCTTTCCTGGGATTTTGCCTCAGGTTAGTTAACTTGACTTAAGAACATGTTTTCTTCTCCCAGGAAAGACAAGGCCTTTGTCTTGTTGTGAATTAGCACAGGTGCAGAGGCTTACTTGAATTTTAATTTTTTTGTTCTATTCAGAGAGAATCTAGAAAATATATAGTAAAAGTCACTGTATAGTAATAGTTACTATAAGTTACTATAGTATACTATAAAAGTTACTATATGGTAATAGTATGAACCAAATTATTTTGAAAATAGCAACTTAAACTGTATATGCATTTTGCCTGTCCGGCTGGAAAAAAGAATCTAATCTGAAATTTAGGAGTTGCATGCACATTTTAAGAGCACGTTTCATTTAAAAAAAAAATTAAGCTTGTTACTGATTTTTTTTTATATGCAGCCTGTAATTTCCCCTCTTTCAAAGGGATACTTGATTCTCGTATTAAAATACATGGGAGTCCTGCAGCTAAACATGTGTAAGCATATTTGAAAATTGTATTGGATAAAAAACTACTAGACAGATGGCCAGAGGAGTAAATGGTTGTATAATTAAGAAACAGTGTTTCGAAAGTAAAAGGGAAGAAGGTATGATGGTGGTTAGAGAACTTGGTAGTTAAGGAAACATAACTGAACTGCTTGAGTATAACATACACAAAGCATGTGTCTTCCATTTTACAAGGAACTTTTGTATTATATTTGCTTAAGGTACCAGTTCCAAGGATTTTACCTAAAAGGATGAAAACTTGTGTCAATTTCTGAAGTCAGTGTGTGTTGACAGTGGCACTCCTGGAACCATTAGTACAGACACCAAGCAGTTAGGAGATGGGGGGGGGAGGGGGGGAGAAAAAACACAATCACTAGTACTGTTCCAGAGAATAGAAAATATGTAATGTTAAAGATAGCTGCTTTGCATTCTTCCCAAACTGAATTTACTTAGAATCAGTTCACGAAGCCTACCACGAGTGACCCTAATCTTACTCTTTGCTCATTAAACCGCAGAAGTTCCCCTTTATGATATACTACAAGTCAAATCCGTAGGTATGACGTGCAAGGTAACATTATGCTTTGTGACAAGACAGTGATGAGAATCTGTAGCATGGAGTATCATTTTTGTTCAAGAGAGGTAAGATTACTTGCAGGACAGTTCTCACTCACTCACGATGTCTCACTCCAGTATTTATTCTGTTATGAATGCAGCCCAAAGTGGCCAAGAGTTTGATATTTTGATGTTTACAGTGATGTTTTTGTAATATGTTACATACCTAGGTGCCTTGCTGTTGAAGAAATATTTTAGGCAGTAAATCCACCATGAATGCAACACTCTTATTCTTTCTCTCCTTTGTTTTGTAGTCAAGGAACTTGAAATACACTCTATTTTATGAAGACTATACAGCGTTCACAGGACATGTTAGAAGAGAAGGCTCTCTGAGATAGGGAGGGTGCCATGGGATTTGGAGGTAGACAGAAGGAATAGAAACAAGATAAGGGGAGACCAAAAAAGGCAAGGAAAGAGCAATGAAAGCTATGCAGGAAGGTCAGCCCTTGAGAAATAGTTTTCATACTTTGCACTTGACTCTCTACAAAGTGATGCATAAATGTGTCTCAATATAGTATATACACTGTGTTGAAAAAACAAGCACATTTTATATCCTGCATTTCTCCAAAAGGGGATGGGGGCATCAAAGCCCAGTTTAGTTCATTTCTAGGAAAAAGACAGTTTCCATATTTTAATTTTGTTTATTTAGCATGTGACATTAATTTTATGAAATAAAGCACTATCAGAACATAGATGAAATTTTTACTAAAATACTATTTTAAAATACAATTTAATTTCAGGTCTAAAGGATTTGACAGTATTATTTTAAATGTACTTTTTAAGATCTATAATTTACCTAGTAAAGCTCATTCTAGATTTAATCTGTACTAGGCCAAGAATAAAGTGCTCAGTTAATCACTTTTTAATAATAGAAATATAATGCAACTGATTTAGGTTAGGTTTACTTGCCAAGGATGTTAGTGTTTTGAAAGATTGCACTAAGCTACCTATTGTTAGAGTTATTTGTGCTGAAAAAGGTCTATTATCAGTTTTATGCATTTTTAAATATTGAGTTAGGTTCTGTTTAGATAGCTTTAAACAGCTGCAGGGGCTTCAATTTCAATACACTTACTATTTGTTTGGTTAAAAAAATCGACATGGTAGTGAAGCTTGAATTGCCAGCTGCAAGAATTTAAAAAAAAAAAGAAAGAAAAGAAAAATGGGTGTTTTGTCTCCTAATATTTGAACTTCTAGTGTTCGCTCACATTTTCAAGCTTTCCTTTGCATCCATGAAACTTCAAAACTTATGTAAAAAAAAAAAAAAAAAAAGACAGCTGGTTTTCATGTTAGCATAACAAACTTTTCTCACATGAGCTTTGGTGGGTATAATCCCACGTTATCAAGTGCATGAAAGAGAAACTAGTAAATTAGGTGAACATATACATGCAGAGAAGGGTACGTCACAAGGTCACTTCAGTCTTCTTCAGCTAACCAAACAAGTCGTTTTGATTCAAACAAAAGTGTGGAACGATATATAAAAAGATGAGTGTTAAAAGAGGAGAAAATTACGTTTGGTCATGTGTTAGCTATGGAAGCTGAGAATGTCAAAAGAGGGGAAAATTTTCTGTTTTATATGTGCATGTCCTGTCTTCTACACTAGTATTAGAAAAATATTAATCCTTGTGAAAAATGTTGTACTATTTAAAGTCATTTAAATAACTCTTTTTTCCTAAAACATTAACCAGTGTGATTGAACTCAGTGGTTGTTTTGTCTTAGCTTCTTTTTGAAAAGCAGTTGTTTAAACACAGTCTGCAGAAAACGGTTTAAGATATCCCCCCTACCTGCCTGCTGGTTTTTATTAAGGAATGAGAAGGGGAGAAGTTTATTTAAAATTGTATGCAATTGAAACTGTATATTTTGTACCTTGGTTCCCCAAACTTTTGTGCCTGTATGTGTTTTGAAAGTTAAGGATTACTAGTATTAGAGCCACACATAACGGGGTCAGGCTGGTGCAGTTTTTTACACAGTCCTGAAAAGAGACCCTGTGTTACTCAAAACCAAAGCTTATCTCGGGCAGACACAGTGCCGATTGGGCAGTTTTGTAGTAGTTGTGAGGTGAATGCTGGAAGCTAGGTGAAAGGCTAGAGCATTTAGGGTCTAATATAGTGCCTGTGGGAATCTTAGCATTGACATCCATTGGCATTGAATTATGCCCTTAACCACTTGGATCATCTCAGTCTCTTGGGCAAATTCTCCAGGCTTAATATATTAAATTTCATACGTTTGAAATCGAGTAGTCACTGAATTCAAGAAAAACTAGGAGGAGCTTTTGTGAGTCACCTTACTTCTCTCTCTAATCTCTCCCTCCCCAAACTAAACGTGTGCCTTTTCCTGACCCAAAATCTCAAAAAGTTTTTCATGTTTTCCTGTTAATTTAGAGGAGACTAACAGTTGCACCCTATTAATTGCATATTTAATTAGTATTTTGATTTTCAGAATGCATATCACCTGGTTTATACTGATGAATGTTAACAGGTTGCCTTTCCCCCAGTTCCCCTTCCCGCAAAAGAAGATGAAAAATGCCTTATTTTAAATAAGCCCTGTATTTTTCTTGCAGAAGCTGCAGACATGAACCTATGATTTTAGTCATCTTTTCTTGTTTTCTTTTGTTACTGTATGTTTTGTTCTCTTTTTTTTAAGAACTAGGAAGTAAATTACCTTCTGGTATGAGAACTATTTAACATTGCAAAATTCATAACTTTCAAATTAGCAATGCACAAGGATCTGGTGGCAGGAGGTGCCTGTTTTGTTCCTGGCACGTGAAGCGTCTGATTCAGTTCCCATTCTATCCAACGGAAAGGCTCCCATTCACTTCAGTTGGAGTTGGATCCAATCCTCAACACTTGTACTTGACATGTTGTTGTGCTTAACTTCTTATAAGTAAAAGATCAAAAGAAAAAATAATTTATTGAAATAGGTACTGAATTTTGTTCTTAAGGTTTTTCTCTTTAGGTTTAATGTAAGTCAAGTCACATTTTTGGGCCTAGGCAGCAGTTCCCAAGCCGGATTGTGACCCCAGATGGGGTCATACTCTCAGCAAATGGAGGCATTTCAATTCCTAGTGTATGGAGATGCTGTTTTGCTCTGCTCAGCATGATCTTATATGTGCAGTGCTGCCCAGGATCCTGGCAGGAAATACTTCATTAAACTGGCATGCAGCAAAAAGTAGAGGAAGCCCTGGCTTAACCTAATAAAAATTATAATATATGGCCTGGACTACACTAAAAAATTAGATCATCCTAGCTCTGTGGCTCAGAGTTGCATAGGGGCAGCGCCATAGCTGTTTCACTGTAAAAATTGTGGTATAGACATGTTTCACATGTATATGCATCATAAACTATTTACATGCAAAAAGTTACTCAAGTCAGGTGCATAATTGTTTACAGTCTTGGGATCATAGATATACAAAGTACATCCACCATTACACAAGTTAAAAACCTAAATGAATTAAAATAGGCTATGTTTTTACAGGAATAACAGAAAACAATGTGAATTCCCCCTAGTGGGTTTGTTTTGCCAGTTCTCTAACACATTCATAAAACATTGTTTGCATTATTTCTGTGCAGTTTCTGAAAGGGTAAATGAGATGCATGTTAATTTTATCTTTTCTAGAAATGATGGAACTAAACTGATGAATGTGTAAAGGACAAAATCAATAAAGAGAGAAATTTTATTAGCCAGCTCCTATTAGGATATTCCAAACGATGGCAACTATAATATTAATAAAAAGCTACTAAAAGCAGTTCTCTGAATTTTTAAAAGGTTCATATTACAATAACATATAATTTCATCACCACCTTGACTTACAAAAGGCACTTTGTGGGGGAATGTTAACAGCGTCTCTCCTAAGCAATGATATAAGCTGGAAAAGTAACGTGATGTTGAGTCCAGCTTGACAGATGATGTGGAGGTGTAATTTGGACCTGTGTAGTCTTACACATGGCGTTTTCTTAAATATGTTCATTTTGAGTCTGTTTTTGTCTCTTGGTGGTTCTTTGTGAATAACTGCACTGTAGTATTTTCATCTGAAGCTGCTGTGGAATTCTCTTCTTTCCATAGAAGAGTGTCTGTATTGTTTCTCTGCTTTCCTGGTAGTAGACTAACAAGTTAATACTTAATAAAGGAACCATTTGTCATGGGTTGGGGAGTTGTGGAGTGAAGTTTATATTGAAGTAGGAAATAAAAATTAAATCATGGTTTTTATCTTTGTTTTTGTTCTTATGAGCAATGCTCACGGTCACGTGTAGCTATAGGGGACGCTCATGACTTTGCCTTATGTTACCATGATTTCTTGCCATTTTCATGGGGAAAGTGCTAGAATAAGGATTAATATTAAAGGAATGCCTGAATTTTCTGTTTTATTGGTGTACTTTATATTTAACTACTTCAATATCAGTCAAGATGATTTTTGTTTCGGTAAAATACTTTGCTAAACTCTTACAGAAGGTGTACAAGAGATTGCCTGACTTCTTATTAGTAGATAATCATGGCTGGCACTTGGATTTTTTTCCACTGTTTTGCTAGAAAATTTTAGTGAGATGTTTCCCTTTGTCTCTGTAGTTATCAGAGACTGTTACAGACGATTGCTGTACTCGAGGCTCAACGTACTCAAGCAGTTCAAGACCTTGAAAGTTTAGGCAGTCACCAGAGAGAAGCACTGAAAAATCCCATTGGATTTGTGGAAAGACTCCAAAAGAAGGTATACAATAGGCATTTCTTAAGTTTTACAAGAATTTTTTTTATAACAAATAACACATCACCTATAAAAACTAGTGTATTATCTCTGTGTCAATATCAAAAAAGGTTTGTTATATCTCTAGTGAGAGAAAACTATCCTCTCTTCAGGTCTGGTGATTGGTTAAATGTTGATTAAACCTGCAAAATGCAGGTATTTTTGACAATTGTGTTAAGTACACATTTTTTTATAGGCGTATGGAACTCATCCTGTCTTCAATCTTTCAGTGCATGCAGGCTTTCCAAGACTTCTGTGATAAGAAAGCATTTTGTGGTAGGGAATCATGTCAAGAGGTCATGGCCTTTTTCACCAAAGAGATTTAAATGCTCTGAGTTCCATTTTGTGGGAACTTTTAAATGGAGATTGTGAGCAGGAAATGTAGTTCAGAAACTGAAAGCAAAATTAGCTGTAAAAGCATACATGTAAGAAGGAGAGTGCAGGTGATTATATCAAGTTAGTGTGCATGTGTGGAAGAGGAGAACAAATTTCAGTAAAGAAACAGATATTTTCAAATATTTAAAAACAAGTTATAACAATAGTAACAGGGAAAACAAGCTTTTAAAAGCCTTAGTGGTTTCTTGCTGCCTTTCCTTTTTTTTTTAAATGAAAGCAATGATTGACCTAAAGCTGTGACAGCATCACATTGAGCTTCAATGAAGGGGAGATGTTGGTTCTGGGACACTCCCTTTCCATGACTAGTGTAAACTTGGGGCCAGATCCTGAGGCCACTAAAGTTAATGTTTATCTTTCCATTGAGTTCTGTGAGTGTTTGAATTGATTTCTAACCAAGCTGTGATTCACCTGGCATCCAAGCAGTGTGCTCGAGCAAACACATCAGGCAATCGCTGAAAAACATTCATGTCTATTGCAGAGCATTCCATATATTTTCTTCTAATCCAAAAGAATGATGCCGTGTGTATGTGTGAGAGAAAAAGTGAATGAGTGAGTTATGGTTTATTCTAGGAAAAAGTGTTGGGTATTGCCAGCAATTGTATTCCCTGCAGAAGGCAGTAAAATCAATTTAACAGTAAAACCACAGTGTATAACATTCATTTCTATAGTAGTAGACATATAAGTTTACATGGGGATGTGATTAATCAGTTCTTAAACTGGGTTCTTTTTAGTTCTCTTTAATCTACTGTGTTTGCTAACAGGAGGACAGATCTGGGTGTACAATATGTTTTTTTAATATTTAACAAATCAACCAAGATAGACAGCAACAGGATATGGAAGTCAGAAACATTTGGCTGCCAACTATTCAATGTAATTATGAGATTTCATGTACAATAAACCATCATTGACCGTGCCGCTGCATATTTTATATGCCCTGCTGTGTATCACTGTTTGAAAATGCTCTCCCTAGATAAAGAATGTGTGCTGCATGGCACTTAAAAATACAAACTTTGAGTCCTGCTATTAGCTAAAAGCAGATCCAGGATTTCTGTGATTCCATATCCTTTCATTTAGATGCCCAATGACTGCATTAAGCATTGTTTCTCCTTTTTATTCTTTTAGGTTGATATAGGGCTTCCATATCCTCAAAGAGTTGTCCAGCTGCCTGAGATTGCATGGGACCAATATACCACCAGCCTTGGAAACTTTGAGAGAGAATTCAAAAACCGAAAACGCAACAGTAGGAGAGCGAAGTTGATTTTTGATAAAGGTAAGAGGAAAAACTAAGTGTATGTTATAGGAGAAATTAACCTGCTGTGTTTGGTTTAATAACTCTTCACGTTGCTTTTAGTAGGTTTGCCTGCAAGACCAAAAAGCCCTTTGGATTCCAAGAAGGATGGAGAGTCCATATCATACTCTGTGTTGCCTTTAAGTGATGGTCCAGAAGGTTCTACAAACAACCGCCCACAGGTAAACATTTTAAAAAAGAAAGTAGGCAAAATTTTACAAAATAGTAACTTTGAAAATGAATTACTTAATAATACTAAATTATGTGGGCAGTGTTAAAATTGTAATAATAAGTTTAATGCATTGGTTTCCAAATGTTCAAATATTCAGTCATCAGAACACTTGGTGATGTCATCGTTTCATGTGACCAACTCAAATACCTTTTTTCTGTCCTCTACCAAAAGAATGCTTTCATGTATGTTTTTCTTTTTACTTGGGTGGAAAAAGGGTTAAAGTCAAGTTATCCTAACTTTTTTTCTAAAGTCCTATTCCATGTTATATACTGTATTTAAGCAGATGATAAGAGGGCGACTTTGCGATGAGACCAAACCCGAAACTTTTAACCAGCTGTGGACTGTAGAAGAACAGGTAATGGGAAACCATAGCTAGCTTGTAGACCATTTTGTAACCGTACAGTGATGTTCAACAAAACAAACTCAAATTGTGTAGTAATGTTTGATGCACATAACACTTTGGAATCGAAGTTAACGTATGTATTTATTCATTTTTTGCACCTGTTTGATTTTTTTTTTAAGTGACAAGCCATGCCTCTTCTAGATAAGGTGTATTAATGTTTATGATCTTGTCTTGTGCTTGGTTTAGAAAAAACTTGAACAGTTACTCCTGAAGTACCCACCAGAGGAAGTAGAATCCCGACGGTGGCAGAAGATAGCTGACGAACTGGGAAATCGAACTGCAAAACAGGTAATGGGGAATTCTCTTGTAGAAGTAACCTTCTCTCTCTTGTTGCTTCGTAGACATTCCAGGAAGTACTCCTGGGGGAGGTGTCAGGTGCTCTTCTGCATAGTTTCTTCCACAATGGAATTCTTATGTGAGATTTGCATTGCAAAAGTCAGGTCAATATAGAGACAGGAATTTTTTTAAATTGTAATATGCTTTTTGATAGAAGAATTGATTGCTCTTGGGAGAATGAAGCTAACCAGCAGATTCTATGATTGCTTTAATGGCTATGCCATGGAACTACTGACCATCTTTTACTTCATCCTGAGATGTTGACACAGATATAAAATGAAGCTACCCACATTCCATTTGGAGATTTAAAAAAATCATAGTAAATTTAAAAAAATCAGGAAATTTATCAAGTCTTCAGATCCAACCTGTTAATCTTAATGTTTTGATGAAAAATCTAATCAATCATCAAAAACCAGGGCTGCAGCATTAATTACATCTCTACTATGGGATCTGACCATAACAAACCTAAGGCTCTCTATTAGGACTCTTAAATGTGAAATTGTATGAAATTTTAATAAGGGCCCGCATACCATGATTAAGCCATCAGGTCTAATTTTTGTCCCTTAGACTGTTCCTTGACAATGAGCCTGTGACATTGTTTACGAAGTACAGCAACACTGATTGCTCAGAGACTCGTTTACTGTCAATGCATAATATCTACTGTTATCTTTCCAGCAGAAAGAGACAGTGTGAGGGCAGGGTCGTCTTCAGCACTGTGGAATGGGCAAATATGTTAATGTTCTCAGACAGTGGACCAGATCAGACACGGTTTTTGATGCTGTTTCTAGATGAATAATTTAATTGCTGTGCTCCACCTCCAGTTTTTTCCTTTGCAGAAGAATAACCTCACCATTTGCCTTCCTAAACTTCATATAACACTTGTAAATGTCATCTTTCTCTGAGCTTTGCATATTTCTGTAACACTTCAGGCAAACATTAGATTTTTAGTTTTTAATCCATTTTTACCCATTTTTAGTGGGTATTGGGATTCTTTATTTAAAAGTCATACAGTACTTTCTTATTCATTCAGCTAACATTTTATTAACTTTCTATTTTGCTTCTTCTAGGTTGCCAGCAGGGTGCAAAAGTATTTTATAAAACTGACTAAAGCTGGTATTCCAGTACCAGGCAGAACTCCAAACCTGTATTTATACTCCAAAAAGGTAAGACTGTTTTATAGTAGAAGGTTTCATATTTGTATGTGCATTTACCTGCAAATTTTTTTTTGAAAATACTTATTCCTTTAGCAGAATCTTTATTGGTGATGAAGTGTCACCCAGGAGGACACAGCCTTCAGATCCCAGGTTGAGTTTGCAAGGCTGGCAGGTTTGTTTATCCCTCTCCCCCCTCCAACACATCCACATGTAAACTAAGAAAATTTGATCTAGTGGTCATTGAAAGACATAAAAAACCCATGGAATCCTAGCAGTGGCATTTTCACAGTCACCCTTTCAGAGAAGAACAGAACTTTATACCTGTAAAAATTAAAAAACACAGAATATGAGTCAGTTTAAAAATGGGTATATTTAAACTACCACAGTCATAGAGTTAAGCCTGAAGCTTCATGCTTTACTCAGGCCTGCAGCTCCTCTACGATGTAAAATCACCCACAGTTATTGTACATCATATTTTGTTCACGAAGAATTTATGTAGGGAAAGTAATCTCCTTTCACCCAACCCGTCCCCCTAAAATACACTAAAATATTCTTCTTGCTCTTGAAATGGTAGAGAAAAGAGTAAGAATACAAGGGTAAAGTTCATGAGCTTTCCGCGCATTCTTCCTAGGAAAAGAAGAGAAACTCGAATATATATTTAAAACAGTTATATAGATAGATGTTTGTGTGCGATGGTGTTTTAGCCATGTTGGTCCCAGGATATTAGAGAGGCAAGGTGAATGAGGTGATATCTTTTATTGGGCTAACTTCTGTTGGTGAGAAATGTTCCATTTCACAGACCTGAAGAAGAGTTCTGTATAAATTCAAAAGCTTGCATCTCTCACCAACAGAAGTTGGTCCAATAAAAGATATTACCTTAGCCAACTTGTCTCTCTAATATGAATGCTATAAGATGCTGTTGTGATGGTCAGAGGATGTTAAGTGATTTACTCACGTTTATACTGGTAATCTAGAACACCCATCTTCCTGTCCTGCTGCTTACCATTTTGACTTCATTATACATATTTAAAACTTAATTCTAAAGATCAGCATTCTTTTGTCTATTTACATCTAATTAATATGTCAGTTGGCCTGAAGACAGACACAGTGGATTTTTCCCTTCTTTACACAATGCACTGTCAAACATGTGGACCTCATTACCATGAGATATTGTGATGGCCAAAAGTATTACTGGGTTCAGTAAAGAATTAGAGCAGGGGTCCTCAAACTTTTTAAACAGGGGGCCAGTTCACGGTCCC
>ML685778.1:4675004-4818446 GCA_007922175.1 Pelusios castaneus
TCCGTCCGGGCTGCATGGGGGTTGTGACGGCCGCTGCACGGCCACGCTCCCACGCAGCTTAAAGGGAACACTGCCCTCCCCCCCGCCCCCCCCCCCCCCCCGCGGCCCTCCCCAGCTCCCCACGAAGTCCCCACTCCTGCCGTGCATAGTCCCCTCCACCACTACCCAGCCCCCACCCAGGCCCCTTGTCCCCCCCCGCCCCTCTAACCCGGCCACTCTCCTTGTCCCTTCACCCCTCTCCAGGCCTCCCTCCAGCGCCCCCTTACCTGGCCGGAGGCCCGCAACTACAGGGGTCACCGGCAGAGCTGCTTCAGGGCCAGGCCGCTCCCACCCTGAGCACGCTGTATCTGAGCATGCTCAGGGCAGGAGATTTGAATCTCCCCAGCCCGGTCACAGCAGGAGTCTGTGCAGCTGGGAGGGAACACTGGCGGGGATCGAACGTGGCCCCGGCAGGGAAGAGCAGACCCCGGCAATGGAGACCGATTCTGGCCCCGTGCCGGGAGGCCGACGCTGTCGGCAGAGCGGGGCGGGGTCGGCTCTGGGCCAGGAAGTCGAGGCGGCCGGCGGGTGGGAGACCGGCAGCCTGCCCTGGCCGCAGCCACCCCGCTGCCCCAGACGCATGGGGCAGGCCGCAGCAGGGGCGGGGGCCGGGTAAATAACCTTGGCGGGCCGTATCCGGCCCGCGGGCCGTAGTTTGAGGACCCCTGAATTAGAGAAATTCCAGGAGGATAGGTCCATCAATAGCTTTTAGCCAAAATGGTCAAGGTAGTAACCCTATGGTTTGGGTGTCATTAAATCTCAGCCTTCTGGAAGCTGGGATTGTGCAATGAGATGAATCACTTAATAATTGTCCTTTTCTGTTCCTTCCCATCTGGTACCAGCCATTGTCAAGATAGAATGCTGGATTAGATGAACCACTGGTCTAATTCAATATGGCCATTCCTATGTTCATATGTAAATGTAGACATTTAATGGATACCAAAAAGACCCAGTAAAAGCAATTTTTTTCTATGACATTACAATCAGTGGCTATGATTCTGCAAAGACTTGTGCAGATGTTTTAATTTATGTACAAGGATGCCTGTTATCTTCAGTTGGGACTCTACTTATTTGTGTATTAATGATAATTTAACCATCTTATTAATTAGGATTGCTGCTTGAACTTTTCAACTTTATGCCAATGTTTTTAAAATGTATGGAATGTCTTTGTTGCATGGGAAGAAAAATGTTTTCAAGCTAGATAAAAATCAGAAGCACCTAATTTTGCTTTCGTATTATTGAAAGATTTCTTTCCTCATCACACAAAAATGTTAACTGCTTAAGCTTTTGCCCTAGACCAGTGATGGCGAACCTTTTAGAGACCGAGTGCCCAAACTGCAACCCAAAACCCACTTATTTATCGCAAAGTGCCAATACTGAGGTTTTAGTTAGAAAAAACAACTGCCATAGGTTGTTGAACCCTGGGCGTGCGTGCCACCAGACAGGGCGCCGAGTGCCACCTCTGGCACGCGTGCCATAGGTTCGCCACCACTGCCCTAGACTGTATCAGACCTCAGCAAGAAGGCAGGTTATGTTATTGCTGGGAGCATTACAGTGGATGGGAAGTTGTGGTTAAAGCCATGGGCTGGGATAGTGGTGGTAATAATACTTTTACATAGAGCTTTTCATTAGTAGATCTCAAAATGTTTTACACTATCCACACTTTACAGATGGAGAAACTGACACAAGAGCTCAGACTTGCTCAAGTCCACTTAGCAAATTGGCCAGTGGCAGAATCAGGAATGGTCTCTTGAGCCAAGGCTCACTCGTCAGTAGGCCCAAGTGCCTCTTTTCAATTTTTGGCTCTGGCACAATGTTTCTGTGTGACAGTGTCACTTCATCTCTCTGTGCCTCAGAGCCCCATCTGTAAAATAGGCATTATTCTACTTCCCCTCTTTCACTTTTATCTGTCTATTTATTTAAATTGAAAGCTCTTCAGAGCAGGGACTGTTTCTTACTAGGTGTTTATCTAAAATAGGAGTTTATCACAGTGTTTATGTGCACTGAACGGTAATAAAAAACAATCTCCAAGGTGCAATGTGTTAGTCTCTCAAATAAACACTTGCACTCGGCTAAGACATGGATACAGTGCGAAATGTTGTGGGAAAGATAATAAATCACATATAAAATTATAAAAATGTTGTGTACAGATATTATTGATAGGAATTTCTTACTATAAAAATAGTTTCTGAGGAATCTCATTTGAACATTATTTTTCCACTACAGTCATCAAGTAGGCGGCAGCACCCCCTAAATAAGCATCTCTTCAAACCTTCAACTTTTATGACATCCCATGAACCTCCCGTTTATATGGATGAGGATGATGATAGATCCAGTTTTCAGAGCCATATGGATGCAGCAGCGGAGGAGGAAGTATCTGTATGTCATTTAAACCAATTGCAGAATGTCGTACTCACTGTTTAACGTGACTCTGTGTAGTTAACAATATTTAGAAACATTCCGAAGGCATGGCTTTGTTAGTCTAGTTCAGAAAAGCAAACTAGGAGTCTAGTGGCACTTTTAAAGACTAACAAATTTATTTATCACATGAGGTGTCTGTCTGACGAAGTGGGATTTTCTCCCAGGAGAGCTCATGCAATGAATAAATTTGTTATTTAATTTGTTATTTGTTATTTAAATATGTGCAAAACTCAAAGGCTTCCCTATCCAGGGAAGCCGACCACGGCTGTTGCAGAATAAGCTATACCAGCCAATTTCCCCTGTGTAGACAAGGCATGAGCCTTAACTGTGGAGCAGCAACTTGTGCCGTCAGAGTAAATATATATCAACACTTTCCACTATTTCCGGCAGTGCCCCAATTCATTTGTTAATTTAATTTTATTTGTTATTTAATTGTTATTTGTTGTTTAGTTTTTAGAAGTGCCACAAGACTCAATATTTGGAAAAAGTATCCTTGCCCAAATCAGAATTATCAAATGTGTATTCATCTGTTGTGAATTCAGTTGCATAAACCAGGTGGAGCAGGAGATTGAATTCTATTACCTCCTTAAGACAAGAGACAAGTACAGAAAATTCAAAAAAAGAAACAAAACAAAGATACCATGGAGGAGTGGGACATTTTCTGAAAACTAGTACTTGCATGTTCTCATCTTCAGAAAGTGTTCAGTCACTTACTGTAAATTATTCTGAAAACCATAGAGAGTATTTAGACATATTTCTGCATGTCATAGCAAAAGGCTAAATCCTTTTATCATTCTTTGGTATAATTGCATCCCATACTATTTATGGCTCTTTGTCTTGACTTAGTGACTAGACTCATGGAGGTTAGATGCAGAAGTCCTCACAGACAACCCAACGAACAATATCATTACATAATCAGTTGACTAGGTTTGTGGGCTTATAATATAAAAATCTTTTCATACTTCTATATGCAGTACAGTATGTAGGGAATAAATCCTACTGCTGAACATGATGTGCTAGATTCTCCGCTTGTGTAAAATCAGCATGACTCTATTGAAGTCAGACAGAAGGATCTGATCTGCTGAATTTATCTCTGTTAGAATGGGGCGTCTTCATCACTCACAAGCCTCATAGCTTAACAGAAGGTAATAAGGTCATCCAGTTACAGAGCAGTTCAGTTTTCCTCAGCGACTTTAAGAGCTGTATTGCATTTTTCCTTCTAAAATTTTTAGTTGCCACTGGATCCATTGTTCAGTCCTAGTCATGTCTGTCTTCTGACATACTCTGTCTTCTCCTTGTGACTGTATTTCTGAGCTCTCTGGCCTTCATCTCTCCCCTATCTCCTACCAGTATATCTGATAACTTACTACTTTTTCATATGAATCTTAAAAGAGGTGAAAAAGTGTGTGTGTGTGTGTGTGTGTGTGTGTGTGTGTGTGTGTGTTAAATTAGATGTTAACATTTGGATCTCTTTATTTTAACAAATGTATCTGGAATCAGTTACACTTTCCTTCTGTATTTATATATTTTTCATACTGTGTTGTATATATAGATTTTTTTTTGCCATGACTGCTTACATTCTCCCCATGATGCCACAATTGTAATTGGTTTAGGGAGCCCGTATTTCAACACCAGTATTTCTTTTCAGTTTTGCTATTAGTTGCTTTTGTTTTGTTTTTATTTTTTGCAGAGAGAATGGCGGACTATGTCCTGTTTTGGGAAGCTTGGTGTAACTGTTTCTTTCTTCACTAGTGCAGCATTTCCAGATCCATGTTTTTCGTGTTTGTAGTAATGTAGACAGACAGATGAGGTCAGCTACCAGAAAGACTCTGTTGTCAGTGCAAAATGACAGTATTAGGAAAGCAAAAATATCATGCCCCCCTGACAAAATGCGTATATTGAACTGAATGTCAGTATTCAAAGCAGGGTATGTCCAGAGTATGTCTACACTGCAGTTAAACACCCCCTAACTTGTGTCAGCTAACTGGGGTTTGAGGGGCACAGGCTGCTGGGCCATGTAGACATCTGGACTCAGCCTGGAACACAGGCTATGGACCCTCTCCTGTCGCAGAATTCCAGAGCGTGGACTCCAGCCTGAGCTCGAACATCTGCACCACAGATTTACAGCCCTCTTACCCACGCTCCATGAGACCGAGTCATCTGACACAGACCAGTTGCAGGTGTTTAACTGCAGTGTAGACATACCTTGGTGGTAGTTGCATCATCGCAGAATGATTTTGTCAGGCGCTGCAGGACGTAGTGGGAAGTGTTGATGTATATTTACTCTGAAGGCACCAGTTGCTGCTCCACCGTCTAGCTCATGCCTTGTCTACACAGGGGAAATTGGCCGGTATAGCTTATTCTGCAATAGCCGTGGTCGGCTTCCCTGTATAGGCAAGCCATTGAGTTTTGCACATAAAGCAGAGATTCAGCCACTTCTTTATATATGGAAAATACAGCATTTCATTCCCAAAATTTTATAACACTTCTAAGTAAGTGCATTCATTAGTTTGAGTTAAAATGAATTAAAAATGGGTCCTTTCAGAAAGTTAGCAGTTCGTGTCAAACTTTGTTCCTCCTTAATGATCTTAGTAAATAAATAACACAAACTCTTCAAAGTTCAACAGAGTCTTGTGGCACTTTTAAAGACTAACAGACACGGCTACCCCTTTGGAATTTCTTCAAAGTTCAATATACTTAAAACTCACTGCAGTCTTGTGCACAGATTATATTTGGAGAATATATTATTCTTCATTACTGAATGTTCCTCCTTCAAGAGGGGTTGAAAAATATTTTAATACAGAGAGTTCAACAAAGAACAAAAGAACTGCTGTCTCCCATTGCTGTCAATGGGACCGAAGCTACAGCTACCGTCAACTGGATGGGTATTTTGAGAAAGAGACCTCAGTGGAACTGTGTGCGCATTCTGTTAGCATGGGAGGCACTGTCTTTCCTGAGGTATCTGGGCACCTAAGAAAAATTAGAGATGGTTGCTATTTTAAAATGAGAGAACAAGTGGTTTTCCTTGAGATTCTGTTAAGGCGATTTATGCAACAGATTTTGATGTCAGATAAACTTTCATTTTCAGTGAACAAATTATTACACACAAATTAATGTATATTTCTTAAATAAAATAAGGAAGTAAAATTAGGAGGCATAATCTAACTCGTATGTCAGCTATAATCCTTATAGACGATACCTATCTGTAACGCACTGCTGGTTCAGTACAAACAATAATACAAAAAATATAAATTAACAATAGTTTTCTTTTGAGTATGTCTTTTTCCCCAAATATTTACAGGTCTCTTATGTAGTATATTTTGTCAATATTTTCCAGAAAGAAATTTGATCATACATCTCAGTTGTGATATCCTCAAAGCAAAAATTTTCTTTTTTGAACAGGATGAGGAAAGTATCCCGATAGCATATCGAGAGTTACCTGAATACAAAGAACTGCTAGGGTTAAAAAAGCTGAAGAAGCAAAAACTCCAGCAGATGCACGCAGAAAGTGGATTTGTGCAGCATGTGGGATTCAAGGTAAGATATACTGGGGTCATGGTGGTGTTTGGTTGAGTGTGAGCATTTTTTAAGACTAACAGGAAGTGGATTTCCTTAGAAAAAGGAAACTTTCTTTTCAGGGTAATAGATATGTAAGAAAAAAGAATTATGGAAATATGTAATATAATGCAGGGGTTTGTCTTAGAAATATACAAAACACAATAAAGCTTCTTGAAAAGAAAATTAAATGGGTACAGCTATTTGCACCGGTTTGTCAACCCATCTTTGAGTCTAATTTCTTTTGGAGTACTAGCAACATTGAACATTGTGTGTGAAACTAATCCCAGTTAATAGCAGCAAAGTTTCCCGGTCACTTAAGAAGTTAGTCTTTCAAGAGTTCGTCCTTTTAAAGGAAGAAAAGCCAGAGATGTGGAATGAGGATGTTGGTAGATCAATGGACCGTGTACTGAGGCTAGCTCAGAAGCATCTGGGGCAGTTGCAGGCAATACCTGAAGGAAGGATTCAAGTAAGGAAATAAAATAACGTTGCTATGAGATGAATGGGAAAAAAAAAGTATTTTTACACTTACATAACAGAGACATGCTGTCCCCAGCACCATCCATTTCTAGGCAGCATTGAAAGGGTAGAGAATCCCTTGGGATACCTGTCATTGTTTGAAAGGATTTTCAGTAATTACAGCAACCTTCTTTTTAGCTGTTCCCAGTGTATGGAGTCTTGCAGGAATTGCCTTGACTCCTTAAAGGTGAGAAAGGACTTACTGGGATTTTTGGTAGTTGCCATTTCTGTGAGAGTGCAAGGTCATTCAGCCCAAGGAGACTGATGTCCACTTGAAACCTGAGACTGTCAGGCCAGTAACATACCTATGCTGACAGAACTAAGTCATGGTATTAGAAAGCCAAGGCTTTTTGAAAGGAATTCTATTATTGTAGTTCAGACTATAAAGTGTGGACTTGCAGCAGGAATATTGTAGTACTAGCTATGAAATGAGTTACTCATTTGGTACTTTAATGTACGACATTGAATATGTTATTAAGGTTGCAAAGTCAAGCCCTCGCGTTAGGAATTGGCAGAATTAAGGTCATCTTTGTGACCTTAATTTGGCCCCCTTGTGGGAATGCATGATGATACAGCATTTAAGTACATGAGCACATGCAGTATTTTTCCACTGGACTGCTAGGTCATCCTTCATTCTGTGCACCATGCTCACTTAATGAATAGCATATTCAATAATTGGTTTTTTCCCTCTCATTGTTAAAAGTACGGCTCCTTGCCTCATTTACTGTATATTATTCAAATGCTGCTCTGAATCCAGAATTATTTATTTCCTCATGGGGTTTTCTGTGATGCCCATTACTATACTACTGAATGCTTCACAAACATTAATTATCTTCACAACAAGCCTGTAAGGGGAGGCTGGCATTCTATTTTACAAATGAGGAATTGAGGCATGGAGAAATTAAGGTCAAAAGTTCCCACCAGCATTGGGTGCTCAGTAGGAGATAAATAGATCCTCATTTTTCAGAGTAGTTAGCGTTGTATAACAGCTCCCGTTGATTTCATTTGCAACTATGAGTGCTCAATATTTCTGCAGTTTGGATCCATGAGTCTCAAATTAGATATCCTAAGGTTCCTCCAAATGAAGAACGCACAATTGGTGACCACCTATGAAAAGTTTCAGTGATTTGTTTAGCATCACTTATAACTTTGTGGCAGAGGCAGGGATAGAGTCCAGTTCTCCAGGATATCATTCAACTGCTTTAACTGTGAGACCATACTTTCTTTCCTTCCAATCCTCTGCTTCTTCACCATACTTGTTCCAACTTCTGCAGCAAATGAAGCAGCGGTCCTCGAGACAGCAGCTTCCTTTACCGTACAACCCCAATTCATCTCCAGAGTAGGTCCACCCTATGTGCTGAATGATAGCAGCGATAGGGTGTAATCCTCAATGTAAGTCTCACAGTAGAGAGGGATAAGATAATTGGCCAGTGGTTTTCACAGTGATTTGCTGCCAGTGCAAGAATGGTGAAACTTCGGAATCTTGTTACGTTCCAGTCTTTGGTGGGGAGTGTGCTTTAATCTCCTTGACTGACCAGTCCTTGCCTGCCCCCAGACCAGTCTTACCCAACTAGTCACAGTTTCTTTCCTCCCCACTTTCTGTCCTAGTTTTAGCAGACTTCTTGTCCCAGTCTCCTCTTTTCTCTCCCCCAAGTCAGCTTTTGTCCCCTCTGCATTCAAAATTGGCACTTCACATTGCGTGGGTCCCTAGGGGTGGGGGGTCGTCACTGAGAGCGCAAAAAAGACAGACTCCTTCCTTTAGTTCCAGTACATAGACCAGAGCAGCTGGGGACATTGATCACGGAAGGTTCATCTTCACCCTTGTAGCCTTGGACTGGAGCATGCTCAGTCACTCGGTAGGGATGGTTCATGTACTTTGATCAGCAGTAGGAGGAACTGTGAAAGGCTTGAGCATGTTCAGTGAGGAAGGAATCTTCAGAGATTTAACTGGTAATGGAAGAAGTCTCTAACGTGTGAACTGTGAATGCTCCAACACTTACAACATGGACAAATTTGGCTGGATTTTTCCTGGGGATAGCAAAAGGCAAGCCCCTGACACAAAAGCTACCCTTCCATGTCCCTGCTCCAAAGCGTGGGGGCACAAGAGGTAGAAAAGGTCTCAAGACATTTTTTAACACGGGCAAAGCTACGTATCATTTCCCTAGCCTTGTCCTTGGAAGTGTTCTTCTGAACCCACTTTGGATGAATTAAAAATAAATAAGGAAGGAAAAAATCAACGTTTGGCTGACACTTGGCATGAAATATTTCAGTCCAAATGGTTATTTGGTAGAGCTGTAAGCAACTGAAAACAGGGCCTTATCCTGGGCAGAGTCAGGCAATCTTAATATAGGGGGAGGTTTTGAGGCCTGCATTTTGCAGTACGACTAGATGATCGTACTGGTCCCTTCTGACCTTGGAGTCTATGAACTATCAGTCTGCCTGTAGTATAATAAGTTATATGTATTGAACTTGAAAATGCTATCTTATAATAAACCTAAACTAATGCACCTTATCCTTCTGTGCAGCTAAACTTAAAAAGTGGCCAATGCAGCTGTGTAGTGATACCATGTAGCGGATCCCAGCTTAAGGAATTTCAGATTGTCATGCTTGGAGAATTGCAGGGGCATCATACTCATCCCTGAGATAGAAGGGACTGCCTTGTATCACTTTGCAGCAACTCCTCTGGCCAGTTCAGGACTGGCCCTGATAGGTTCCAGAGAAACCATATCCAGCCGTTCTTGGCTGGAAGGATGATCTCACTTGGGAGCCTGGAGGGATGGGGAACAAAGCAGAAAACAGGATGATCATCAGGAGTCTGAGTGGTTTTTCTTGGATCTGCTAATTTATTAATACTAGAGAGCCACGGTGGGTGAGATAATATCCTTTATTGGGCCAACTCCTGTGGGGGAGGAAGACAAGCGTTTGAGGTTGCACAGAGCTCACCTTCAGATGACCATGATTTTACCAGAATGTTTGCTCTTTATTGTCCTTTGTGTGTAATACGTTGGTCGAGAAAACCACAGATATTTTTAACAGAAATCCTGCTCTCGCTGCCTTTTGTTCAATATCTCTCACAGTGTGATAACTGCGGAACTGAACCGATTCAAGGCATTCGATGGCACTGCCAGGACTGCCCTCAAGAAATGTCCTTGGATTTCTGTGATTCTTGTTCCGATTGGTGAGCAGCAAGCAGTGATGCTTCTTATTTGCGATTACTTGATTATCCTAGTAAGGCTTAAACACTAAGAAAACTCTTTGCATATGTGGGATTTATCTGTTCTGTGATACCTCGTGAAAGTTAAACGCAACTAGATTATCACTATGATGTGTGTTTCTGGTACTGTGAAAATCAATCATTCAGCACAGTGGAGAGCATAATTAATTTTTGCACTGTTAAGTATGAAACAAGGAAGTGTGTTCTCTGAAATCTTAAACTGAAGGAATAATGTGTGATATAGAAATTGACTTACATCTGTCAATTAAAAAGAAAAAATGCATTGACTGTTCTGAAAGTGAATAGATTATGAAAAATAAATTCACTTGCCAAATTGTGTTTTCTTTCCTTTGTAGTCTACATGAAACGGAGATTCACAAAGAAGATCATCAGTTAGAGCCTATTTACAGAGCAGAGACATTCTTAGATAGAGACTACTGCATGTCCCAAGGCACCAGTTACAATTATCTTGACCCAAACTACTTTCCAGCAAATAGATGACATGGGAAGCAGACTTACAACCGTGGGCTTACTGTCTTCTTTGAAAAGTAACAATGGCATCATTGTTAATTCCGTGCACACTTTGGAAAGACTCCGCTTTCCCTGAAATGTCACTCACGGCATGACGGCTTCCTGGGTGTACTCGTCAAACTACAGCGCTGAACTGTCACGGTTCTTGATCACTGAACAGCAGCTGAACATTCCTAGTGTGCAGAAGGTTTCACTGGGAGACTTTCCTTTCACCACATTAGTCATTTTCAGGTGGTGAATCTAAAACAGAAAAAATACAGAAAGGTGAGCCAGAGATGAAAGCACGCATTTAAAGATACAGTCAATTCCAAAGGCTTTGAAGAACTTGGTTATAAGATCCAGAGAAGATGAAGTATTTATATTAAAACAGTTTAGTAGCTTGCAGTTTGTTGTGAAATAGTTTTCAGCACAGAAACTGACTTCTTTAGGCAAGGTTAACCAATGACAGTGTTTGCTTCTAGAATATACTCTAAAAATACTCACTGTTCCAGTGATGGTTGGTTATAGGCCTTTATTAAATTGGAGCTGCTTAATCACATTGACTTCTAATTTTTTTTTTAACCACAATGAACTCTATTACCAACAGCGAAGCACTACAGGGGGCATCTGTTGCATTGCTTCCTTAACCAGCTCATGGTGTGTGAATGTTATAAAATTGTCACTCAGATATATTTTTTAAATGTAATGTTATATAAGATGATCATGTGATGTGTACAAAATTTGGTGAAAAGTGCCAGTGGTAGTAACTGTGTAAAGTCTCGAATAATACTCAACATTAACTCCTTTAAAATAAAGTACACAGCCTTCTGCCTCTGTATTTGGAGTTGTTAGTGCAACTCATCAAAGAAAACTGCCTAATATAAATCATATATATGGTAATAATTTTCCTCTTTTTGTAGTCTGCACAAGATCCATGAAAGATTGTATTTTTATTACTATTTAAACAAGTGATTTAAATTTAGCCTGAGCAGTGAGCAAGGGTTCACATGCGTTCTTTTATACTGCTGGATTTTGTTGTGCATCATTTAAAACATTTTGTATGTTTCTTCTTATCTGTGTATACAGTATGTTCTTAAATAATGTTCAGTTGTCAGGAGAACTGTGAGAAATAAACTATGTGGATACACGCTGTTTCTATATAGAATGCTTACTGTGATTTCCTTTCTATGTCGATTTTGAGTTTTTAACTAACATTAACAATAGAAAAGAGTACATTTAAGTAGGTCACATCAATACTTAAAGGGCCCTATGTGCATGGGCTCAGCACTCCACACTCCTGTTAACGTCAGCAGGAATTGAAGGTCCTCTGCACCTAATAGAATGTGCTCAGCGTCTTGCAGGAGAAGATCCTTAGTTTTCTCATATTCACAATTTGTTCTTTTTCAGACTGAAAGAGAAAGGAACTTTAGCGACTGATATCTTTAGTGCTGATATCTGCAAAGCCTTGTAATTATTGTGAAATTTTGGAACTAGTGACTTTTAAAAATTGAACCGTATAGCATGTGGTTCAGAAACACTGATTATTTTTAACTGTTTGAGCTTTTCACGTACTTAAACAAAAACTTGAATTTTCAGAGTGATTGGAATGTAAAAGAAACACATTAGCTTAAAACCATGGCAATAAGGATAATTGGCTGATTTGCATTTGATAGCTATTTTAATTGTAGCCGGCTCACAGTGATAAATTTCACAATTTCATTTAGGGGCAATTACTTTTTGTTTCAGAGGAATATAATATATTGAGTAGATAATACATACAATTACTAAAACTGCTGAAAGATGTAATACATCATATGTAAGCATATCTCATGTACTCTGAGAAAGTAATAAACCTAAAGAAATATAATACAGAAAATACACCAGATGTATTTCACTTCTCTTTAATGAAAGACAAAAGCTATTGCTGTAATAGAATCTATATCATCACAGGAACATAAAATATTACATTCTCCCACGCAGTTACACTGCTGTTATAGAAGCAGTTTTGGTGAAGAGTGATTACCAGAGAGAGAAATCTGTTATAATCTTATTTTTTATGGGCTATAAAAATGTTCTTAGTGGGAAATAGCCATAATACCTAAGTGGGAAAAAATTGCACAGGGGAAATGTTAATATTGTTTGAAGGAAAAGAGTGGCGAGGGGCAAGAGGTAATTCAGATCTGAAATCCCTTAGTTAAAGTCTCGTGGTTAAAACCCTGTTTCTAATTTGAATGAATATACTTTTAATATTTGTGGTTCTATACATGGGTGTGCACCTACAATTATCTCTCTCACACACAGTATGGGTGTGTGGAGATGTGTGTAAAGAGTGGTGGGTAACATATATAATGTCCTCACACAAAAACAGTGCTACTTATTGAGATGGGGGAAATTTTATTTAACCATTTTGTGTGACGCTTGCACATTGATCCATGTAATATTTGTATTGACTCTAGATCGGAATCACAGCAGCTATAGCTCATGGACTAGACAGAGGTTTTCAACCTTTTATCATTTGTGAATGCCTAAAACGTTTCAAATGGAAGCGTGGACCTCTCTGGAAATTCAATTTGTGGTCTGTGGACCCTTACCATAGATGTCATAGACTAAAAACTGATTGAACAGAAGTCAGTTATAAATTGTGGCTTTCTATGGTAACAATAACACTTCCATGCTTTGACCTATAGGTGGGGGTATTCACACACTTTAGATTGATCAGAAAAATATAATGCCTTTTTGGGGGATCTGAAATGTATTTTCATCATCCCTACTCACGAGCCACTTAGGCATAGTCTGCAGACCCCCAGGTGTCTACAGACCACAGGTTGAAAAGCAATGGACTAGGAAATGTGATCTGAGAAGGGGGAGCAGAATTAAGGGTTAAAATTGACACACTACATTTAAAATGTAAGTGTGTTGACTAATATTGTAACTAATTTTTGAAGGTAGAAACTGATGATCTAATTCTGAGGGACAGCACAAAAAGTCAAAATTTCACGTTCCACTCACTTTATAACAGTAATTCTAATGAGAAATAACTCGAGAAACAACTAGAAATATCTATATATGGGAGTGCCTACGATAATTTGTAACCACACGATCATTCCAGAACCCTCTAATTATTGGACAAATAGTGTAAGAGTACGCCAGTAAAGCCACAAGTTCAAATGTAGGCTAATAGGATGTTTCTCTTCAAGCTGGTGCAGCCTGGTTGCCTTCTGGAAGAAAACTTACTTACTTCTGAAAAGTTGTTCGTTAGACATATTATATCACATACCCTTCTGATTGGTTCACTGGGGTGTAGTGGAACTGACATAGCACCTTAATTGGTGTCAGACAGAGATAGAGGCCAATTTATAAAGGAGCCCAAGGAAGCAGGAATATCCACAGCTGAAGGGTAAAAGTAGGTCTAAAACTGCCCGTTAGTGAATAATGAGCTAGTGTTTACAGTGCAGATGTCAAGGAAGTAGAAGAAAAGCAGAAAAATCTGTCCTGATCAGGGAGGAAAAGAAGTTTAGTGAGCTTTATTTGATTTATATTTACAGTCATCTGTGTTTCATGGAGCTTTCGGCAAGATCAAACCATGTACTGCAGCATAAATTACGACTCTTAGCATTTGTCCATACTTTTTATTTGTATTATGTCTTCATTACAAGAAAGGTAACTTTAAAAATACAAATCTGCCCCATAAATGCTCATTGAAAGTACAGTTGTTAACAGATCAATCATGCAAACTTAAACTGTGGGTTAATGCAACGGTACAGTAAGAAGATGCAAATACTTCACAAGAATGTCATAACTTTCTATTTGGCTACTGGTCTACAAAAACCAACATTTTGGTTAACTAAATGGAATTAACATATAATTTTACGTACTTTAGTGCAGAAAGGTGGATTGTTAAAGATACCAGCAACAGGAGTCAAACAATCCCTGACATTTTTCTTTTATTTTTTGAACTGTCATTTTCAAAGTTGGAAGTGCACTACAACACAACATACGAGGATTCAAAACTGAAATTTATGGGAATACTTCCAGAGTATGATTTAATGATATCTGCTAATCTTTATACATAATGGCTGTTGAACAACTTCACATGCTATTTTTTAATAGTGAAATATACTGCCATTTTTAGTATAGAGACCTATACGTTGCTCTTTTAATTGTACCAACCTTATTTGGTCCATGTTTTCAGCAAAGAGCAAAGGTGTTCCCTGACCAATTAGAAAATTGTTATAATATGCACCAAACTCTACCAGCACGGCAAAGCTTTTATAGCAGTTTTTTGTCTGTACAATAGCAACAGACCTCTACAGTATTTGTTAATTGCTTCACATTCCTTTCATTTTTTGTTCATTGCATTGATGGTGTTTTGGAGAAGTGTCAAAATCTCCTCAACTTGCCACAAATTATTGGCTATGTCTACACTTGCTAAAATTAGTTTGAATTAGTTAATTCGAACTAACTAATTTGAACTAATTTTAGTTAGTTCGAATTAGCTTAATTCAAACTAGCATGGCCACACTGGAATGTTGGTTCAAAATAAGCAAGCACTTGCTTAGTTTGAATTAGCGATCCCCATTCATTTCAATGGCTGGTTAATTCAAACTAAGAAATTAGTTCGAATTAACATGGCCACATTGGTTAATTTGAACTAGTTAGTTCGAATTAACCCCTTAGTTCGAATACCCTATTCGAACTTATTAGTTCAAATTAAGGAAGCCCTTAATTCGAACTAACTAAAGCCTAGTGTAGACATGGCTTTAGTTAATTCAAATTAAGCCTCCTTAATTCAAACTAACTTGCCAGTGTAGACATAGCCATTGTGACTAATGCTAGGAATGTTCCATTATAAAGCAAAATGGCAGAGAACAGATTTCAACCACTATAAATCAGGAACAAGCAAAGTGTTTGCGAAAAATGAATGGTGTTAATTAATGAAAGAAAAAATAACCTCATTGCAATGCGATGGAGCAATCCAGAAAGTCTACGCTATATGGCAGGTGAAGGAGCTGATTGCTGATTATGCAACACATCTGATTATATTCAAATGCATAATACTATAAATATAAACTGGAGCCGCTGTTCACCATGCTGCTTTTAATCTGTGAAGTGCAAACAATTTAATAAACAATATACAGTACTGGATTGGTTTTAGGGTAGAGAGCATTTTGTATTTAGCATACAGCATGAATATAAAGAAAGGATTCCTTTTAAAATAACATTTAATACAACATGCACTAATTCCAGATACCTCTCAAGACAGGTAGGTATTGCTTTGAACAGCATTTTAGTCAAGTGAGATGAAACTTTATATAACCATTACTGTACTTCTGCTGACAGAGAAAATGCTTCCTCTTCCTTTTTCAGAAAACAGTCGACTGATGTGCAGACTTGAAGAAAGACCTCTTCTGGCGTTCCTTCTGCATTTATCTAAAAAAAGATGGATTAGATAGAAATAATGTTGTGAACACATCAGTCTCTGCTGATTAAGTTGTAACAACTTCATTTACCCATGTTGTCTAAATAATTAATCCAAAAGATTTGGAGTAGTACTAATTCTGGGTTATTGAATTTGGGATTGGTATAAACATGTGCTTTAGAATCTGCAGCTTCTGTAAATGGTGAACTGGATAGTGGAATATTCATTCCTTATGCTTCCACTAGACGTATGTGTGGAGGTTTGTAGGTCGTTCAATTGTACATTGATGTTTCTGAAGAGTCCCTTGAAGTTAAAAATATTATTACATATTTACTATAGGAAAAGGGCTCTAAAGATTTTTGCAGTTCTTATTTTAACACTATTTAAACTAACGCTGGCTTATTTACTATTTTATTTATTTAAACTGTTTAAACTAGCACTGGTTTATTTACTGTTTCTTGACATTTGAATTGTCACTGTGCATGAGTCTGTGATCTGAGGGATTCCTGACAACA
Source organism: Pelusios castaneus (assembly GCA_007922175.1). Taxonomy (NCBI): domain Eukaryota; kingdom Metazoa; phylum Chordata; order Testudines; family Pelomedusidae; genus Pelusios; species Pelusios castaneus. The sequence continues at coordinate 4,691,197 of ML685778.1, forward strand.
GCTCCCAACCTAACTTCTTAGTTCAGTTTTTTGCATTTCAAGGTTTGAGAATTTGTTACAGTTTTTTGGTGACCTTGGGGCAGAGTCTGTTCTGCAGTGGACACTGCTTGTGTTCTGGTCCATTGCTCACTTTCTTCAACACAGATGATAAGCCTGAGTTTTGTCTCTCTCTAGACTGAATTTTCTCCTGGCTGTTTGATTCACTTGGAAAATTGCCTTCGGAAAGGCTAAGGCTATAGACCTACGTTGTGCAATAATTACCAGTGTTTTGGCTATAAGGAAGAAAGTTTACAACCAGTAACTGCTGTATATAATATTGGAAATGTGTAGATCTGATGATAACAGTTTCCAATATGTAGTGAAATCGAATTTGAGAGATGGCCTCAAGTTTCAATCTCCAATTCAATTGGATGAAACCTATGCTGTATGCACACAAAATACATATTTTACGGAAACACAATTTCAGCACAAGGTCTTGAGGAAACTTTTTTATTTCTCCAATTTATAAAATACAGCAGTAGATGCCCATCCAGTGCTCTCCGTGCGTACCCCATAATGTTCGAATCGTAACATAACCAAAGGACTGTTCATAACCAGAACATCATCTCATTCCTGCCCTCCCCACCAATGCAGTTTCCTTGCTGTCTTCTGGAGGTGAGTCTGCCTTGCAATAAAAGACCCACAGCAGGCCCAGTCAGCTGCCTTGGGCTTGCAGGACTTGGTCTGCAGTGCAGATGGTCCAGCTTGAGCTGTAGCCTGGAAACTGAAAGCCTGTGAGGCGGGTGCGTCTCTGAGCCCTCGCTCCAGTTCAAGCCCAAACACCTATACTGCAATTTTTAGCTCTGCAGCCCAAGCCCTGTGAGCCTAGTCAATTGACCTGGGACTCCATGTGGTGCAGGTTTTTAGTGAAGCGTAGGCTTACCCTCAGTGCCTCTTCCTAAAAATGGGCGATAGAACATGGGTCAGTAGCCAGACCATCACATGAAAGAGTTGGTTTCCTGAACATGGGATTTGCGACACTTTATTTCAGAGCTGCTGGAACCTGGCCTTCCCCTTGCAGGATGTAGCACAAAGTTATCTCAGCACCTGCACAATCCCTGTGCGCAACGATGTCAGAGAAGTTTGTCCCCTCGAGCGTACGATGGACTCTGCCAGCGAAGAATTTTTAAATGGTAAGGTAAGTTCAAAGCTTTGTGTCCTCTCCTGTGAGATAGGCTCCCTGGTGTTTGTGGTGCACCCCATTGGAAATTCCACTGCAGTTTTAGGTGACTTCAAATATGGAGGGGTTTAGTGTGTGAAGTCTGAAAATAAGTAATACGTTGTCCCATTGTCCTGGCATTGTTTAGTTTGGTGGTGTTTTCTGTTTAGTTTAGACTTTCCCCATATTTTTGTATTGAAAATGCACAATTTGAAATTGCCAAGAGGAAATTGGAGCTGGCTCATTTAGGTACCCTTTAGGAACCTAGGAAGGCAGTTACCATTGTGGAATAAGTACATTTAGTTGGATGTTTCTATTCAAATGATCAGAAGTCAGATAAGTAAGTAATGTTAACACTCACATTCCCACGACTAGGGTTTCAGAGTTAGAATCCCGCTGAAAAAGATGGGGCAGGTCACACGTCTCTGAACTATTTATTCCAGCTGTCTGCAAAAGTAGCTCCATGGGAAATTACTGCGGAGCAAGCGAGGGTATGAATTTAAACAACACTAGCTATTCTGCACAAACTCTTTGTGGCCATTCTTAGTGGCTTTGGAGGTTTAAGGCACTAAGCTACACCACAGAAAGAACCATTCTTAGGTTTGGTCTACACAGCAAGGCACAGATCATCCAACAAGTTCCTGGAATGTATTGAAGACCATTTTTGATGTCATTGAATATTCAATATGATGTTACAACATATTGGCACAGCTATGTTGGTCAGAAACAAAAGGTGACCCTGACAAAAGCCGCAACGTAGACACAGCTATGCTGACGGAAGAGCGTTTCTGTCGACATAGCGGTGTTCCCACACTTCTATCTAGCCTGTCTATATGCTAGGGGGCTAGGCCAACATAGATTTGCAGTATGGACATGGTCCTAATGTAGAATGTGTCCAAATGGGGGGGCCAAAGCAGAATTTCTATTGCCCATTATGCTCACATTTAAGCTTATTCTATGCTAAATTCCTATGTAAACAAGCCCTTTGAAAAATTGTGCTACACTGGTTTCCATTCCTTTTATATTTTGAAGAACTGTCTGTCCCCCATTACCATATTACTCATAATTGTCATTGCCTCTTGCAGCCTTCTCTAAAGCAGCTGAGAAATGACTGCATTGCTGTTCTTGGGGGAGAGAGGGTCACAAAAGGGAAGGAGGGTCACAAGGTGTAAAACTGCATTCCAATCTAAAGCAAAGAAAATCTCACTTCCCCACATAGCCTTACCCTTCGGATTCAAATAGTCTCTGCCAACCTTTAGAAACATATTCTCAGATAGGAGCATCGCGGTTCTCACTCACACATTTGTTACTCTTTTACAGAGAATGTAAAGAGATCAAATTTGTTGCATGAAATAAGGGGTCATCAATCTGAAAAGATTAAGAAACACTCCTCTAGAGCATATAGTGTTAGCTGCTGTCAGACACTGGACATTCCTAGACTAAATGGTTTTACCCAGCATGGCAATTTCTCTGAATAATTGTTCTGTTTTGTAGCTATGCAAAAACTGCAATAAGTAACCAAAAGTTTTCTTCTACTGTGTCTTAACCAGTACCTGACTTAACTATTTTTTCAGCGCTGTTATTAAAAGGAGAAGGAAAAATCGCATTTGGTTTGACATCTTGTAAGCTAAACTTCAAACTAATGATGATTTGAAATAGTGAAGCCTCATGAATCTCTGAAAATCCATTGGGCTGGGCTTCTTACATTATTTGCTAAATGCATACCCCTTTTATTTAGCTGTCTAACTGAACATGAAGTTTCCTAGTAATACACCTACTCGGCTGCTGTAAACCAGTTTGGGATCTTGCTTGATTGCCTATGTGCTGCTGTTTAATATTACTTATTAAACTCCTACGTACTGTCAATAAATGAAGCTTTAAAGGATGAGTCATGTTAAGAATAATCAGATTTTTTTGTCTCTTTCTCAGTAAAAAGCATAACTACTGATTAACCCACTGTTACATTAGCCAGAGGGCCTGATTTTTAAAGGTATTTGGGCACCTAATGATGCAGACAGATGCTTAATGGGATTTTCAAAAACAACTATGTGCCAAACAGGGTACCTAGGCACTTCTGAAAATCCTACCAGGCATCTGCCTGTGGCAATGTGTGCGCACACAGCTTGCCCACCTAGCATGGGTCTAAACAGCAGTGTAAATGGTGAGAGCCGCCGAGGCAGGCAGAGTGCCATACACGCCTGAACCCCGAGGGTGAAGCTCCTCCATAGCTCTCCACACCCCTGCGGTGCGTCTGCGTAGCTTTTTGTAACGATGGACTGCCCCCTTGCTAGCGCCTTCCCCTGCCGCTATGAAAGTCTCCAGCAGCAGGAAAGGTTTGGGGTGGAGGAGGGGAGAGATGGAGCTTTTCCTTGCTGGATCTGCCCTGTTGCTAGAGCCGTTCACGGTCATGCGTAGCAACGCAACATAGCCTGCCTTTCAATGCAGCGTGCATCCACGGAACTGGACACACACTGCTATCAGAGTAGAGATAGCTGGGATCTTTAGGCATCCAAATACAAAGAGAAATCTGACCCATACTCTCCTTCACTTAACCATGGTATTGTGAATGACAACTTATAATTCCTAGCCTCAAAAACGCCGGTCATGTGGATAACGGTGCTCGGAGTGAAATAGATTTTAGTTTCATAATTTGATTTTGCACTGGAAAAAAAAAATCAATATTCACTATAAAACCCTTTAGCCTACAAACCACACGTGCTGCAGAGTTCCTGATCTGCAGCCTGCCCTATAATAGTCTCTTTGTTTATACAGCCCTTTCTGAAAGGAGCACCTAATTTGTTTTGGTACAGCTGGATTCACATGTGGCTGTCACACGTAATAAACGTGAATATGATTCCGTGAGTTCATTCTTGCACCTCAGATTGATTTTTGCCATGAGTTTTCCTATTTTGAACTAACCCTTGGCGTTTGCATATTTTTGCTACAAAATTTTGCACTTTCCTATTTTTCTCCTACAACCATCAGCTAGTCCAACATGTCATACATAGTTCACTAGTTAATTGCAAACTGAAAACATCTGCTTTCTGTAATTAAAATAGTGCAGTGGCTTTCATATTTTTGAAAAATGAAACTAAATCATATGAATGTTTCTGTATTAAGGACATTACAGTCTCTGTTCCTTTCAAAAGTGCCTTCTGCCTGTACATGTACGATAGGAATAATCTGTAAAAACAATCCGTAGTTGTTACCAGCTGGTGGATGCACAGCATCCCACACAAAAGAATTGAATTGCCCTCAAAACCAAGATTTTAAGTTCCTTAACCGGAAAATATCTTCTATCCCACCATTAGTCACTTTGATGCCCAGACTAGGGTTTGGAAGCTTTTATTTTAAATAGAAAATATGCAGATTAAAAACAAACAAGCCCCAAACCCCTTCAATCCTTTACCCTTAATTCTCTCGGACTAGAGTTCCCCAATGTGGCAACTACCTTTGCCCTCTGCTCGGTTCAGCTTTTGAACGGTTCACCATCATTTATTCCTGTTAGGTTCACAGACAGGGAAATCATTTGCATTTTAAGATTCCTACCCTTTTGTTAGATGCAGTGTGTTAGCTGCTGAATAGAAGCCGTTAGCAGTTATCTTTTGTTCAAAGAGTGACTTCAAAGGAAGACCTGACCTTCTGGCCACAGTAATGACATTGCCAAATCATTATTTCAAGAGTCCTATTGAGTTCAGTGGCTGCTCAATCAAGCTTCAGATGTTCATAATCTCCAGAAGATTCTTAAGAATCCTTTCAGGTATGTCCTAAAAGTAAATCTAATGCAGTTAATGAGCAAACTAAGGTTTGGTGTTTGGGCTCTTTATAAAATAAGGTGCCCCCCTTGATGGTCCACATCCCAACATTCCCCACTACACTGACATTTAACTGTGGTGAAAGGAGCGCGATCTGTCATACGTTCATTGAGGGCCATTCCCATATATCATGGTGCTACTCTGCAGTAGGGACAGGGACTTTTCAAAACAAAGAGTGACAAGTGCAGTCCGCAAAGAAAATATTTTCAACTTAGATTTAAACCATCTACATTCAGACCCTCCTGTCGGAGTGAACTGAAGAGGAGCAAAATCCGTCTTTGGAAAATGTAACATTAAGAAACCATGGCTAGGATGGGATAACATGCATGTCTGCTTGTTCCTTTTAACAGGGCACTGTGCAGGACCATGAGCACAGATAAGATCAAGTAAAAGGGTGAAAGACTATCAAAGGGAGTGAAAAATGAATCTAGGAATGCATTTCTGGGTGGAGTGAAAGCTGTGGGTGCAGTTAATGGCTCAGGCTGGCAAGAATCCTGTTGTTTATTCTATTCATTGATTCCCTTCTCCTCACCCCCCAGTTTTTGAAACCCGTTCCTCCTTCTTAGCCTTTAACCATAAATCTGCTCTCAGTGGTGTACTGTGCGGGGGAGGACCAGGCTGTGGGGGGTGGGGTGGCAGGCTGGCCCTTCCCCAGGTGCAGGAGGAGGGATGCAGGCAGCTCTGAGAGGCATAGAGTCTCTGCCCCCTCCCCTGTTATGAGGGGTCAGCCTGGAACCCCCACCCCAGGGCAGGCTGGAGGGGCATCAGGTAACCAGGCTGGGCTGGCCCTTCACAGGGGCAGGGCCATAGGCAGGCCCAGCCCAAGGGGTTTTGGTGCCCTAGGTGAGCAGTGACTTTGGCGCCCGCATCACTTTCGTTTACAAGAGATAACATTAAAAAAATATATTAATAATAGAGGAAAAAAATTCATTGCTGGCTAATTTCGTGCCCCTTAAGGGCTGGCACCCTGGTGACTGCCTAGTTTGCATATATGGTTGGGCTGGCCCTGGATGCAGGAGGCACTGAGAGGTGTCCCTCAGAGCCCCCTACACATCATGACGTCCCCTCCCCTCCTCAGTCAGGGGGGTGGGGTGGTGAGGCTGCCCTGTACCAACCAGGGCCAGACTGGAAGTGCTGGGTGGGCCAGGCCAGCCCTTGGGAAGGGGTTGGGGTTGCCTTTCAGGATTCCTCACACATGTGGTGAAGGGCTAACCCAGTCCCCCTTCCCTCCCCAGGAGTGGAGGGCTGTGTGAGGGTGCCCTGTCCCAGCCTCATGCCCCCTGCCCCAGGTACAGGCCTCCTGTGAGCAGGGCCATGAGACGCAGGGGGTGCAAATGCGAGTTTGGACACACTTGGTATGCCACGGTCTGCTCTTCAAAACTCTGCACCCATCCACCTACCTATGCTTATTTTTTAATGCATGTTGTATTTCAGCTAGAATGTAAACTGGGGAGTGATCGCATCACCTTGTATTTCTAAGGAACTCTGCAAATAAAATGCAATAAATTAATAATGCATGGTTTATTGGGGAGTCTCCCCCATTTTCCCCACTGTCTGTGAATCTTGTATGAATATAACAATTTAAAAAAATGTATATTCAAGTTGTTTGTGTTTGTAGATTGTGGATGAGCATTCATTTCAAGCTTTATTTGAGCAATGTGACTGCTCATACTATCTATCTGCTTTGATAAATGTAATTCTTGGGACTGCTATGTGGGGAAATTGACTGGACTAGCTCACGTAATTTCAGCTATTCTGCAATAGCCGTTCTGGAACAGCTCCCCATGTGGATGCTCTGCTCTGGCATAAATACGGCTATTTGGGAATAATTAGTGCCACAGATTCAAGGTAACATGATAAAAGATTATCAGAGGTCACCTATCAGTCTGATGGGGCCCTAGTAGATTTCAGTCCTTCCCACCCTTCCACAAAGGTTGGGGCCCCCAAGGTCTTGTCCATTTGCTTGATCAGAAAAAAGATCCGAAGTCCATTTAAATGCATACATTTATAGCCACAAAATCTTTCTTTGTCTTCCTACTCCTTGGAAACCCAGTTTGAATCAAAATATGCAAACCTCCCCTGGGCTGGTATCACCTTTGAGGTGTTTACCACGAGTGAGTCCGTTTAATAACACCACCACTGTTTTAGTTCCGGGAGGAGTTGTGGTAACCCTCCATCATCAGGTTGAATGTAATCATACAATCCCTGAGTCACAACGATACCTAAACTTAATATAATATGTTCTCCCAAAGACACTGCATGTGTTTGCAATAGCTGTCAAAATTAGTATGCTTCCAAAGCAGAATAACTGTTCTGCAATAAGGGTACTTTTATTCCAGAAGAGCTGTCTCCTCCAGGGAGCTATTCTAGAACAGAAAGTGCAGACTAGCTCATTGCATGATAACTATTTTGCTCAATTTCCTCATGTAGATAAGCCCTTAGAATTTGTTTCTAGTTTCACTAGCAGTTTGCCTGCTGGTGAAAAGTAGATTTAAAAACTGTTTTCCACGAATAGTCTCCATTATAGATGGTTAAAATCACCTGTTTCTACAACCTCTCTCTCCAATAAACTCTAGAATATTTTTGGAATATAAACTGAGCACAGGCGTTCCTGCCCCCTGCTGCATAACTGTGCCAGCTTGGAGTTCACTATAATTGCCTCACAATCACATCCGGTTGCCAAGCTGTGGACCATTCCAGAGCTGTGATTTACAAAAACCGGGCCAAATAGCCTAAGAGAATTAATTTTAAAAAATCAACATTTGTAGACTATTTTTTATCGTATTTGCTCAGAACTGATAAATGGGCAAAAATGTGCTTCCACATATCATGTATGTTCCCGAAAAACCAATAATCCTTTGAAACTCTTGCCACTTCAAGGGAATGCTGACACACTTTATCAACACAGAAGAATGGTGCAGCAAAGCAGTTTTGAAAAACGGCTAAGAGGACAGAGCTCATTGTGTGGAGTAAAAAAAGAAAAGAATGCAAAAGCGTTGTGCACGTGTATAATGCAGCTGCATTCTCTTTGGAGCTGTAATAGCCCTGCTGCGCTGGGTAAAGAAACACCATGATGCTTAGCACAGCTTATTTGACCAAGGCCAGGGGGAGACAAAGAAGCCAGGACCCCCCAAATCACATGTATAGCTGTGAATAGATAATTAAGAAAAAGGAAGTCCAGGCAAAGAAGTTTTATTTTGTAATTACTGGGCTCCCAGACTGCGCTGTAATGTGCTGACACTAATTTAGGAATACACTAAACACAGATAAAACTAGATTATAGGGCTCACTTAAACGAACAAATGTAGGGCAATCAGATTGCCTCCTGCCTCTGCACTTAGCATATCGGGTTCCTACATACAGACACAGCTCATGGCTAATCCTATATATCACAGGCCACATTCAGTTCATGGTTACATCAATGTTAGCTGGTATAACCCAGTTTCCGTGGCACACGATGAGAGTCAGACAGCCCCTCCCAGTGTAGCTGCAAACCGCTCACTTCCAGGGAATTGTAAGTGGTAAGTCAGGAGGATCCCTGGCTGGGATGGTGAGGAGATGTTCTGGGTTCAGCACATCCCCCTCCTACTCTCCCTGCTGGAGAGGTTGCTGTGAAGCTTCAGCAGAAATTAATGGTATCTCTCCTCAATGAAATTATTGATCTCAACACTGGCCCTTTCCCCAGGTGAAGCCATTCTCAGTGCAAAGGACCAGGATGGAGATGGAAGATACTTCCTGATGCCAGCAAAAGTGAATCTGGCCCCAGATCAAGGCACAAATGGGTGACTGAGGAACCCTGGGACATACATGACTTGGAACTTTTCTGTCCTCTAAGGTGATCTGTGAATGGGGGAGAAGATGCTTTGTAAACAGGATTCCAGGGCAGCGCAGCACATCCGTGAGTTACATGAGTGTTTGTTTTCCTCTTGCAGCTCCAAAGTGCTGTTTATTCATTCTTTTACTTGATCTAAACTCATGCTTTGTGTTAACAAACATGGTACAATATGAGTTGCAGATCCTCAGCATGTGTAAAATGAGGTGGCTCTATTGCAATTAGGGGCACTGTGCCATTTACATCAGCTGACGATCTGTCCCTAAAAGTCTACGTGAACCGTGTGTGTGTGTGTGTGTGTGTGTGTGTGTGTTGGGGGGAGGTGTTTGTTTTGGCACAGGAGGGAGGTTTAGGCGTCAAACTAAGATCTTTATGACAATATAATCTGCTGCTGTGTGTCCTGAGTGAGCATACAGAGAAGTACAGACCGTTTATTAATTTATTTATTTAAAAAACAGTTTTAATAGGAGAAGGTGCTAGGGTTTGTGGTGCTGCACGGTATTCGAGGTGAATTTGACTGTAGAAGGTGCATAATGTGGCTGTTTCACAGGGTGTTGAAAGTAACAGTGCATTTTACAGAGACTATTTGAAATTGTCAGTGCCAGCCTGTGCTCAGGAGAAAATAAAGCAAGCAAGAAGAAGATGAGATCAAACCGGAATATGAGCTCTGTGGGAGGCCGACGGGAATTGAGCAGTTTGTAAATGGTCCTTGCCTCACTAATCCTGAAACACCATTCATATAATGAAAGAGGAGAACAATAGCGTAATTCAAAAGTTAAGCAATGTACCTTGCATAACTCTGTCTTCTTTTCATAATAGGCAATCAAGGGCTCGGTTGCTTGATAGTAGGTTTCAATTCGTTTCATGATAGTTTCAGCATTGTCGCCAATACACTGACTCTTCTTCAAAAGACGACTGCTCATGGTCTCAGGGGAGCAGTCCAGACAGAGCACAAGTTTTGGCTCCCCAATCTATAGAAGCAAAGAAACAATAATTAGTCCAAATGCTAGCCTTGGAAAATCTGTTTGTTTATTAACCCAGTTTTTACAGCTAACTGTAAAACACAAGCCATGTGATTACTCAGATAATTCAGGCACGACCACCTCTCTGTAGCAAACAATTTATTCAGTGATTTGCCGGCTGGCAACAGATTATGATTATTAACAAATAGTCACTTGCAGCACCCAAAGGCCCCCATCAGGATGAGGCCTTACTGGGGTAGGCAAAGATACACAGACAAAGATCCTGGCCTTGCCCTGAAGTACTTGGAATCCAAGAACCAGCTTTGAGAATTTGTTCACTATTTGCAATTATATGATGACAAATGCCTTATGCAAACTCCAGCCTCTGGCACACGGACAGTGAGTATGCACTATTTGCTGTTTAAGCTGTGTGGTGAATGACATGGTATGGTTTTTACTCCATGATTAAACGACTATAACTTGGATAGTTTCAAGGGCAACTACTTGGTTTCACATGAACATGTGTAATTCCATACAAATAAAAGGAATATACAAACACACATAATCTTGTGTGTGTGTGAGTGCCCCAAATGTTCATGGAAACAAAACCCTGCCTGGCAAGTGAACATTAGGAATGCCATCCAATATAATTCACTGTATTTACGCCCACAAATGTTCATAGATACTATTTTCCCAGATCTACTTGAGATGTAACTCCCTATCCCTATGGTCCCAATATGAAGAGAGAGATATGTTATATCACTTTGATTTATGCAGCAGTGAACTGTTTCTAACTCATATAAGAAGAAACCTAGCATTTCGTGCTTCTCAAACGTGAGCAGCCTTCCCTGAGGAGGCTCTGACCTTTTCCAAGGTTGTTCTTTTTTCTTTCATTCTTGGGACATGGCAAAGACAGAGACAATTTTTGAACTGAATAGAAGATTCTGTTATATGCTTTTACTTATTCCCAGCTGACAAAAAGACGCTGTAAAAATAGGGGGAGTAGGAAGGGGGAAGAAACCTCAAGCAAGTTGCACTGTTTCCATGTTACAAAGTATCTTATATGTGTGTGTTGAATCCTTTAAAAAAATTCAAAGGACAATTCCAGTAATTAATTTTAAAATGCAGTCATGGATGTTTCTATGATTTACACGCTGAGGAAAGAATGATGCAATGCACTCTATTCTGCAGTCTGCTCAGGCAAAACTCCCATTGTCCAAGCAAAAACTGTAGGACTGAGCCTACTAGGTGATAAAGCACACTCTTGCAAGATAAATGGGTCTCATAAAATCACAGAAATGTAAGACTGAAAGGAAGTGCGACAGTCATCTAGTCCAGCTCCCTGCATTGAGAAAGTAAAACTAGAGCATCGCTGACAGGTGTTTGTCCAATCTGTTTTTAAAAACCTCCAGTGATGGGGATTTCACAGCCTTTCTTGGAAGTCTACTTCAGAACTTCCCTACCCTCATAGTTAGAAAGGTTTTCCTAATATCTAGGACATTGAGAACTATTGATCTCTGTCCTCTTTTTAACAGTCCTTAATAAATCTGAAAATTCTCACCTTAGTCATTTTTTTTCTCTAGAGTAAACATGCTCGGTTTTTTTTAACCCTTCTGCATAGGTCAAGTTTTCTAAACTTCTTACCATTTATGTTGCTCTTCTCTGGACTAAGTCGAACGTTACTCTCATGTATTACATACAACACTCCTATTGATATACTCCAGAATATTAGCCTTTTTCACAACTGCATCGCATTGTTGTCTCATATTCAGTATGTGATTCACTGTAACTCCCAGATCCTTTTCTTTGCATTACTGCTGCAGAGGTAAATTATTCCCCACTTTGTAAGTGTGCATTTCATTTTTCCTATCTAAGTGCAGTATTGTGTGTTTATCTTTACTGAATTTCTTCTTGTTGATTTCAGACCAATTCTTTAATTTGTCAAGGTGGTTTTGAATTCTAATTCTGTCCTCTAAACCAGTGGTTCTCAAGCTTTTTTCTGTTGCAACACACCTGACAGATGATGTTCCCCTGCGAGACACACTACAACCTGCTGGTGGCATTGACGCTTGAGCTGGGAGCGCTTGGGAGGCTGCAGCATTCTGGCTATCTCTACACTTACCAAAGTTAGTTTGAATTAGTTAATTCGAACTAATTAATTCGAACTAATTTTAGTTAGTTCAAATTAACTTAATTCGAACTAGCATGGCCCCACTGGAATTTTAGTTCGAACTAAGCAAGTGCCATGCATGACACTTGCTTAGTTCAAATTAGTCAGTTGCATTAAGCTCAATGTGCTGGTTAGTTCGAACTAACATGGCCACATTGACTTAATTTGAACTAACTAGTTCGAATTAAGGGTTAGTTTGAAATGTATAATCAAATGTATTAGTTCGAATTAAGAAAGCCCTTCATTCGAACTAATGAAAGCCTAGTGTGGCCAAGGCTTAAGTTAGTTCAAATTAAGCTTCCTTAATTCGAATTAACTTGCCAGTGTAGACATAGCCTCTGGGACCTGAGTGGAGGCAGAGTCAAGCCAGTGCAGTCTGATGCCCTGGCAGTGCGGCTCGATGGGGTTGGGTTTATTTTTGTGGGGCAGGTGGTGCCCCCTGCCCCCCTCAGCCTAGGATCTCTGAGTTGCAGCCCTTATGTCCCTTTACTCATCTGGCCCTGGCTGCTGCCTGTGTTGTGCAGCAGGAGCAGGCTGTTGAGAGCAGCAGGTGGCTGGAGCTCCAAGCTGAGCTGCCAATTTTCTGTGACACACCTCCCGGCTCTTCGCAACACACCTTTGTGTCCTGACACAGTGCTTGAGAACTGCTGCTCTAAAGTGCTTGAAACCCTTCCCAGCGTGGCACCATATGTAGATTTTGTAACTGTCTCATTCATTATTTAAGTCATTAATGAAAATATGGAATAGCACCAGACCCAAGAAAGGCCCCTGAGTGAGCCCATTAGATGTCTGCCCAGTGACAGCAATCACTGATAAACTACTCTTTGAGTATGCTCTTTCAAACAGCTGTGCATCCATTTTTTTAATAATTTACTAGTCTTCTTACGAGAATCCCATGTGAGACTTATGAGAATACAATGTCAAAAGCCTTACTAAAAATCAAGATCTATTACATCTACAGCTTCCCCCAGCCACTAGGTCAAAGATCCTGTCAAAAAAAGAAATTGAGTTTGTACGGCAGGATTTGTTCTTGAGAAATCCGTTCTGGATATTACTTATAACCCTATTATCCTATAAGGGATTAATTATTTAAGAATTTGTTCCAGTATCTTTCCAGGTATTGATGATAGGCTGATTACTCCATAATTCCTGAGCTCCTTCCTGTTCCCCTTTTAAAAGACAGCTACTATGTTTCCCTTCTCCAGTCCTCTGGGACCTCACCCGTCCCCCATGAGTTTTTAAAGACAATTCAATGGTCCTGAGATTGTTTCAGCTGGTTTCTTAAGTACCCGAGAATGAATTTCATCAGGTCCTGCTGACTTATAAACAGCTAACTTACACAAATGTCTTTTAACCTATTGTTTCCCAATTTCTGCCTGTGCTCCTTCTCCCTTGTAGATTATATCGTGTTTTGTCTCTCACCACTAATCTTTTTAGTGCAGACAGATGCAAAATAAAGCACTAAAAGCTCAGTCCTGTTTGATGCCATCAGTTATTAGCTTTCCTTCCCCATTAAGCAGCAATCTGAAGTCCTACACTTTCCTTTTCTTCATCTTGCTCTTAATGTAGTTTAAGAACATCTTCTTTTTGCCTTTTATGTCCCTTTCTAGGTGTAACTCATTTTGTGCCTCTGCTTGTTTAAGGATCAATACATGTAATGAGAATTTTGGATATGATCTCCATGTACGTATGTCTGAAGTCCTTCGAAAGGGTCAGTCAATTAAAGATGCTCCCTATTCTTTTCAATCTCAGCATGGATTTGGAGGGCTTCTTTATAGGAGAAGATGAGGAAAAGCTGTCAAGAAAGAGTCCCCAAGAAAAAGTGACTGTTCAGTTCATTAGTGAACATGAACTACACAACTTTATCACTGGCTGTAAGATAGCCTCAGATGACTGGCACATGGACCTCCCAGAAAGGAAGATGCTCTCCCGGAGTCCATTAAGCAGGTAGTATCTTAGAGGTAAGTTTTTAAAAGTAAATATTCCACATTAAGTCTACAGGAGCTGAAGAATAAGGGAGGAACCTTGACCTATGAACCCTTCAGCCTGGGTTTCTGCTTCCTTACAGTTCAAGGTCCTGAGGCTGCTAAGGCCCAGCCATAACATTTGGTCTTATGCTGTGTCAACCTCAGTCTCTAGCAGTTGGGCAGTCTCATGACAGGCCTTCATTCATAGGACTTTTCAACACAACCGAGAAAGACAAATGGCAGCGCTAAGTAGTGTTGTCTTAATAGATTTCCAAGGCTCCAGAAGCTGTTTTAAATATGACCAGTTATCAAGCTGTGCAGCATCTGCACCTCTATTATCTATGCTTAAAGACACACATTGCCCACTTGTGGCAAAGTTATTCATGTTAATGTTTCCCTACAAATCCACAGGAAGATAAATGGGCCAGAATCCATCCACAGTTATGATGGTGTCTATCTGGAGTAATTCTACTGACTTAAGTACAGCCATGCTATAACTTATATAAAGAGGATATCCAGGGCTTAACTGACTGATAGGTAACTGTCACCTGGTCTGATAAATCGAGTATGTTTTACTTTTGATGAGCCACGTGATTGTGCTGAGATGACATACATATTCGCCTATTCTCTGATATTATGTTTTTCAATCAATAGAGCAGCCATACTTTCAGTCTGAGTAATTTTTTTTCCAGATTAATAGAAACAACAAGAAAGAACAATGTGTGTGTGTCTTCATTAACATGCTGCTTCAGCTCTGTCTCACAAAACAGAGCACAGAATCCTAGGGGTTTAAAGGTGTGATAGACAGAAAACAAAATCATATTGATTAGATAGGTACATATGCCACATCTGTCACAGTGAGGTGACATAAAACTCCCATTGACATTAATATGGGTTGAAGGTGCTCAGCACATGACATGAAGTTCTCAGCACCTTTCTAAATTGAGTCCATGAGACTTTCTCTTTTAAATTAAAAGGGACCTAATTTCTGCAATTCCTTGGTAAACACACTTCTTTCTCTCAGCTTTATCACAAATAAAGGAGGAAACTAAAGAGCCAATAGAAGACAATGATGTTAGCTTTGGTACATTTAAAGCTTCTAAAGTGAAAGTACCTTCTGCATCCCAAAATAAAGACCAACTGTGGTTTGTTGCCAAGACAACTAAAGGAGTGAACAGTAAAATGATTCCAACACTGCAAAGACTAAATAATTCCTTGTCCTTTCTAGAGACACTTTGAACAACTTTTTTCAGGTGTGGGAGCAACCGCTAGCAAAATGTACGTATTATAAAATGAACACCCCGCTCCCACAAAGAAATCAGCAAAGCTCTTCCCTTCCACTCCACATTTCTTGCAGAACAGTGGAGCACTTTGTTGTGGATTCAGCAAACTGGATGTTGTCTGCTACCGCTTTGGACTATGACCCGCAAAGCTCTACGCTTAAGATGTATACCAGAATGAATGCTGAAATTCCCATTTGGATTATGACCATGATGCCAATCCCTCTCTCTCTGCTGCTTTGGATTCAAGCCGGCTCCCACATTTGGAGCACTGTGAATTCTATGATATATGACGCAGGAAGCTAGAGCTCCCATTAGCTCCCTCCCCACCGCACATGCTCTTCCTCCTCCTGGCCAGATAACGGAAAAGGTCCTGAACCAGGAAGTGTCCACTGCTAGGAGAGTTCTAGTTACTCTGGCTGCTCGGTACCCTAAACCCCTAAGATACCAATCGTGTTTTAAGAGCAGCACAACTCGAAGGCAAGCACGGGCAGGGAGGAGATGAAGGAAAGCTGAAGCAGTGGCCATGTGGCAAACGGAGCTGGAGAGAAGCTGATTGCATGGAGTCATATCCAGAAAGTGAATGTAGAGCCACGTGTGGGCCAGACTGGGACTACCAGACATTACAGCTCTGTGTGGGATTCAGGGAGGAGCAGCAATTGCTGGACAGGGAGCCGGTGTAGAGAGAGCCCAATAAGAGATACTAAATGAGACTGGGTTAGAAACCTGCAAGCACCTATTTGCTCGGAGCAGAGACTGGACTGTAGAGAGCACCCCAGGCACTGTAGGACCGTGACTCTCACCTGTCCTGCCACAGGGACCCAAGCAAGAACTGCTATTGCTCACTTTGAATTGTGTCTGTTTAAGCCTCAGGATATGTCTACACTAGAAAAGTTGTCAACTTTAAGTCGACTTAACAAAGTCAACTTAACTTTTCTAGTGTAGACATAGCCCTTTTTCAACCTTATTAAGTTGACTTAATGCTTTATGTCGATTTAATAAGGTTGACTTAGGCGCTAATCCCTGTCCACACTGGCTTTAAGTCGATTTAAGGCTTAAGGACTCAGTGTTGTACAGCCACTAGTGTGTTTCTGTGAGACCTATGGAACTTAACCCATAAGACAAAACTTGTGGAATTCTGGGAAGGGTGCCATCCCCTGCTCCGGTCCATATATGCTGCTCTGGCAGTGAACAGGGATTTCAAACAGCTCACAAGGAGCTGAAGGAGAGCTCCCCAAGAGCAGGCATGAGTTGGGCCATGGCATACAAGACCATGATGTTATTGGGGCTGTAACACACACTGTTCAGGATACTCTCACTTGCACCATAACCCATATCCCCAAAGAATGGGCAGATGATCAGGAGCCTCCTAGGCTGTCAACCCCTTCAGCAGCTCAAAACCACCTATGTCCGCCCTTGCCTTGGGCTGTGCCTCTTAGGCTATGTCTACACTTGTTAATTTAAGTCGACTTAGCATGTCCACACTTAAATTTTAAGTCAACTTTGCAGGGACCCTCCAAAATCGACTTAGAGCGTCCACACTGGACGCCTAGGTCGACTTCTAGGGGCTAGGTGGACCTGGGACAGGTCCATGGTGGCGGGGGGGCACCCCTTGCCAAGTGCCAGGGGGGCTCAGCCTTTGCCCCATTGTACCTGGGTACAATGGGGCAACGGGGGACTGGGACCCTGGCAGGGTATAGGGGCAGGGTATGCAGGGCTCTTGTCCAATGGTGCTTCCCTCTCCCCACTTCCACTTGGATGCAGTTTCTCCAGTCCTGACCCCCTCTCTGCAAAGACATGCAAATACATTTAGAATTTATCAGAGACAGAGAGAGAACATTTCGTGAAAGGCCCGTTGTTAAATTGGCACACGCTATTGGAAAGATACATGGAAAAACTCCCTATTTTTGTGCACAAGGCGGCACCAATGGATCAAAAAAATGAATCTGTGACCCTCCCAGCTTTATCACTAATTACTTTGACCGGGTGCTGAAACCATTTTCCCCACCTCCTGTTGCTTTTGTGACTCTTTTGTAGAGCACTGAATCTATATAAAGCAACTAAAGATCCTTGGGAGGAACTCGATGACACAGTGAGCCGTTACAACATTTTAAATGAGTTACAAGACAATGTGTAGGGTGAAGGTGCAATATAATGGAATACATAATCATTATTTCCCTCCAAGATATAAACTAATCAGCCCCTTCTCTTCTGCTTTTTCACTGCACTAGTGAGCCTGCGCAAATTCAATCCAGGCACTTATTTAGAAAGAATGGAATATTTTCTGCAAGCTGAGAAATCAATAACTGAGATTTTCTCTAGGTCTTTGCGCACAGTGAGAAAATCAATAGCTTCCTTAATCTTTGTAAACTACCACACAATAACTTGCAAAGTGCTCTTTCAAGAGTATTTCAACCTGATATCCCCCACAATAAGCCAGTGCTTTGCTCATTCACAATGGTTGCAGGCACTGGTGGATCTGACTCAACCTAAAGAGAGAGCTTAATGAGACAATACATGCATCTAATAGTGCTTGAAATTCTGTTACACCACATTGTTTTTTGATGAGAGATGTAGAAGCACCGCAAGTAAACCGAAGGTCTAGTAATATCCAGAAAGGTGACTCTAAAAATGGCAATGTCTTACTAAACAGAATTGCTATATTTAATGTAACTTAAATGGCTAAATACATTTTTTTATTTCTTGTGGCAGCGCAGCAACCATGCAATTGGGGAAGCAAGCTGGGAATCACTGTATTGCTGGCCTGTCAGATTATCAGTGATCTACTCTCTTGGCCAACAAGTTGAAACAGTGGCTTATAAAGTCTTATCTGTCAAACACTGGGTCTGAGCAGCTGATTTCTGGGTCAGATGCAAGTTGAATTTTAATATCACTGATAATGACAAATAAGTAGATGTTCACCTGGCACTCAAATTCTTCTCCTTGTTTTACCTCCCGGGGATATCCATCAATCAGAAATCCGTTTGTGTCTCCTAAAATGGCTAGCATGGCTTCCTTCAGTAATGCCAAAACAATATCCTGTATTGAAGAAAAAGAATTTGTTGGTTACTAACAAGTACTACTTTAAAAGGCTCAGTTTGTAGACATGCACTTTAATCCTGTGTCTCCAGGAACTACTGTAATTCTGCTTTGCTTCAGGCATGTCTCTTGAAAGTGGACACTTTTTTCCTGATTGCCCAGGGACAGGATAGTTTGTAATAGGGAAGGAATAGCTTTTCCTCAGATACAGCTCTGTCATGCAACCCAAGAACCAGAGTTAGCCTCTGTTGTGGATTGTCTAGGATTTTTCCTGATGGGATGCAGCATTGTGAGACATTTCTGAGTTTCAAAACTAATTTGGGGACTGTGACAGACTGACAATATCCAGTAATAGCCTGAACAAACCTTATGGAATTAAGAGAAACCTTGTTGAATTTGGGTTAATACCTTTAGGGTACATTGTATTAAAAATGCAACTGAATCTGTCTTACTGTGATACCATGTGCCTCTTCTCTAGTAGGGAGTTGACATGCTAATGTAATTCCTCTGTTATCAGCCCTTGGAAGCCCCCACTCCCACTCCAGGGGGCTGTATATACTAATTCAAACTGGATTCTCCAGCAACCAACAGGCAAAAAAGTGGCTTCTGGATAAATAGCCAGGTTTTAAATTGGCTAATGGTCTTCCTCTTGATCCTGCAAAGGGCCTGGACTCCTGGTCCACAATGGCCTCCCCTAGGGTAAGGTGAAAGGACTTGACCTACTGAAGTCCTATAAGACCAGGTGCTTATTCTGAGCTGTGATGAACCGGCAACCACAAAGAATCCCCTTGGGTGGGGAGCTGACAGACTTCTCATGTCAGCATCCATGTTAGGGCTGGGGTTAATTCTGGTAGGTTTATTAGTATGTATGGGGGTGCTTTTATTGGTTTTAATATGTTTTCACTGTAGTGCTTTTACCTTAAGACTAAAACAGCCCGGTACAGGAAGTGCTGTGTGGTCATTTATAAGCGTAGCAATTACACCTAACCCAATACTCTGAGAAGAAAGCAAGCAGGAATCCTTGGGCAACCAGTCTGTGCTGGGAATAACACAGTGAGAGCAGGAAATTGGGAAGCCTGTAAATAGCCTAGTACAGGGGTCTGCAACCCAAAAGATAAGAAGAGCCATTTTAAAAAATTCCTTCAATAACAAAGTGTTTTGAGAGCCGCAGTGGGTGTAGCCTCCTGGTGGGAAGTGCAGGGAGGTGAGCCAGGATTTCTGCTGCAGGGTCCCCTTATGTGGGGGGGCGGGGGGCGAAGCCTGAAGCTTGGCATGGGTTGCCCGTGGGGTCCCTGGTGGCTGGAGGAAGCCCAGAGCCAGGCATGGGCCTCCTGCAGGGTACCCCGGTGGTTGGGGGAGCCCAGAGCCGCAAGGGGGCAGCCAAAGAGCCACATGTGGCTCCAGAGCCACAGGTTGCAGACCCCTGGCCTAGTAAGAAGGGAAAGAGACACAAGTCTCCCCCTGGAAAGGCAACAACTGGAGAGTCGGAAGCCCGACAGTGGCCTTGCTGGACCACTGAGGGAAATACGGATGCAGTTAACCTGAACTGTGGGAGCTATGGCTGAGTCTACACTGGTAAATTAAGTCGACTTAAGCTTGCTTAAGTCGACTTAATTTACCCTGCATCTACACTACAGTTTTCTTAAGTTGATTTAAGCAGCTTGCTTAAGTCGACTTAAGGAAAATAAAGCCGACTTAATTAAAATTAATTCGACTTTATAACACCACCTTTCTATTAGACCTAAGGCTTAAGTCGACTCCCTAGAGTTGACTTAAGCCAGTGTAGACTTAGGGCTACCCCAGGGCTACACCAATGCTCTCCCTGCTGGGGGGGGGCACAGGGGGAGCCTGGCATGTCCCCCCCCCACAGGACAAGGCAGAGCCCTGCCCACCCTGCTCCTATGCCCTGCCAGGGTCCCTGTCCCCCTTTGCCCCATTGTACCTAGGTACAATGGGGCAAAGGCTGAGCCCCCTGGCATTGGGCAAGGGGTGCCCCCCTACCCCTGTGGACCTCTCCTAGGTCCCCCTAAGCCCCTAGAAGTCGACCTAGGCATCCAGTGTGGATGCTCTAGGTCGACTTTTGAAGTTCCCCTTTGTCGACTTTATTTTTAAGTGTAGACACACTAAGTCGACTTAAAATAACAAGTGTAGACATAGCCTATGAAACTTAATGACGCTGTAACAATGCTTCCCAATCTGATTGTATTTTGACACAGCATCACTTTGTGTCAATGCAATGTCAAAGCATCTTGCTGTAAATGACAACAGAGTTTACTCCATCAGACAAATTCGGGAAGGTAACAACACTAATTCAGACCCACTACTCCTTTAAATTTCCTACGGGTGACATTTCTTTTGTTAACACACACATCTCTTGATCTGCACACCATGTTGTTCCTGATTCTGGCCTGCAGCCTGGCCCCTTTATGCTGCTTAGATGCTGAGGAAGGGGTGGAACCTCTCTCTCCCCTGCATCTAGGAATTATTGTAGTGCAGGAAGATTTTCTGGCCACAAACTGGAATAACAGCCCCTGCATCTCTTTACTTTCCCCATTGGTTTGCACTCAGCTACTCTGGGCTGCCAGCCAGTTCCATAGGGAGCCATTGCAGCCAATGTAAATTAAAATAGCTGCTAAGGATGTGCCAATTTATGCTGGAGGCCCTGCTAGTCCTGGAAACAATCCAGAACTTGGAAGCTGTAAAAATGGCATAAACCTCCCGTGGCAGCTACTTCTGTGCTGCACTTGCCACAAGGTGTAGCCTAGACTCTGGCCCTTTGTGTTTAATAATTAATCTGCCACAGGGAGTTAATGAGGATGGTGAGAGAAGGGATGATTGCTTTACCAGTATATAAAAGGAAGAGGACTGCTATATATCTGGGAATGGGACTCTCTCTACCAAGCTGCAGGCTTGTGTCCCCTCAGATGGGACTGCATAGCAGCACAGTTTTCCTATTTCCACACACTTTGAGGACTGCTCCCCCATTTTTATTTTGCAAATGAAATTGCAGCTTACGCCAGGCACGAGTTCACCAGAGTCCATGATGTCTTTGATCAGTTTGCTCCTCTCTGACAGTGATGTTAGTTCACGTTGGAGGAGGTCACCAGGGGACAGATGTGTAAATCCATATTTCTGTGCTAACTGTTCACACTGGGCTCCTTTGCCAGAGCCAGGCCCACCTTCATGAGGGGGAAAAAATGAAGAGTTAGAAAAAGAAATTGCAAGGAGCTGAACAATTGGCCTTTTTTATGAATCACTGCATTTGGGTAAATGTAATGAAAATACCACAACTTCTTATACTGACTGGGTGTTCAACCACACAGTTGGTTAGTTCCGACATTTATTGCAGAAACAGCTTGGTAACACATTACCATTATGTAACACAGCTGAGAAGAGAGCTAGCCCCTTAAGCGTGGTTTTAGATCTTAAAATAAGTTGTTCCTGTTTCTCCCCTTTTTCTCTTCATTCTGTGATGACTATCTGGGGAACAGAAATCTGTGTAACTTTAAGTACCATTAATAGATTCTCTCTTCACCCTGATTTCACATTGATGCACCAATGGAGGTCTCTTGGAATCAGCAACGTGACTTAATGGTGGCATGCTATCAGGCAGTTACTGCATAAAATATCTTAGCTAATTAACTGTGACTTGGAGGTCCATTCAGTACAAGAAGTTATTTTCTTCTATTTTCTAGTGGGACAGATTCATCAATAGGCACCAGAAGATGCAGGGTCTCTCTCCCCCCGAAGGAAGCCAGTTGCTTTTGTGGTTTGTCTATTCCACTGGCTGAAAGATTAAAGTGGAAGCTTTCTTCATTCTTCCCAGTTCTGGGAGATACTGGTTTGTTCTCCAGGTGCATCACAGAATGCAATGGCAGACAAGCGCAGGGGGCTGCTTAGAGCTCAAGAATGACCAGACAACATACACGGAGGTTCTTTCTCCCTATGTTTGCTTTATTGTCTAACCTAGTCCAGGCACAAGCTAGACATGGAAACAGGAATTCTGTCTCTGTTGCAGGGGTCAGAGTGCAAGGGAACAGTACATAGCACTGCCAACCGTAAGCCATTAAAAATCATGAGTCATAACTGCAAAATCATGAGCTTTTAAAGAAAGAAATTATGTTTTTTGGTCTGTCTTTTGATTTTTGAACTCCCCAAGTACACTCCCATGTTGTGTGTGACAATCAACACTCCCCAATCTCACAGATGTACTGGGAAAGGTGACCGTTTCTCCTGCTGCAGTAGATCTCACCCCCACATCAACCCAACTCCTGCCCAGCAGTTACTTCCCAGCTTCCCTCTTCCTCTCATATCTTCCCAGTCTGCTTCCAGCCTCACCTCTGCTCCTTCCCAGCTGGGCACTGCAGGGAAGGAGAAGGAGCAGATGAACTGGGGCTAACGCTCACAGGAGATAAAGGCTGCTGACCTCTTCAGGCTCCCTCATCACCCCCTCTCCTGTGAGCAACTGAGAATGGCTTTGGGTAGCAGCAGAGATGGAGGGGTGGGGATGGGGGCGAGCTTTTCCTGACATAGCTCTGATTGCTTGCTCTACTCCACAAGGCAGGCTAGACAGCTAGTCAGAGGGGGATTTTTCCTCTGGCAGAGCTCAAATTTGTGAGATGGCTCCAGCCTAGCCAAAATCCCTTCACACTTGGAGAAACCGAGGCTATGTCTACACTTGGCCAAATAAATCGACTTTGCTAAGTCGACTTAGCATGTCTACACTCAAAAATTAAGTCGACCTAAAGGGGACCCTGCCAAATCGACTTAGAGCATCCACACTGGATGCCTAGGTCGACTTCTAGGGGCTAGGTGGACCTGGGACTGGTCCACGGTGGCAGGGGGGCACCCTTTGCCAAGTGCCAGGGGGCTCAGCATTTGCCCCATTGTACCTGGGTAAAATGGGGGCTGAGCAGGACAGGGACACTCGCAGGGCATAGGAGCAGGGTGGGCAGGACTCTGTCCTGCTCTGTGGGGGTGGGGGCACACCAGGCTCTGGCTGTGCCAGCCACCCTGGCAGGGAGGGCAGTGGGGGAGCCCTGGAGCCCTTCAAGTCAACTTAGGGCTAATCCGCGTCTACACTGGCTAAGTCGACTTAATAAAGTCGACTTAGCCAGTAAAGTCAACTTTAAAGTAGGTTTTATAAAGTCAACTTTAATTTTCCTTAAGTCGACTTAAGCTGCTGCTTAAGTCGACTTAAGGAAAATGTAGTGTAGATGCAGATTAAATTAAGTCGACTTAATTTGTAAGTGTAGACGCACCTGAAGAGAGTTGGCCCCATCCATGTTTGGGGTACCAGGATTTTAGCCCTTCTGGAGCCAGTGTCCCTAGAAGCACCAGCCTTAAAAGTAGTTTTCAGCACTGCCTTTGGAAAACCCTTTCTGACTAGCAGCTGGCTCTCCCGGGACCTGGGGGCAGAGCAGCCAATCAGGGCTGCTGCAGGAGGCAGGCAGAGCTCCCACATCCTCTCAGGAGCTGAGAGACGCTTCTGGGTTGGTGGAGCAAGGTGTGTGAGCAGCAAGCCCAGCCCCAAGAGGGGAGGAGGAGATGGAATCAGAAAGAGCCCAGTGCCTTAGGACAGCACTGCTTTCCTCTTCTCGCCTGTGAAAAAACAGGTCCAGCTGCACCTCTTTCGCCACTCCAGCCATGCAACACCAGCCTGGGAAGGGGCTGAGGGGACAAAGACCTGCTAGAACTTCCCCCTGCCAGCCTGGGAGGTGGGTGAAGAACACCTGCCCTAGAGCTGCAGGAGGAGCAGAGGTGTGTCAGGGAGCTAGGGGCCTATCTGAGGCCAGGAAGGGGGCAGAACTGATGTATGAGGAGGGGCGAATTTAATTGCCAGCCTGCAGGATGGGCAGATGTGGGTCTGGAGAGGCAGAATTACTGAATTAGAATACTTGGGTTTCGGAAGAAGCAGGAAGTTCAGCTGTACCATTACCAGGCAGCATTTTAAATTAGCCTGTGTAAGTGGATCTCAGCTGGGGCATCCAGAGGGAAAGGCATGCAGCAGGCACCATATGGCCAAGCATGGTAACACTGTCGTTGTTGTACACATATTGGGGATGGCGCAGGGGGAGTTCCAAAATAATCAAACAGCCCCAAACCATCATTTAATCCTTAAATGATATATCTCAGAATTTGGGGTGTCTGACTAATGATGTCTGAACTTCTGAGGTTGGCAAGCAACACTCTTAACTCTTGAGTATCCAAGTAGTACGCACACTATTCCACGAGATGACTGAGTCCCAGATTCTTGCAAATACATGGGGCTGGTTCCCAGGCCTTCACGTTCAGCTGTAAGAAAATGCTGCACCAAACAGATTTCCTTCAATGGAATTACAGTCGTGTAACTGAGAACTGAAATTAGGCCGTAATGTAAGTGTGACAAAAGAATGCACTCATCTTGTATAAACACAGTGCCTTTTATTGCAGATTCCCAGAGAACACGGTTATCATACAATGAAATCATCTGGTGCTGCACCTTAGCTGGGAACGTTTTTGGGGAAAGGGTTATTCTTTGGGATAATTTCATTTTTGTCTCTTCAGAAAGGTAGGTGTACAGATCTGTAGAAGGAGATGGCAGTGTACTTTCCCACAGGCAGAAACTTAAGCAACTAGGACATTTTTACTGCAAAAACTTAGGTGCTGAGTGAATCTAGGTATGTGCAGGGTTAGGCAGTAGCTGAGCAGAGGCTTTGTCGATCATAGTGGTACCTAAAAATGGGATTTAGTTCTGTTTAAATCAATGTATTTTTCTAAAACAGAAGAAAGTGCATGCGCCACAATGCTGGGCACATGTCAAATAAAGACATTAGCCTGCATAATGACATATTAAACAGCTGGATACTTGCAGTTATAAACCTTCAGGTAGGGAGTTTCCACTGCAATTTATCACATTATTTTTTCAAATAGAATGGAGCAAGTACCCTGAAATAATCAGTTAACAGTCTCCACAATGGACCAGTTGTTTTGAAGTAGGAACATGTGCCCTTATTCTTGTTATAAAGACATAAAACGCTTTGGGTACATCTACATTTGCAAGTTAGGTTGACTTAAGGATGCTTAAGTCAACCTAAATAAAGCCATGTCCACACCAGGCTTTCATTAAGTTGACTTAAGGGCTTCCTTACATCAGCTTAATAACTACCAGTCTTTAGGTTGACTTAACCACTAAGTCGATTTGTTAAGTCGACCTAAAACTGGTGTGGACGCCCTAGGTCAACTTAAGGAATTAAGTTGACCTAGGGATGGGGACAAGGGAGCTGTGCGTGGCTCCTGGGGAGAAGGGAGCTGCGCGGGGCTCCCCAGGCAGGGCTCCAGTGGGGAGGGAATTCCCCGCTGCCCCAGCTGGGGCTCCAGCGGCAAGGGAATCCAGCTCTCCATGAACCTAGCCAGTCGACTTCGAGAGACTAGTGTAGACTCTCTAAGTCGACTTAACAAGGTGGACTCTAAGTTGACTTAAGAGTCTAGTGTAGAATCTCTAAGATGACTTAACAAAGTCGACTTTAAGTTGTCTGAAATTGACCTTGTTAAGTCGACTTAACAGAGGCGACTTAGCATTTCTAGAGTAGACACAGCCTTTGTGAATACTGTCAATTTGTGTATGCTGTCAGTTTTTGCTCCACCTACATGCTTTTGGCAGATGGATGAATGTTAAGCAACAGAATTATTGTTGGTAATTGGCTGCACATCTTTCAGTTTCAACACATCCTTTCTGATTTTAAACTTGTCATGAACATAAAGAGCTAAACCCTAAGCAAACTCATACACAGCACGAATGTGTTGTGATTTGCCAGGATAGTGTGGAATATATGTTTGGACGTAAATATGTCTGTCTACACACATCCCTGATAGGTGATCATCTGAATATTTCATTGCATTAGAAGACAACTAGCAATTAAAAAAGAAAAACAGGAATGTGAAACTTTGACAACTGATGATCTAGTTCTGCAGTTTTTTCTACAGGGAAAATTGCCAGTAAGTTCAGGACTGTATGATCAGACCCTGAGAATAAGTATGAGCTATCCAAGCTTCCTTCTACAAATAGCTGGGAAAGAACTGACTTGGCACATTTTACTACAGACTATTTTGTTTAATCCTAATTCAGTTACCGCATATATAATTGCTTTTGTGCATTAGCAATATTAATATGGCAGAAATCCAAGAAGGTGGTTGCTTGAAAGAAAAAAATCACATTTTATTATTTTGGTCATTCTCCTCCAAAAAATAAATTAATAGCCTTTAAAATATTAAAAGTTCCATCTTGTAGAACAAATATGACTCACAGAGGATGTTGTCTTCCGGTTATTTATATTGTTTATAGGAAGCAGTAGTCTTGAGGGGGAAAATACTGCCCTGGGAATCTGGGTTCTAACACCATCTCTGTAACTTGGGACCTTGGGCTAATTTCTCTCCCATCTTTAGTGTCTTGTCTATTTAGGTTGTAGGCATTCAGGGTCATGGACCATCTTTTACAATGTGAAGTGCCTGGCACAAGGAGGCACCAGTCTTGGTTGGGGCCTCTAAAGGCATGCCTACATTGTAGTTCAAAACCTGCACTAGCTCATTCCAGCTGACTCAGGGTCATGAGGCTTGAGCTAAGGGGCTGTTTAATTGTGGTTTAGACCTTTGGGCTGGGGCTGGAGCCTGGGCTTTAGACGTGAGATGGGAGTGTCCTAGAGCTCAGGCTCCCAACTAAGCCCAAACATCTACGCCACCATTAAACCGCCTCTGGAGCCCGAGTCAGCTGGCGCGGGCCAGCCACAGGTGGCTAACTGCAGTGTAGACAGTCCTTAAGTGTTACCACAATGAATTAATATAGAGCCATTTTAAAGATAAAACTGTACAAGAAAGATGAATGCAAATAACAGGGTGGGAGGCTAGAAAGCCAAATGATTGAAAGTACAATCATAACACTGTTCTTTTGTTTAAAGTTCTTTGTCCTCTACCTCATTTTCTTTCTTGCCAATAATTTCACAATCCCTAAACTATGTAAATTGTGCCAGGAAAGATCCCAGAACACTAACAGCTTTGAGCTAGTATACTGTGAGAGCAGGCTTTTCATTTTTTAACCCTGAACCTCATTTTTACGGGAACAAGGCCACTGAGCACCTCACAATATTGGTCTCAGAATGTAGGGATGCAGACCATGAATAAAGATGCAGAGACTACAGGATGGTAAGCTGTAGCTCTTAACATTAGAAATTGTCTCTTTGTAACAAACTAACACAGTAATTTAAAAAAAACCTGGAGTTAATCTTCAGGTTTAGGACTGGACTGTGTCCTGCTTTTGTACATGTGCACAGGGAGGAGGTGGAAGAGGCTTCCTGGGTTCAACTCAAGGCCAGTCACAGCCCCTTTACTTTCAAGGGGGCAGACTCCTCCCTCTTATTACACCCAGAGCAGGTGAGGCCACACTGTGGAATTCCATTTTCCTGGTCTCACTGCTCAGAATGCTCTGTGCCCATCACCTGGTTTGCTAAACTCTAGTCTCTCTAACTGGGGAGTGCAGTTGTTTTGGAGGGTAAACACCCCTTGGGAAACTTTGTGTATTGTATAAGACTCAATACAAAGTCCAACAACGAGAGTTTACAAATCTAAACCAACCAATATAAAGAGTAGGGAAAATTCAATTCTAATATTCTTAGAACTCTCCCAGGATTAACCTTTGGCTGCTGGTCTAGAAGGTTTATTATCTGCTCTGGCCAAAAGACAACATGATATAATTATGCTTACTTCATGATTTGTGCTGGTATGAATATATGTGTGTTAGTTGTAAAATCAGAAATGATAAACTATGGACAAGAGCAAAGGAAGGGTGCTGCTACATCAGACCAAGGGCTGGACATTGGTGGGTTAATTGACAGCAATGAATCAAGATCAGCAGAAGAAGGTGCTGTGAGCTAATTATACACAGCTGACCCTCACTGGGCTTAGGTAAACACCTTTGGGCTCAGCATCAGAAAAAGGGACTGGTTAACGCTTAAGAGTGAGTAGCTGATGTGGTCTAGAAGGAAACAAATGTGCTGTATTGTATTTTTTTTGTTTGTAGTTTATTGCTTTCAGGTGGTCAGGGGGAAAAATGTGGCAAGAGACTATGTTGCTATTTTTGTATTTTGCTTAAATGATGTTGTTTTAGGAACATATTTCTTCCTTCCAGCTAATACAGTAGCGCTCATGAAATTGTTAGGATATAAAGTACTTCTAGCATTTCTGGGCCTGATACATCATTGAAAACATAGCACCTTTATTTTAAAACTGTTTTGTACTCACTGTTAAATTGAACAAAGTTGGTAGGTAAGAATAAGATTTCTTCTAAACTTCTCTCATAATTAACACTTTAAAAAAAGAAATGAGTGTCTTGCTACGGCGCCTTTTACTGTATTATCTGATCGTCTCATAAGTTATTTATTAGCGCAACACACTTTTGTGGCAGGCTGATCTTACTGCTTGACTTCATGGATTGGGAGACCAACGTGCAGAAGGATTAAGTGAACCAGCCAAGACTGCATTGCAAGTCTGTGGCAGAACACAGAAGAGAAAGCCACTCCTTGCACTCTCAGTCTAGTATCTAAACTGAATTATAAGACCATCCTTCCAGCTGTGTGTGTGCAATCAATAAGGACAATACAGGGGGAAAGGTCATTAGGGCTAGAGATACTTAGATTTCTTAATAAAACACTATTCATTACAAACAGGAACACTTTTTCTGGCTCTTTTAGCTAGCTGATGTTCTATTTACCCATTACCCAACTGTGTTGGAATCTGAATCTCTTTAAATGAGACAGCAGAATCACACTGATCAAAAGAGAAAATGAATCTTCTTCAGGAATGGAGCAGCTCAAGACTGATTTTGCTAATAAAGCTGGAAGCCATCTTAGTGATTAGGAAGGAATCATCTGGCAATGATTAAACTTTTGGGTATTCAAGCTATTAATTGTTTAAAATATCAAATGGAACTAAACACATATAAAAAGAAATAATGCCTATTGCATCTCTCTGGAAGGTTAATCCAGGGAACCAAACATTCTGTGTTCTAGCGAGGCCTGTGGTACATAGAGTCTATAAATGGGGCCAGACTCTTGTAGCGCATGATCCCAGAGTAACTTAGGCTGCATCTACACTTGTAAATTAAGTCGACTTAAGCTTGCTTCAGTCGACTTAATTTACCCTGCGTCTACACTACAGTTTCCTTAAGTCGACTTAAGCAGCTTGCTTAAGTCGACTTAAGGAAAATAAAGTCAACTTAATTAAAATTAAGTTGACTTTATAACACCTCCTTTAAATTCAACCTAAGGCTTAAATCGACTCCCTAGAGTCGACTTGAGCCAGTGTAGATGTGGGGTAGCCCTAAGTCGACTTAGGGCTACTCCAGGGCTACACTAATGCCCTCCCTGCTGTGGGGGGGGGCACAGGGGGAGCCTGGCATGCTCCCCCACAGGGCAGGGCAGAGCCCTGCCCACCCTGCCCCTATGCCCTACCAGGGTCCCTGACCCCCTTTGCCCCATTGTACCTATGTACCTATGTGCCCCCCTTACCCCCATGGACCTCCCCTAGGTCCCCCTAAGCCCCTAGAAGTCGACCTAAGCGTCCAGTGTGGACACTCTAGGTCGACTTTCTAAGTTCCCCTTTAAGTCGACTTTATTTTTAAGTGTAGACGCACTAAGTCAACTTAAATTAACAAGTGTAGACATAGCCTTAGAGAGGGAGTAATAATGCATCAGAGAGTGAAATGTCTCAACAATCAGTGTTGCCAACTCTTGTGACTTTATGGAGAGGTTCATGATAGGTGAGGTTTTATTTAAAGTTCCAGCTCCTGAGTCCAGGGAGTATAAGAATCTCGGTTTTCATCTTTTTTTCTAGTCTCTGTTCTATAGTCTGTCCTTTGGGACACAGAATTAAAGGTACATGTAGTGGAAAAACCATACTCTGTCTGTGTGTATTGTGGAGAAAAGCTTGAAAATACGGCCTGGGTATATCCTAAAGACTCAGAAACCACAATGCAAATTAAAAAATCCCCAAATGTTAAATTTTGTAACTTTTAAGTCACTTCCTGAAATCCTGTGTATTAAAAATCATCTTGGTTGAAAACAGAAAATAATCTTCAGGTGTCTTTTGGAAAAGCTATTGTGATCTCCAGTGCTTAACCAGGATGTTTGCAGGAGAGTAGTCCCCCTGGAATACTGCAGAAAGTGCCAGTTTCTAACACTGGCACTTAGAATGGTTTTAGATATTGGCTACTCAGATACAGTGCTACAGCATCCTGCTCACTGAAATGCTGGAGCATCAAGGTGGTTATGGGCTTAATTGGAACTAATCAATCTGTTTGTGGTGGGGATTTCTGGCAGTGGGTGGTAATTGTTGGGCTAATGAGACAATTGGCTCAGTAGCTGGGAGCACATGTAGGTGGGAGAGTAAGAGGAAGTAAGCAGAAAACTCAGAGGTTGGGGAAAGAAGGTGTTTGAAAGGAATTGTCTTCTTGATGTCTGTTTTATGTTCTGCTCTATTGGATACAGGATTAAAGGTACATGTAGTGGGGGTAAACACAGTGTGTATAAAAAAAAGAAAGAAAGAACAAGTATGCACAAAAACAGACTGGTAGTACTACTTAGAAGCACATTGTGCTTAGCCCTGTTCAGCTGATCCCTCAAACACTGAGGAACCCAAGTCCTGCAATACCTGGGTGACTAAAATCTTACTATTTAGTGTTTTAAGTACATTACCATATTGTTTTTCTTTGGTAAATGCTGCTAGTCTAGCCAAGGCCAACAGGTGCAGCTGAGCCATGCTAAGAATTGCCTTTATGTCAAGTGTTGGTGGGACTATTTCTAGTACCATTCAGAGCCAGTGATGTAAACAATCTGCTTCTGTTTATATTTGCAGCTAATCCATTTTCAGCCTTGTACTTGTTGTGGGTGCTGATTGTCATGGTGGTGTCAATTTGATATTGAATGGCCAAGCCTGCTGTACAGTAGTTCTCAAATATTTATTTAATATACATTTTTAGCAATTGTAAGAGGGAAAGGATATGCCATGTGGGGTGGGGGAATACCTACAAAACACAAGTCTCTTCAATTTCATTTTAGATCCAATTTGTCTACAAATAGTTCTAACACTTTGCTAGCAAGGGAACTGATTTAATCTAGTTGATCTTTAGATACCATCTGTAGTTTGAAATTCAGAGGGAGGGGGGAGATGAATGCCTAGCATTTGATCCAAATTCCACTGATGTCAAGGAAAATGTTCCCATTGATTTCAATGGGCAGCCTCAGTCCCCTACTGTATTGGATCAAACTCTGGCAGGAGATAAGGATGTCTGGTGCACACCCACAAAACTAGTATGTGTGTTGGTTTTCTTAGATGTGGTGTCAAGAAATTGAGTGAGTGAAATTGGTTAAAAACCATCTGCTAGACTTTTATTCAAAGACATTAAGGGTGCTTCTTACTTATACATGCAGCTGAGATACAGTTTACATTTTTTGTGATTATCACCAATGACTAAAGTTAAGTGCTAGCATCCAAAAATATTGTACATGTCACTAATTTATTTGGTTCTAGCTAATTTCATGATTGTCTCTTCAGCTTGTGTTTCCAAATTCAATAGATTTATCTTGCCATAGCTTATTACTGCTATGTCTCTCATTTTTCCTTTTTGATTCTACATCTTTGTTTTGGTTGTCTGGATAAAACATAGACATCATTGCCTAATTAATTAGAGTTGACTGCATTTCCAATTAATCCCACTCTAACCCTTATGTAAATCTTTGCTAATCAGTTCGTGTATTAGCTTCCCTTACAGAGATGTTCAAGAGAAACTAGATTTGTTACTGTTTTTTTTTTTTATCTCATAAAGAGTATCTCAACTTGTCAGCTATAGCAGATGGGCATATTTATTTCCATTATTATGTAAATAATTAAAATGCTGTATTTTTTTAAAAGTTCTTTTTACATATGGTTTGTCTTCCTGTCCCTTTTTAAGACAGGAGTATAATGGTGTGACAAGTCCAGATTTCTTCACTGAAGACAGTTGAGGTACTGTAGTAGGAGTCAACCTCTCTACAAAAAAAGAGCAGAACTTTCTCATGTTGCTATAGATTCTTGTTCCTTTACAGTAACTTTAAGGGTCCAGTTCAAGTCCCTGTGATGTCATTATAAACCTCTTATCATCTTCAGCAGGAACTGGATTGGGATGCGAGGCTCCAATCCTGAAAACACTCGCACAGCAACTCTTCCATGTAATAGTAAATGCTGACCTCAAGAGGACTACTCTTGTGAGTGTTTGTAGAATTGAATCCTCCTATGCTTCACTCCAGGGAAATAAACAACAGCTGCCATAGTTTTTTGGGTGAAGAGATCAGATATTGTCTTTGAGAAACATCCATTGTGCCTATGAAAGACGTTCCACAGGCAGCCAAGGCAATTTAAAAATCAGTGCTCAGAGTAAGACAAATGGGACCTATATATTTGATTCTTCCTCTGTGACAACATTGTAGCACCACAGAAAACCACTTACAAATGACATAGAATAATGCTGCTAAGGCTACATCAAACTCTAGACTTCTGTTATTTAGTTACAAAGTAGCAAAGGGTCCCATGTTTAAGAAACTAGGTACCTAACAGTGATTGCTTAAGAAAACTTGAATGGTGCCGTTCTGCTTCTTAATTCTCTTAAAGGCAAGTTACTGAAATATATAATCCTATCTTGTGATTTGGCCAACAGAACTGCAAGCCATGGTAATAGCCAGAAAAAAAAATGTCCTTCACCTGCCTGTCATATCTGAGCCATCAGCCTCTTAATGGGTTATACCTACAACTTGGTGATCAGCACTTAGCAGAACTGGGCTCATTTAAATAGATTAGGTCACTAATTCATTACATCTTTCTGCCTTAACTTTGAAAAATGGCATGTGATGTGATATGTCAGACAAAAGCTATTCCTAATGAAACCATGCTGGCTAGTTACATTTTTCCCAGAAGTATTACAAATCTTATTCTTGAAGTTTCTAGGATTTGTGATAAATTATATTTAGTGATTTGTACTTTTT
This sequence comes from Pelusios castaneus, assembly GCA_007922175.1. Lineage (NCBI taxonomy): Eukaryota > Metazoa > Chordata > Testudines > Pelomedusidae > Pelusios > Pelusios castaneus. Next base: position 4,724,504 of record ML685778.1, read on the forward strand.
CTGTCCGTTATGTGTCTTTTCTTCAGTCTTCTACCTAGATACTTAATCTCATCGTGGTAGAATCTGGTACCTTTCTTAAACATTCTGCTTACATAGAATCTTAGGGTTGGAAGGGACCTCATGAAGTCATCTAGTCCAACCCCCTGCTAAACGCAGGACCACTCCCACTAAATCATCCCAGCCAAGATTTTGTCTAAGCAGGCCTTAAATGTTTCCAAAGATGGAGATTCCACCACCTCCCTAGGTAACCCAATCCAATGCTTCACCACTCTCCTAGTGAGAAAGTTTTTCCTAATGTCCAACCTTGACCTCCCACCTGCAACTTGAAACCATTACTTCTTGTTCTGTCCTCTGTTACTACTGAGAACAGCCTTGCTCCCTCCTCTTTGGAGCACCCCTTCAAGTAGTTGAAGGTTGCTATCAAATCCCCCCTTAGTCTTCTCTTCTGCAGACTAAATAGATCTAATTCCCTTAGTCTCTCATCATAAGTGTTGTGCCCCAGCCCCCTAATCATTTTCGTTGCCCTCCGCTGGACTCTTTCTAATTTGTCAACATCTTTTCGGTAGTGGGGAACCCAAAACTGGACACAGTATTCCAGATGTGGCCTCACCAGTGCCGAGTAGAGGGGAATACTGACATCCCATGATCTGCTGGCAATACTCCTACTGATGCAGCCCAATATGCCATTGGCCTTTTTGGCAACAAGAGCACACTGTTGACTCATATCCAGCTTTCTGTCCACTATAACCCCCAGGTCCTTTTCTACAGTGCTGCTACTTAGCCGATCGTCCCCAGCCTATAGCAATACATGGGATTTTTCTGTCCTAAGTGTAGGACTTTGCACTTGTCCGTATTCAATCTCATGACATTTTGTTTGGCCCAATGCTCCAATTTGTCTAGGTCTCCCTGAATCCTGTCCCTGTCCTCCAGCGTGTCTACCATAGCTTGGTGCTATCAGGAAGATACCATTCCGATGTGCAGAAAGAACAGCAAATATGGAAGGCGCCCAGTGTGGCACAGCAGGGAACTCTGCAGTGAGCTGAAATGTAAAAGGGAAGCTTGTGTCTTTCTCTCATTCTTTAGTGCTTCCCCTTATGTACAAGGTTTATTATAAATCAAATAACTTAAACTTCTGGAAGATGCTCAAATTAAGTAATTGGACCAACAGTTGCTTCTGCTATTTCTCTGTAATCTATCAAGAGCTGAGCCATGCAGTGGAGATGAGTCAACACATTTCTCATCAGTATTGGGTCATGAATGAGATACTGATCTGACTCCTTGTGTAATGAAATACTTAGTTTGTGTGGCTACCAGCAGATATTGCTAATAATCCACAGATGATCCAGGCAACTACCTAAGGGAGTACAGAAGGAAGTACAGGTTCATTATTTTGAGAGATGGGTGAAAACACAAATATATGTTCAAAATTTTATATGAATTCATGTTGGCTGTATTCATACTGATTGTGTTCACATTCTGGACCTATTCTAATTAGAGGTGGCTAGAATTTTTTTCCTGTAGAAAATTTAAGAAACCATGGCTATTCTTAAATTTTGTCAACTTTAGTGGAAATGTTTTTTTATTTAAAAAAAATAAATTGATTTGTCAGAAACCCAAAAGTACAACTGAAAATTTGGAAGACAGAGGGGCTCACTTTCTGAGAAACAGAAAAAAATATATAGAAAAGAGATTTTCTATAGAAAATTTTTGCTCAGTTGAGAATTCAGTTTTTTTCACAAAAGGTTGCAATGGACATTTCTCACCTAGCCCTAATTCTCACAAATAGATTCCTGCCAATAATCCGATTTGCAAGCAATAAATTTTAAGCTTTGTGGAAAGTAAATTTTGAATTCGTCTAGCCAAGTATAAAACCTGATTGTAAGAATTAGACTGATCCAATAAGGTAAAAGAAACATACCATATGCCTATGTGTGTCCTGGCAACTCCACTATAATATCAGGTGTTGAATATTTTAAATTAACTACTTACAAATGAGAATATGAAGAATTATTCTTTTATGAATAATTTCAATAATTTCAACTTCAATTTATAAAAAAATATTCATAAAACTGACTAAAGAATAAACGAGAAAATTCTTGTCTATGTGGACAGCTCACAAACAGATGAAATGTCTTCAATTTGTAAGATAATTTGACAGCTTGTTTTGTACTAATTTAAACATGAGTTCCCAATGAAATGAGAACCTCTGAGAAACAGATAGAATGTGTTGCTATAACAAATGCAAACTGTATAACATAGGACTGCATTTTTTCAAAAGGCATGAAGCAAAACATTGTGCTTTTTCCCTTTATGAAAGTTCTGGGTTACCATAGCAACTGTGTAATAGTCCAACTTCACTTTTTCAAGGTTTTTTTTATATATACTGCAGGTTTATGATGAGCTGGATCTATTATCTATCACTTAGCACAAAATGGGGCTTAAACCATAGTAAAGAAATGTAGTCATCTGGTATTTGCAAAACCTTCTTTCTTTGGTTTTATTTCAAAATTCAGGGTTTTGATTTACAAGAATTAATATGCAAATAGAAAGGTTACTTACCTGGGCAGTAACTTGAGTTCTTTAAGAGGTTTTGTCTTTATGAGACTGAGGGAAGCTCTGAAAGATTGGGTTCTGTTGAGGTAGAAGGTGGGGGCTCAGCTAATGTCTAGTCTATGCAGGCTGACCTCTCCCTCGGACTAAGACTTGGGGCAGAGTAATCAAGTGATAGCAGGGTTCACTGTTTGTCAGAAGCTGGGAATGGGCAACTCAATGACTCATTTGATATTATTTGTTCTGTTCATTCTCTCTGCAGCTCCTGGCATTGGCCAGAATCAGAATACAGGATACTGGGCTAGACAGACCATTAGTCTAACCTAGTACAGCTATTCTTATGATTTAGGTGGACTTGTGAGAAGATCTTTGGCAGAAAGAGGATGTATGAGGATGTAAGATCACCTTATCCCAGTAGAAGGCCCCATGAGTTCTCTCAATTCACCCACACTCCAGGCTGATGCTATGGCCATAAGGAAGGAGGTCTTGAAGGAGAGGTGGAAGAATGAGCGGATACCCACAAGTTCAAACTGGGGGTGGAGGGGTTCCTTAATGAATTAAGAACCAAGTAAAGGTTCCAAAGAGGCATAGAGTCCTTGATTTATGGAAATAGATGGTCTATAGTAGACTTTTGACAACCAAAACCACCTTTTTGAGCCAAAATAGTAGTGATGAACACACTGCAATTACCCTCTGCCCACCAACCCAACTCCCCAGATTTTGAGACAAAATAAAACCGCCACAATGAGAAGCGCAGAGATTTTAGTGAGAAAGCATCAGTATAGACACCATGCTTGGTTCTGTTGCAGCAAATGGCCTCCAGGAAGTGTCCCACAATGCCTTCCTGATTGCTCTGGCCATCACTTTGAACTCTGCAGTCATCAGCCCTCCCCCCTTAAAGTCCTGGAATTTTTGAAATTCCCCTTCCTGCTTGGTTGGCATGGAGAGCTCGCATTATAGTCGCAAACCCATGGAATGACAGGACTGAAATTACTGCATCATGGGACCTTGAGTCTGCATCCATGATGCACTGAGATCCTCTGTCTTCCCACAACTCCTAGCAGGACAAACTGGTACGCTGCATAGGAAGAGAGGTGCCCACAGTGCACCAATCTCACTGTTTATGGTAGAGCACCAAATGCGGATGCACTTCAGCGACAGAAGGATTGTAATTAGTGTTTTTGATCGCTGCTGTAACTTGCATTTTTCCAGTGTAGAAAAGGTCTTTGAGGTGTCCCTGCTCTGAGAGCCCTTTTTGTGGTGAGGAGGGGGGCTCATCTTCCAGTACCAACTTCATTGTTAACTGCTGTGACTTTTTCTAAGAGATCCCTTGGCATGGGATGAATGGGGAGTCATCTTGATGGGTATTCAGGCTTGCAGAAGCCTCAACAGTACCCAGACTGTGTCACAAGGTCTCCCTAATTCCTGGCCTTGATGTTTCTCTGGGGAATGTGCTCTTCTGGGAATGCTTTGGTTCTGGAGCTTCCCCACAATGAAATTGAGGCTGAAGGCTCTATAATAGCCTGCGTGGCTGAGGCTAGTATACAGGGTAGGAGTTAGTCCTTGGGGTGGGGGGGCATGTCTCAGTGAGTGAGAAGGTGCTTCTCTCTAATTTGAAGTGCAAGGGTCTACACAGATCTGCTTTTTAAAGCTGGCTCAGATCTTTCACTTGGCCAGAATATTGGGTACTCTGAGGAAGCTGGAATGCCTGTAGCTGAGAGAGAAAGACCTGGAACAGGTCTGACAAGACTTAAAGCCTGGCATGGTTGGGATATCCTGAGTGGCATAACGTTTTCCATTAAGGGAATAGCAGAAGACCCTGACTCTTGAAAGAAGAGTCCAAGGCAGGGAGAACCCTCAGAAAGCTCGAAGTGTGCTAATGAAGAGTAAAATAAAACCTGACTAAGAAAACCAAGAAGGAGATGCAAAGCTAGCAGCAGACACTTACCTGTCTTGAGTCAAGGGCAGCTGAGAAGGAACTGGAGTGGCAGTATGTACGCTGCTCCCTGCATAACTTTGTGCTAGAACACAATGGTGTATAGTGGAAAGGCATGGCCCCTCAGACACTGCTAGCTAAAATCTCCTATCATGTCCTATGGCGGAACTGCCGTAGGGACCTGAACTCAAAGAACTACTCATTTGCATGCAATAATACACTTTTATCTGGGAATTTTCCCCAGGGACTCAAATTTGCTACTCTTTCTCCTTTCCATAATGTGATCCTGTACACTCCCAGCCTGATCCAAGAACAATCTTTCTCAATTCTTTCTTTCAAAAGCCTTGTACAAAATATTCAGCAGAAATTTGTACATACAGAAGAACCTCAGACTTACAAACACCCTAGAATTGGAGGGTGTCTGTAACTCTGAACAAAACACTGATTGTTCTTTTAAAAGCTTACAACTGAACATTGACTTAATACAGCTTTGAAACTTTACTATGCAGAAGAAAAATGCTGCTTTAAACCTTCTTAGCATATATGAAACAAGCACAGAAACAGCTTGCTTTCATTTTTTTAGTAGCTTAACCCAGTACTGTACTATATCTTGCTTTTTTGTCTCTGCTGCCACCTGATTGCGAACTTCTGGTTTTAAAAAGTGTGTGGTTGAGCGGTCGGTTTGTAACTCTGAGGTTCTAATGCATTTTTGTATAATTAATTAAATTGTTTTAAACTTGTGCTAATTAGATCACTGTAATTTTACATAATGGGCATTAACATAGTGCCTTTCTCCAAGAAATTTCAATACAAACTGATCCCCGATTCTGTGTAGACTTAGACATGTACTTAATATTGGGCTGTGATTAGCCCCAGTAATTTAATGGCATTGTTGGGCATGTACGTGTAGGATGGGAACGTGTATTTATAGTGATCATTTCACAAAATAAGGGATGAAAAGGACTGTGGCCCTTTTCACATGATGAGATTTTCATAGCGAGATGATAAACTTGCAGTAATTATCTTGCTGTTAAATCCTAAGTGTAGAAAAGACATGTGAGGTGTTTAACAGGAGACCGCTAGATCAAGTCAGCCCTATATGACTCTCACCTACTTTAACTTATGGTAAAACAGGACCTTGACCCCATGGTGGATTTTATGATGGGATAGCTAACATATATTATTCCACAGTGACTGCATCCTTATTTTTGTTTTTGGTCACTGAAGATAAGATCTCAAATTTGATCCCTAAACACACATCCAAAAGATTGCACCTTCAGCAGTATAATTCCTCATACTATTGTATGTAATTTTAGGGCAGACAATTGGGGGAGTTGTCTGCCTCAGTTTTTTTACCAAATGGGTTTTCCCCCCACCACCACATTAACCACCAAAACTTCATAATCTGTTGTTAATTGTTCCATTTACAATCATTATATTAAGGTTCCTACTTACCAACTACAAAAATGATGTTAGATTTCCTTAAATCTTCTGTAAAATCTAAATAAAAATAAAATCTTTATTTTATTGGCACCAACTATTGATTTTAATCTTCTGTTCTTGCTATATACAGTTAGATAACAGCCTAGCAAGGTTTTCAAGGTAATTTTTTAAACTAGCTTTTATTTCCTACTAGAATGTTCTTCATTCTGAAATGAACTATTAATCACATGTTCATTTCTGTCCTACTTCTGCGGCTGTCACTGCAGATGTGATAAAAATATATCTTTTATGGAAACAATGACAACTCTTTTATATGCACACCCTGGCTTAATAAGGCATAATCATAAAAAAGCCAACCTGATGTTGAGGTAAGAATCAAAATGCTTCATGAACCCTCATGTTTCATTTCTTTTTGCTTTTATTTTAAAAGTGTAATTTGATTAAAGTCCATATAACTATTTCTATATCGTCCTAGGTTTTTGCATTCAGTGCTCCATATTTCTAACTGACAGGAAATTTAATCTTAAATTCAGCCAGACTTTAAGCAACTCACCTGTGAACTGCACATTTCTAATTATGACACATCACTGGTTGAGAGTGTTTATTAACCCTCAGGATGCCCTTAGAATACTGCCAAGTCAGATGTTATATCAGCCTTTAAATATTTGCCAAAATCTGAAAGTTATCAGCTCAGTAGTAAGACTTCTGAGGAAGTCTGGGTCCAATGTCTTGTTGCATACCTCTTTTATTTAAAAATAAAATATAGATGCACTTATTATCCTGATTATGTACATGGCTATACTAAAGAAGGAACTGAAAGTATCATAATGAACACATTAGTCTATGCTTAAGAAGAAACTCACCGCTTGTGTTCTTGTATCCAGGGAGATTTGACTGGTCATCTGCCTGTTAATTAAGGAATTGACATTTTTAAAATGATTATTGAATAATTTTGGTGTCTTCAAGTACCTGTGGATACTAAAACTACCAGTGTGAAAGATGAACACTTTGTGATTTTTTTGCACCTGCTCAGATATACAATGACGGTGTTAACAAAGGAACTCAATGTAGCTTCACCTGAATACATGCTTTTGCAGGAACAGGGTACACAAGTTAGCTCATGCTGGTTGATACTGGCCCATGCTGTAATTGCTGCAATGATTGGTCTATTATAGTGGCTAGCCATATAGTGGCTAAATATTTCAGAGGCAGCTAGTATGCATACTAAATAACTTCCCACAGTAAGTGGTTTATAGATTTCGAGGTCAATTGTGGGATAAACAATAGTGCAAAGTGTAGTGTGTGAAGTCTGTTATAAAATTGAAATTAACTTATTGCCCATTGCCATATATTGCCCTACTGCTCAGAAAACAGGAGGTCAGGACTTGTACTGAGTCTGACCCTTTTTCCTGAGATGATAGGAACTGGATGTGCTGTGAAGGCACCATGAGGGAGAGGAAAGCTGCCTTGCATTACTCTGCAGTAACCACTCTTGTCCATTTGGGAGTTTGGTAGGCTCTCAGGAGAGGTCTCCACTACCAGAATGGTCAGAGTAACATCATCACTGAAATACAAGTATCCTTGATTAGATTGAAAATTGATTATAGTCCCTTTTAACGTCTTGATTTATAGTAATGTCCGTGCTTGTATTCTGTATTAGTAGGGCTGGTATTTTAAAAAAAAAAATGTTATGTTATGATAGCAAAATTTTAGACTAAAGAAGAGGGTCAGAAGAGCAGATAGTTGGAAAAATAACTGGGGTTAAATCTGCCGTTGCTCCACATTGATGATTTTAACGTATATGACTCAGATGAAAGACAAAACCTTCTGGCTTGGAAGAAAATGGGCATAAAATATTAAGGGGCTGGGTTTTAGAAGCAGACTCTCATTTTGCGGTAATGGGTTTGTGAATGCAAACAATTGCAGGAAAATATATTTGCAGCTGCAACATTATGAACCCAAATTGGGGGAGGCTAAGTTGAGGTCTTAGGGAATGTCTGCACTGCCAAAAAATGTATTCTTAACTAAGATAAAAATAGCAATGAATACTTGCCCACATCTTCACAGCTGTTTTAACCAGAGTTAGCTAATGTGGATTAGTTAGCCCAAATTAAGAACACCATTTTTTTGCATATCCTAAGTCACCAGTTTATCTTCCCTTCCAATGAAAGAGTTACCACCTCCTTTCATATCATTATCTCTCTTTGCTCTCCCCACAGTCTCCCAAATGAAATTACATGAAACAGACTGGGACTCTAGTAGGTTAAAGTGAAGGAAAGCTTAAACTAATCAGAGCTATATTATTTTTTCCACTGGAAGTTGCTTATATTGTAAATACATCCCAGGAGGCAATAGTGAGGCTAAATAATCTCAGTTTCCTGTTTGGCAGGCAACATCTCTTTCAGGATTAGTTGTATCTTATGCCAGGAAAGATGAATATTTGTGAGCCTTCAGCCCATGTTTGTGAAAGGAATAAATGACATTCTTGGCATTTATATTCATTAAAGTGAAAAAGATAATTCCTGATGTGGTGTTTATCACATTTGATATTTGATATTTGACAGAAACCATCACTTCAAAAATATTTGCTTGTACTATTGTCTGCATAATGCTGATTTTTCTTCCTGTGTAGAATTACGACCATTTTTACTAGACTTTTTTATTTAAATTTTACCAAAGGGTAAAACCATAGGGTTTCCTAATGAGACAACATTTGGGATTGGGAGACTGCACTCCCCAGGCATGGATTTGTACATTGCATCAGCATTGACCCACTCAACTGCCAGGGTGCAAAATAGGGTTTCCCATGCCTAAGACTAATTTTGACTTAGTTTTCCTGTGAAAAGGTTTCTCAGAGCATTAATTCACCCTGATTTTTAAATGATGCTCTAAGAGCTGCGATACAACTAAACTACAGGACGAACTCTGAACATTAAAAATCCACCCTATGACTATAATCTTGGGAGAGTTGAGAGTAAATTGAAGGAGGTTTAAAATGAAATAAAGATAAGATTACTTTGGATTTGACTTTGGTGCTTTAATTGTCTTAGGTGGTTTCCTTGATTTTGTTTGTAGGCATTAAACGCTACTCATATAGATCGATTGATGGGAGGAATCTAGCCCTTTATATTTGATCAAATAGAATTCATGGCCTACTTTTTCCAAATTAGGAAGACCAGTTTTAGATTGAGATGATCAGTAGCTGTTGGAGGTATCATATTAGGAGGACAATAAGGTACCATGTATATGATCTAATGATAATAGCAAAAATACTGGTAAAACAATATCCAGTGGCACAGTTTGCGCTACAGTAAAACTCTTTCTTGTCACCTAATTTATTATTAGAAGGTATAATCTATACTGGACATTGTTATAGGTTAATACGTTTAATTTGCTGAGTGTAATGACTGGGACTTGAAATAACTATTATAATAAAATGGGTTGATAGTAAGTCACAGCATATTAGAGGGCATGTTATAGTACTACTCAGATCTTTGTGGGTGGTAACAATGGTCAATTGTGATTCATAAATCACATCCATTTAAAGAAAGTAAGTGAAATGTTTATAGTGGGTAGTGCTCTGTATTAAGACTTGAAGTGTGCTGTGTGAATGTGTTCTGAAAGAAAACAAGGATCAGAACAGGGGCTATGAACAGATGTGGAGAAAGTTGATACGTCAAAGAAAAATCATTTTTTCCCAGTTTTATTTATTTGAACATGTCAAAGTAATGGATAAGAGACTGTTTGTCATAATTTAGACTTAAAAGATCTTTGATATAGTCATCTACAAGACATTAAAGAAATTAAATTCTTCATGGAGTAAGAAGAAAAATATTGTTGTGAATCAGAAGTTGGCTAGGAGACAGAAAATAAAATAAGATTAAATGGTCAACTTTATCTTGGCAAGAAGGTTTCAAGAATATCTAGAGGTATGATTGTTGCTAACAAATTCTTGAAGGGAAATTAAATATCGTGTTGTAGGATTACTGTGGTGGAATACACCCTTGTGTTCACCTCTCAGACCGTTGTAATATTGTTCAATGCATGCTTTGTGAGATCATTTAAAAACACACAACTTGCTGATCAAGAATATGGTAAAATGTGTATAGCAGCTTTATTTATATTATGAATGTTCAGACTCACATAACACCAAACTGGTCTAAGAGACCCATGTTAAACAAATGAACGTATGCTTGTCCTAACTGTTTACAGCTTAAATGGAAATTATCAATCAGAAAGGGGGAAGAGAAGAAAAATAGAGGTGTCACAGGTGAAAGGTTCCAGCAGGGAACATCCTTTTTCCAGCAGATGGCCTGTCTCGTGGTTCTCAGCTGGAAATGTTTTTCAAAGAAAAACTAAAAAAAAAAAAACTTATAAAAAGGCAAACACCCCACCCTCCCCCTCTCTCTCCTCCCCCCCCCCCGCCCATCTCATTTTTTTGCACCTGAGAAGACAAAGAAAACAGCTGTTGGACTTTGGGGAAAGAGCTTGGTCAGCATTGCTCCTGGAAGCATGTGGTGAGAACCTTTGCTCGAATCTAATGTAGTTAAGCACTTAGAAACTGTTTTATCTTTACTTGTCTTTCATCCTTTTTTGACTTTTATGCCTCATTACTTGTACTCCCTTAAAATCTATCACTTCATTGTTAATTGTTTTATCTAATTCAGTGCGTGCATTAGTGTCTGAGTAACTCTGTTTAAGATAATACGCTGCTGGGTATCTTTCCCTGACAGGAATAATGTACTTGGTATATTTGAGCTGTTCAGGAGGGTAGTAGGCAGTAGAGGACATACTTTTCTGGGGAAAATTCATAGCTCTGAATGTGATGCACCGACCCTGCATTATTAACAGGTTGGTTAGAGCCATGATGTGGCTGACAGGCTGCAGTCAGACAAACATCTGGGAATGACCTGCATGCTGGTTGCGAGCAGTCCAAGTTGGAGGTTACAGCAGCAAGGTATTGAAAGGCATCCCCAGATTACAGGTCTGTATTCAATCCACTAGTCAGTTCTGCTCTGTCTGGATAGTTGTTTTAATAGTACTGGATTTCAGAACTACAAGACCCAAAATATTTGCAGCTGGTGCCCTGGAAGATCAGCAAAAGAACCAAACCTTCTCAGTGATTAACAGTATGGGGAGACTTGCCTGGGAATCAGAAAGCTTTATGAGATGGCTGTCAGCAGGAGAAGTTTTCAATGTATGACTTGCTTGTTTCTGGATGGTCCAGTTTCAGACACATTCTGAGCGGATTTTAGAGTTCATCTGATCTAGAACTGGGTTGCCCAAACCACGGTGCACAGGCCAGAGTCCAGCCCACCATGGGCTGTTATCCAGGAGTAGGTCCTCCCCTGTAGTCTAGAGCAGGCTACGGGTGGCTGCAGCAGGAATCCCTCTCCTGCAGCCCCAAGCTGGTTGGCAGGGGAAGTTGCCCCCTTCGCTTCAGCCTCCAGTGGGTTAGGGTGTGCAGCCATCCCTCCTCTCCAGCCCTGAGCCTGGCTAGCTAGAATTGTGCTTTGCTGTTAAGTGTCTTTACTGGCTTTCCTCTGCTAACTTTGCTCTCTGGTACTGCATCTTGATACTTGTCAAAACAGAAATGGCAGCTCTGACGATTAGAGGTAAGAAAAGAAAAATTTAATTCTGGCTGTGGAACCTTCAAAGGGTCTTGGACCAATGACTTTTTTTGTTGTTGAACACAATGGGGATGTATTTTATGTCTCAAGAAGATATTCCAGCTACAATATCTCATCAACCCTCTGAGGTGAGGAAAAAAATTGCAATGCAGCCCCTCACACAAAGTTTGGACACCTCTGTTCTAGAATGTATGTGGGTGTGATCTAGTAGGCATACATCTGATCATCACTTACCAAGTATTCAGGCACGCTGGAGGTTCTGGTCCAGCAGCCTCACACCCCCAAAAAGCTTGATGCCTAGGGATTCAATGGAGCCATCCCATAAGGAAAGCTCTGATGATAAAGATTATTCCAAACAGCCCTTCAGGAGCTGTGTCCCCCTCTCCTGTCCTAAATCTAACACTGGAGATTGTAAAGGATGTAGAGAGAAGTTGTAATTTTGATCATTACCCACAAGCGAATGGAGAATCTGAGAGAGCTGTACAAACAGCTAAGAAAATCCTTCAGCACGAGGATCCATTCCTCGATCTCTTGAGCTACAAGTTAACATCAGGAGCAGATACTGGATTAGAGTCCAGCAGAACTGTGGTGAGAAGCTCATTCACAGATTCTTTTCCAAACCTGGTACAATAGTTATCTCCAAAGTGGCCAGGCATGAAGAGAGGAATCAAATCCAACAAAGCTTACAAACACTTTTATATCAGACATCCCTCAGTTAGAGAACTCCTGGGTCTAAATCCTGGTGAAAGAGTTCTTGTCAAATTGGATGGAGAAAATAGATGGATAATTCCACTGTCTTTAAAGAAAAAGAAACTGCCAACCAGATAGTGTACAATCTAAGCCCACAGGGGAAAGCAACAGAAAACAACAACAACAGTGACAGTTTATTCCTCAGGAAAAAAACAATCAAGAGAGCAGCTCTAAAGATATCAGCAGGAGACCAAGAACAATGACCAGCACAGCCAACCAATCATTGCAACTAATGGACAGCCAGATGACCAAGATCCTATGCATTCAGGTCGTCTAATTAGAAAACCAGTAAAATTCAGAGACCCTTAAGGATACTGATCTGTGTTGAAGTTTAAAGTTGTGTGATGGTGTAAACTTTTTGTAAATGCTAGGAATGTAAAAAGTAAAGGGGGCGATGTAATGGAATGCTTACAAAGGACTGAAATTAGTAATTGCTATGATTTAGCTTATTTCTTTTAAAGATTCTGACTAGATTTGGCCTAGGATCATTAATCTGAAAAAATCCTGTTTGAGTAGGTTATTTTAAGAAAAAAAAAAATGGAAAAGGGGTATGGAGAGTTAAGTAGTAATTACCCTTACTTGGATTCAATTAGCAGTATCTTCAGAAAAAATTAACGTTAAATATAGATTCTCTGCAGATCAAACAGCTAGTTGTAAAGGGATTTTAGAAAACATTTGTTCCCCTCACAATCTTAAATGACAACTTGGCTTGGATCAAAACCCTTGTACGGTGGATTAGAAACTCCTTAGAAGCCTCGATATAATGGCTATGTCAGCCCTATAGAGCCCAAGGTACCACAACTATGCCAATATCGTTATACTAGTTCAGGCCTAGTGAAGATGTGCTACCCTCCAACAGAAGGAGGCGTGTGTAGGCGTGCACCTTGACATGAACGATGCTGTCAGAAGCCCTTTTCTGCGAGCTTCTTCCCCACACCTCCGACTGACATAATGATGCTGACAAACCAGCCATGTTGGACACGTCCATGCTGACAGAAGACTGCTTCTGTCATTGTAGTGAACGTCGTTCCAGGACATAGCGTTCTTGTGCTGGCAGAAACACTGCTCCTTCTGTCGACTGCAGGCTACATCTGCACTAAGGAGCTGTGCCAACATACCTAGACTGCAATACGATCCATAGAATATATAGCCTTAGAGTAATGATGTACTACAATGTATTGTGTTGGGGGAAGTGTCAAAAGGGATTCGGTGGGGACTGGCTTTATTTAACAATGCTAAAGAAAAGGGACTACAAAGCACACTGGAAATGTGCAGCTGATACTCAGTGTGGAGAAGATGCAAATAACGGGGATAGAGAAAATGGGGACAGAGGAGAAATATGAGCCGAAAATTACAAAGGGATACAAGCTGAAAAAAAAATAAGCTAGGGGAAAATAATATGAAAATATTCAGTGGAAAAGAGGAATATGAAAAGCATCTGAAAGATCTAGGGGTGAAAGTGGGCTCAGGCCTTTAGATGATCAGTGGTATACAGTTCTCAGGTCCATATGTAGAGTTGTTTTCCAGGATAGCGGTACTGTGGCTTGTGTTGAAAGTTGTATAGAAGAAAGGGCAAGTAAATAGAGTTCAGACTAGTGGGGGAAGGCTAACTGAGAATTTGAGGTGGTCATTTTAAGGTATTCTATTCCAGGTGGTTCTGAGGTTCGTTTTGGTTTTCTTTCTTTAAATCAAATATTGTCCCATGTTGCTGTGGGTGTTTGGCACATCTGAAAATCAGGTCATATTTTTCTCACTCTTATTTTACTGTGACTCTTTAATTAAAAAAACCAAAAAAACTTTTATTGGTTTGGAAACCATCCTTCCCAAAAGGAGGAGACGCATTCTTTTGTACATTTTGGGCACACAGTGGAATGAAGGGAAGCATAAAAATAGCAATCTGCTTTGAAAATTAAACCTCCAAGGCTGTGAAGCAAACTAAAAACAATCAGGACATTCAAAATGGAGGCCTGAACTCACGTGGGTGTAAGAATAAAAAGACCCAACATCCTGAGTCTAGGTCGGAGTGGAGGCTTTAATCACTTAATTTTTGTTTTAAATGTAACTTTTGTATTCACATCCATGTACGTAAGGAATCAACATTAAAACAATAGAACTCAGATGCTTAAAACACTACAGGATCAGGAGTATCCAAATGCAATGAGGCTGAACACATTGTTTTTAAATCCAACAGTCCTTAATGGAGCCAAAGCCCTCATGCACATTTGCTTCCAACTAGAGCTGACTAGGCTAGGCAGTATCCCAGCCAAAATCAACATTTTCTTTCACCTCACGTTCTCCTAGCTTTTTTCCTAATCTCATCTACTTGCAACCCTACTTAACATTAACGGTCCAATAGTATTGTCCAGATACCAGCCTTTCTTCTTCCCTTAATTTATTATATTTTAGCACTACAGAAAATGGTGGTGGGGGTGGCTACAGTTTGGCTTTCTGACAGCACATAAGTCCAGATGATGAGTAAACACCTTCTGAAACAGAAGGTGAGACCTTAAAATGATGAATAACTGGCTATTATAACAGAATAGTTGAGCCCAGATTTCACTGGCCATATGTAAAATAGCAGATACACACTCCAGAGCACCCGACAAACTGATTTAAGGTGGAGAGAGATGTACTCCCACGAAAAAAATCTGCAGAAAAGAATGTCCTTGTTTATGTGTTAATCACTTGCTGCCTGAAAAACACTGAAATAACAGGAAGTGGGGGGCTATTAAATAGATGGCATCACAGGGAAAGGGGGCCTGCATGAGAGGTTGCTGACAAAGCTGATCAGACCCTAGAATTTGCTCTCAATAAGATGTTAATTTTTCTTTTCTGTACATGAAGCTGAAAGTCTTTAGTGTAACTTTTTTGTCTAAGAATAAATCTAGTATCATTGAGACAGCCATTTATATTGTATCAAATCCTTTTTCTACTTTATAACTTTTTTGTTTTATAAAGAATGGGATTTGACTCTGATTTTCATGCTGTTTCATCTTTGAGGAGGCCATAAAGAGGGGCCAACCAAGATGGAGTTCTCAGAGCAGGCCACTCTACATTTCCTTTAGCCAAAGCACCTGGAAAGATAAATCTAACCCTACTAAAATGAGTTGTAAATACATGTAACACCTACAGAGGGACACACTGAGAGAACAAGCTGCAGGGAAGGATGCATTTGGTGACAAATGCTGACTCTCAAGCAAATATGTAAAGGATTTAAAAAATGTACATGTTGGTCCTAAGGGAAGCCATTCTAATGCTTCAATATAACATGAATAAATATCTTGAAGAGCAATTTTTGTACCCAGTAGAATAAAATAGCACCTGTGCGTACACTGCAGTTTAAAAAGTGTGTAGGTTTGCATACAGGTGTGAGTGGTACTGAGAGTTAACATTCTCTATTTTATAAAGAATGCTCATCAGCCATCTTTACAAAGTTCAGTCTGTGGGGTGATTTTCCTTCAAAGAACTCTACAAAGTGAACTGGTGCCTGCTCTAGCTGTTCTTGTTATCTTGAGTTCGGTGGGAGCTTAGCCTGAGAACAGTTCTACACTGCCTTTCCTTTTCGGTGGCAGTCGAAAGGAGATATGCAAGTTATCTATTCTAAAATAACGTGAATATCTGCGTTCGTCTTCCCTACTCCTCGCACCAAGTGAAAGGGAGGCGTTGCCTTCGACTCAGCGTTACCCAGTTGCTGAGGTAGTGTTCCAGGATCGAACTTCCTGATTGGCTGGCTGAGCGAGTCTTCATAGACCTGAGCAGTTGATCAGGACGTTCAAACTGACAGTGGTGAATTTGCCACCATCAGTGAAGACAAATCCTGAGTGAGAACTAGGCACTTGTAGTTTATGGGCTCAAGTATAGCTGTGCAGAAGCAAGCTGTAATAAAAATGGGGAGAAGATGCACTGCCCCAGTATTACTCTCTGGAGACCTTGTTTGTAAGCCATTAAGTTTCTAACCCAGGAAGCAGTATGGGGACTGGATTTTTACCCTCCACAAGCTACAGAACAAAGCTTCACAAAGTTACTGCTAACAGAATCCATGGAGCCTAAAATGCAAGTGTGTTTTTTTTTTTTTTTTTTTGAAAATGAGGCTATCGATGTAGTTTAAATTTGCAGTAACTTGCATGGGTTTCCCTCATGCAATGGAATTCCAACTGCAGAGGATCCTAGAGAGCCCCTGACAGCATGGCTCTAGCAGACACTTAACTTGGGGTAATAGGCAGACGGCAGTGACAGAGGCAAGGAACCTCCAGACAGTAAGATCTGTGGGGTTGGGTGTGGAGCCTACTGTCTTCCATATATGGAGAAGCAAATAACATTTCTGTTCCTGACCGAAGAATTTCAAGGAAGTCCGCAGGCTGAGCTTTGTGGCATTTCTATTCCCTTGCACAGGAATAATCAGCATAGAGGAGAATGGAGCTATAGGATGTGTTTTATATGCCTTTATAGCATAGTATGTATACATTTGAAATAACTGAAAGAGCTACAAAATGAAATAAAAGCACCAAAAAGACATTTAGTTTTGTGCATATTAAAGCAGCACTTTGTTCAAGGCCAACCACAGTTCTTTTGTTTCTAGAACTGATTTTTTTAGCACCTAATAGGACAGTTTCCATGGCAACTCAAGATGAACAGATTGTGTATTGGCTTCAGTAGATTTTTGTTAAGCATGTTTCATCTGCTTAAAGTTAGGACAGATTTTAGAAGAAACCCTCTTCTGTGGTGGGTTTTTTTTTTTGGGATGGTCATTTTTCCTTATGGACATACATGTCCTCCAGGCTTTTAATCTTCCCTTCCCAAAGGCAGAATCTAAAGATGTAACCTGAAGGGAGGCCACTGCATATCTGTGAAGGAGAAAAGCCCATAACAGAAACGTTGGCATTGATAAGCCTAGAAGACCATGCCCTTCTGGGCACTGTCATTTTTAAAAATCTGACTCCTCATTAATGCTGTAGAGCATATGTGAATGCAACTATTATTTTGCTAAGTATTTTGTCCTGGAGTATGATTAAAAAATCATGTGTATTCTCCTGCAGTCTGACCCGGCCTCTTACACACTGATTAAATTATGCACCTGGAAGGACTGATGTAGAAGTCACAGTGTAAACTAAAGATTCATCTACAGCTGATATAGGTGGGGACCATATTCTTTGTCATGCTGTAATGTCAACCCTTGAAGCATCATCTCTGAATTGTTTGGATTGTTCCCAGGAGTCTTACATTCCAGACCTGGAGAACTGAGAGGCAAAATGATGTGAAAATTTCAGGAATAATGTTTTGGATGTGGAAGATCTGAAGTGCTCCACTAGTTTAACGATAAACACATTTATTTCTAGTTCATCATGTACAACACCACTTGGGTATTATACCCCTGTGGCAAGCCCACTGTTATAGTCATAATATGTGCTGACAGGAGGTATTTTATATTTAAACATTTGATTAAGCAGAACTCAGATTCCAAGGGCTGCCCATCAGGATACCAGCTTAGAAAGGCTTTTGGAAATGGAAAGTAATTTAGCTGCTGCAGTTCAGATTTCATAATTTGGCACAGGATGCAATATATGACTTCTGAACTTTGATCTACCTTCTGAGGGGCTTAGATCATAGCTCAGAAGAGGAAGAATAGTCGGAGCCAAATGGTCCTAAAATTTGTCTGCAGGAGATTTTTAAGAATAGTGAATCGATAGATGTAGGTCAAGCTTCTAAATATAATTTGGCTAATTCTTTCGCATGAAATTATGAGCTGGATGCACTGTATGATTTCTTTTCAGAACTGTTCTCTGATCAGTGGTTCTAAAATACCTGTCTATGCCATCTGACACAGATCTGTTTGTTAGGTTTCATACTGCAGGCATGAGCAGGAACGGACGTGTAATTCTTATATGGAAATCTGCTTTTGTGAATGTCTTCAATTTAGGTGCCCCTTCCTCCCCCTTGTGTTGCCTTACAATGTTTTGTGGTCTTACTGAGTGCAAATATTCAGGCTCCTACAGCATTCATGAATAGCAAGCTGGGAACAGTCAGCTTGGGTTTTTTTGCTAAGTTACAGGCAGTTTGTTCTAATTTACATTACAACAGTGTAAAATATACAGAATCAATTTGTTTAAACTTACAAAAAAGGGAGACAGATTTTCACTTGCCATTAATGCTCCTTTGCCCAGTGGTGTAAAGCAGTCATGAAATCAGCTCAGCTATACACTGGAGTATCTCCTCTATGTGGCAGATTCCTTGGGTGATATGGTCCTACTGGTCCCTTTACCACCTCCACTCTCCTGGCTGCCAGTAGAAGGGGTGTGAGAATTCTCATCTGCTGGAATAGCCCTGGGTGCCATTAGCAAGTGGCATAAAATTTATCCCAGAGACCATCCTGAGACAGAGTGCTCTCAAAATTTAGTGGGTGCAAGGAGCATATTTGTGTCCCCATTTCAGCTGTATCCAGTCCTGCTCAGCCCCTGCTGAGGTTCTGTCCCAATGAACACTTGCCATATCATGGTAAATGTATCTAACTCGGGTTACTCAATGACTTCCAAGACTTTCTGCTAAATCTCAACCATTATTTTAGCAGTTCAGCTGCATAAGGTTGCTTGGAAACCAACCCACTTAGCCTTCACTTTCCTCATCCTAGCTGTTTTTGTGCAATAACCTCCTCACATGACACACCCGTATCTAGATATGCACCCCTGTATCACTTGAATCTCATCCCAGAGAGTGCTGGTGTGTGAGACAATTACCATGTCATGTGGTAAATCACTGGGATCTTAAGTCACTGTCATAATCAAAATGTGTTCCAGCATGGAATGCAACCAGCCCCATACAGTCTAGCAATCTATTTCATTTTACTTTCTTTTATTGAGGATAACTTCACATTTAGCCCTTTCAGAGGTATACGTGCACTCCCTGTGTAACTGGAAGATATTGATTCTAACCCTTGTCCTAATCTCTCTCTCTCTCTTTCTCCCCACCCCATTTTCATCTATTTGTCACCTGTGTCATGCCTAAATTTAGACCGTAAGTGCAGCTGGGTGGAACTGGGTTTCTTCTATCCATTTCTGTGAAAATGCCTAGTGCACATTTAGAGACATTACAGTTATTAATAAGCAGTGATAGAAATCTGTTGTGGATTTTTTAACTTAACCTGTTCTGAACTTCGAATCTGTGGCCATATTAGTAATTCCCACTGTCTGATGAAGGCAGCCATTAGCAATGAGCTGCTTAAAACTGCACCAGATGTTTCTGATGTTCATGGCTAGGAGGTCTTCAAATCCGCTTTTTTCCTCTCCTTTCCCTAATTGACAGCACTATTACTTCATTGACAAGTCAGCAATTTGCTGCTCTAAGCAGGAAAGACAGTTAATCCCAAGCTTTGGGAGGAAGACTTGCAATTAATTTGTATAAGGTGCCACATCAGCCTTCTCAACAAAAACATACTGCTTAAACAACAAGTAAATTTAACTCTCTACCTCTGAATCCGACCAGACTTGCAATGACCCAATAATGTGAAATTAGCAATTAGTATAAATTTTATATACTTTCCTGTTAATTTTGTTTTGTAACCATCAGCTGCTCTTTGACAGACCTGTTGAAATAATTTGGCTTTATGTACACACATGATGGACAAAGGTATGCTGTTTCTCCAGGGACTCATACTCTGACAAGGATACATGCACTTCTGACATTAAAAAAATTAAAATGCATGATTATTCTCTTATGCATTTGTACATTCCTGCAATGGTAAACTGTGCTTTACAAAGCACAAAGACCCTCTACTGCCCTAAAGACTTAGGTCTAACAAGGCAAAAGCAAAAAGAAACTTTAGAGAGCTCATTGGTAAAGAGGCCATCTTAGGAAGGATCAGTGGAAGTGTGTACTTCATGGAAGGATGAGGGAGGCTGTGTGATGGACAAGAAGTGAGAGTCAAAGAACTGTAAAGAACAGTTAAGCCAGATCTACACTGACCGCGGAATTTGGCAGCAGTCAAAGGGAGATACACAAGCTATGTAAAATAACTTGTGTATCTCCTTTTGACTTCCTAATACCTACTTACTGTGGTGTCTCCACTGCACTGAGTTGAAGGGAAAGGTCTTCCCTTCAACTCAGTGCTACTCTTCTTGAGGGGGCAGACTTACTGCGTTGACTTCCAGATCGATTGAGCAGGTCTTCATTGACCACTCAGTTGAAACTGTGAATTTGCCACAGTCAGTGTAGACTTGGCCTTTGGGGGAAGGACTGGGGGTGAAATGGCAGTACGAGTAAGTGGTGGTGGTGGGGTAGAATATTTTTCCATCACATTTGGCAAAAGAAAAACCAAGAACAAATATGCAAATGAGGAAATGAAGATGCAAAAGGCAGAATTATAAAAATTTAACTTTAAAATATACTAGTGTAATAAGAGAGCTAGCCTTCATCAGATTTCTCTGATCTTAATGATGTATTTAACAGTAATGTTCAGGCCTTTCTCCATTTCTGTAACAGATGTGGCATATTGTAACTCTAGTGTGGACATGGCATGTAGTGTGATGGGCTGTAGCACTATGCTGTCCCTTCCACAGACTGACTTTGCCAGGGAGAGAAGAGGTAATGTAGGTGGGACATGTACATGCTATAAACATGTTGATCCCATCCTTTGACTCTAGGTCATGCCCTTTAGTATCTCCATGGGAATGAGTAAAGTAACACAGTTTCTCCCCCCCCCCCCCCCATGGACCTGCAAAAGGTTGTCTGAATTTGACTCCCTCCCAACAGGGATGATGTGTGGCTGATAAGAGGGTTGGTGTTAACATACACACTCTAGAAAACCAAATTAAACTCTATTTCAAGTGGAGAACATTTGCTTTAGCTACACTCCACACCTTTTTCTTTTTAACACATGTCCTCTGAAAAATGTCTAACCATCACTCTAAATGGAATCCACCTAGAGATGCAGGGAAACCGAGCGTGCCAGAATTCTGATTGTCTATAACAGAACCACATGTGCCACCATGCTGAACTGCATGGAGAAAATTGCAAAATGTAAGGATGGCAGAATATGGCTCTGAATGCCAAAGTAATCTTCACTGCTTTCCCATAAGATAGCTACTTTTCTGATATATTTGTTTATATGACACAACAGAAGCCCTTAAGTATAAGTATTACTTTTTTTTATCTCACTCAGGTAAAAACCCACATGTACATAAACTAGAAAGCAATCAGCGAGGAGTCTGGGTGCTGTTAGTGTTTGTGAAGAGAGACTGTATATAAGAAATTACCTGATCTTCAAAGTCAAATTCAGTATCAGCGATATCTCCAGAATCCATAATCAGACTCAGATCAAGTACATTTTGCCCTAAAATATGAAAGGAAAGGAAATTTCAGAACTAGACTGGAAATTTTCATTTTACATGATGGGACATTGGAAATATAACTATCTCAGTCTGGCTCTTTCGTTGTCCACGTATGTATTAAAAATAAAAACTTATCTAAGTAGTCATCTCACATGAAAGAATACCAGTCAGCATGTGGTTCCTTAGAAATGTCTTTTAAAAAGCTACTACAATCAGTATGTTATCTGAATTACACCGTAAACTCCCTTGGGCAGGGATCCTGGTTTTTATATATGCTGCAAAGCATTGTACACTGCAGTGCACTAAAACGTTAGTGGGATTTTAATTAACTATGAAGTTGGTGAAGAATGATCATAATTTGGTACATAAAGGGCTCAATTAATGGCTCTTCAACTGAGAAAGACAGTATCTACTTTATGTAGATATTTGTGAATGGTTACATCTTACATTTGCTTTGCTCTGACATGAATGTCTGTAGGGCAGTGGAAAAATGAGGCTCAGTACCACCAGAGGTTTTTGGAGGTACCCAGGACTAAACTGGTATGGTAGGATCATCTACCAATTTTCCTTCAGGTGCCCCAACGTACAACAGCTAGTGCATCCCGGAAATACCTACTTTGGGACCACCAATTCTGCTAGCAACACCTTGCTAGTGCCAGCAGGTAGATTATGGCTGTCCCTTCTGTGCTGGGAATGGAAGGGTTCCCTGTGTACTCTTCTGCAGTAATAATTTAACTCAGTTCATAGCTCAGCACAGCTCACCAGTATTTGGGACTTGTAACCATGGGCCCATTAAAATTGAGTTAAGACCGAGATCCTGGTAACATAAAATAAGCGTATCTTCTAGGTGTTTTTCAATATTATTTCAATAGATTGATTAAAAACAAAACTTACTATTTAACTTCTCACCTCTACTGATTTTACAAAATTTTACAATTAACATTATGACAGTCTCAAATAGTGAGAATCTACAACCCAAGTTTTGAAGTTCTAAACTGCAGCCACAAAATAGCTGTCTAGAGCCAGCTGTGGGGCTTACCCACCATTACTGGTTCTCCTGGAGCAGTGAACACTAGAACAGCTAACAAATATAATTTGGTTGACACCTGCTGTTGTCAGTCAGTCAGAATGGTGGATGGGGAAGAGGAAATGATCATGCAGCAAACTATTCTCTGGAGCACAGGCACTATTGACCACGTACAGCTGCCACTAATCTTTGATTACATTATTTCTTCACTGTTAAAGCTAATTCTTCCTTTACTATTATCTGGATAGCTGTTGATACTGTGCAGTTCCCCAAAGGCTTTACTGTTTTGTAGTTCCCAATGCATTTCAGCATCAGCTATTTTTGTTTGTTTTTAACATGTACATAGTAATAATCTGCGTAGGTGGTGAGATGAACAATAAGAGAACACGAGCAGAATGGAATAACATGATGAGTAAAACCATAAAGCTTTGTAAAGGAGATGACTCCAATGCTGTTTAATTTGCAATCCATATAATAATTGGCCAAATTCATCATGGATGTAGCTCTCGACCTCATGGAGGTTACACCAAGGATGGATTGGCCCACCACTTTTTGGGGGGGAGTTAAAGTAATGTTCTTGTATACTTGTTTGTTTTATTAATATAGTAGAAAATGATTACACTTTTCCCATCTGTATAACCAGAGATGCACATGTGTAACATTCCATGCTCTGCTATAGGTGGCTTGTAAGCTTTTAATGAAAACACCTGTTTTTCATAGATATGTGTAGGAGGACAGAATTAAAGTTACTATGAGAATCCTAATTAAGTTTCTTGTATTTTATGCAACTGAAATCTTGAGCTTAACATTGCATCAATATAGATAAGGTATATAATTCAACTAAGCCTGGATCTTGATTGAGAATGACCTACATTGAACTACCAATTATTTTTAAGAGGTGCTTTTGTACAATATTGGATTAACAATAACTAATATTCCTTATCTACTGGGAGCAGTACATATCCTCCCTAATTATGAACATTAACATTTAAAGATTGGTTTTAAAAGCTAAGTACTTTGTAGGGAAATAAACCTTAATGTAAACATCCGGCTAAAAGGCAGTGGTCATACATAATATATTTTTAAGCTAGAAAAGCCATAATGGTTATGTATTTAGACAATTCACCATATTAAAGCAATTTTTCCATGAACCGTGTGGCTTGTTTTCCCTACAGAAACGTCAACTCTTTTGCAAGGGAGGTTCAAGGAAACCTAGGATAAATGCAGGGGTGGGGGGCAAGGGGAGGTTTTTTCTTCTTTTCACTGAGAACTTGAGCAAAAGGAAAACCATCTGTCACGTTCTGATTATTCTACAGAGAGCTATGCTTTTCCTGAGTCAAATACATGTAAAAGAGAAGCCCTGCAGTGCATTGTGGTAAGAAGTTACTGCAAGAATAAAGAAAAGAAGCAGGGGCATGTTGGGGCTTTTGCACACCATTGCTGCAGTATTGATAGGAGTGGAGAATGGGGTGGGTAGTTGCCAGTCTGATTACTCCTTAATGGGAAGCATACCTAACTTGCTAGACCCACACTAATGCCTTCTACTGTAAGGGTGGTAGAGACAGCAAGTAAGCTTGTTGGCTATCCATCAAGGAGACTGGGAGTGGGAGAGAGACAGGTGGTCAACCTGCATAATAATAGAAGTGATGAGAATGGGGATGGGAAAGGCCATTGACAAACCAGAACACCTTGAAATATGAGGCGCAGGGCGTTAGGGGAAGGGTGGATAGTCCAAATATTAACCCAAGTTTTGCTTAAATTTTTCTAAACCAAGTTTCAGGAGGCTTATGCTGAATTGGGGAAATGCAGAATTCTGAACGTAGAGATAGAGTCCTGTGGCACTTTTTTTTTCTGTTTTTTTGTTTTGTTTTTGTTTGTTTCTCTGAAAAGGAATGTTATCTGAGATTTCTTTCAGTTTTGACCTGAGAAATCAGTTAATTTTCATATACATTGTGTTTCCCTAATGGGAAAAATGCACAGGATTTTATTACAGTTGAGAATATTTTGTAAAAATGCATTTAACTTCTTCACTGGAGCTCCCTTAACTAAATAATCCTTCCTATTTGTGAAACTGAGTTACTGAAGGAAGCACTTCAGTCAGCTGGGAAGTTTAGCATGAAAGCAAACATCTACAGTACCAAAAGCTGCATTTATACTATCTTAATAAAGACTTGGCTCAGATTTTGACACTTCTTTTGTCATTGAGGCTGAATTCCACAGAACTATTAGTGGAAAAACTATGGGGAAGTTTGTATAACGGATGTTTGGGATCCTAGCCTGCAAATGTAACCCAGTACGAATGACCTCAGAAACCCCATTTAGTGATTTAAGTGTTGCAGAAGGCCTTGTAGAACCTTCATATTTGCTGAAAAGGTCTTTTTAGCACCAGCTTTTCATGAGCACCTCTCCCCCCTCACCCCACAATTCATTATTCATTTATATTATGGAGTTAAATTGTGCTGATCTGTCTAAATTTCGCTGCTGTTCATTTGCTATTAAAAGGCAACTAAATCATATGGATGCATGTTTAATTAAGTGATTCTTTGGACCATTTGTATATCAGTAACAGAGCTAATCTCGCTCACAACACTTGTATAACTTTTTTTTATTTGCAGCCCATAAATTAGCTCAAATAGCATCACATTTAACATACCTTTTTAAGAACAACTGTATTTGTGCTTTCTGCATTTGACATTGTCATAAAAATATTTTGTTTCAAATTCTGTGAAACATAGGTTTGTCCATGTGTTTAAAAAAATTGTTTCATACAGTCATTGTCCTTTTAACTTGTGAAATGTTCTCTGTAGAATGCTCTAACTCAGTTAATAAGGCTTACATTTCTACATTCCAAGTCAGAGAAATACTTAATCTTCCAGGGAAAGATAATTAAAAAGAAAATTAAGAAACTGATTGGCATTAGAATAACAGTATCATTTTTTACTCTTAGTAATATGTTTCTAATACAAAATTTATCGTAACCTTTAGTGACTGAATTTCATGACAAGTTGTTGCTGTTGGCAACAGTCTTAATATATCACAGGAAGCTGAAAAAGAATGAAAGAATATCCTCTACAAAAGCACCAAAAAGCTTTGTCTCCAATACTGTTGTCTAAGATGCTGTACGGCTCTTGTAAGAGTAGCTCAAGGTCTGGCATATCAAATATGATGTGAAGCCACAAATGTGTTCAGAAATAATGTCTGTTAGCTACAATGAACCAAATTACACCTGCAATTATGCTAGTTTAAAGAGAAAATGAATTGTCTAAATTACCTTCACAAACTTTTGTGAAACCAGCAAAGACTCTTTAATTGCCTACTATTTCATTAATTTTCACACTCTTTCTGAAAAAAGAGAGGTACCCAACTGACTGTGTCTTCTTTGGTCTGATGCCCCTATTTTTGATTCAGAGAAAAAGTTAATGATTAAAGTGATAGCTCTTAGCTTGGAGACTGGATTACCTCCCTTTGGAATCCTATCTTCAAGGAGAGTAGAGCCTGGTACTAGGTTCTTGTCACATGAAAATTCACTCTAACACAGGAGGGCGGGGAAGGGAATCCTCCAGCATCAGAGGTGGCTTTTGGGGTAGGCGAAGTAGGCACACACCTAGCGCCCCAAGCAGTAAGGGGCCACATTGCCTGCTTTGCCTACCCCCAAATCTGCATCTGCCTTGGTCGGCAGCAGGTGGAGGAGCTGGCCCTTGGGGCTGGGGCCAGCAGCAGGGAGCTGGGGCCAGAGGAGGGGGAGCTGGGGTGGTGGAAAGTTGGGGCTGTGGAGGGGGGCTGGGGTGGGCTGGTGGCAGGGAACCAGAGCCGGGGGGGGGCCCGACAGGCCACTGGAGGCCCCACAAGGGCCCTATACAGGGCCCCTGCAATGGGCCTTCGCCTAGGGCCCCCAATAGCCAAAGGCCGCCTCTGTCCAGCATGTGTTGCAAGGTTTATTGACAGCTACTGCTGGGTACTGGGAACAGTAGCCAATGCTACCTGCTGCTCCCATGCACATGAGCTTTTGGCTCTGTGCATCCATGCTATTTGTAGAACCACTGAACATAATCTGTTCTGTGGGTAATACATCCACTTTGTGCCTTTCTGTGATCCGTCAAAGAGATCTCCTGCCCAGGCCATGCTGATTCCCATTATGTGAGTTCTCTAACTATTTTCCCCATCATACAGTGAAACCTACAATTTCCTTCCCCAACCTGAAGAGCAGCTCTGTGTAGCTCATAAGTTTCTCTCTTTCACCATCAGGAATTGGTCCAATAAAAGATATTGTCACCCACCTTGTCTTTGAGAGCTTAAACAATTTGGGGAAGTGGTCAAGAGTATGTTTCAGTGTCTTGGTCAGTATTTAATAGTATGAAAAACAGACCTCTCTGCTACTTCTGATGTTGAACATTAACTCACCTGCCACATCTTCTTCTCTGGGAGGAAATAGCTTATTGTCGACTGCCATACTTATGTCATAGAAAACTTCTTCTTCATCCCTGTCTGCATCAAACTGTTGGGAAGTGAGAAGGCAATCAGACACTTCTGGACAGAATAAATTATTTACACGAATGCTATTGTACAATATGCAATCTGCTACTAAAACATTAAAGTCAATGGGAATATTTTTCAATTCCCTTCCAGGGACTTTGAATCAAGCCCTTGATTTTGATTCATTCCATTTCCTGATTGCAAACAAAACTAATTTTTGTTGGCAAACTTGCCCATTTTTTTCATAAATTGCAGTTTTAAAATGGCAGTAAAAAGTACTGGAGTTGTTTTAAGACTGACATTTCCAAGGCCAGAACCTCAGAAAACAATAGTAGTAATATATGGCACTGGGTTTGTCACTTTTTCTGCCATCCAAAGCAATTATGTGGAGACTCTGAAACTGCAAGTCACATGAATAGTTTTTATCTGATTTTTAGAGGGAAGCAGTAACAAAATAAATTAAATTTTGTAAATCAAAATTGTTGAGCAGCTGCTGAATTGTGGTTTAAACTGATGTGTGCTGCTCTTTCCAAACTTCAGTGAATTACTGGAAAAAAGATATTTTTGAAAACTTACCTGTAATGCATGGAGGAGGAAAAGTTTCCTGTATATTGCTATTAGTTATCTTACCTATCTTGATTAACATAAAATCACACAAGATAAAACTCCCCTTAAAATTTTACAATAGCTTCTTGAGTGGCTTATGGCTTGCTTTCTTCTCTCCTTTGAAAAATCCTTTGCTCAAAATTTGGCTTTTGTTTTCTTGCATCCTAATCTCTCCTCTGTATCATGAGCTCTCTGTAAGGTCATCATCGTAAACTGCTTTTTCTTGTTTCTGATATTTATCACTGTACCACTCAACTAGACCATTTTTATTTCCTCTATCAATTGCCTTCAGTGTTCATGTTAATTGAACACAGAAATAAAGAAAAAAAGATTCATTTGAGAACACTAAATCATCTTTCCCTCTCACTAGAGGCTAGGTATGTTCCCGAGGAAGAAATACAGTCACTGTAGATGTAAGGTTAAATCCTTCCCCCATTCCCATGCATCAGAAACCACTCTTTGTTAAACTAAACAAACTTTCAGCCCTCCTTATACATGACCAAAATAAAAATCTGGTTGCAGATGAACTGATCCTGTTTTGAGTGATTAAGTTCATGTTGAGTACCTTTCTTGACAATCAGGCTTGGAGCAATTTTTAATTTTAAACTGATTTGATGGCACAACTTTCTTCATTTTGGGATTATTTTTCATCTGCAGAGAGGATGTCCTTTTATTGTTACACTGGGGTTTTTTTGCTATGAATCTTGTTAAATATGTACATGCTACTTGAGACATGTAAGGGAGCACATTTTGTAAATCAAAATAAATCAGTGAATTGTCAACAGAGAGTACTGTCTAACTGCCCCCCACCTGGACTCTGTCACATTTGAACTGATGAAATGCTCTGTCTTCCAATATTAAAAATCCCCTGAGAAACCCAATTTGCTGTGAAAAATTGCAAGCTCTTTTTGCATGGAAGCTTTGCCAGAACTTAAAACTTTGCTGCATTCTTTTTTTCAGGGAACACCAGATGTGTATTTGTACTCTGAAAATCCAAGTTGCACAGCTGGGCAAACCAAATAAAATCATTTACTGGAACTCTTGCATTTAATTCAATTTCCCCCTTACGTTATGGGACTATTAATGCCTTGAGCTGTGGAAAGGAAGGTAGCTTCTCTGGGGATACGAGAGCAGCAGTTCCCGATGCTCACTACACAGCAGACCCTGGTGGGGAAAGTGACCTGGATGCAGGGAGCCCTGGCTTGCTCCTCGCTCCTCAACCCAACCTCCAAAATTGATGGGGGGAAGCAGTATCTGTGGGTCACCACTTGACCAGGCCCCATGTTGCGTCTGCCAGTTTGTGGCACTTCCTTGCTATGTGGCAGCATGCACCGCCATATTGCTCCTGGTGCGCCCCAATCACGGTGCCCGGGGCTGAGGCTCGGGTCTTACATCCCTCTAGGCTAGAGCTAGCTCTGATTCACTCTCAACCACCTTTTGGAGATGCAGAACAGCCACAGTCAAAGGATATGTTTATATTGAACATGTATTTAATTCATAAATAATGTACTTGCCCAAATGTGGAGCATTAAAGTGAAGTTCTGCTTTGAAAAATTACTGTGTAAAAATGACAGCTTCTTACTCAACAGATCTGAGTTCAGAATCACATCTACTTCATTTTGGCCCTGACTCTGCAATAAGCATTTTGTGAGGGCACCTGTAGACCTGCACTGTGCTGCATTACTTTGCTGGGACTCCACGAGGGCGCATCAGTGTGTCCACATGGAAATGACTGCAGGATCAAAGACAGTGACTAACATACTTTTAATTGGTTTTTTTACTGCTTTTATTCCACGGTGTGGGAAACACAAATGAGAGCAAAATGGATGCTGATCCTTTTTTGCTTGTTAGCGATAGAACTGCATGCGAAATTTTAACCAGCCACACTATAGCGAAAGAAAGGGTTTTTCCAGTTGCTGTAGGTACTCTGTCTCCCCAGGTGATGGAAGCATTCTTCCATCCACCTAGCTGCCTCTACAGTGGGTGTTAGGTTGGCATAGCTATAAAGCTCGGCGGTGAAGCTATGTCTACCTAAATGTTAGATGTAGACTAGGCGTAAATTGAGATTTCAGAGATGACAGTGAGAAAAGCAAGTTTTTACTTTAAACTGAGCACATTGGCCCTGGAAGCGACTCAGAGAAAACAACTATAAAACCCCACAATGCCATTGTTAAAAATACATTTCAGATTTGTACTTTGAGCAGAAATACGCATCATTGGAGCAGGCTAGTTTAAAGCATAGCAATCATTCATTCAGTAATAAAGTTTACCATTTGTAAATTCATAAGTATTTTCCTTAGGCCACATCTTGATCTGAGCTCTGTGTAGCTCAAAAGTTTCTCTTTCAATGGCAGATACTGGTTCAATAAAAGATGTTGCCTCATCCACTTTGCCTGTTTAAAATACCTAGTTGGCTTTTTTGGAAGCTTTTTGTTTTCAGTTTTTGCATATCTTCTACCAGTGTGGTCCAATACTCTTTACAGACCTTCAAAGCAAGGCGTCCCACTTCTGGTCTAGTTTACTCATCTTTTAATTAAGGAAAAAGTACCGGATAATTGATACCACACGGAAGATTTGAAGATGAATGTATGGTAGTAAGTGTTGGCATATATTCTGATTTATGTAGGCTTTTTCAACTAGTGATGGTCAAAAAGTTAACGTTAAATATTCTTTTTATGATCCAGTTTTCCTTTGGCAATAGTAGAGGGGGAATAAAAGTTCTAATTTCAAAAGTGAAAAAAATCTACAACAAGCATTGAGGATGAAATGGCAATGTGTTCTTCAGCTTCAAGGTTTGTGTGCGTCTTTCTGGAAAACAAGTTTTTGTAAACATATTTTAATCATTTTCAAACATATAACATTGAGATGCTAACCAGAAAACCAAGACAATTTAAAGCATATCCCTATCCCAGCTACACTAAGCCTTGACACTGTATAACATTTAGATTCTTCTGAGTATTTCACCAGAAAGCTGAGATATAGGCTTGTATAAGCAAAAGGTGAAGGGAGTGAGAGACTGGCTTCATTAGAGGGAGGACAGGAAGTTATGGGGCCTTTAGAAGGTGAGGGAGCAAGAACAAAGTATTATCAGAAAAATGACGGAGTTGACTGTCCAGGAAAAGAATTAAGATTAAGGAGACAGGTGCAGACAAAACAGTCTGAGACTCAAAATTAACTTTTGTGTTGATTTTGTTTAATCCAACACCACATGGATTAGTTAAACCAACATGTTTAAATTGCTTTCTTGATGCTGCACATGGCGGGGGAGGGGGGGGAGGGGAAGGAAAACCAACATTTTGAAAACCAACTGGAAAAGTTCTTTTGAAAATAAAATGCAGGTGGGGATTGCGAGGAAATAATCTGGAGCTGTAACGCAGGCAGTGGGTGCCTGGCTGCTGTAGGGCTCCATTCTCATGGCTTCTCCCTCGGTTGCTGAGGAAAGTGTTTGGAGCTTTGATATATCTACACTGTGATTCCTTCATCATCTTAATGGATGTGGTTCCATCAGATTTCCACTACCTTCTACTCCTCTTCAAACAAAATGATATATAATGTAATGCTGTATAAAGTTCAACACAGAAATGCTAGCCAAGAAAATGTCTTCAGCTAAAGGATGCTGCTGCCAACCACTGTAGTGCCAGAACCTGGCTGTCACTGCCCAATTCTGCTCTCCCTGGAGTTAGTGCGACCGTGCCATTTACTTCGTCGGAGCAAGTATAACTCTGCTAGGTGAGCTACTCTGTGCCCTTCTAGGACAGTGAGGCCAGCAAGCAATGGATGAGCCTGCTACAGCCTTGGCTAACAGAGGTGTCTCTTAGCTCATCCATAGACGCTTGTGCTCCAGAGTCCAGGTTTGATCCTGGCTGATGACAATGAGGCTCTGTGAGTGCTACACAACAACAGATCTCAAAACTCCTCAGGGTTTCTTTTTAGTTTGGTTGGCAGATATTTTCACTTTGTTGACATTAACAGTTAGGAGGGAGCAGGTAAAAAGTATATTCTCAGAGAAACAGCAACTGGTGCTATGATACATCTGCTGGAAATGTTTATGCCTGGGTTCGTAGGCTGTGTCCTGTTGACTGAGTTGATTGTGATTCTGTCGGGTTTATATATCAAATGGCCGCAAATCTGATTTTTGATAAATTGGTGAATGATGTCCTGTCTGCATGTCGTACGTCGTCTTTCTAGGGAAAGCCGTTGTGCTGCTAGTCATCAAATGACCAGGATTTTAAAGTATGCTCTCAGAGATTCCTGTTCCACAAAAGGAGTGTTTCTATAAGTTATGTGCCACTTCAAAGAAATTATCTATAATTCTGCATAAGTGGATTTAGATAGCAAGTAATAATAAAAGGAAGGTTGGTAGTATCATGGCTTAAAATAAGGAGAGAGAGAGAGAGAGAACAGTGTAGAGACCCAGAATTCTTTCCTCCTTAGCCAGTACAAAACAAATCTATCAAGGAAATTGTATGACTGCCCTTGCTTTTGTTTGTAGACAAAGTCATCCAATCTCACCGCCTCCTCCAAGTTGATTTACAGTGATACTGATGATCTCAATGCAGGTTGTTTATCGATGATGACAGTTGTGAAACAGGAAGACTTTTCAAAAGTCGTGGTAGGAAGAGTCTGAGAATGGCAGCTTCAGGTCAATGCAAAGCACAAGCAGCCTGTGTGACGAAAGGTACTTAATTCTGCCTAGAGAGCCTGCCAGAAATAAATGAAAATAAAACATCAAGGAAAGATATAGTTGAATAAGTATTTGTAACAGCTGAAATCATGAGATCCTCTATTCTGGCACATGACTGATGGGAATGAAGAGAGAGAGCTGTGGCCTGGTTCATTGATATATGGCAATCTTCCCATCCATCTGAAGTCTAATTGGATTACAGGGACTGAATGATGAACGCTCTAGTTGTTCATCTGGTAAGTAAGCAAAGGCTTTAACAACAACTATAATTCATAGATGAGTACGGCATATGGAGAAACAACCTTCATAGCTTACATGAATGCTGTACAGAAATGCAAGCAAAAAACTTATTGGAAAAAGCATTTTTGGCACATTAATTATATTCTTTTAATTAAAGATCTGCTGTTCAAGTTCACACCAGAGTGGTTTCCATATTGTAGTAAAAGATCAATCCCCCATACATATTTCCTCCAGTCATTGGACTCTGTTCTCCTGTGCCTGCCTTGAGTATCAGAATGCAGATATCTGCAGATATTTACAGACCAGGGGATTTTGAATGCAGAATACTAACTTTTTTGCTGATTCTAAAATGGAAGAGGAAGTGAATTCATTTTGGAGGAGCTGCGTTGTACAGATGTTGTTCTAGGGAAACAAAAGCAATTTTTAAAAATAAAGTAGTTACTACAAAATCTATAGGAACTTATGGGTGACCTGTAAAGATAAGGTACCAAATTCTAGAATCTTTACATCTTAACAGCTCTCCATTGCCCTGCTGTGGCACAGCAAAAACTAATTTTCTGAGAAGCCTATGCAGTGGAAATACAGGTAAATGCTTTATTAGTAATCATCTGGAAGTGATGATATACACACCCATCATTTACAAAATGGAAAAACTACCCAAAGATGGGCCATTTTTCACAACCAAGGGAACAATTTTGCTTAAACCCCACTTTACGAAAACCAAAAAATAAGTGTGTGGACTGTTGTTGTTCCCCCTCCACAATTTAAAAATGTAATAAACATCCACATTTTAAAGTCACACTGCACTACTGTCCCCTGGTAGCCTGACAATTGTCAATTTTGAGCATTGTGTCAAATAGCTTCAATGATGATAAATATAAAGAAACAAAAATGCTTAATTTGAAGGCGCAGAATCTTCTTGACCAACAAATAGGATTATAAAATGGAACATAAATTGATCACTTAATTAGAGCGAGAACCTGACAAATTTTAGTGGGATTTTATGATATGATTGATTGCGGGTGGTGGTAGGACTTGGCCTCCTTTGGGGTTCCTTTTGATTCATGTTTTATGCTCCTAAAAACCAATGCTTCAGGGCTTCAACAGTCAACTGCAGGGGATAGGAAAGAATTCCCTTTATCCCATCCCCATCTATTCTGTTTTTGGGATTTTTTAAAAATCTTCTTCCTCTGCAGCATCAGAGACTGCCACAGCTGGAGATAGATGTGGGAATTTTCTGCAACATTTTTGTGAACAATATCCATGTCACATTTGGCTGGCATGACCTGTCTTAATCTTTGCTAATCTAAGGACTTCCCAGAGCTGTATTCTATCTCACTAATAAAACTGACTCGCTTTAGAAAAGGGGGCATGCTGTAGTTGTAAATCGTGACGTGCAGAGATTTTCCACCCCTTCACGGGTCAATGAACAGGCATTTTTATCAGCTGGACTCATAGTTTGGAGCTCTTTGTTGTATTTTTGCTTTCCTCTGGAGTGAGTGGCATGGGTTTGCTAGGTTTATCTGCCCCCAAAATGGCCTGGGCCCTGCTCCTCGGCCAGATCCACCGCTCCCCCCTAGGGGCCCAATCTGGTTCCAGTTGCGTTCCTGCCACTGCAGCCTGGCCCCAGGTCCCCACCCGTGGCTGGAGACAGATCGGGCCTCCGCCAGTGGGTGGGCCCCAGCTCCCCGGCCAGGGCTGGATCCGGTGTCAAGGCTGGATTGGGCCACCACTGACGGCCGGGTCCCCGCTGGACTCGGGATGCTGGGACTTGGGGCATGTGCCCCATGTGCCCAGTGCCAGCAACGCCACTGGCAGAGCTGCCACCCCAATTATTTTATATCTTCCTTCGTCCCAGGCTGAAACTGATGATGCTGCACATCCTCATTCCACTTGGTGTCAGCAGAGAGACACTGGAATTTGGTGGCATCCTGGGCAGCAGATCAATGTCCTTGCCATAGTGTTTGCAGTGTGGCCTCAATTGTTCGGGTGGGGTGGGGTGGAGTCGCCAAAGATAATAAACACAGTACTGCTCCAATTGGCCGGGGGCGGGGGAGGCTGGATTGTTCCAAGATGGGAGTGGCTCAGGTCACGGCCTCTTCAGTGAGCAGACTAATGACAAGCCCTCAGGCCTGGATCTGTGGGGAATGCTTGATGAGCAGCCAACACAGGTTTAGGAAAACTCTGAACTGGTCACGATCACCATGAAACTTGTCTGGGAGCAGGATTTGCTCATTTCTACGGCAAGTTTTTTTTTTAAAAATGTGATGGGCCTACTTCAAACTCCGTTCCCAATTTCCAAAAGCTGTGGATTGGGGAATTTGGTTGGGCCAATTTCTAATATAAAAACTGGGTAAATTCCTGTCAGCTCATACACAAATGCAGAAAGAGAAGGGATGACACAAGAGAGCTTCACAATGTCCATCGTCTGGCTGCACGGGAGCCACAATCCGACTGGAGAGTGCGTACAATTTCTCTTGACAGGCCTTCCTACTGTGCACCTCTTGAATGCTAATCTATGGTCAGCAGACTAGCTATGTCAGAACACATACTGTCTAACAGTTTAGAGTCTCCATTTTCTACAGCATTGGATAGTATGTAATAATTCTCCTATACAATGCACTTTCTACCGAAAGGCAAATGATTGTAAAATTGATTTTCACTACTTTTTCTTCTAAACTCAACTTCACAGCGAGGCCCGCTGAGTGTGTAGAGCTGTTGTTGATGATTTCCTTCTTTTCTGCAACACTTACGTCTTCACCATGAAATATGTATGTCACTAGGGAAATGTTGTGTCTGAAAAAACAATTAACACTAAATAGTAATAAGTCTGGCTTTGCAGGGTTGTGTGTGGAATAACAACTTTGATGAGGCATAATGCCGTACCATTCTTATTTATGCTTTGATTATGATAACAGCATCCTGAAGAGTGGCACACCAATGGTTTTTCAGTGTCAACAAGTTTGATAAAAAATGTATGTGCTTAATGCTGTATGGGAGGGAGAGAATTGATGGGGATGATACCATACGCTAGTTAGACTTGGTAGGATGGAATATTGATGGACTCAGGGAGTGCTTGAACTGGGGACGGAGGAAGGGAAAATGTTTGTGTAGAGATAAATTATAGGTTTGTAGGAGAGCTGGTGAAATTGGGAAAGGGGCTGCATAAGAGGTTTTGAAATATTCAGATTTAATGTAAATTTCATAATGCTAAGATGCAAAGTCCATATGTTTGAGTAGGCATATGCGGAGAGTTGAATTACTTATAGAGAGATCTTAGTTTTTGTCTAGTACGAATACAGGGACATTCTGAATTATAACATATGGTCAACCAATGATTGCTATGTAGAGAAAGGGAGAAGATTAACATACTATTGTTTTGGATTTGTAATTATTTTGCTTTTTTAATAATACCAAAGGTGGCTAGAGTTTCATATTGGCATTCTTTGGTTGTATTTATATCCAAACAAATATTCTCACCCTTCTTTCTTCTCACCCCTATCAATTTTTAACACATTAAGTACTAAAACATAATAAAGTTTGAGGCTTTCTCTCCATGATGGCTAATCCTGCAGTAGATAAATTGTTCTAGTCTCTCCCACAAGCTGTCACTCTCACAACCAGAACTGAATTAGATAGTATCTGCATATTTGTTTGAGACAACCCCAAAAACCCCAAGATGACATGAAAAAGCTTACCATAGTCTGTTTGCTCATTCTAGGTACGCAACCCACCAACAGAGTTAGTAACTACTGACTTATCTATTCTAAGCATATCCAGATGCTTCCATATACTCTTCCAGAACTGTAGAGCTTGCATCTGTCGTAAACTTGCACAGGAAAAAGTGAGTGTGCTTTATAGGATGTGTAGGGTGTACCTGTCTTGCAGAAAATGTAGGAAAGCTAACCCTACCAAAGTTTTGGGAAGTAGGAACAAGGAGGCATTTTACCACTTTGCACAAACATTGGACAACTAGTCTATCTTGAAATGACAACAGAAAACACTGTATTATGTTTTTACGTTCTACTGGCAGAGTAATTTTCACTCCCTATTTCTGGAGGCAAGTCATATTGCAGTGACGTAGTTTAATGGTGCTGATGGTAGGATCGATTGCCTCTGGAGCACTGGCATGGCAAACTGAATTACCATCTAGGTTAGGAAGCCCTACTGCTTGACTCGTAATACTTGAGGAAAATGTCATACCCGAGGGAGAGATGGTCGGAGAGCTTCATCTCCATTGGGGCTCACTTTAAAAATGGATTTTATTAACTTTTAGTGCATCTAAAACTGGAGGGCAGGAATGAATTGGCTAGACTCATGCATGGAGTGTCTAAATGCTCTTCAAACATCCTCGTATAGCACTACTGGGGCACTCTGTCTTACCTGCAATACTCTCTGTTGTTGTGGTGCCAGAGCTGACACGATGCTCCAGATTATGCTGTATTTTGAGAGACAGTCAAGGCAAATAAAGAGCAGAGCTGTGCAAAACATTCATGTGAAACCTTCTCACGTATGTCCCGGTTGGTGTCTTCTTCCATTCAATCACCTCCGCTCATTCTCATGAAAGATCCAAAATCACAAACCTCTTCCCCATCTGCATTTCCTCATTCCCCGCAACAACATTTCTCCTTCCCCAGCAAGCTCTGGAGTGACTCCTCCATCTTTCAAAGGGGTAGCCGTGTTAGTCTATTGTAGAAAGACAACAGAGTCTTGTGGCATTTTTAAAGACTAACTGATTTATTAATCGCATGAGCTTTCGTGGGAGAAAATACCACTTCGTCAGACGCTTTGAAGATAGGAAAGTTACAGAGTGGGAGGAAATTAAATGCAGGGGAGTGTATGGTGCTATGTCATACACTCCCCTGCATTTAATTTCCTCCCACTCTGTAACTTTCCTATCTTCAAAGCGTCTGACGAAGTGGGATTTTCTCCCACGAAAGCTCATGCGATTAATAAATCTGTTAGTCTTTAAAAGTGCCACAAGACTCTGTTGTCCTCCATCTTTGTCTCTGATGTGTTTGGGGGCTCAGTGACATCCATATTCTTTGGGAGTCATTGAGTGACTGCTCTCTGCCTGCAGGCTTGTTATGGGCTACCCAATACAGGATGATAACCAGTTCATTGAGTGTCATTTGCTTAGTTCCTTCATGCTGTACAGTGAGCAGAAACATGTTTCCACTCCCCTAGCAGCCAGCTCATTGAAATGGATCAGTGCCCTTGACACCTCATAACCTCTACTAGATGCCTAAGCGGAGTTGCATGAGGGGAGGCCCAAAAGCCAGAAGAAGAAAGCCAATATGTTTGTGTACAGAATTTTGTTTTCTTATGATTTTCTAAAATAACAGCAGGTTTTCCATATTTAGAGAAGCATTAGAGCTCCAGGGCCATGATTTTTAACAAAAAACAAACAAAGTTTGTTTCTTTTCCCCCCAAATTCCACAGCTTCTATCTTAATGGCAGACAGTCTTCTCAAATGAATGAGAGCCATACAGGAATGTCACCCTACTGAGTGACTAAGGCCTGGTCTACACTAGAGACTTTTGTTGATCAAAGTTCACTTTTCTGCACCAAAACAGAGGCAGTGTACACCCTGCAATCCTTTCATGCCCCTCCCCACTAACCTAACTCCCCTCATTTTTGTGACAAAATAAAACCACCTTGAGGAGTGATGTTGAGCTTTTAGAGCCAAACTTTTAACGACAAAGCCTCAGTGTAGACACTGCACCTTGTTCGGTCGCAATAAAGGGCCTCCAGGAATGCCACCCTGATCACTCTGACCATCAGTTTGAACTCTGCTGCCCTGCAGCCACCCACCTCTACCTCTTAAAAATCCCAGGAATTTTTGAAATTTCACTTCCTGCTTCGTTGGTGTGGAGAGCTCACATGACATCTACCCAGCTGATCGTAGCCGTTCCACACACCAAACACTCTTTCTTGGAGCACACTGGAGCTTCTGGATCTGTTTGATATTTGGGAAGAGGAGGCTCTTCAGTCTCAGCTCCTATACAGCAAAGGAACTAGGATACCTGTGGTCAGACTGCTCAGTTAATGGCAGAGACAGGCTATGAATGAAACATGCTGCAGTGCTGTGTGAAAATAAGGAGCTGCACAGGGATACCAAAAGCCTAGGGAGTCAAACACTCATATTGGTGCAGAGCCAAAGACCTGCTGCTTCTATAAGGAACTGGAAGCCATCCTCAGCAGTAACCCCAACTCCACCACCAAGGCCCCCATGGATACCACCATGGGCCTGTGGGCAGCGGACATGGAGTGAACCCTGATGAAGAAGTCGTGGATGAGGACAACGAGTTGGAGGACAATGCAGAGCAGAGAGCTGAGTAATGTAGTGATATGGAGAGTCAGGATCTCTTCTTGTCCCCAGAGGGTTTGAGCTAGTCCCAGCCAAACAGCTCTGGTGTGTAGGATCCAGGAGAATTGTGCTTGGGTAGGTGATTATTTGGAGCTGACGCTGCTCTGTTACATGAGGTCATGCAGTCTTCTGCCTTGTTGCATTATATAGCTGGTTGAAGGGAAAGAAATACACTAGAATAGCTATGTTTGCATGTGCTTCTCATTCCCCTGTTCAGCTAGGAAATGCAGCAGAAAAGTGTGTTTAATGCACAGCAAAATTCCATGGGAATTCTTCAGAGAGATCATCCCCCATTTGAATCTTTTGGTCTGGAAAGAAAGTCCCTGCATGGAGGTTTCAATACAGGTAAATGTTCCTGAAGATGCATGCATCAGGCACCTTCCGTGACCAACCTGTGTTGATACTAGTGAATGCTCATGGTGATCCACAAGCAGTATCCTAGGGAAGTACCCCCTTTCTATTAATGTATTCCATCCCAAAATGGTGCAGAGTCAAAATTGAGATTATCATGCCATGCCATCTATCACCATGCCACAGTTAGGGAATCCCATTGCTGCAAAGCCATCCCCTTTTTCACACAATTTTCCAAGACTCTCAGTCCTTTGTAGCAGAATGCGACTAATGGCCGTGCACGCTTGCAGTAACGCAGCTCCAACGATGGATTTCCTGACTCCACGCTGATTAGTGATGACCAGTAGCAGTCTGGAGTTGCCAGCTTCCACATGATGATTGCCGTGCGCTTCTCCACCAAGAGAGATTCTCATTCTAGCATCCTTGCACTGCAGTGATGCGCTCTGCACAGAGTTCTATGTAGGTGGCGTTGCGCATTCCAAAGTTCTGCTACCATTGCTCATCATCCCTGACCAGCATAACAATGCGATCCCACCACTCAGTGCTTGTCCCAAGCACCCAAAAGCAGTGGTGCACTGTGTACAGATGTTCTGTGAATGCAATCAGGAATCCAGTGCTATTCATTTGCACAGCACATAGCAGGTCAGGCCCCTGGGATTTAAGTTCCAGTTGGGAGCCCTTGATGTGTTCCGAACACCAAACAGTAGAGAGCAGTCCAGGATTCATCCTTTCAGACAGAGATGGTGGGTGCACAGGAAACTGCAATCATTGAAAAATGCCACAAAACACAATTGGATACCTATTGAATGATGGGATGGAAATCACTATGTCATGGGACATTGAGCCCACGCCCATGATGCACTGCAATCCTCTCCTCCTTCCCACAACTCCTCACAGAACAAGGTGCAAGTTGCACAGTGGGATAGCTGCCCAGAGGGCACTACTTTTATTGTCGATGCTAAAGGATCAAGTATAATGTGTTTTGGCAACACGTTATGTAGTGCTCTGCAGATCTGCAGGTATCCGCTTCAGATCTGGAGGTGCAGATATCCGCAGCTCCATTGTTGCGGATTGGCCTGTGGATATGGATTCTATTTTTATGATCAATCCTTGCAGCTGCTGCTATGATCTGTGTCAACAGCACACACATGGGAACAAGGAAGCGTTCCAGCCAATCCCAGCTGAGCTCTGATTGTGGTCCGCCAGCCAATCAGAGTCTCAGTTACAATGGGCTGGGGCTTGGAGAGACACCACTCAGCATGCTGGCCTTTGATTGGCTTATTCCTCATGCCTTCCCTGCCAACTTCTTCCTTTTGTTGTTTGAGGTTCACATGCCATGCTGTCAGAGATTTCATTGGTGGCCAAGTAAAGCTGATTGACAACATAGCACGTAAACCACAAACAAGAAAAGGAAAAAAAATGGGTGGGACCCATGTGGGGAATGAGCCAATCAAAGGCTAAAATGCTGACTGTGAGCCCAAGCTCGATTGCAGATGCGGTTATGGATGCACATAAAACATGGCATGCGGATCAGATAAAGACTGAGCGGTTGCAGATCAGATCCGGATCCACATTTTTGAATCTGTGAAGGGCTCTAACAATATGTTTTATGGACAGGCAAAAGCATTTTAATTACAGCGGTTTTTGATCATTGCTGCAATTTGCATTAAAAATGTTTCTAGTGTAGACACGGCCTAAGATTATCTGAATCTGCAGGCACTGTACTGAAACTAAAAACACACTTCAGCAAAACTCGAAGTCTCTAAAGTCAAATATTGTTAACTGTTCCTGCAGTGCTGGTACTGCAAAGTATCTGGTACTTTGCATCTGGGAAATAGAACCTGTAGTTTGGTGCAATGCACCAAGGACATCCACTCCAAAGAATAGTATTATCCTCTTTTGCTGCTTTGGCAGAGGCCAGCAGTGAAAGGGTTCAGTTTTAGTAAAATATAGTTTTCTACATTATCATAGGAAAATCTAAACAACTGTGATCTGAAATATATATTGATCATTAGAAACTCACTAAGCCCCCTTTTTGCCCTTTAGCTATGAGACTCTTAGTACCTGTCCTAAGCTTCAAGAATTGCTTTTTGTATCTTTTGTATCTTTTACCTTTTATCTTTATCTTTTATCTCTCTCTCACCAACACGTTCTTCAAAGCGTCTGACGAAGTGGGATTTTCTCCCACGAAAGCTCATGCGATAAATAAATCTGTTAGTCTTTAAAAGTGCCACAGGACTCTGTTGTCTTTCACTAACACAGGTTGGCCTAAAAAAGATATTATGGCGCCCACTTTGTCTCTGTAATTAAAGACAATTTTGGATTATTTCATATTTACATGCTTGGGGAAGGAAATAGTGGTCTGTCATGTCAAGCAAAGGAAGAAAAAGGCCAATGAGCTTTGGAACTGTTCTGCTTGCTTCAAGCAAGTCACTAACGGTTGTAATGGACAAACTCCCTTCAGAATAAGGAACAATTATTTTTGGAAATAAACAATGATTTGTATTAATAGGGGTTTTTTTTTTTGTTTTTTTTAAAGGCCAGAAGGGACCATTATGATCATCTAGACCAGGGGTCAGTAACCCAAAAGATAAGAGCCATTTTAAAAAACTCCTTCAATAACCAAGTGTTTCGAGAACTGCAATAGGTATAACCTCCTGGTGGGGGCTGTGGGGAGCTGGGCCAGGGCGCCTGCCACAGGGTCCTCTGGTGGGGGGAGAAGATTGGAGCCAGGAGCAGGACCCCCACAGGGTTCCCTGGTGGTGGTGGTGAGCTTGGAGCCTAGCATAGGCTGCCCATAGGGTCCCCTGGTGTTGGGGGTCCCAGAGCCAGGAGCCACAAGGGGGCAGCCAAAAAGCTGCATGTGGCTCTGGAGCTGCAGGAGCTGCTGGAGCTGTGTTACATAGACTAAAGTACCTCATTTGATTATTTCTGCATTAAGCTTATAACTTCTGTATGAGTTATAGCATATCTTTTAGGAAGCTATCTGGCCTTAATTTGATGACTTCAGGTGACAGTACACTCTTTCCTATGTAAATTGTGCTAATGGTTAATTATCCTCACTGTTAAAATGCACACATTTTTCCTAGCCTGAATTTGTCTAGCTTCAGCTTCTGACCATTAGAACTCATTGTCTTTTTTTCTGTGAGATTAAAGAGTCATCTATTAGAAATCTCTTTCTCATATAGATACTTGTAGATGGTGATCTCAGTCTATCCTGGATAAATTTAAATAGATACAGCTCCTCTGTAAAACTTGTTTTCCAGAGTTCCAATCATTCATGAGCTCTTATCTGAACCCTTTCCAAATTTTCCAATGCCTGTTTTGAAGTGTTGACGTCAGAACTGGAAACAACACAGTAACTGTCATACTACAGAGAGGTAATACCACTTCCCTACTCAAGTGGAAGTAGCTAGAAGCTGGAGCAGAGATGACAAAGTGAAAGATGATATTAGCCACTCCTTTCTAATAAGCTGAAATTTAATGTGGTGCATTGCTGGAACCCCAATGGCAGAAAGGTAGATGGGGGTTTTTAACTCATTACTCTGTGTCAATGTCACAGATGTGTGTAGGAAGGTGCTGGCAGCCCCATTGGTTCAGCCTCAGGCAAAAACTATGTTTCAAAATAAAACTATGCTTTACATCAAAGTTGCCCATGGATTCCAGAAGGATAAGCAGGGGATGTCAGTTGCTGAGTTTTCATAGTCAGTCACTCCTAGAAAGAATAGTGGAAACTCTAAATTCAGGCAATAATTATGCTTTAATTTCTTCATTTTCTACAATTAGACTACAATTCAGTAAATGATAGGTTATCTATCTGGTACTGTTTTTCAGAACTGTATTAATCTCTGTTATGAATATTTAAAATAATTTTTTTAAATACTGAAAAACTAAACGTTGTCCTTGACTCATAGAGCAGGAGAGGTTACGCTTTCCTGAGTTTACTCTTTCCTTTAGAATATCCTGCATATCTGCCATCATTTAATTTCCCCAGGTCCCTATTTAATAGGTTTAACAATCTTTCTTTGTTAAACATACATTTCTAATGTAAGACATTTCACTGTAAACAGTCTACACAGCAAGAGACGTACTGGAAGTTTCAATGTTCTCTAATACAATTACCATATATTTGACCACTATTTACCAAGTTAAATCAGGTTCACGTACAAAGGTTTTCTTAATGCAATTATCCTCCTAGAGCAGTGAAATTTAATAAAAAGCATATTGTCTTTTTAATGAGAAGATGGGGGTGGAGTAGGAAGTCTGCATATGTTTTAAGTACCGGTGGCTAGGTGCTCATAAAAGGAAAGTTACTCTGATTGGATTAAATCACTGCATTCCATATGATTGTTACTGCAGAGGTGGAAAAAGCATAATTTTTCATTGAACTGGGCTGCAGTGATGTAGCTTTTCAGTAGCTTCTGAAAGTCACTATCAAACTTCCAAGAAAATGCAATTCTGAATTTTTTCCCTAGTACTCTTAAAACTGGTTTATGCTGAAGAGGGAAAAAGCTACTTTGCTCATTGGTGGGAAATACTGCAATCAAAACATTTTTTACCATGCAGTCAAAAGCTCATACAGTCGATACACTCACAGTAAAGACTACCCGTCAGGCCTGGATGAAATGAAATTCGACATTGACAAATTATTTGAATGGAAGAGAGAATATTTTTGCACATTTATAACAAAGTATAACAGTAATGCTGTTTCAGTTCTCCAGAGGAATTCTTATCAT
This sequence comes from Pelusios castaneus, assembly GCA_007922175.1. Taxonomy (NCBI): domain Eukaryota; kingdom Metazoa; phylum Chordata; order Testudines; family Pelomedusidae; genus Pelusios; species Pelusios castaneus. The sequence continues at coordinate 4,768,620 of ML685778.1, forward strand.
ATTCCCTCACTGCTCTGACTCATCCGTTAATCCTCTCAGAAATTTAGAAAGATACTTTACGGGGGCAGGAATTATTTCACAACCCTCACATCGTTTTATACTGCATTCAAACACTTGATTTCTGAGTTACGTAAACATATACTCATAATGCCAAAGTAAGAAGACAGAAAACCAAAACGTTTCAGCTGGGATCCTCTCTGGTCTGGCACTAGAATGATAGAAATGGCTTGCAACTGATTGTTTTCTCAGCCCGGTAGCTAACATTCATATTAGTGTGCATGTCAGTGACATTTAAAAGGCTGTGCCATTCAGAAGGGCCAAGGGGTGAGGAGGAAATATTCAAACACCGCAAAAATCCACTTTTTCCCACCCAATAAAGAGAAAATCTTGTATAACTGAAGTCCATGGGGAGTTTTTCTGTGACCGTTGACAGCCATTAGGCTTGTTTGATGCTAATTGGGTCAGACAACTATATGAACCAATTCCCTTGCTGATAACTATTTAACTTCTAAATCTATGCACGTCGAGCCCCCTTTCAGCTTCCACTGCTTTTGGAGGGTCCTCTGCAACTTAGCCTATCTGAATGTTTTGTTGTTCTGCATGAAAGTAGTGGGTTCTTTAAAATGCTGCATAATGAAGATATCCTAGAGAAATCAGCATTGTATGCCATAACATGTTGTCCTAGCCAATCTATTTCTGAAGATGCAGTCCTTGCTTTAGATGTTTTATTTAAAAGACTGTTTCACTGAAGCCAGTCATTTGATTGGATTACTTAAAGACGCATTAACTCACAGCTGACATGTGCAGCACTGTGCTTACATTTAAAATACCTCGGATAAACCAGGCTCGATCCTGGGCTCATTTTAAGTCCGTGGCAAAGCTCCTGCTATCATCAAAATCATGAGGTTTGTGATTTTTTTGTTTTCTTTTTCCCCTCTAGCATCATTGCTGGGCTTTTCTTGGGCTGGGGAAGGGTGCAGTAGAGTGGAAGATAAGCCAGTATTGGCCTTTCACCCACAAGGAGAGGCCTAGCCAGCAGTGCAGGTGGAGAGGCGAGGCCAGAAATGCTACAATAGGTAAAAAAGTTGATTTTACTAAATTCATTATAATTCACACACAACTTCTAAAAATTTCAGTGACAAGCTTTTCTCTTGAGTAATCAAAGCACAGAGAGCATTAAACTAGTGGCCCAAGAGAACACTGAAAATCAGTGGTAGCATTGTGACTAAAACCTCCGAGTCTGATCCTCAAAGCACTCAGCATTGCTCCTGTTTGTATTTCTGCATCAACAGCAAATAGTAGTGTGGAGACCCACCACTAGCAGTGTTGTTGGTCCAGGCCCATGTGTTGTACGGCACTCGGGAGAAGTAATGGTTAAAGGGTAACTATAAAACAAAAATGCAAGGTCAGAAAAATAGCTGCGGCGTGGATAACCAAGGAATCAGTCTGAGCAAGGAACCAGTTTTGTAAATAAGAACTCAGCACAGCTGCATGATAAGGAACTGTGAGCGGGCCAGGAATTAACACTTTGCTCATTTGGATGTAAGCCTGTGAATGTGGTATGAGTTATAACATCTGGCACCGTCTTGCTGCCATGGTCAATACCCCCTACTTTTGTCTGTCTAATGAGGTGGAAGCTGGCCAACTTCTTGGTTCCTGTCTTATTCCAGTGTGTAAGCAACCCTCTGAGCTTCAAAATGATACCTGCTTGCGTAATTTTAATATTAAGGTCACCTACGGAACTATGTATGAATGGGGGCCAGTGGTCAGGCAGGTACCACCTGACGCGCTCTCCCTTCATACCCCGTATCCGGCCAGTGGGGTGAATGCCTCCTGCGCCCGTGTTACTGGTTGTTCTCGTAAGAAGGTTCCCAAGGGATGTCTTACCATGCCAGGCCCAATGTTAAATTGTACATCTGTTATGGATATGACCTATGCTGTTGCACATGTTATTTTGCCTAAAGGTTGGTTTTTTACGTGTGGTTCTTGTACCTTTAGTTATATTCCTGCTAATTTTTCTAATGGTATTTTGTGTTGCTTTGCTTAGTGTATTCCTTCCCTTTTTTCCCTTTTTTGTTTTTTGCCCATTTAAACAAAAGGGGGGAAATGTGGAGATTTATTCAGCATACGCAGATATGCTGACGCTGTAATAGATTTATTCAGCATACACAGACATGATGACACTGTAATTGGAAGATCACAGCCAGGTCGGACAAGGATACTTCAGGCTGCAATGGCTTACTGCCACATACTTTCACACCGGCCTTGGCGTTTCAGTGTCTGGATTTCTGTGAGAATTTACTGATAGTGAGGAGTAAGAAGAGCAGTAAACACAATTATAAATCTAGGGGTTATTTAACCAATGGCTTACAGGTTTGTTTTATATAATTATATATGCACCAATTAACTGCCTTGTCATAGTTGGTGGTGGGACTATGGAAATGTATAAAAATCTTTACTTATGTATCAATAAATGTTCTTGCTGCAATCATATTGGTTGTTTATGCTTGATCCAGGCCCGCCACGGTCTCGACATAGTAGCCCTTATTTGGACGGATTTGTAACCTTTCACATTTCCTTTCCTGTCATTTCTAAAGTTCAGTAGCCCAGCGGTTTTCAAACTTAGGGTTGGGACCCAATATCGGGTCTCAGATCCTCAGGCACAAGGTCACAGCACCCCCTGCTACCGCCACTGACTGGACTGCATTGCTCAAAGATGTAATTGTTGGGTCGTGGGCATAAATGACTTTTTTCAGCTGGGTCCTGAGGAAAAAAGTTTGAAAACCATTGCAGTAGTCTGTATGATCACAGTATGATGACTTATTTTTTTAATGTACTTAAACAAATAGTCATGCTCCAGAAAAAAATCAATAGCACACTCTTTGTTTAGGCAAGGAAGCCATACTTAGCTTAAGAGACAGTGCTTGTACTCCCAGTCTTGAACACTAGGAAAAGTTAACAGATTAATATCGAAGGACCAGAGAGTAACACCTGGCAAACTAACATGATAGCAATTGAATATATTGAGAAGGATGATGCCTTTAGACCAGTTGTCAATGCCATAAAAAATATTTTGATTCAGGAAGGCTGGCCTATTATAAACAGAAGTAGATATGGTATTTTGGATTCTTCCCCACCCTCTTCTCCCATGCTATGTCTAGTTTTTGATTGTGGAATGCCCTGAAGTTCATTTTGTTTTTGAACGAGAAATGTAAGGACTAGATTGTTCACTCACTTGGCGAGCACTTGTACGAAACTCTTATGGAAGCTAATGGTACTTCTTTCTTGAGTAAGTGCTAACCAAACAGAGAGAGGACTGAAGAATCTAGCCTTAAATCTCAATACATCCAGTTTATTCTGTACATATAAGCCTGAATTTATAGCTGTGATTGCTTTATTTCTTAAAAATATATATATATACTCTCTTCTCATGACTATGCTATCAATTCATCAGCTTTTATTTTTGTTTTAGTGCTAGCCATCATGACCCTGATGTGATTGGGGCCTTATTTGTGTGTGTGTATGTGTGTATATACAAAAAAAATCTCTACCACAAGTCAATGGGATTTGATATTATTTGACATTCCACTGTGCAACATGACCTCCTTTTCAGGGTGTTATAGCAAATCCAACAGAGAAAGGTAGCAGATGATGTGATACCATCTCATTTGTATCTAATCATGCAACTTCATGTAATGATATTTAAGGTTTCTGGTTTCCAATGTTTATTTTTGATATTATTTATTTTATGAACAGTATTAATGTTTTCCAACTGGTATATCTGATTAGAATAAAATCATTTAAAAAATTCTAAAAATATGTTAGTTCAAGTTTTCCTCTATTTAATTTTCAAATTTAGACTGTCTGTCACATAGTACTGAAAGTCAGATACTGCCTAATTGTATTATTCAGCTCCTTCTGTTGATGTCTATTTACCTTCTCAATGCCAAACTGCTACAATCCAGGAGAAAGGTTAAAAATAAGAAAGACATTTCCAAATAACTAATATCAGTGCTTGCTTTTTCTTTTAAAAAATAAACTGTGAAAAATGGCCTCAGTTAGTTTTACAGTTTAAACTTGAAACCAGAAATTTTAATTTCAATACATTGCATAAACTGTCAAAAATATTGTGCTTATTTTCTATTCCTTTCTTAATAGAAATTTCAGAGAATTATCAATGGTGATTCTTTCATTTGACAGTTTATAGCTAATTTAAAACATTATTGTTATGCATGTATAGCTGGGATTATCTTTTCAATGTGCATTATTTTGCTTTTATCAATGTTGAATTTCAACTGCTATTATGTTGCTCAGTCACCCAGTTTTGTAAGGCTCCCTGTAAATCTTCACAGTCAGCTTTGGACTTGGGTAGCCTGAATAATTTTGTATCATCTACAGACTTTGGCGCTTCTTTTCAAGATCATTAATGAATGTGTTGAATAGCACAGGTCCCAGTACAGCTTCTTGGATGACCATTTACTGTCTCCATTGTAAAAATTGACCATTTATTTCTGCTCTGTCTCCTTCTTTTAACTGGTTACTGATCCATGTGAAGACCTTCCCTGTTATCCCATGACTACTTAATCCCTCACCAAAGGGTCTTAAGGAAACTTTGTGAAAGGCTTCTTGAAAATGCAAATACACTACTCAAGAAATAAAAGTACCAGTATATTAGAAGTGATAAAAAAAATCACTGCTTTACTAAACAAGGCTTGGAAATCCACACCTCTGAGTGACACAGTTATACCAACTTAAGCAGCAGTGTAGACTGCGCTATGTAAGTGGGAGGGCTTCTCCCATCAACACAGCTAGGGCCTCCCTCGGAAGTGAAATATCTATGCCACAGGGAGAGCTTCTCCTGTTGGTATCAGCCATAAAGAGCATCTTCATTAAGTGCTACAGCAATGTGCAGATAATCCCTGAGACTGATCACTAAGTTACCATTAGCTTAATATTAAAGGAGTAACTATTTCATGAATTCTTGCCACGCTGTTGTCAACAAATCACGATGAAGACACCTAATTAAAAAAAATTATAGGCACTGAATTTCTAGAAATAATAAGGCATTTGTCTTTAGAGAGCCTCACTTTGAGACTGAGTCTATGACAGTATCTTTCGATCGATAAGCCACAAACAAAGGAGTCCCTTTATTTTTGGGGAAGAGATACATAATTGTAAGCTTCCTAACAGAATGTTTACAGATCTGTTTTCACATTTAGTTTGATGATTCACAATCCACATACTTGAGACAATAATATTTTAACATCCTTTGTTTAATTAAAAGTCCCAGATTACCCTAGACCGTAGCAACCATTCATTGCTTAATGTTATAAAGTACCATTAACTATATTTCTCCAAATTCGAGACTGAGGGCACTAGAAACTATCAGTAGCAGGAGATGCCTAGAAGAAGTAACCTCTTTCCCCCAAAGTATAGAAACAGATGTTAGGATGGTTGTGGGAATTACTACTTGCAGAGTCCTCTGGTGTTTAATAGAGTCAGTGTTCAAAGAAAAAGATGTCCTTTAGTGGCCACAGAGGCAAATCTGTGGCTACTACAGTATGAACTTGAATGAACCTTCAGAATATGGTATAGTCCCTGTGGATGAGGTATGTTGGCTCATTTGAGCTGGAATGAGCCATATTTCTTAGCCTACCAAGCTAGGGGTTTTTTAATAGATTAAAAAAGTCTCTGCTTTCTTGTGGGAGGTGGGGTGGGAGAAGATGGCGGAGCTTTATGATCTAGAGTTAAGGCTATTAAGTTTTAATTAATGCAGCAACTACATTATGTTGTAGCATGTTTGTATTTCCTATGATTTCTACATCCCTGTAAAAGTGTATGCTTGCCCAATGGCAACCCCTCCTGGCCAAGTGTGGCTCTGCGGAGGCTTCCCTTAGTTCCCCTTCAGCAGTCAGCAATGAGTTCACTTTAACAGTCCAGGCAGAGCCAGAGCAAGGCAGGCATAAGCAGACTAAACAATTGCTTAAGGCTTTCAGCAGGAGACCCCCTATTAATTAACAGTACTTACTGGGAGACAGCGTGCAAAAATATTCCTGCTTAGGGGCCCCAAAGGGCGAGAAGGCAAGGCTAAATATTACATCAGAAACATGTCTCCCTTTAAAGATACCCCCATAAAGGGAGACTTTAACAAAAATGTAAAGGCTGTTACCTAAAAGCCCTGGTTTGGACGACTAAAGATTAAAAGCTCCCAAAATAGGGAACTGGCCCAAAGAGTACCATCCCTTTACCAGCTTTGTAATTTCTAGTACCCATGTGTGCGCGCTCTCTCTTGATTGCAACCAGAACCTCCTGCATATAGCTCCCCATCAGTCTCTAAATGATAGTACACTCCATGGCGATGGGGTGAATTAACTAAGAAAAGATGCATGTGATGACGATATTCATTAATAAACCTAACTTTGGATTACAGTATTTATTCAGAGATTAATGAATGTGATTTCTCTAAGCACCATACTACAGATCTCTTAGGGATTAGATATTCCATTTTTTCAGAGCTAACAGATGGTAAAAATATGGATACACTATTTAGTTTACCTGGCAGAGAAAAATAACACCATGGACATGAAATTTCAGATGAAAATTTCTGCTTGGTGTCATAAAGAGTTCATGGATGTATAATGCAGAGAATAGCTCTTTTACTAACAGGTACTCCTTAGACAATGAGGAAATCTGTGGGCCATTTCTCTAGCTGGTGTGAATCAGTGTTCTCCAAAGATGGAGTTATGCATATGTACAATAGTGAAGCATTACTCCCATTAGTTCTGCGTTTAACAAGAGTATCTTTATTGAATAGTTTAACTGTGTAGTATTGTCTCTGTTCTCTCTCATTATTGCATAATGTTAAGTTGAAAAGTGTATCTCACAGCACACATCTTCATGTAACCAGTTACACCTCTCTGGTTATACATTTTTCTCGTTTTGTTTTACTGGTTTTTCTAACTGTGCTACAATTTAAAAAAAATAGAATGAAAGCAGCATTAGTATATTAAATGGTGGCATGCTGTGTGCACTGGTAAAATTTTCATATCAAGGATTATTGTAGACACAGTTTATTAAAGCAAAGTATAACCTAACAATTATTATAGCAGGTAAACGGCATGACTCAGTTAAGTATTTGTGATCAAACAGCAAGAGCTCTCCAATACAATTAATCTGCCCAGATATTTTACTTTGAAGCTTTCTACTTGTATCCATTTATCTATAACACCCTTGATTTATTTGGCATAAGCGTGCAAAACCACCTAATGTACACTGTCCTAAAGCATTCATCTTCAGATGCTTACTGGGAGGGACATAGGTGAGAATAAACTAGGTCAAGAACAGACCATACCTTCAACTTAATATACTTGTTTCTTCAGTTGATAAGTCCTGGTTTCATATCTGTTGATATATCTCCTAAAGTATAGGATATTGTTACTGCACTCCTCTGTTCTTCAGTCAAGCTGGTCACTTGAGGGCCAGGACAAGCGCTAAGGGCTAATGAAGTCCCACGTAAGTCTATTTTTTGTGCTGTAGCAGAAATATTATCATCAACTGGCATAAGGAGTTAGCTGTACCTTATTTTTAGTTAGTTGTACCAATTTTAAACTCTTCAGTCATAAATATATAATATACTAAGGGAAAGAAATGGCTTTGAACAAATCTCTTCTTTAACCCAACATTATTTCTTTGTCTCTAGCTTAATAAATACTTGTTTTTAAAGGTGGGAATGTTTTCTATCTATTTATTTATACTGACTAAGTTTTAGTTTTGTAAATTGAAGAAAGGTGTTTAAAAATTTCTTGGCTTCCCAGACAGTAAGATATAGTATTCATTTTACACTGATACTCACTAATCTAAACCCTGAAACTTTTACTTAAAAATTGGGGCTGACATTCTGTGTCGAGCCACCAGGAGGCTTGCAGCTGGGGCAAACAGTGTTTTTTCCTTCCTTCCTCTCACTAAATCTTTACTCTTTAAAAATGACACAGGAATCCTTGTTTGTTTCTGCTGAGCTAGACTAAAGACTACCCCCCTGGAACTTCTTAGTCTTACTTACTTACTTCTTAGTCAAACTGCTTAGTTTGGTGTCTTGTAAGCAATTTTAAAAGCATGAGCATAATTTATTTTAAAAAGTGTGCTCGTGTTTTAAAATCATTACTATAAATGCTTGTCAACTTCTGCATAGCTCTCTGTTTAGGCAATTATTTATACTCTTATATTATGTCTAATATAATATGGCATCTGTGACACTGAATAAAATCCTGACCCCATTGAAGTCAATGGCAAAACTTCCATTGATTTCAGCAGGGGTGGGCTTTCACTTATGTGATTAAATGGACTACAAATAGATGTGATTTTTGGGGACAGAGTGAGTGTTTATTGAAAATGGCTGTTTCTATATGTTTCATTATTTTTCTTTCCTTATAGATGGCATTAATATCAGGATCTTACATTTGTCGGGGGCTTGGATCTCTCTTTAGAAGAAACATTTGTACAAGTGGGATGGAATACAACTGAATATAACAATAGGGGTACGAAAGAGGCAGAAAAGATAGCAAGATGTGTAGATGGAGGGTAGCTATATGAAAAATGCCCTACAGAAACTAGCGAAGAGGAAAGGGGGAGATGATAATCAAAACAACAAGAAAAGAATACAAATCAAGCATTAGAACAAGTAAGGTATAAAACAAGAACAATGTCAAGAACAATTAAGGCAATGAATCTGAATACAAATGTGAGAAGTATGACCAAAACACAAGGAATCCAGAAGTATGTTCATAGACAGGATGGGTTTTTAATTTCAGTAGTTTAATCAAAATATATGAAAATCATTCTAGCTTAAATATGAGGGCTGAATGACTTTGTTAAAGGTATTTAGCCTCTTGCTCTGCTCAGGCAATATCAACAAGCAGACTATGATTTCCTCAAATGTCAGCATATTAATCACATTTAGTCACATTTTCTGCTGATTTTTTTTCTTTCTTTCTTGCTCTGTTGATTGATCATGAATGATATGTTGTAAGTAAACTATACTTGGCGTTTGAAAGTTGTGATCGTCCATAAGACAAATTGTTTTGTTGTTTTTCCCTAAGTGGAATCAGAGAAAGAGATGGCGGAAGCCCTAAGGCTTGTCGCTCTGAATATCAGTGCGACGTAGCAGATGGAGGATTAGGGAATCTTTTAAAATTACAAATCTTTTCCTCTCTGCTCTTGCCTGACACATCACTCCTCCAGGAATTAGGCTACCGGAATTCTATTTGATTCTGTTCAGATTCCTATCCTGCCATTACCATCATAGAACCTAAACGCCTTCCACTCTGAACGTCATAACTAGCATCTGTCACATGTAATTTTCTTTTTCCCTTTCTCTTCCCAGAGGGAGAATGTGTGGAAAGTTTTAGAATTAAATGTATCATATATATACTGTTCATATTAGGAAAGGCAAGGTGGAAGAAATGTACCACCTGCCTACACTTGGAGGGGAAGTGGTGAGGTTTCTGGTGGCTCTTAGATCCTGGGAGAGTGAGTTCCATGCTTGACTGACCCCAAGAAATCTCTGTCTTCTTCACTGACAAGTTTTACCCAGGCAATGTCAATTAACTTTTGCCTGGAGTTGTCAACCACAAAGCTCATCTTTCTTGGAGCATTAGATGATTTTTAAGTATTCTGACGCCCAGGCCTCTGAATGCCTTGAATAGAAGGACCAAGTCCTTGAACTGTTGTGTTATTCCTGGGTGCAGGTTAAATTTAAACCTTCTCTTGTTACATTCCCACAGTGCAATTTTGAATGTGATTCCCAACTGAAAAGTGTGCAAACAGAATTTTATCTTGTTTAATCGCCTTTGGTTTGCCTTTACTGCTGTGTAAGGCCCTGATCCCACAAGGAACTTCACGTGGTTGGACCCCTGCACTTACACAGTTCTCCTGAAGTCAGTGCAACTCTATGCTGGGGTGGGACATCGTGCAACTGCAGGGGTCTTTCAGCATGGAGCTCATCCCAGGATGAGGGACTAAATTTGTATCACTCAGCATCCATATAGCTAGGATTAAACTGCTTACAAGCATGAATAAAGAGAGTTAAGAAAAAGGCATATTAAAATAACAATCATCAAACAGAAGGGAGATTAGAAATAAGCTAAATGTTTTTAAAAAGCCAAATACGAGAAATGGAAGATTTCCCAAGATGCTAAGAAAAACAGTAAGATTTTTTTTTTTAAGCATGTATAAGAAAACTCAAGTCTGCCAGCGAGAAATATAGGATCTCCAAGCAACAACAGAGGCAAATAATAGAAAAGAGGGAGGCATTAATTTTTTTTAAAAAAAGAATCAATTCTTTGGCTTAGCGTTAATACAATATATGATGATAGAAAGTTAGCACAAAGAGAAATAATTTCCCAGTAGATCCAAGAAATATCATGTGAAAGCAGAATCATAGCTGGATATGGGGGAATTAGGATGTCATGAGACTGGTAAGACTCAAGAAAAAATGGGTGTCAGAATTTGGAGGAAACAGCAAAAGAACCAGGGAAAGCGTAAGTGGACGTGTTTGAAAACATTATAATATACATTGTTTAAGGGATTGAGAGACTCAAGAAAATCTGTTGTGGTATGTGTGTAAAGAAAAGATTTAAACTATTAAATTAAATAATGTTCAGTATACAGAAAATCAGTATGTTGGACTTCAACAGCAGTAAACAAAAAAGACAAATGAGTGAGAGGAGGGAATATTGGGAAAGCTGTGTTTGTTTAAGGATAGTCGGCATGAACCTATCTCCAAATAAGAATTCTGTACTTGGAACTTAGGACAATCATATCTAAAATGTTCATATCAGCTCTAATTTTCCTGAGCCCCTGTGCTCTCTGGTGCATCCCATGTGATGTAGGGGAATAAAACTGCAGAAGAAATTATGGTGAGGATGAGGGAGGCAGCCAATGTCTGCTTGGGAAAAGAAGAGATGCCAAGCGGCAGTCCCACGGGAGCTGCGCTTCTATTTGTGGGAAGCTAATGTGAACTCCATTGTGTGCTCTCACACCACAGTTCCACCTCATTATGGATCACTGACCACAAGGTATAGCAATCAGCTGGCTGTGAGTCTGGGGAGGAGTGTGGAAGAAACATCTCATGTGGCTGACCAAGTACCTACAGAACTGTTTGTGCTGACAGCTATGGATCCCTTGCATCTGATATGTTTGCTTGCATTTCACTACCACCTATCCTATGGGAAAGCCATCAATTTTCATAGCTCTGAAAGCCACTTTAGTCCTGCCTTGTCTCACAGGCTGCATTTCTGTGTGCACCTCTTAAATGATATATCTTTAAGGAATTGTGCAAGTTGGTGTAGAAAAAGCACAATAGAATATGTCTGGAGATACAAAAGAAAATGGAGATGTATCTTCACTGGTAACATATTACCAAAATGTAAGAATGCCCTGGGTTTATTAGTTGAGAAAGCTACTCTCAAACTTTAACTGCAGAAAATTAAAAAAAACCCAAATACTGGAGAACACAACCATAGCTGCTATAGATAAATTACACGAAAATTTTCTAGCACCATGATATACTTTGCGGCGTCATATCTTTCACCCTAGAATCTGAAAATGAGTAATATAAGGAACTAATGGGTTACATGTGAAGCTGGAGCTATGGAACTAAGTAGTAAAGGGTACAGTACAGTGTAACCAAAATAATACAGGAACTGGGGGAATTTTTACTTCAAATAGGGTAAAATTCAATTTTTCTGTATAAAGCTTGTGTGCACTAATATGCAAAGGTGAGCAGTGAAATTCATCCTTTTAAAATATGTGAATAAGCCAGGGGGTGCTAGTGCACTCTCTTTGAGGTTGGAATTTTGGTTGGGGTGGAGGGGAAAATCTACCCAGAGTTCAAGGGAAGCTGAAGTTGTGACTACATGTCCTTTATGAAGAGGAAATAGTATATGTAACTTTAATAACAAGTTATGTACAGACTTTGGATCTTCAAATATTGTTACAGGCAATCTGTGAGCACTATAGATCAGTGGTTCCCCACCTTTCTGGCTCAAGGGCCACAGATACCATTTTTACAACCCTGAAGAGCCACCAGTCTCCACTAGCAGGCCTCCCACCCCACTGCAGCCCATTCCGTGACGAGGCTCCTCTCTCCTTGACAGCAGCAGGGAAGCCACATATATCTCCAGCCCTGTGTGCACCACCTCTGTGGTGTGTGGGAGTGCCGATTTCTCCTCTCTCTGACTCTAGAAGGAACCCAGCACCTGTGGACCTCGGTGAAATGCTTTGCTATGCTCCTTGCTACAGCCAAGGGAAAAGGAACATTGATCTCCCATCTGTTTGGCTGCAGCAAAAAGCCTGCTGCAGTCTTTTGGCCTGAAGCAACATGCTCCACCTGGGTCCTTAGGCAGCAGCATCCTTCTGCAGCCAGCAGGAAGGGAGCTATGGGCCATTTTTAAAGCCCTTACAAGCCACATTTGGTCTCTGGTCCACAGGTTGGGAACCACTGCTACAGACCAATGAAAGGGACAGCCTTGGATGGTCTCTCATCCTACCCCAAAATTTGCTAGATTGGACAAACGAGCAGTGATGGATTAACATAAAATTATAATAGAAATACTCAGACCAAAGGAAAAGTTTCAAAAGTTGTTCACATTTCACTACAATGTCCTTGGGAGTGGGTTGAGTTTTCCTTTTAAAGCAGAATTTTGAATGAATTTGTGTTTTGATGCCAAGGTGGTATAGCCTGTGGATTGTAACAATTAATATTCTCTGTGGATCAGCACAAGGGACCTGTATCATGCACCACTGGGTTGCACTTGGCCTTCCTGTAGACTGTCACCATTATTTTTCTTTTCTCATTTTTTCCATCTCTCCTTTACTCCACACAATCTTGAGCTGCCTGGGACACATGCAAAATGTTTTCTACATTTAGAAATCCCATGAAAACTGTCTGTAAAATGGCTGTGCACATCCTTTACTCTGGAATCAAAGGAATGTTTCTGTAGTCTTTAGCAATCATTTCTGCAGTAAGGATGAAATAAGCCCTTAGGCCCTGCAGAGGCCTAGGAAAGGGTCTAGGCATCACCTAAGACACATCATAAAAATCTAATTCTCCTCTCTGTTATATGGATATAAATGAGGAGTAATTCCAAGGAAGAGTGTGGAATTACACCACTGTAAAAACAGTGAGTGAGAAGAAAATAAGGAACCAAATTTGTCAATTAGAAGCAAAACCACACGTTGCTGACTTTGTATCTTAAATTCCAAAGGGGTAGCCGTGTTAGTCTATTGTAGAAAGACAACACAGTCCTGTGGCACTTTTAAAGACTAATAGATTTATTTATCGCATGAGCTTTTGTGGGAGAAAATCCCACTTCGTCAGACGCTTTGGGATTTTCTCCCACGAAAGCTCATGCGATAAATAAATCTGTTTAGTCTTTAAAAGTGCCACAGGACTCTGTTGTCTTTGTATCTTAAAGACACTCTTGATATCTTGCTGAGTTCTCCCTTCCTAGATCTGCTTCTTGTGCTCCCGGATTTTGTTACTGAGGATAACACATGTCGCACACTACATTATCATTTACCTGGAAATAATTTTTTTTTTTTTTAAAACCTGCTTCTTTTAGAAAGCAAAGAAATATTTATGGGTATGCTATCCCTTAAAAGAGAGATTGTATCTTAAGAACTCTCAAATAATGGAGTTTAAATACTTTTAACTTGAAGACCAAACTCCAGTAGAATTAAAAAAAGCCTAGCTTCTGTAGATGACTCCCTAACAGAGAGGAATCTTTGGCAAGATACCCCCTGGGGATTGACCTACAAAAGACAAGTCCTTAAATAGCTAAATACAGTTTTAATGAGAATAGTGCTAAAAGGACTAGGAAAATGTCATGAACACTTCCTTCGTCAATAATGTGAAGCAACTTCTAAGAGGGATAGCCCTCACATCCTTCTGAATGAAGCTAACAAAAATCCTCAGAAAGAATGGGAAATCTTGAGAGAAAAATAAAATAATCCCTTTGACTTTTCAAGTGGCAGATTGAAAGGTATGAAGTTTGGAAGTGTATTGTGAGTGGTAAAATCGTGCTATGTCTAGTTTTGAAATTTAAGGACATTTTGACATTCGTGAACATGGCCAGATTAAGGCTCCTGAGGGCCTGGGGCTGTCCACTTTTGTGCTCTCCCCCCCAACTATGGTGTTGCCTAGTCTGGGTGTGGGGCAGCGCTCTGGCACAGTGGCACAGGGGCCCAACTGACCTGCCAGCAGCTTGGGGCAGGCCAGTGCTCAGCACTGTGGCCCAGCTGGTGCTGGGGGATGGGTGGCCAGCGCCCAGCAGACTGTCCTGTCCCACGTGTGATGTGGTGTGGACTGATGGTGCTCCAGGCTGGCCACCAGCGGTGCTCTGGGCCTGCTGGCTAGCGCCCAATTTATTTTTGCAGGGCAGCACATGGTTGGGTCCCCGTTGGCCCAGGTCTGTAGCCCTTAAAGCCTTATTTTAAGCCGGCCCTGTTTGTGAATCTGATTAACATATACACTAGTCCCAAAAAAACCTTAGTCATATTTGTAAAGACAGGACAAATTAGCTGAATGATTTACAGAGCTTTCCAAAAGAGGTTGTGCGTGGTATATTATATAAAGCTAGTTTGTCTCTTAAGGGTCAATCTTGCAAACACTTGCTACTAGGCGAAGCTCATAGAATTCATGTTGGTAATTCAATCAGCGTGATTAGTTCCATTGACTTCAGTGGGACCAGTCAGGTTGAAATCCTGACCTCATATAGGTGCTGGAACTAGGAATGTGGGGAGTGCTGCCAGAGACCGTGGCTTGAAGTGTTTTCCATTATATACAGGGTTTACGTTTGAGTTCAATGGCTTTCAACACCCCAACTATAAAAATTGTTTCAGCACCTGGGGCCTGCACTGAAGTCAATTGGAGACTTGCTATTTATCTCAGGCCATGTACACACGATCACTTTATCGCGCATTAAGAGTCATTACCGCGCGATAACAGCAACAGCGTACACACGTGCAATAGGGCTCTTGCGCGTCAACAGCCCAGTTGTAGCGCAATACAAAAACCACCTCGACGAGGGTGGTAGCTGTTAACGCGGAACAGCTGTTGCACCTTTCGACTCGTGTGTACGCTTACCGCGCAATGATTGGCCTCCGGAAGTGTCCCAGCATTCCAAAGTCATCCTCTCTGGTCTTCCCCCCACCCACTCTGTGGCCGTGACGAAACAGTCCCCGCCCTGTTTCGATTCCCAGGATTTTCGAATTTCTCCTGGGTTTCACTTCCTGTTCTCTTCCTCGTGGAATGGAGTGCAGCTCCGATCTTACCTAGCAATGGTGGCCCATCGTGGAAGACGCGCACCCATTTGGAGCACGGCAGAGGTGCTGGACTTGATCAGCATCTGGGGAGAGTCTGCTGTGCAGGCGCAGCTACGCGGCAGCAGGCGAAATTTCGATACATATGGCATAATATCTCGGGCCATGTCCGAGAGAGGTCATGAGAGAGACACTGTGCAGTGCAAATCAAAGGTGAAGGAGCTAAGAATAACCTATCACCGAGCGAAGGAGGCAAACCGCCGTTCGGGATCAGCGCCTGCTACATGCAGGTACTACAAGGAGATCGAAGCCATCCTCAGTGGGGACCCCACAACCACTGCAAAGAGTCCTGTGGACACATCGGCCCCCCTCTTCCACTGAATGCCAGATCCGAGCAGGATGAGGATGTGATCGATGAGGAGGAGGAGATGGAGGATGACCTGGAGGAGAGCGCAACAGCGTGTAGCCAGGAGCTCTTCTGCACCCCCGCTGAGACGTCCACCCAAGACATGAATTGCAGCGTGTCCTCTGAGGCGGCAGAGGGGGGTTCAGGTAAGTTTCTCTTCCGTGCAGCTATGGCTCCCGCTAAAAAATCATTGTCCGGGGCGGGGGTGCTTGCTGTCTCGATCCCCGCTGTGCACGCTCTTTACTATGCATTCATTAGAAGTGCATCAACACAAGCAGTGATTGTCAAAAAATCATCTGTATTTAGGTCACTAAAGGTTCCCTCGATGTACCGCCAGAGCCTCCTACTCAGGTTAGATGGGATAGCGTATGTGTCTACGCTCCCGTATAAGGATACTCGGCCTCGCCAGCTGCAAAGCACAGCACTGGGAACCATGGCAGCAGCATACGGTCCCGGCTGTCATCCGGTGGCATGTAGGATATGTATTCTAGCTGGCAGGGGCACTCTGAGGAGAGAGATATCGGGTTCCATCAGTGTGCCCTGTGCAGAATGTTAGCCCCCAGTAAGATTTCTATTAGGATGTACCTTGTCCACTTCAGCAAAGCATAGGATGTTGACTGCCTTGTACCTTCCAGTGGAATGTGCTACTGGAAGGTTACATTGGTTATCTAAGCTATGTGTTAACAATAGCTTTATTATTCTTTTTTTTTATTAGATTCGACCTTCACAAGGCCCGTGTCTACCCCAGCTGACCGCATGAGAAACATTCGGTGGCGTGCTAGAAGAAACAGGGAGGATGTGTTTCAGGAGCTGATGAAAACAACAGAGGCATCCGCAAGGGAGAATCGAGCCTGGAGAGAGGAATCCCAACAGAGGAGGCAGAAACACAGGGGCGAACTGATAAGCGTCATGAAGGAGCAAACAGAACTGCTCAAGAGCATGATTGCTCTGCAGACCCAGGCGATTATGTACGGGCTCCACTCCAGACAGTTCAGCCATGTCTGCCTCCCACACCCCGTAGTCCTTCAAAGCATTTATTTGAAGGCCACCCGTCCCCCTGGTATACTGCAACATCCAGTCCCTCACAGAGCTACTTTTTAGAGACCCGCAGCTACACCCACCTGTAACCCCTCCAAAACCCCCCAACTACCTCCCCCCCCTTATCTTTTAATAAAAACAGTAACAGAAAATTTGAAGAGTGGCTTTATTTGTACACAGTGAAAATCTCATAAGGTGCACTTGATGCGTCCTTGAAGTGAACTACGGGAGGGCATCATTGAAATGCTCCCTGAATGCCTCCCTTATGCAAGCAGCTCTTCCCCTAATACTCCTAGTGGCTGGCTGTTCGTATGCTTCCTCAAGGCGCTGTGCCTCCATAGCCTACCCCGGGGAAAACTTTTCTCCCCTATTTTCACAAATGTTATGAAGGACACCGCACACCGCAATTACAGCAGGGATGTTGTCCTCGTCCAAGTCCAGCCTCCCATACAAACAGCGCCAGCGCCCTTTTAAGCGGCCGAAGGCACACTCCACAGTCATTCTGCAGTGGCTCAACTGGTAATTGAACTGCTCCTTTCTGCGATCCAGGTTACCAGTGTATGGCTTCATGAGCCATGGCATCAGTGGGTATGCTGGGTCTCCAAGGATGACTATGGGCATCTCCACATCCCCCACAGTAATTTTTTGATCTGGGAAGAAGGTACCCCCTTGCAGCTTCCGGTACAGTCCAGTGTTTCTGAAAATGCGGGCATCATGCACCTTTCCCGACCACCCAGCATTGATGTCCGTAAAACACCCCTTGTGATCCACGAGTGCTTGCAGCACCATGGAGAAGTAGCCCTTCCTGTTTATGTACTTGGTCGCGAGATGGTCTGGAGCCAAAATCGGGATGTGTGCGCCATCTATGGCTCCCCCGCAGTTAAGGAATCCCATGGCAGCAAAGCCCTCCACAATCTCACAAACATTGCCCAACGTCACCGTCCTCCGTAGCAGAACGCGATTGATGGCTCGGCACACTTGTGAGAGGGCTAATCCGACGGTGGACCTCCCGACTCCAAACTGGTTTGCAACCGACCGGTAGCAGTCAGGAGTCGCCATCTTCCAGACAGCAATCGCAACACGCTTCTCCACGGTTAGGGCTGACCTCATAATGGTGTCTTTACGTCGCAGGGCAAGGGCCAACTCTGAACACAGTTCCAGAAAGGTTGCTTTCCGCATTCGAAAGTTCTGTACCCACTGCTCATCATCCCACAGCTGCATAACAATGCGATCCCACCACTCGGTGCTCGTCTCTCTCGACCAGAAACGGCGTTGCACCGTGTGCAGATGATCAGTGAAGGAGCTGAGCAATGCGGTGCTGTTGCTCTGCAGGGCATCGATGAGCCCCTGCTCCTCGGCGTCCTCGTCTGATTCAGAGCTCATTGCATACTGAGCAACCAGCCGAGATGTATTTAGAATGCTGAAGGCGACAGTGGAGATTAGAGCAGGATCCATGCTGTCGCAGTTGTGATTGCGCACTTCAGTAGTGCGTCACTGCACTGTTGAAAATAGGCGTGAGTTGCTATTGGCAACGAGGAAGGCGCAAGAGGAACACAGTGCACCACGGGAAAATGAGACTTTACCCATGGCGCTTTGCGTTCCTTTCCTTCATCCCATGATTCCAAGCGTCGATTGAGGGAAAATTGAACTGTGGGATAGGTGCCCAGAATTCATTGCGCTACACCGTGATATTACAAAGAATTCTGTTGTGTTGCAAGGAGCGACATGTGTACGCGCTCTCCCGCAATTAAGGTCACGTGTTTTTTATACCGCGATTGCCATGTTGCGCTTTAATCTGATCGTGTGTACATAGCCTCAGTGGGGCCAGGATTTTACCCTCAACTAGCTAGCATTTGCTAAACCTGTTAGTATTTTCAGGACTAAGTCCTAAGAGAGAAATAACAGAACAATTATTTGTCTAACTAATATTTAGATTCCTTACCTACAGCAGTGAATTATTATTTACAACTAGACTATAAAAGATGTTAAATACAACAGAAGATAAATGAGTTGGAGAAATACACGTGTCAATATTTTATACGGTACTTCAAGTGTATTGTAAATTTGTAGCTGTAGATTCCATACCAGATTTAAATATAAGTATCCTTTTACATATACTCCTCTGAAAGCATATCTGTTTTCACATTCAGGACTTGCATTGTTATTCAATTCCTCTTTTAGAGCTACTGACATTTCACCAAGCAAAAAAATAAATTAATCATCCCTTTATTAAAGCTGCCATAATCTATTTTACTTGTGATAATGTAGGTGATGATATTGGGGTAATACCTGAAATACTTTTGCAGTACTTAATTTCCATTAATTAAACATTCTGGTTGCACTTATCTATGCAAATTGTTTAGAGTGCAAAAACTGATTCTCTTTTAATAGTATATTCATACTGATTTGCAAAAAAGGCCAATTTATGCTAGACTTTCTTGCCACCCAAAGTTTTTTTTTAAAATTATCATTTATATAGCACCAGAAATTAATGTAGTACATTGCAAATAGGATGCAACATGTCTGAAGAGCTTGCACTTTAATAACAAGATCCTCTATTAGAGTAAATCAATGTTATTGCATTGAGTTCAGTAGATCTGTGGTGGTTTACACCAACTGAGCATTTGGCCCTATAACTGATGGAATGTAACATTTCTATGATATTTTCAAGACAAAGAATCCCAGAGGTGTTTGCAGTGCTTGACACTGTAACCTGAAAATAGCAATCAAAGCTTCATAGTTTTTTGGCTTTTTCCCATTGGATGAAAGTCAAGGCCTTAAGAACTATTTATGCTCTGAGTGAAAGGTTGAAGTAGGGCTTAAATAGTCACTTGCTGCCTGCACTGGGATGAATTCCACTCCTTATGTGTTAATGCTCTTTAGAGAAACTATGTTTTATAACAGCTATATAATTTGTCTGAGTTTACACTACTATGCAGAGTACACCAAATAAAGGGTGTT
This sequence comes from Pelusios castaneus, assembly GCA_007922175.1. Taxonomy (NCBI): domain Eukaryota; kingdom Metazoa; phylum Chordata; order Testudines; family Pelomedusidae; genus Pelusios; species Pelusios castaneus. The sequence goes on from ML685778.1 coordinate 4,788,343, forward strand.
TCTATACCTCAAGACAGGGATTTAATTTCTAACTTGAGACACACCCGTGCTAGCTCTGACTGAGTTACTGTGCTAAAAATAGTATCCCTGCAGGTGCACAACTGATGAGAGAGGCTAGTTGCTCTATGTACTAGGGTCTTAAACAGGATGTATCTGAGTGAGTAAACATCTTCTGTCACTTGTGCTGCCATAGCTCAATTCTAATTTTAGCACACTCATTCAGTCAGAGCTACTGCAGATATGTCTTCTTGAGCTGGGAATTACACTGACAGCTCAAAGTGCAGCCATATCCTTATAGTATAAATTTCATAACTATAATACTGAGAGGAGACGTATTAATATTATAGTAAATTTAGTTTCACACTTTCTCATCCCTACAATCTAGAAATGTCACAGAAGACTAATCCTGAAGTCGCAACCACTGAGCTAAACCAACTGGGGGGAAATTGTTTCAGTCCTTGCATGCATAGCAAACATTCTTTGATGTGCGCTTTAAACAAATTACCCTTTGACTTCCATATGATCTCTTTAGTATAGGAAGTGAAAAATACTTGTGTTTAATATGCAATTGTGAATAAAAATAATGCAGTTCGTCAGATAATAAAGTACATTTGCATTCCATAGCTACAGAGAGACAAGCCGAACTTTGCCTCCAGTAACTGCACTGTGGTTGCACAGATGTAATAATTAGAGCAGAATTCGATTCATACTGACTATTATAAAGCAAAGAGAATGTAGAGTAGCAGGTCTAAGCTCCCACGTTCAACAACAGCCATACATTAGTTTATTAGGTACATAAATTGATGGCTAAATGACTTACTGTGATGATTAGCCCCTTTTCCTGGAAATACTTGACTAGCGGAACAGCATTCTGCTTGAAATTCATTAGTCGTCTTTGAGTGGCTTTGAGATTATCATCAGGTCTCCCTTGCTGTTCAGCACGTTTCACTAACCTTTCTTTCAGCCGCTGATTGGAACAGGCCAGAAACACCACCAAATCTGGAGTGCAGATCTGTAGAAAGGATTATCCAAAAAGACTATGCTTTAATTAACCATAAACAATAGTAAGCTTTTCATGTAAATCTTAGATATGCTATAATTGCATGCGTTAGTGCTGAGCAACTTTGCTGACTTTGACAAACTCAAGTAATTCTCAGTTGTCTTTGTAGGCTACTTTATATATTAACGTGTTGGTCATGTTTTTATTACTAACATTTCAGTATATTGTAAGTAAAATTTAGATATTAAAAATCAAAATGTAAGTATCACATATTCCACAGGAAATTTGTGTAGTTTACAAAAATAAGTAATTTACTCAATAAAATGGAATTTAAAATCCAACGGCCATTATAGAATTTACGAAGGTGCAGAACCAGAGGACAAGAGACCTGATTTCTGTTCCCAGAACCACTATAAACTTTCTCTGCAACTTAAGCACAGTGTCTTATTTTTTCCTATGGCTCAGTTTCCTTATAGTAAAATGATGGTGCTACCATCCAGTGGTCTTCAATCTTTCCAGACTACTGTACTCCTTTCAGGAGTCTGATGTGTCTTGCATACCCCCAAGTTTCACTTCACCTAAAAACTACTTGTATACTGTAGGCAGAAAGTGGAAGATTTTGTGACTGATGTGTAGTGGTGCCCACATTCTCCCCTCCCTCCCCCACATGAGCGACCCAACTGTGAACTGATGCTGGGCTTCATGCCAAAAGCTGGAGCCAGTCTCCTGTGTGAATTGGCTGGGGCCTGATGTAGGGTGTTTTGCTGTTTTTTGCTGGTTTGCAAAGCTTGGCTGTGATGTACTTTTTTTTTTTAATCTGTTCCTTCAAGCTACCTCGGCCTTGGGCCCAAGCGTATGGAGGAAAAGCGGGCTTAATCATCCTGCCTTCTCCTGAAATGCTATATGTTAGCATAGCCCCTGAGAATCTGTGCACTTCACCACAGGGCCAAGGCAGCAATCTTTGCTGTGAAAATGAGGTGCCTTGGAACCTTCCTCGGGGTCCTCTGCAGTTGTCCAGGGCGTCCCGACTGCTGAAGGAATGTAAGCTTCTTTCCATAGTGTTCTTTGTTTTCTTAAGGATTTATTTACTCATCCTGGCATTCAATAAATACTTTAAATGGTTTCTGACTGCATCTGGTGAATCCAAATGCGAACCTACCCCTTGGGATACCATTTGGGGTAAAACATACAAAATCAGGCATAAAAGTACAAAATTACAGTACACTATTACTGAAAAATTGCCTACTTTCTCATTTTTACCATATCGTTATAAATTAAATTGATTGGAATATAAATATTGTACTTATATTTTAGTATATTGTATGTAGAGCAGTATAACAAGTAATTGTACATATGAAATGTTAATTTTGTACTGACTTCGCTAATGATTTTTATGAAGCCTGTGGTATAACTGGGTAAATATTTAGATGAGTTGATGTACCCCCAGAAGACCTCTGTGTACATGAACACCTAGTTGAGAACTAATAACTAGTTATTCTCAAGGGGGGGCGGGGGAAAGAATGTTTTACATCATCTTTCTTTTGTCTGTACATCAGCATATTTCCATCTCTAGATGTTCCTAGTGCCAATTGGACTATTGTAATTGTTTTTTGCTAAATCTTTTCCTTTTCTTTAAATCCATATGCACTAAAGTTTAGAGACAGAATTCTATAGCCAGATGATTCAATTGTAGCTGGAGTTGAGACCATATTAAACAATTGTTCCTCAAATTATACTCATCTCATAATTCAATTTAAATTATCCTTGTGATTTTCAAAGCCGTTTATGGGACTTTTAATTACTCTTGCTACCTACCACAAGTTTATCAAGTGTGCTGAGGAGAGATGCTGAAAAAATAAGTAAGACTGGTATAGCCATGATAGTCATTCAAAGAACATTTCCTAAAAGTCCTCATGAAACAGGAGTCTTCAGAGTCTACTGCTCATTGCTTTATTCCGTGATAGATACAATGGGAAGAAATGTCAAAAGTACATAAGTCCCTTAAATTCTGAATTTTACTGAAAGTTGATGGGATTTAAGCTCCTAAGTCACTTTGGTACTTTTGAAAATGTTACCCGATATTTTTGATACCTTCTGTCTACAACACCCATTCTTCTCAGTCTACTAATTCTCATTGGACTGTGAGTAACACAGCATCATTCTCAGACAACTCTGCTGATAAGCTATGCATTCTCACAAGATTCATTGGATCCCTGCTTTGATTCAAGCCTGGCTCAATTGTACTGTTCCACCTATCTTGAACTTACTCCTCTTCTGTAACAAGGCAGATTTCTCTTTAAACCTTACTAAGAAATCTTTCCCTTTTTAGCTTACGATTGCCTATCAAAGTGTGTTATTTTTCTGACTATTAAGGACGCTGAATAAAAATGAAGTCTATTATATGGTGCCTATCTCCATATGATTACAGATTACAAAGGGGTTGTGTGTATTCCCACACATATACACATACATTTATTTCTGATGTCCATATATATATAAAATTTTAATATTTCTGCATGATGTATGTAAAATATACAATAATATAATAGTTAATGGTCAAGAGGGCAAAGTACAGGAACCATTTCCCATAAAGTTACCAATGTATAAACTGATTCTGTCTGCACTATCCAAATAAGTTAGTTTAGCAATATTAAACTATATAAAGGGGTATCATTAAGCATGCATTTTATCTACTGAAATGCAGACAAAGAATTATTTCCCTGCTTAGGGTAACATGCTTATTAGTATACTCAGTCATAAGTAAACTACTCCAGTCATTCATACTTTATCTATGGTAGTGCCTTCCACTGGAGGAGAATTTTGAAGTGCTTAGGCTGACACACGAATTAGGCTGACAATACCCATATGAGGTTCAGTGGGTAAGTCCAGTCAGTTGCATAACAGGGTGAGGTCAAGAAACAAATTGGAAAGATGCCTTGGGTTTTGGGTATCCAACTTTAAACACCTTTGGCCGTTTTTTTTCCCCTGGGATTCTGAGGTCCTGCATTCCAGCTGAACTCATTGGAGGCAACAGCGGATCACCACCAACAAAAATCAAAATTGAGGCATTCAGAATTGAAGTAAACATTTCAAAATGTGGGATCAACCCACTAATTTATGGTCACAATGCAGCAAGTCAGCAGCACAGCTGGATACAGAACCTAGGAAGTACAACAGGGGAAAGTTAGATTAGATAATAGGAACATTTTTAGGATTATAAAGAACTATTAGATAGCAGAAAAAATGGCAAGGGAGCTGGCGGAATCACCAGCACTATAGAAGATTAAACTAGATGATTGGAAAGGTTTTAAAGATATTGAAATCATTCTTTTTGCCATGACTAAATACAGGTCACATCTAATCATTCTTTGTATTGACTGATCTCTTGTGAACCGGTGAGAGCTATTCTGAATACAAATCAATTAGCAGCATTATATTTTGTCATTTTTTTAAACAGAGAATCTATTAGTTTATAACTTATATCTATAACTTTAAAACTCTTTGACATAGCTGATACAGGGAGAAAACTGCCTACTCTTTCTCAGCTCCTGCATCCCCCAGCTCCAGGGCAGGTACCCCACCTCCAACAAAATAAATTAAAACCTCATATTGTTTCAAACTATTCTAATGGTGTAGTTAACGAGGTTCCTCTGTCTCTTTCACACACTTTATAATCACTAGATAGATGAATTGTGACAGCTGAATTCAGATGCCACATTAATAATCTGACTATAAGTAGCCATGTTACTCTATTTCAGCAAAATAAACAAGTAGTCCTGTGGAATTTTAAAGACTAACACATTTATTTATTGCATAAGCTTTCAAGGGTATAATCCTACTTCATCAGAGTCATGAAATGGAAACTGCACTGTGTTAGGTATGTGTATATATATACCTGCAGAGAAGGGTGAATCACCAGGTCAATTCAGAAAGTTCCACTGGGGTAATCTGTTAGTTTATTTCACCAAACCAAACAAGTTGTTTTGATTCAAACAGTGTGGATGTGGGCTTTTAAGAACAATAAATGAGAAGGTGAGACTGTTAAAAGAGGTGAAATTACCTTTTGGGGTGAATTTGCCATTCTAAGTCCCTATTTAGACCCAATCTAATGGTGTCAAGTTTGCATATGAATTCCAGCTCTGCAGTTTTATGATGAAGTCTGGTTTTGGAGGGGTTTTTTTTTTTTTTTTGCTGAAGTACTGTAACTTTCATGTCTATTACAGAATGTCCAGGGAGACTGAAGTGCTTCCTTACTTGTTTTTGAACGTTACCATTCTTGATGTTGTGCCCATTTATTCTTTTGCACGGAGACTGTCCAGTTTGGCCAATGTCCAAGGCAGAGGGTCTTTGTTGGCATATGATGGGCTATATCACATTGGTAGATGTGCACATGAATGAGTCCCTGATGGAGTGGCTGATTTGATTAGGTCCTATGATGGTGTAACTTGAGTAGATACTCAGGCAGAGTTGGCAATAGGGTTTGTTGCAGGGGTAGGTACTTGGCTTAGTGTTCCTGTTGTATGGTTTGTAGTTGCTGGTGAGTATTTGCTTAAGGTTGGGGGCCTGTCTGTAAGCGAGGCCTGGCCTATCTCCCAAGGCTTAAGAGAGTGAGGGATCATATTTCAGGGTAGGTTGTATATCCTCAAGGCTGGCCTTAGACAGTTGGCAGCCTTTGGCAAATTTATTCTTGGTGGCCCCTTCAATGTGTTCCCTAAGGGGGCCTCTCTGCTGCCCTCCATTGGTCCCTGCCACCGAGCCCTCTGGGCCCCTTCCCCGCTGGCTCCCCTATCCTCTCTCATCCCCCTGGGCCTCTTCCCCGCTCCTCTCACCCCCCCCCCCGCCTGCCAGCTCCCCAACATCCCCTGGACCTCTTCCCACCCATCTGCCAGCTCCCCAACTACCCTGGGCCCTTTCCCCGATTCTCTCAGCCCTCCCCCACTCACTAGCTCCCCCACTCCCCCTTCACCCCTTCCCCGCCCACCCGTTGGCTCCCTGACTGCCCCCTTGCCCCTTCCCCGATCCTCTCGACCCCCAGGGGCCCCTTCCCTGCCCGCCTGCCCATCGGTTCCCCAATTGCCCTGGCACCGGCCCCTTCCCCAATCCTCCCTTGAGCTTGGGCCCAGGCCCCGACCCTCCCAGACCCCTTCTCCAATCCTCTTGCTCCCCCTGCCTGGTCCCTGACCCCCCCATCTGGCCGGAGCTGCAGGGGTGGCTGGCAGAGCTGCTCCTTGGCCAGGCTGCTCCCGCCCTGAACACGCTCTGTCTGAGTGCTCAGGGCGGGAGATTTGAAACCCCCTAGCCTGGCCACTGCTCCCAGCGTCCTGCGAGCCATGCCCGCAGGTTGGACGAGTGCGGCTGGGATCCTGTTCTTGGCATTCCGCCTGATTCTTTTTATTTTTTGGGCCCCAGAACACTCGCCGGCCAAATTTGTGGGCTCTTTCCAGGGCATTCCATTGTGCTTTAACCCCTGTGTGCGGAGCTTTGATGTTTCAATATTTTGTTTTTCAAAATCAGTGCAGCCCTTAAAATCGGCAGCCCTAGGCGGCTGCCTAGTTTGCCTACCGCTAAGGTTGGGCCTGTAGATCCTTGATGATGTGCTGGAAAGGTTTGACTTGGCTCTGTCAATTTATTTCTTCACTCATCCAGGTGGGTACTGTAGTTTTAAGAACACTTGATAGAGATTCTGAAGGTGTTTGTCTCTCTCTAAGGATTGGAGCAAATGCATTTATATCTTAGGGCTTGACTCTAGACAATGGATCATGTAATGTGTCCTGGATGAAAGCTGGAGGGATCTAGGTAGGTAGTGCTAAGTGTTGTTAATGTATTTTACTAGCAAGAGTAATAGTGTAGTAAGCTTTATGCAGTTAACGCCAGAAAGCCAGTTGCTAATGCTGTTTATTCTGAAGCTTTAGCTTTTATGCTTTGAAATACATAGCCACCCAGAAAATATCAGTTCAAACGGTGATTTCAAATTCTCGACACGTGAAGCCTATTGTTAAATCAACTACTCTCTAGGTTTCTTAAAGAGAAATAGTGATTCATCATTATATTAGATGTTCATCTAGGTGGGGGAATACAAAACCGATTCTCATTTTTGTGATGGCTCCATTAAAACCTCTTAGTGGTAGAGTACAAATGTTCAGTCAGAATGCAATTGAAAAACTGTGCCACAAAATTATGTTTATTAGCATTTCTGCTTGGTGTTTAGATGCAAGAAGTGTGTTATTCACAAAAGGATAACAACAGCTCTCTTACATGCAGATATAATTTGTATGGGAAAGTGCAAAACACTCCAAGTATTAGTGATTACTTCATTTATTTTCTTCAAGAAGCCCTATGTTTCCTGTTTACCACTTTACCTCAGCCACAGCGATATCTTCAAGATTATGCCTCAGCTATGGCTTCAAGAGTATGCATATGAAGTAGGGACATGACACATTACTGTAAAAAAGGGGATGTGTGGTGATAGATACAGGTCCCTTACATAAAAAGGAGTATGGAAGATGTTTTTGTAACAAAGGTTTTTCAAAAGTGGTTATAATTCCATTGAAAATCAGCCTGCTGTCAAGATACATTCAAAGGTACATTGTTTTGAATTTCCTAGCTAGGGACAGATTGTATTCTAAGGATTAGCATGCAGAAGTGGTCCTATACAGGTTGATCTCCCCCATCCTTCACATAAAGGCAAAATGTCATCTCTGCACCAGTGCTTTCCCTAATCCATTTTTCTGAGGAGTAAAGAATACTTTCTGCAAATCCAGCAATCTGTGTACAGGCGTAGAGTAGGAGTGCTGGAGATGCGATCAGGAACCCACATCTTTACACTCGCTATCCATCTTTAAAAGTCATAGTTGAGTAGACACTGTCAGGCTCTAAGGAATGGGACCCATAATCAATAGGCAGGCAGAGGGCCTCCATATGTTTAGTCCTCTGTCCTTTAGGGATCTGCAAGGGTTGTGAGCCAGGCCCCATTTCCCATCATAGGGAGATAAGTTTCACTGTCCATTCTTCTTAAGAATACAAAGGAAATCCCAGAAGGGAACTCTGACTGAAAAGACTAAATATATTTTCTGTTTCCTGTTTTAATGAGTTCATAGAGACTCGGGCCAGAAGGGGACCACTGTGATCATCAGTCTGACCTTGTATATAGCATTCGTCATAGAACTTCACCAAAATAATTCCTAGACCAGATCTTTTAGAAAAACTTTCTGGCTTGATTTAAAAATTGACAGTGATGAGGAATCCAACATGAGCCTTGTTAGATGATTCCGACTTTTATATTAACTTTGCTTAGTCTCTGTCTGTCTGTATTCCCTGTGCTTTCCACCTTTCTCCAGCAGATGGCGTAATATTTAGAGGTTTTAATGGCAACCTGGGCCCAGCACAGGGCTTGCCAGGTATCTGGCCCTCAGGAGCATGGGGCTCCAGCAGTCACTGGTTTGAATCCCACCTGGGGTTGAAAAGCTGCTGTTCATAGGTTTTGATTTGATTTACTTTTAGTCTTGATTGAAAAATAATATATAAAAACTTTTTTTTTTTTTGTAGAGCAAATAGCCTTAAAACCACTGCACTAAAAAGCACAAAAACAAGTACAGAAGTAATTTAGATTGGTCAGACTTCTTGTGCACAGCATTTTAAGTACCGTGAATGCATTTGTTTGCAAAAGGTCAGCTGGCCAGTGTAGCATGTACAGTAGCCACCCAACCTTTTGCAAACAAATGCATTCACGGTACTTTAAATGTTGTGTACAAGAAATCTGACCAAGCTGAATTACTTCTTTATTTGTTTTATGCCTTTTAGTGCGTTGGTTTTAAGGTTGTCTGTTCTTAAAAAAACTTGTTTTATATTATTTTTTAAACTGTTCTATTTGTTCTCATCATTAATTCACACTTTATTTCTACTCTAGTTTCATCAGCTAGTCATTGGATTGTTATATCTTTCTCTGCTAGATTGAAGAGCTCATTATTAAATATTTTTCCACACAAAGGTACTTATAGACTATAATCAAGTCACTCCTTAATCTTCTCTTTTGTTAAGATAAATAGACCGAGATCCTTGTGTCTATTGCTAAGGCATGTTTCCTAACTCTTTATTCATGCTCCTGGCTCTTCTTTGAACCTGCTCTAATTTACCAACATCCTGAATTTCTCTCCCATGAAGCTGAAAAGAAATATATAAAGGGTCTTGGCTCCCAAATCAGCTGACACAGAAAAAAGAAAAACATTAAAAGGCTGAGGAAAGTTAAAAACTGGTGTGAAAGTTAAGGCTGAGGGGGCAAGTTTAATTTATTACAAGGAGCATGCAAAGGATTAACCACTTGAACTATTCAAAGTCTTTGCAAAGTCTTATGTTTCCAGTGGATTTATGCTCCATGATACGTGTCCAGACTGTTCACCATGCTAGTAAAGAGTCAGACTCCTTCAGTTTTCACAAATTATGCTTTCTACATTTTTTCTTAAAACTAAGGGCCATCCATGTGGAAAGAACACATGTATTTTATGTGCACGTATAGTATGTCATTAATTGTTAGAGTAATTAAGCAATAGAAGAAATTATATAGTGAGGTTGTAGAATCTCTGTTATTGGAGGTTTTAAAGATTAGATCAGACAAACACTGTCAGGAATGAGTCTTCTAGATAATACTTAGTCTTGCCTGAGTGCGGAGGACTGGATTATATGACCTATCAAGGTCTTTCCAGTCCTACATTTCTATGATTATTAATGCTACATATATATATGGCCTGAAGCATATGACTCAGTATATGAATTGTTTTAATAACAACATGTACAGTACATGCTATTGGTATAATTTTTGTATATGGCATATTTTTGTATTCCATGCTTTCTCTTACACAGCTTCAGAAAGGTATGGGAAAAGGCAATTTATTCACCTGAGCCCTTATCCAAAGCCTTTTAAGTCAGTGGAAAGACTCCATTGATGTGAATGGGTGCTGAATCAAGCAAGGAGTAAACAGAATCATGCTGCTTGAATTCTCTGAATTCAAGGGTAGAAGGAATTGTTAAAGGACCACACCCTGAGAATTTGCATGCATTTTCATCAGCAGATGGTAGGAACAAAAAGAGATTACCTATGTTTATAGTGATTTTGTCATAAATATTTACCCAAATCTAAAACCTGTTGGCTGAATCCTTTACCTGAGGTCCAACCCCTTTGTACTGCTCCAGAGGGCTATATTCTGGCCATAAATGTCCACCACGGAGTTCCTCTGCCATATAGGGAGCTCTAAGTAGCATAAATTTGGTGGCGGTGGTTCCTGCACCAGCTGCCCACATTCTATCCCTAGGTGATGTGTCTAGGGAAGGTGGGCCATGTTGAGATAAGATGTGACTGTTCTGGGGTAGAACTCCACTACACCTTTCTTCCACTGATGTAGAATCCATTGGAGGACCTATGCCAATGGTGTAAATTAGAACCATCTTGCCGGTGCCAGAGCTGGCATGGATTGGCCCTCCCAGTTAGAGGGCTGGAACTGGCTCTCCAACCACTGAGTGGAGTTCAGCAGATGGGAGAACCTGCCCTTTATAGGCAGTAGGTATTCTTCTATGGCTGAGCTGTTTGTTGAGTTCTAAATGAGTCAAAGAACATATAACTTCAGCTTTAATTATAACAGGTGGATGCAAAATGACCCTAGTCCTCTTATCTTCTATTAAAATTTCCTGGGTTAGCAAATCTGACTCTTTTCTTACTCCGACTTACACCAGTGTAAATTGGGAGTAATTCTCTTGAAGTCAATGGTATTACTGGAATGAAGCCACTGTAAGTGACAGAGAGACTTTGTGATCTCTGACTGTATTGTTCCTGTCTGCTTTTATTAGTAAGATTGTAGTAGTGGTTAGCTTTAAAAAAAAAAGATTAAACTTAATCTCTTTTTTTGCTAATGAGGAAACAATCACTAACTTGCTTCATTTCTTAATTCCTGGTACATTCTAATGGATACCCATGAGAAAACTTAATTAACGGTTCATGCATACTCATCATTAGATTAACCATGCATTTTAGTGTAATTACACTAATAAAGTTTACTATAAAGTTACTTTATGTCCATTGTGCTGTTACTCTCCATGACAATTGCTGATCCGCTGAGTGTAATACCATCTCTGCTAGGTGATTACACTCTTTTTTCTTTTTTGTTTTAGGAAAACAAAAACATGTCTCCAATTATGCCAAATGATGCACACTACTGGAAGTGTGGCTTTCTGCTAATTATTTTCACTCTAGTGTGGATTCTGTATGAGTAAAACAATTGTTTCCTCATCATTCATATATGTATGAATTCTGATTAGGCCTCGACTGGGAGTTGGGGTAATTGCCTGGTAGGTTCAATCTTCACACCTGTTGAAGGGTCCCTTGTCTCTCAGTTGCATGTGATTTGAACATGAAATTCACCCCACTGCAGGGGCATCTTAAATGAGATTTAAATGGCATATAAACGGTGTGCTGGCCCCATCTATGCATATGGATATCACCCTGAATGTCTGACTGTGAGCTCTGATACCAAGGCTTCAGTAACAAGTACACAACAGCATTACCTACTCGTTGCCCCTTTTCTCTGCAGATCAGCATCCTAAACACATATTCCGGACCTCTGCCTTTTGCTTTTCCCTCAGTATAATTCACCCTCCTGCCCACCCAGCACCTCCAGGAGGATCACTAGAATACGCAGGCAATGTGTTAAAAGCCCCCATCTCAGCACACAGCAAGGGTTACTGAGCATGCAGCTCAGCTTTACTCTTTTGCCCAGCTACTTGGGCCTCCTAACTCTTATGCTCATGGTCAAGTCTGAGTCCATTAGGAAATGGTATCTTGCAGCCCAAGCAACCAGGCTCAGAGAGGATAGAAATGGTGTGGCTGAGAGGAGAGAAGCGATTAAATTCATGGGGTTGGTAAGCTGGTTGAGCTGGAGTTCTAGGAATGGGGAAAGGTACAAGTGGAGCAGACGAGGAGAAAGAGACAGATTCTTGAGAGGGAAAAGGCAGATTAACTTTCTAGGCAATGGGTTTATTTTAGGGTTGATGGATGAGGTGGAGAAAGATGGATTTGTTTTGTGGTGGTAGAGAATCTGGCTCATAACAATGGGGGGTAGGGTGGGGTTGTGAGGGAGGTGGACAGTGGTGAGCGCACGACTGCTGGAATGAACAAGAATGCCCCAAATGGCAAGAGGAGGCATTTTCATCTTGGATAAATAAGAGCATGGTTGAATTCAAGAGAACATTTTTGCTAGTTGTGTTTGAAGAACAAATTTTTCACCATCCCTGCCCTTTTAATAAGTACTTGCCTTTTCTCTATAGGCATTAAGACTGAAATTCACCCATCAGTGGAGGGTCATAAAAGATCTTTGACATTGTGGACTTGTACTGATTCTGCTTTGCAAAGCCCAGCATAGAAAACAACACGAGTGGCCATTAACACCCATGTGGGTTTTACAAGGTTTGCAGCCACTATTCCCGCCCAAGGGTTGAGTTACAGACATAGAGGGCCTGTAGTGCTGCCCTGAGTCTGCTATTGTATAGGAGGAGAATTCAGTTCTCCCGCCAAGCTCCTAAAGCACTCTCAGCACAATACCTGTTTTACTTTGGCATTTTGGATGGAGCATGGACTCCTCCCTGGGGGAAGAGTATTTGGGAATTAACAGGTTAAACTAAATAGAATGAAATGGTTCTCTACAAATTAAAAAAAGACTTCCAGTCTTCCTGTTTGCAAAGCACATGTAGAAATGAAGTTACATGTTCTCAGAGGCATCTTTAAAAGGACATTATATGTAATTTGATTGACATTTAACTTCCTCAAATTTATCCATCTTATCCAGCTTACACAGCACAATTAAAAATACTTAAAATCCCTTTATTTTATCACAGAATTAAACTCGACACTATTCATTAACATGTCTGCTAATTGCAATATCTACCTTGCATTTAACTTTATTATTGATATATCTGCCTATGAATAAATTCTAATCAAACTTTGGATGTATTGACTCCTGCTGAGATCAACATTTTCATGCTAGGTGAAAAGGACTGCCAAACTCAGAAGGGATGAATGATATATGAGTGAACAAAAATGGAATAACAGCAATTGAAATTAACTGAAAAATATGTAATGCAAAATGGTTGTTTTCCTGGGAAGGGAAGGACTACTGTCTCCTCAGAGACTGCATGAGAAGGTCAAACCGCAGTTTCTTCTTCACAAGCAATCTGAGTTCAGCTCACCGATCAGAGCCATCGCATTATGTTGTCACTAGAGCTGAAGATACTTAACATGCGTGTGCATGCTGCTACTGTAGGTGACTTGCTGGATTTCAAGCTGACAGCTTAATACTAAGTAAATCGGTTTCACCTCAGCGTTTTCCAAAATGTGCTTGGAATTTTAAGAACTTTCCAATCTATGTCAATCTACATAGGGAAGAGGAATGCCTGCTTTTAGGGTACCTCTTTGTTCAGGCTTAAAGAAAGGACAAACCAGAATTAAATCAGTGATACTAGCAACCTCAAACATTCAAAAATCACGAACAAGTCTCCAGAAAATCAGGAATAAATTTGGAGTTCTTCTTATTTGCTTTTCGGTTTGTTTTCAAGCTTTTCTCCATGACCTGGAGGGCTAGAAACTTACTTTTATTTAAAATGATAGCTAAGATTCTCATGTAACCGTGATTCAAGGAGCTGAGATTTTAAGAAAACCACTAAAATCACAAGAGTTAGCAACAATGATTCTTGAAACAGAAAATGGGAAAATCAAAACTGAACAAGAATTTTAGGCCGTCCTGTGAGAAAAGCTACCTGGGTTAGGATGTGATGTGTTCAGTTACTAGGAGAACGAGTTAAAGCAGAGAAATAAAGGTCTTACTTTGGACATAGTCAAGTGGCTCTAAGGAAACTTGTGATGCCCCACGTTCACAGCCTGATTTTGATCTCAGTTTATATGAAGAATAAAATCATTTTAATGAATGGAATACAGCAAGTAGTCCTGGTTGCTGAGCCTTTTTGATAATCAGGCCGTAAATGTCTGCAAACATCCCTTAGGGCTTCTTCAAACTCTTTTTTGCTGCTCAGACACCATGGTGACATGAGCCTCAGCATTGCCAGAATTAGACAAATCAGAAGACAGTTTATGTTTAACTAATGTAAAACTTATGTTTAACAGTTTAACTAATCCAGTATCCATATAGAGAACTGAGATATTGCTGCATAGTCATATAGAGGTTTTGTATACCAAGAAAATAAAATTGTGCTTCAGTTCTAATTCCAAGTGTCATCTGTGGTGCTGGAGTTTAAGGTGTAAATATGGATGGCATGCAGGAAGGGCATGAAATGCCTTTCTTCCAAACTTTCCAGCACAACTAGAGATTATTGTTTTGAGGGGTGCCTCTGTTCCCCTTTATTTGTAGATCTGAGCTGATACAGAAATAATGACCACCCCTTGGTACTGATGTCCCCAGAGTCCATTTACTATAAGAATTCTGAATTGTTGAGAAGTATTGTGTTTTGATATAATTCTACATATTACTACTTTGGGAACATTTTAGATGAAGTGAGGCACAAACAGTATGACAGTGGAAACATAAGTGAGAGGTTCTTTAACCTCTAACCTAGCCCCATATTCAGGAATATTAATATTAGTACATTTGTTTTGGCTCATTTTAAGAACCGTATTTTGTCCTAATGAAAAGAGAGTATATGAAGTTCAGTGAATCAAGCTTTTGGATTAGTTGAAGTGGCAGTAAGAAATGTGCTAAAGTTAGCATCTGAACTTTGGCTAGAATTCACTATCAGTGGGATATTTTAATATTAAAAATATATGCAAGAGCAGACATGGTAGCTGATACTGATAATGTAGTATTTTGTAATTTCTTGAAGCAAAGAAAAGATTTAAGCTTAATGAATGCTGTCTTCATAACTGAACCATGTGACCTGAAAAACCAAATAAGTTTAATTTTTAATTAAATACATACAATTTTAATACCAGATATTGTCTTAAAGATGCATCAGAGCATGCATGTGCTTATATAACTAATTTCTACATATGCCTGCAAACAAAAATGGTAGTATGCTTTCCCTGTTCTTAACATTTGTATTTTATTGGCTCACCATATATTTCTGATTTTTTTTATATATATATATATATATATATTAGCTTGTCCTTGTAATTACTGGACACAATTCCTTCCTTAATGATGGGCATGATGGAGTAGAATGCATGCATATAAAATTTGCAGATGACAAACTCAGAGAAGTTGCAGGCCTTTTGAAGGGTAGCGTTAGAACTTAAAACGACTTAG
Organism: Pelusios castaneus; assembly: GCA_007922175.1. Classification (NCBI taxonomy): domain Eukaryota; kingdom Metazoa; phylum Chordata; order Testudines; family Pelomedusidae; genus Pelusios; species Pelusios castaneus. The sequence goes on from ML685778.1 coordinate 4,803,637, forward strand.
ACCAAATCTCAAATTTATCAAATTAAGATCAATAAGATGAAATTTAGTGAAAATGAGTGCAGAAGACTATATTCGGGAAGGAAAAATCAAATGCACAAATAGGGTAATAATTGGCTAGGCAGTAGGACAGCTGAACTATGATCAATTGTTCTTCATGTCCATTGAAGGTAGGACAAGGAGTAATTCGCTTAATCTGCTGCAAGGGAGATTTAGGTTAAATATTAAGATAAACTTTAACTATAACGATAGTTAAGGATTGGATTAGGATTGCAAAGGAGGTTGTGGAATCCCCATCACTGGAGGTTTTTAAACTTTAAAACTGGAAAAAAAAACGGTCAGGGATGGCACACTACAGTATACTTGGTCCTGCCTCAGCCTAGGAGGCTGGACTACGTGACCTCTTGAAGACCCTTCTAGCACTACATTTTTATGATTCCATAATGACATTTATACCCTAACACCTACACAGAGGGCAAGTAAATCTCCTTCATTTGGAGAACTTGGTAGAGCTGGTATGTGGCTGGCAGATTTTTCACTCTACGGTCACTATTCCAGCCCATTGCTTAGCAGCCCCTGCCACTACCCCTACACCCACTCTCTATGGAAGTTTTGGAGCAGTAGCTCTAGATAAGAATGTAACTCTCCTGGCCCACTTTCACCTTGCCACCCATAGCGTTCTCCACAGCAGCATATTCAGGACCAATGCAGCAGCCAATTCTATGGTGTACCATGGGTAGAGAGGACCCTTATGAGACAGTCTACCCAGACATTTTCCTCAGCCCCACCACTCCAGATCCCACAGGCAGAGCAAATATAGGGCTCAAATGGTACTGCAGCCTTCTATATTTGCCTAGACTTTACCTCTGATGTCAAAAGAGAAAAGACCCAAAATTGCAAATATGTTCAATTGAATTAAACAAAGCTATTTGTGTTTGAAACCTGCCCTGCTTATTGCCCTCCTCTACTCAATCTACTTTATCCCTTCTCATCAATTTCACTTATTGGTCACCTCAAATTCCACATAATTTAACCATTAACCCTTTTGCAAAGTCTCCTTGTTCATTCTCTCCTGTTTTGATCTGATGTCATGTATGTTCTTGCAGTTTGATTTAGCTCTGGTAAACAGTATCAAAGGAGGGAATTCCAGTGAAAATGCTGCTTTTCAAGTGAACACTTCTTTGGTAATGATGCACTTTCACAGGCCAGTACACATCCCTCCCCAAGCGGTACAGTTCATAACAAATGACAAGGGATGCATTTATTACAACACTCTTTCCCCACTGCCCATCATCCCCACTCTCTGCTTTCCAATCTGTATCTCTTTCAAGGGATCCTATAAGGTCACCCATACATCCACTGTACTGTGGCATGTTCTGCATATCCCAATGCAAGCTCACAATATTTATTATTAATTCTACAGAACCTATAAGTGTGCAAAGTGCCTTACAGAATAAATAATAAGGCACAGTACCAGTTCTAAAGCGGTTAGTCTCATTTTAAACTCAGCATGATGAATGCTGGTGACAAACTGTTAGGAGGGGATGGGATAAGAAAGAGAAGCAGTTAAGTTAAAAAGATAACCTGTTGGGGGCATGTGTACATCTTATTAGTTTAATTAAATTTAACTTTTTAAAAATGTGATTGTAATAGCCTAGATTGTGCGCCCCTTACTCATGCGGGTGGGCACTTATATAAGGAGTCCAATTGACTTTAGTGGGATGTAAGTCAATTCAGCAACATGAATAAAGGATACATACTCCAGCCTAATATGATATGACTATTTTCCTTGCTGGGGATTCCATCACTATCATAAGAAGCATGTTTTACTTCCTAGTAGATCTTCTAATTAAGAAATGTCTTATTATTTAATCAAAACTCCCCTTGCTGCAGCTTCAACTCATTATTTCTCATCTTTTCATTTTTGGCTAATAAGAACAATTTTTCTCTTTCCTCATTACAATTATGAGTAACTTCTATATACAGCCAGTAAGAAAATGTAAACCTTGTAAATGAGTCACATTTTTAATTGCGGCCCTATACAAATTATTGTGAAGAGTTTAGTAGCTCGTATTTCACAATTCTATTACACTTTCTATCTAAGGATCTCTAACAATTTTACAAATATTATCAAATTTAGTCTGAAGACTATGCCATCCCTTCAGTTTTTATCTGCATGCTAGAAAGGAGGGATACAAATCAAAGAGAAGGTAGTTTAATAAAACTTATCACAAAAGTCTGTGGTAGAGGTGGCAAGAGAATCCAGGTGTGCCAGCTACCAGCTGCCAATCCAGTACCTTAAGCACAAGACCATCTCGCTTATAGGTGCTTGCTATATAGACATTTTTAAAGAGATGACACGCATTCTTTATTTCTACAAAATACAAAACCTGACCCTCTTCACATTGATCATGCCACACAGCAGATTAAAATAGATCTAGTGTATTTTAATGTATATGTCAGCCCTAAGTCTATAATAACTGCCATGGCCTCATAAGCCCTAGTATGCAGAGAAGGAAGGGACAAGAATAGGGAAAACAGTACTCTCTCCCCGTGATCCTACCCCCAAAAGCTCCGCAGCTCCCACTTGTGGAACTAGTGATGATTCCTTCCAACGTGGTCTGTTCACTCCAGAACAGGTCAGACTGCAACACAGCTGCATACATAAGATTACACACCAAGAACTAAAGAGCACTGAATCATATGTTGCAGTCAGAATAGGGCTCTGAGGAATATAATTCAGCACAGGACATCTCATCAGCTTGAAAATGAAGAAAGTGACTGATAGTATATTCAAACCTAAAATGACCAAATACAACCTCTCTTTCCTCTGAAAAATATAATAAATCTACTGCAGCCCTAAAGCAATGAAACATATGAAAAAGAAGCCCAAGTTAGCATTTGTTGTCATTCCCCTCATCCCCTAGCATCAATGAGAGCGATATACAGTGTTACCAGAAGGCTTACCATTAACCTGTATTAGAGGAACTTTGACAGGACAAATGGATATTTTAAAAAACAAACAAGAGCTCATGAGCAGAAGAGTTCACAAATAAAAAGAGTGTGCAATGAGCCCTTACCTTTCCATGCAGATGACTTTATTTTGCAGTAGTTACCCCCAACACCTCCTCAGGCTTGATAGAGGCTTGTACTAGTCACAAGATTTTTAGGGAGTGAAATGCACCCATTGGTGGGGGCTTACATGGGATTCAAGAGGTATACAGGCTAAGTGATAGTCCTATGTACAGGGGTTAATTTCAAACTAGGGTAGCAAAAGGGATAAGAAGAACCTACGCAGCTTAGCTCCCATTGATCCCTCTGCTCCCATCCCTTTTCAGTCTTCCCCAGCCAACAACAAAATCAAACAACAAAGGCAGAGCACCAAGAAGTGTCTTCTGTTTCGCCACTAAGGCTTTGTCTACGCTAGCACATTTGTTGGTCAAGGGTGCGAAAAAAACCACACTCCTGACTCACTTAAGATTCACTGACAGACGCGCAGGATATGCTCTCCCAGCAACACAGCTACCCAAGGGCACAGTTTAGTTATGCCAGCAGAAGAGCACTCTCCCGTCGGTCTAAAGCAGCTACCTGGGAGATCTCACGGCAGTACAACTGTGCCATTGTAAGGTCTGTAGTGCAGACACAGCCAAAATCATGGCTTTTAGCTGTGTCCCATTCTTCAACACTCATCTGTAAATGCTTGGACAATAAATTCTTCAGGGCAGGGACTTTATGTTCTCACAGAACCTGATATAATAAGAACCTAAATGCCCTGGAAAATAGTGATAGATTACTCATGCTTAAAGTTAAGCATTTGCTTAAATGCCATTGTGTGTGAAGTGCCTTATTACTGTTTAGTTTTCTCTACATCTATGTAATTTTTTAAACATTTAATTGGGTGGTGATAGTATTTTGTGTTTTCCCCTTTACTCCACTTGTTAGATTTTAATGTAGGATTTACCTTTCTTGTTGCCAATGATCAGTGTATGATGGATTTTTAAAATATTAACTCTGAGTTTCCCCCTTGATGTTTATGAGAGACTGCAGTGCACAAAGACTGCAGGAAAAGGCCACATGTTCTTAAAGGAATAAATACATCGATAGCTGTAGGCAAAAGGCTCATAGCGAAATGAATAAATATGCTGGGCTTCATTCTCAATTACAGTACAGCTCTAGCAGTGGAAAGGGACCTTACCCCCTTTAAGGCCAACTTTCATGACCTGAGCAAAATGTAAAAGGATCTTAGAGTAAATAAGAATCAGGCTGAATTTTTAATGGTGTATGTACTTACACTGTATGAGCATTATTATTATATATTGTTTCTGCATGTGTGTTATGTAATGCACAAACCTTAATGTATAATGGTTCACCAGCCTTGCATAAGCACCCCTGGTGAGCAAGCATATTTGTGCCCTTTACTGTTTTTTGTCATTTTCCAACCCCATTTTGACACCCCTGGGGCTTCATGCTCTGGGCAGCTACCCTGCTTGCTCCACCTTGCTGACAGCTCTGACACCGTGCTTACACTAATTGCGATTTTATTATAATTTTTTTTAAAAAAAACAATGGCTACTGAAAAAAGAAAACTGAGTCAAAGAATGATGATTTGGACCTAATTATCTTCTCTTTTTAGTTCCTAAAATAATTAACACAAACCACAATCTTCTGCTTTTTTAATTTATAAACAAATACAGCTGGCAGTCAACTACTCTTTTCCATAATAACTATTTTGTTAGTTTCTTTTCATTTTCTTGATTTGATTTTCCATACTACATGCAGAATTGTACCTTATAAAAGAGCAATAATGAATACCCTCATTAGGCTGCTTTCGTTTTGTTACTTCTATCAAGGCAATGTCACTTGGACTTCAAAATACATAAATAATAATTTGTGCTTTTAGTGTCTCTGAGCATTCTGAACTGGTTTACTTGAAGGCCACTCTAGAAATGCAGTACTGAATTGTAACCTTGCACGTGGTCATAAGGAAATATTACATTACACTGTTTAACCAGAAGATGAAATAAGTTTTTTCCTCACAACACTGCACCCAAGTGGAAATTAAATATAAATATTTTTAGATTTATTTACTTATATACATGACAAAGTCATCCTGATAGGACTCTGTATTTTATTATGCAATCATTTTATCTGACTAAATCTAATGGCTTTTAATAACCAAAACTAAGCAAACCCACAGACAACTATTTCTAAAATGAGATGACCACTAATGGATTAAGTGAGCGCACAAAAATGCAGGTAATCTTAATCCTAGCATCTGTTTCAGTCTTTTCAGTACCTCAGAATAACCTTGAGACCATTCCTCCTTGATTGTGAAGAAATTCATTGATTAAAATGTGTTCCTCTTAATGAGCATTTAAATTGCACAATAAAATATTAAAGGATAACTTTTTCCTTTCTAAATGATTCATTAGTTAGTTAGTTAGACTCAATCTCTTTTTTTCCTTGAATTTGGGAGGATTTTCATTACATCAGCAGGAGGTTCGGATTATTGGTTCCACTATCACAGTCTGTCTTTTTACAGAAATGTCTGTCTTCAGACTCTAAAGTACAAGCCAAGAGAGTGACCTTCTGTCAAGCTGTAATTATGCAACTAAAAAGATTTAAAGAGCAATGCTGAAAATCTGCTTGTTAATTTTAAGAATCTTAACAGTAATACGAGACGCATAAATTATTTTAAGAATAAAGATGATCTCTTACTTGGTCCTCAAAGGAGAGTGCTTGTGCAACGTCTCTTGGAAATCCATCAATAACTATACCTTCTTCATCAGGAATCTGCATTAATCTCTGCTTTATCTCAGTTATGGTTGTTTCCTTTTAGAGAGAAATCGTTTAAAAAGCTTTTTTGGTGATGCACGTTAACACCGCATGTAAAAATCTTTACAGAATAAATACCAAACAGACAATATTCTTAGGAGTGTTGTACCTGTGGGGCCAGTTCTCCAGTAGTAATTATTTTAGCAATTAGACTCCATTTTCTATTGCTGCTTGTGCTGTGGATCTTCTTCCTTAACAACTCCCCAACTGATATGTATTCAAATCCATAACGTTCTGCGATTTTCAAACTTTGTGTTCCCTTCCCACTTCCTGGGCCACCTATTGTTAAAGATAAGCAAAAAATTGAGCTTTGGGATGACAAATTCACTATGACACCCCTGCCAATTTCCCAATGCACTATCAAATCAAATCCTGCCGTTGTTGCACGGTTAGCACTCTCATCAGAGTCAGTGGAAGTGGATCTATTGCAGGACTGAACCTAGAGTTAACAATCTAAAATAAAAGATCTGCTTTAGATATCACTTTCCTCCCTTTGCAGCAGGGAAACACTACCCTCTTTAGTGGAGCTTGACCTGGTTTACACTAGTGCATGGAAGAAAAGTATGATGTCCTCTTCTGCATTTAGGTTAAGGAAAGCTATTCCTAACTGAATCCAAATGAGGGACAGATATTCTGATGTCCTTACTCACATTAAAAAAGTACCTTAACCTACAAATAGCCAACTGAAGTCAATAGAGTAGGAGTATCAATGTCATTTCTAAGCATGTCTGCAGGAAATCCTGGAATTTGTAAAAATGAACATATTCAGCAATGTTTAAATGAGTGGCGAAGGTATGTCCACAGTGAACTGGTATATGTAATGATTTTTGTCAAAGCATACACACTTCAGGTACCCCCAAAAGTTAAGAACTATGCAGAATCAGTTTTATTGTTTTGTCAACTTTTAAAAATAAAGCATTATAGTGGAAGCAAATATTAATATCTGAGATCACAGATAAAATGAACGGATTATGATGAATAACATATCTCTTCCTTATATTACCTATATTAGTCTCATAAACCTTTCTTAAGGATTTATATAATAAAAAATATTTGTGGGAAAGATTACACCCTAAGATATTTCTCCATATATACTACAAAATACTGTGATCTTGGGTTGGATAGTTGTTGCCAGTTTCATGGGCCAGATTCTGGCTCTGAAATTAGTGGGGCTACAAATGTAGTGAGATACTATACTTTTGAGTGAGAGCAAGATGGCAGAATGTATCCCTATATATATATAGTAATGGGTAATGATCAAGTAATTTAAAATATATTATTATAAATGTGCAAGGTTTTATTTACTGGCAACAGGCAATTTATAAAGCAGCTATCAACGAGGAACCAAAACACTTTATAAGGCTTAAAGGTTGAGAGTTGTCAAGCAGAGTCAGTCAACCCCTCAACATGGAGACTCAAAAGCTTCCTGAAATCAACTCATTGCTTATAAATATAGATAATATTATCAGGTATAGTAAATTTGGGGATGATGGAAAAAGTTTGCCTTATTCTATCAGAGCTGCACAGAATATCTGATGTGAAGAACTATGGAAAACAAGAGAAAAAGACCATTCATTAATATCTCCTTTTCTAATACTTGGAAAAACACAATCTTTATTCCTAAAATTTCAAAAGACCTGAAAGAAGTCATACAACCTGCTGAATGGAGGAAGGTTTCACTCCATCTTCAGGGAAAATTTTCCTTTGCCATTAAACACATAGTAAAAAGTGAGTCCAAATAGTGCTGTATTTCTGTGCTTTCATCTTATTTTGTGCACAGAAAAATAATTAAACCACAAATTATTGGGCATCAAAGATTCACAAGCTTCTCATATATGAAGTAAGTTTTTTATCAGTCAGAAAATTACTCTCTTATACCAAACTGTGATTTGGGAACAATGAGGAAAAGTTCAGAGAGCAAACTAAGTTAAGAGGACTAGGACAAAATTATTTCTAATGGCAAATATTTATCCATCCCCCACCCCTTCTCCAGCCCTTGGTACTTTTGCAGATTTGATATCCTAGCTCCTTGGTATATGACTTAAGTTGACAAGAGCGTTTACAAAGAGGGACGTTACTCCACGCCCCACCCCTCTCAAAGACAACATGTTATTGAAGAGAAATATACAATTATTTTGAGTATATCTTGGAACCTGCCTAGATTAGGAAAATACATTGTGTTTAAAAACATGTTAGCTAATATATTTTAACTGACGCCTAGTCTGCACTAAAAGTTGTACTTGATTAACTTATGTCTACACTACACCCTACTGGAGGCCACATGTAGGACATTGATTACACACCACAGTGAAAGGCCTTTTGCGTCCACATTGTGGTGCGTAGCTACCTGTGTCAGTGAAAAGCTCTGGAATGGGGGAGACAGCTGGGAAAAACATCAGCAGCTCCCCACTGCTGAAGCCTTTCGTTGCAGAGAGGAACGTGTCTGGCAAGAGGGAATTGCTGGAACCTTTCCCTACGGCCACAGTCTTTCCCTGAGATGGGGGAAAGAGCCAGCAAGTAACTAGTGGAGCCTGGCTCCATTGTCTGCCTCTCCAGCGGTTGGAGTCTTTCCCTGCAATGGGCAAAAGAAAGGCTCTGGCGGTGGAGAGACATCAGGTAAAAGCTTCAGTAACTCTCCTGCCAGAGTGTCTCTTCACAGTGGGGGGAAGGGTCCACCAGCAGTGAGCTGGAAGAGTCTTTCCTCACTGCACACTCTGTTCTCCTTTACCCTTGGCTGCTGGAACCTCTCCTTGTGGCAGGTAAAGACTTGAGCAACAAGTAGGCAGTGGGACACTCCATGGATAAAAGCAGCAGTGTAGATGGGGAGGCATGAAATGGGGGTATAGAGTGCATATATGGTAGGTACTCACATACATACCCACATCAACCTACACTGCTATTTATACCTGTGATAGGGGCATTATGTGGGTATATACGCTACACCTCTCGGAAAGAAATGTAACATAAAGGTGTATTTTAAACTGATTTAGTTAAACTGTCCAATTTTGCATGTGGACACTCTGAATTTAAACCTGGCTCATATTATTTTAGGTGCAAGTTCAATTAATATAAATCAGATTTCTACTGATGTGTCTGTGCAAGGGCTGTTTGTGTAGACAATCCCCAACATATTTTCAAAAGGGGTTAGCTGGTTGCAATTAACCTGAGCTCAGCCTCATCCTTTAGTCTTTGTCTACAAGAAGAAAGGAGATGTTCTTTTTAAAATGTTAACTAATATGTTTTAATTAAGTGCAATTTAAAACATGTTAACAACCTAGGGATGGCCACAGCCCGTTATGATATTTTACCTCTATCTTTCTACACCCATGATTAAAAATGTGTTAGTTAAAATGTATTAGTGAACACATTCTTAAATCCAGCCTCCTTTTTTCTTAGTGTAACAAGGTGTATGATACTGTTTCTACAGAAGCAGATGCATGCCAACCTGACTGATTCCTTCTGTTTTGGGGGTGTTATTTGTGTTAGTGTCCAAGCAGAGCTTGGGGAACCATCTGGGCCATGGCTCAAACTCTTTTTGACTTGGCCAAACCTGAGTAGCACTGCAACCCGGAATGCCAGCTTGCATTATTACTCATTCAAACTTGGCCCAGATGCCTCTCTGACAGGACTGAGATTCGCCATAACCGATGCTGATTGGCACCATGACTCTGTGAGCCAGAGAGTGCTCGTGGTGGGCAAGGGTGGGCAGCACACATAGGATCAGGTGGGGGAAAATCTTTAAATGGCATTCTGCAGCTTCTGTGTCCAAGGATATGGCACATTTTTTATAGCTTTATTTGTTGTAGGTAGATCTTCCTATAAACACAGACAGAAATAAGGCTGGGATATCCCCTTCTATGGTTTAGTTATCATTCACCTAGAACAGTGGTCTTCAACCTGAGCAATACTGCCTACTAGTGGGCATTTCGTGATTTTTGGTGGGCACTACAAAAATGAAGGAAGGAGATAATGGCCTGGCTCATCTGGCTGTAATTTATAAAAAGTTTGTAAGGATAGTGAATGAATAATGAATAAATTTTGTTTGAATGAAATTTGTTTGATATCCTATTTAAAATATCTGAGTTTAAAATTTAAATAAATTGAAAATTATAATTAACGATTAACAGTACGACAATAAAAACAACGAGAGTCCTGTGGCACCTTATAGACTAACAGATTTTTCTTTGGCATAAGCTTCCATGGGCTATAATCCACTTTGTCAGATGCATGCATCGTTGTTTTCGCTGTACACAGACTAACACAGCTACCCCTTTCTAAACTTCTATCATGCAAAGTACGACAATGTAACAATTAATTTAACGACAGTGGCAATTTATAAAAACTAACAATTTATATAGGTGGGCGGTCAACTTACTGCAAATGTGAAAATATTGAAAAACTGGGCACTGATACATAAAAGATTGAAGACCACCGACATAGAAAGTAGCTGATTTTTCATAGCTGGCTGTTATAAGGATGAAAAGCTTTATAAAGTGAGAAATCTAAAAAGTTTTGTGACAATATTAAAAAGACCTCAAGCTAATGGGTTGTGAATCAACAATTCATTTTATCTGTGGCAATGTAAACTTCCTCTTTTTCTTTTATTCTTCTTCATCCCAGATTGACTCAATGATGCTAATAATATGCTTCAAATTAGGCATGCACCTAAATAACTTGCTGAACTTGGGCCTTATTGGATTTTTCATGCTAACTGAAAGAACATAATGAATATGTCTCACATAGGGCTGCTGTTTGTACAGATCATTATTACTGTGGTTGTCAGGAAAATAGTTTACACAGTCCCTTTTCTTTCTATTATTCAGCATTAATTATATTGACTCTTACTATGCCTAGTGTGCCATTTTTTAACTGTAGAATGAATTACCTTGGGAGGAAGTTGAGTTTGGTTGATATTTTCTAGATAATACACAGAATTTGAAAGCAGCTGTTATACTCCACATATGACAGGGTTTCCATCAGATGATGGATAGATGCATGGAGGATTCTTCACCTGCTAGGCTTCAGAGCCAATGGGGGACAAGTCAGCCCAAGAGCTGAAGTATTCTTTGTGGGCAGCTCACATGGTTCCATTTGTAAATGGGAAACAGAAAGATCTTCATAGCACCCATGCCTTGCTTCCTACATGCTGTCAGGCAGGGAGCATGCACTGAATAAGATTCCACCCTGTTCCAGGGTGAGCGTACACTGTACATTTCACCTAAATCCAGTCTTCACTTGTTTTCCTTGTGCAATGGGACCACATTGATTCTGCTGTACCAAGGACCTTCTATGGCCACAAAGTAAAGCCAGCATATGCTCCCTTATTAAAAGGACTGTCATCTATTTGTTAAAATAAAAGGCATTGGTGTTATTTCTCCATCTGATGAAGGGTATATAATTCAAAGAATATGAAGGCTCTGAAATATTTCCATGTTTTAATTTCTATTTTAGAAAGTAATAGAAACAGGCTGAGAAAAACACCACTGTCTAGCAGCCCTATGTGGGGCAGGCCCCAATAGCTATGAAAAGGATGATCTTTCTTGTTTTAAGTGTATGGTACTTTTACATTTTTGAGAACTCTCCCTGTGTGTCGAGTTCAGTTGACATTTTATTCTCAGGTTCTTGCGGTATATAGTAGAGGAGACACACACACTATCCTGACTCATAGAGTTTGTGTCTGTTCTCCTTCATATAAGTCTTTTTAGACGGAAAATGATTCTTCACTATTTTGCACCTTGTACAGTCTTTTACACCTACACCAGAAAATAAGTACACAATGCACACAGAACATTACCACTAGTATAAAAGAGAGGAGAATTCTGATTTGGCTGCATTTACACTCATTTTGCACAGATATAAATGACTAGATATAGGGCAAAGCAATGGAGAATCAGGCCCTGCTATGGCATTTGGGAATCAAACCCTCCTGGCAAATGGAAATATAACATCCAGACAACAGAAACCCTAATCCAGGCAAGTGAAATGCAAATGGTTCATGGTCACTGAACACACTACAGACCTGGATTTAAATTGTAGATGTATTGAGTGATTAGCATATTTTACCTGAAGTTGAAAATGATCGGTTTGCTCGCAAATGCTGCTGAGCGACACACAATGATGAATGTTGTGAAAAGCATGTAATTAGTTCATTCTTACTGAGGAGCATATTGGACACAATTGGCTGAGTGTGGCTAGAGATGAATTTATCAAAATAGTGGGCTGAAGAGGCACACTTTCACTCAAGTGGGATCTGCTGGTTAATCAAGGAATTTGAAGTGCAGGTCACATCAGACCAGTATTTTCTTCTCAAGGGATGTAGCTTATCTAATTTTACTCACGTTTCCTTTTCTATAGGCAACTATATTTTCTTATCTGGCAACCTATGAGACATTGGTTACACTTGGACCATATTCTTTCCCTATCCTAAGTAGAAGATTTACATTTAAACACTGTAAGCATCTGATTTATTTACAGAATAAATACTAGTGCAAAAATGGTAATAAGGGTTTGACAAACAACTAACCCTCACTTTGCCTGCATACCTAAAACAAGGATGATTTTTGGTCGAGGTCTTGAAGGATCAAATACATCATACTCCTCAATTAGCTCCGCAGTTTCAGAGAGATCTGTGTCACTTTCTATGGAGAACTGGTGGATTGGAGGGAGTCGGTCATATCGGCGATAAGGAAAGTTAGGATTGTCAGGCATCACTGCAAAACAATAAAATAAACTGGAAATTGTGGAAATTAATAAAAAAACTGCAAATGACATTGACTTTATTTAAGGAGGATGACACAAAGGATTAGTGTTTCTATGATAAGAAATATGGTGGTAGTAAAATTTCTTCAATACCTTAAATGCTATTTGTATTCAGTCTCTCCATTCAGCTGGTTTATTTAATTTGAAACAGCTAGTTCTCAGTTTATAAGATATCTTATGTGCCCTTTGAAATGTACAAGTTTGCATTTATAGTTAAGTATTTTTATTCTTCAATGAAAACCTGCCCTCAGAGATAGCAGTAAGGCACAAGCCTCTAAGCAGATGGCTCTCCTGAAGATCTCCTGGGATCCATGGTTGTGTGAGTGGAATCTTCTTTTATATTACATGTTGCATACAGAGATTGGATAAGAGGAATAACTATGGCAAATTGAAGAGGAACTAATAATTAATGTTACTAATATACAAATGGCATGTATTGGTATGACAGACTTAGGGTTACTGAGAAGCAGTCCATTTTAAATCATTTTTTCATAATGTTATATTTAGTAAATTAATGTACAGCTCTAATAATTGCTTTAGAACATAAACGGAGAAAATCTCAGTTGCTGTAAATCAGCATAGTCAATATATGGCTCATGAGGCAGCTAAGGATCTACTGAAATACTGTGAAAATCTGAGGCCGAATTATGTCTCTATCTGTGCAAATATGCTAGGGAGGGTGCAAAGAGATCTCTCTCCCACTAGGCAAGCGTACCCACAGAACCAGGGGTTAAAGTAAGGGGGTATGCACCGGAACGCAGTTCCGGGGCCCACAAATTTGAGGGGCCAGAGTTCCGGGGCCCCTAAAAATAGAAAAATCCAGCGGAATGCATGTTCCACCCTGCCCTGGCTGCTGGCAGGTCCTACGCCCCACCGTTGTTAATCACAATACTTCTTGTGTTTGCTAGTTTGTGACAATAATTACTATAGACATAAACGCCATATAAAATTATAAATATTTTTATGGAGCAATAACCGATGCATGTGGTACTGAGAAGTGGTTGCAAATGCCTACCTGGGCTGGGCCCGCACATGCATGAAGGGGGCCTGGAGATTAGGAGGGTTCCGGGGCCCGTCAAATTATACTTTTACCACTGCACAGAACAAACACCCATCATTTGGCTGCAGGATTATATTGGCCAGTGATGGCATGGTCAGGATGCTAGCCCAGCCTGGAAAGGAGCACCTGTGTGCACCAGCAGAGCTGCATTTTGTTTCTGTCAAGTCCAAGATGCACCTTTTCAAACGTGTTGGCGAGAGCTGCATCCATCCCAGAGCACTTCCTCCAAAAGCATCTGAGGCATAATGCCTCCAGGATTCAGTGCTTTGACAACACACTTTTTCCTCCATTGTCTCAAATGGCTTCCTCATGGGAGGCATCGTTTTGGTCAATTTCCCCCCTACATAACAACCATCACGAGAAAACAAACACACACACAGAAATAAATAAAAGCCCACCTACTTCTACAAACCAAAAAACAAAACCTCTTGAAAGTAGTTTTAAAATAATGAAAGGAATTACCATTTCAGGCTTGATTGGTTATGAACTGCTTGCACATTTGTATAAAATATTTTGGTGGTGTGCCTATATTTCTACAACTTTTCCCCCAAAGAAGTGTAACATCCAATTTGTCATAGCAGTTCAAGAGATCTTGTGTAAATATACATTTTTTTAAAATAGTAGATCTGAAACTGCCTAATATTACACTGATAAACAAAATATTCAGCTCAAGAATATACATTACCATTCCTGAAAAAGGATCTTCTTGATTGTCCTCCATTGAGTGGGGGCAACGTCCTCTTTTCTTGACTAACAAAGGTGTCCCATTTCACTTTTTCTGACCCGCCCAGTTCCTTCACTTTTTGTAAACAGCTTTCCAAATATTCTATTGGGTCATCAGGTTTGTAACACATTAATCCATTCAATAGACTCTGGAACATAGCATCCAAAAGTAAGACAACAGAGTCCTGTGGCACTTTTAAAGACTAACAGATTTAAATAAACACAAGCTTATATTGAATTTAATTTTATTGAACCCATTTCTTCATTCCCTGCACATGCAAAACTTCCAGTTCAAGTCAATGTTTGGGTCATGCAAGGAATATAGGGATTGGGCCCAATGAAGTGACCAGTACAATTTAGAACATACCGGTAAATCTCCTGGGTATATCTTTGTTTTCTTGTTTACAAATGGAATAAAAGCTGAAAACAGTAACAA
>ML685778.1:4823446-4891852 GCA_007922175.1 Pelusios castaneus
TTCGTCAGACGCTTTGAAGATAGCTATCTTCAAAGCGTCTGACGAAGTGGGATTTTCTCCCACGAAAGCTCATGCAATTAATAAATCTGTTAGTCTTTAAAAGTGACACAAGACTCTGTTGTCTTTCTACATTGATGTAGTTACTTATATATGTGGCAGCTGTTCCCATGCAATGTGAGGTTTACACTGGCATGCTTTACTTTGATAATTTACTGAATTAAATCTATGTAGGTTAATCCATTCAAATATCTTTAATGTAAAGGAACCTGATTAGATCTGGTGAATTTTTTTTAATACACTCTCTTACAATTAACATTTATTTTTTCTCAAAAGTTAATCTTTATGTGAAAAATTGACATGACTGAAAATTTCAATCTTTCTTTTTCTTGAAATAATCTGACATTTTGATCAATTCCCCTTGAATAGTTTTCATATCCTAAAACCCTGGACTTTAAGAAAAGAAAAATTGCAATAACTTCAAAAACAAATTTAAAATTGTGATAATTTCAGTTTAAAATATTGTGATATTTCAGGAAAATAGGTCCATTTTTACACCCCCCCCCAAAAAAAAAACAAAAAAAACCAAAAACATAAAAATACCAGCTTCAGTGTCTTGAAATTCTTCATGGAATACCTTTTAATCTGTTTGTTTGACTTGCATTAGACAGAGAAAAATTCTATCTGCTCCAACTCTGAATGAACTGGCTGAGTAACCAATTTTATTGGCCATCCATGTCTGCATTATGAAAAATAATGTTGACAATAACAATGGCAGTCAAACTGATTCTGAACATTGGGCAATCTGTGGTCAGCACTATTTCAGAAGCACTAGCTAAATTCTACAGGTGTAGATGTGGTTTCTGGGGTGCCAGATTACTTGCTTCTTTATTTATAAAGGTGTAATAAACTAAAGAACGTAGTTTACAACTGTCTTTTGAAATGGGTAAAAATAGGCAATTTCTTTTGTCCTAAAAAGCTGAAATACAGACTAAAAATAGGCTGTTATAGGAATGATTCAATCAGTAGGATTAAATGTATTTAAGACCTTCCCCCTCCCCCCCCCCAATGTCATATAGATAGTCCACTATTATGGACAAAAGATAAAGCAAAAGGGAGGCCAATGGACTAGAGATTTCCAAAAAAAGTATCTTTTCACTGTATGAAGCAGCAGTCAGGGTTTTGTAAATAACTTGAGCTATGCTGGTTGATTTCATTTTATTAATTGATGTGTGAGAACTTTTTTTGCAAAAAGGCATAGTTTTGGTAAACATGAGACACTAGCGAGACAAGGTGTCATGTACTTCTATACCAAATATGGACTGGCTACTTGCTTATATACACACACACACCAAATGTGTTCATAATAAAATTCTTCATGCACTGCCAGAGACAACTGAAGTTATTTTAAATAAGGTATTGTACACACAGTGGTGCCTAGTGGCTGAATTGTATAATACTAACAAGTGGCACTTTTAAAGACTAACAAATGTATTTATGGCGTGGTGTTGGTCTTTGATCACACGCGCTCTGCATGCATTACTTTTGTCTTTGTAGGTCGTTAGGATAACTGGCCCATGCAATTCAGAATACCGACAGGGCTGGTCAGAGCTGTGTCATGTGACTTCAGCTCTGGGAGGGGTTGCATCAGTAGGAGTATTGCCAGCAGATCGAGGGATGCGATAATTCCCTTCTATTCGACACTGGTCAGGCCGCATCTGGAATACTGTGTCCAGTTTTGGGCTCCCCACTACAGAAAGGATGTGGACAAATTAGAAAGAGTCCAGCGGAGGGCAACAAAAATGATTAGGGGGCTGGGGAACATGACTTATGAGGAGAGACTGAAGGAACGAGGCTTATTTAGTCTACAGAAGAGAAGACTGAGGGGAGATTTGATAGCAACCTTCAACTACTTGAAGGGGTGCTCCAAAGAGGAGGGAGCTAGGCTGTTCTTGATGGTAACAGAGGACAGAACAAGGAGCAATGGTTTCAAATTACAGCTGGGGAGGTCAAGGTTGGATATTAGGAAAAACTTTCTCACTAGGAGGGTGATGAAGCATTGGAATGAGCTACCTAGGGAGGTGGTAGAATCTCCGTCTTTGGAGATTTTTAAGGCCCGGTTAGACAAAACCCTGGCTGGGGTGATTTAGTGGGAGTGGTCCTGCTTTTTAGCAGGGGGTTGGACTAGATGACCTCGTGAGGTCCCTTCCAACCCTATTAGTCTATGATTCTATGATGGTGATTGTAAATCCCTTCTGAGATTACTAGGACATCAGCTCCTGAGTAAATTTTAAAAGTCCTCAATCTTGCTATGAATATTCAGTTTCACTCTCCAGGCAGGGTGTCTCATCACAAGTGGTAGAATCCCAGAAACAATGGCTCTTGACTGTGTGTCAGGGAATTGACTCACATGACAACTTTGGTGCAGCAAACAGCTGCAACATGTCATTATTTCATGCATTTTTGCACCATGCACTTCCGATTGGACATGCATCATCTCTGGGGGAAATGACTTTTTTCACGTGTGTATGTAGTCTGGAATTTGTCCCTCAGACTGGGAGTTCTGTCTCCTTGCCTCAGAGGGTTTATGGTAATGACTTTTAGCACTAATACTGTATCTATTAACACAGCTTCTAAAATAGTTTCTTGTTTTTCTAGTTTGACAATTTGCTTTTGTTTTTGCTGTCTCTCCAATTCAGACTGGTTTACTATTTGAATAGCTGTGGCCAGGATTAAATCCCTCATCAATTGTAGCTATTAAGAGAGGTTTGTTTGTTAACCCAATAACTATTGTTAATGTTTTAAATGTTTTACATTCCCAAAATCAGTTTTCAGCCAATGCACGCAGAGCGCTTATAAAACATTCTCCTGGTTCTTGAATTCTCTGATGAAAACACTCTCTTTTGTAAATCACACTTTTCAAACATAGCCAGAACACTTTCATAAAAATCTTTGTGGCTGCCTACAGTGAAGTCTGAGGCTTTAAAGATGTCATCTGTCTGCTTCCCCATGGCATAAATTAAAGATACGTATGTATCTTCAGCTGTTTTGTAGAATTTATTTGCAATTCAAAATGTTGGTTTAAAAAATTTGGAATTAAAAACATTTCAGCCAGTTATAGCAACTTGCTGTTCAATATCAAGAGTGTCTAAAGCAGTGGTTTACAACTTTTTTCCTTGGGACCCAGTTAAAAAAAATCATTTATGCCCGCAACTCAACAATTATATCTTTCAGCAATGCAGTCCAGTCTTTCGGTGATGGCAGGAAGGGGTTCAGTGACTCAGCACCTGTGGGTCTGCGAGCCAGTACTGTGTCCCGACCCGTAGTTTGAAAACCATTGGTCTAAAGGGCCTGCCTAAGGGACAGAGTAAAATTAAAGCAGCATCAACAATTGTGACCAGGATGAGGAAGCCGATAGGTTAGTGTCAACTAAAGCCTTCCAGGACTGTTCAACAAGGCCTTGTCTATGCACAAAAGTTCCATCAATTTAATTAAATTGATGGAACTCCCCTGCCTGGGATGCTGGGCACCTTTTAACTGGCTGAAAAGTGCTCATCTATTGATTTAAGTGTACCTATCAGAAAAGCAAAGCAAATTGTCCTCGATGCCTTAAAAGAAGCTCAGGCTAAAGGAGGATTGAAATCAATTAAATGGATGTTTCCTTGATCTATTCTAAATAACAGATCACATAAATTTAATAACCACTGAGTCTTTCAGAAATTCATCTCTTTAGTTTATATGAAGAAGGTACAGCAAAAGTAGCAATTCCAAATTACATCTGTAATCTTTCATACTGACCTGCTGGCAAGAAGACTGTTCATAGCCAAAAATGTTTTGATTTCTTAAGAAATATCTTTTAATTCACATTCCTTAAATGCTTTTGCTTCAATAAGTGTCTTCCTCAGAAATCTGAAAAATGTGTATGCCAACTCTCAATTGACATTTTCACTGTTTTGGCTGCAAACGTCTGGGTATGTCTTGAAGTCACAAACTGGAAGCTGTGAAAGTAAAGATTGATTCTGCAAGTATTTTTTTTTTTTTAAATTTCTATCAGACAATCAAAGAACTAGGACTGATTTGTTTTTGGGGCACAGAACCTAGTTCTATGCTGCAGTTTACCATCCCTGGAAGATTATCGTCCCTTTAGAAATCTGCCAGACTCTGTGTAACATGGCTAGAAATCACACTGTTAGATCTGACTAACAATGACATCTCTCCCTTGAAGTAACTTGATTTATCTTTTTTACTTTTGGCTAGATCCACATTATTTCAATATATAGGGGGAAAAATTGGATGAGACTGCCTCTGAAAAGCTCTGAAGAATAGGAAGCCAAATGTGCTTGCAAGGCTGGCTAACACAGTTTGGCTGTGCTGTCAGCTATACATATAACTTGAAGACAGCACTCTGCTAATTAGCAACATCAGCACATCAGAAAGCAAAAGAAAGTGGTACATTTCTGCTAATTGAAAAGAGCACAGGGGTTGCACACACCGCTCAGTACAATTAAATGAATTTTTGAATTCTGCAGCATTGCCAAATTATAACTGAGGGCCCGATTCTACAACAGGAAGAAGAGGGTTCAACTGTAACAGGTCCCTTTTGTGCCAAAGAGGTGGAAGAAGCATTTGGGCATGCATGCTTCCAACCTTCTGACAATCTCCAGGGATCTCTACTTAAGGCTTGAGCTGCATTTGGCCTATCCATCCCCCACCCCCTGTGCCGGCAGGGTGGAGGGCCCCCATATTATGGTGGGCCCCTGGGCATGGGCCCCTTGACCCGGGTGGTAATCCACCCCTGGGAATCATGACTCAAGAAGTGATGAAGATTCTACACTATGAAATCTAACTTCTGGGTCTAACATCGATTTAGCTCCAAAACACCCCAAGCCTCCCAAAAAGGTTAGGAACAAAATTTTGCTCTTAAAAGGCTCATTCAATCCTTGCTTTATCACTAACCCTGGGAACTCACCTTTAAATTGCCTGGTGAATTTCATACCATGGACCTGAACCTGACCTTTTCACCAGTTTGTCCACTAAAATTAGTAAAGTTAAACTGATGTAAAATTTGGGAGACCCGATAAGGGGCCTATTGGTTCTCCTGCTGCTCCCAGTTAAATCCATAACAAAATTCCCACTGACTTGAATGAAAGCAGAATGAAGGATGATATTTGTACCATCAGTTCAGAATCCCAACTACAATGTATCTTCTCTCTCTCTCTCTCTCTCTCTCTCTCTCTCTGTGTGTGTGTGTGTGTGTGTGTGTGTGTGTGTGTGTGTGTGTGTTGTTTTGTTTTAAACATTGCTATGTTAAAATAACATTTCTTACAGAAGCTGCTGGTCTGCTAGACAGCTCTACCAAATCAAAGAATAATGCTTTGGGACTGATGCATTTATCCAGGCTGGTGCAATATACATGGGAAGTCTGAATTTGTAGATTTTGTGAGAAATATAATGAATTATGTGAGACCTTTTCAACAGAACTTGCTGATTCATATGCTTCTGTTCCACAATTAATGTCTTTTAATGTAGATGTACAACTCGTGCAACTTCACATTGTACCCAGTACATTAGCAAGTTGCAAATTAATCAGACAAGGATGACTAACAGGAAATCTTTCTGCCTTAGAGTAGAAATACACTGTTTCTGAACACTCCTACAATATAGCTGTCTAACAAAGTTTCCATAATGTCTGCAGGTTTCCCTCTTTCTGTTACACTTAGCTAAGAGCTCAGTTTTGTTTATTGTTATGATACAGCGTATTGGTGCCTACTCAGATTTTTCCGAATGAAGTGGAATTATTAACGGTGGATCAGGGGCTGCAGGCCTCTTGGCCTTGCTCCACTGGTGGGCCCTCCACCCCACCTGGGGCCAGAAGCTGGCTGCGGCATGGTTGGTTGGCCCCCGAGGGTGGCAGGGCCAACTGGCACATGAGGTGCAGCTTCTAGTGCAACCCAAAGGCTGCACTGGAGGCTGTACTGCATGCTCCAGTTAGCCCCATCACCTATGGAGGCCACAGCCGGCCCACCCCACCTCCGGTGGTGGATTGGCTGGCCAAGGGACTCGGCGAGAGCACAGAGCCCAACCTCTGGGTTGGCCCACTCCACCCCTGAGGGTGGACTCTCCAGCCTAGGGCAAAGCAGGAGTCCAGAGCCCGGCCCACCCTGCTCCCCCAACTCAGTGCCAATAGGGCAGAGGGGTGGTGGGCCCCTGGGCACTGGCCTCATTGGCCCATGTGGTAAGCCACCCCTGGGAATTATGACTCAAGAAGTGATGAAGATTCTACACTATGGAATCTTAAGTTCTGGATCTAGCATTGGGTTAGCTTCAAAATTGCCTTTTATCATTTGTTGAGAAGGCTATTGGGTTTTGTTTAGGCCCCTAGATTGATTCTTTAAAAAAAAAGGGGGGGGGGTGGCAATAATAAATATATTAATGTAGTGTGTTAGTACTTTAATTTTATTTAAATATTCCTAGTTGTTTTAAACAGCACTCTGCTAATGAATGAGATCAAGAAAAACTAAACTGAGAAGAAATTATAGTGAACCAGAACTACTTGGGTTATAGGTCAAACTCAATAAAATGAATGGCAATGCAATAAAATAACAAACTGGAGAGTAAATTAGATTTCAAGTGGGGGAGATTGGGGTTTTTGTTTTCTAGGAAGGGTGTTGGAAGAAGAATTGTTAATACAATGTAATATGAATAATGCAGGCAAGTACACTCTTTAGTTTAAATAATGGGGACAAATAAAATTTTCCTCTCGTCTTTTGCTGAAACATCTCTAAAAAATTATAGAACTTCTATTGATTCAATAGAATCCGTTTATCAGTTATGTTTGTAGAGTGCCCACACCTCAATTGGGTCCCAATCCTCATTGAACCCTCTAGGCCCTACCACAATAAAAATACCAATTTACGGATCTATAATAGGTAGAGAAAAGTGAAATATTGTATTGAAGTTGCATGATTTTTACACTACACCTTTATAGAGATAACAACTTCCATGAAGTTTCTAGGGAACTGAAACTTTATTAGTCCTCTAAGGCCTTGTCTTGACTAGAAAGGTTTGTCACTGCAAATTACAGTGATGATCTAAAAAGCTCTAATTATAATGCTTGCACTCATCCACCCCTCTCCTTCCATCCTCCTCATACAGCTCCACTTGCTACTTCGCAATTGGAGCATCTCAGGCAGCTTCTGGTCACATGACTGCAGTGGTGTTGCTGGCACCGGGCACACGGGCCATGGGCTTGGGTCGGCAGAGACCGGATCCAACTCCGCCTGAGGTTGCAGGGCGAGCAGCCGCCCAATCTGGCTCTGACCCTGGCCGGGGACCTGGGGCCTGGCTGCGGGAAGAGGCAAGATCTCATGCCAGGCTGGGGCCCGGGATTGGCCAGGATTGGCAATGACCTGATCCAGCTCCAACCCTGGCCGGGGACCCAGGGCCTGGCTGCCAAAAGAGGTGGGCATCGACCCTGACTGGGGTTGGCAGCGGCCTGATCTGACGTCGCCTGGGGACCCGGGGTCAGCAGTGGCCTGATCCAGCCCCTACCCCAGCCAGGGACCTGGGGCCCAGCCTGGGTCCACAGCGGCTGGATCCGATCCTGCCCAGGGTCATGGGGCCAGCAGCGGCCGGCTCCAGCTCCAACTCCAGCTAGGGGCCTGGGGCCCGGCTGAGATCGGCAGCGGCAGGATCTGGCTCCAACCCCAGCTGGACCCCTGCATGATTGAAAGCTCCCCATGGCTGGGCACACCCTCCAGACTCAGGGGCCTGGCCAGAAAATGGGGGCTGGCTACGCCCCGTCACACAATACTTATTATGTTGCCAAAGCACATCCACACTTGGTGACAGTGAGAACAATGCACTGTGCAACTTGCTACTTTGTGCTGCTCTAGGATTTTTGGGAAGATGGAGAGGATCACAGTGCATCATGGGTGTGTGGGCTCAACATCCCGCAATGCACTGCTTTCTGTCCCATCATTCCTTGCATTCCTGACTGCTGTTTGTGACACTTTTCAACAGGTCCCCATTTCCTGAGTTCCCATCATCTCTATCTGAAGGGATGGATCCTGAAGTGCACATTGGGCCGCAAAGGGTTTGTTGCAGGGAGAGGCCTGAAGACAGGCTGGGGCTAGCAACAGTGGGTTCGTTGCCCGGAGTGCGCAGCACCAATAAACACACCAGGGCGGAGAAGCACCCTAAGATTTATTTGATTTATTGATTTATTTATTATTATACCCAGTGCGCAACCCCAAACACAGCCAGGGGCATCAACAGGTTCCAAGACAAGGGCAGTAAGAATGCAACTGTTAGTACCAAGAAAGTTCAGAGAGGGGAAGAGATGTTCCAATTGGCCTGTGAAATACAGTGAGGGACCCCCTGAGAGGAGACACTCAACAGAGGGACGTGGTTCTCTTGGCCAGGTATCCACTCAGGTTCGGGACTAATACATGGGGGACATCCTGCCCCAAGTGCTAGTGCACATATCAGAAAAAGGTCCCAGGCCCTCTTAGCCCTTCCCCCATTCTCCATTGTAGGGGTGCCCTATGAAGGGGTAAGCATAGACCTGGTAGGCTCATTAGAGAAGTCTGCAACTGGATACAAGTATGTACCGGTGATATTGGGTTATACCACCAGAAACTGAGGCTGTTCTTCTCTTTGTTAAGCTACTGACTATAGGGGCCATACCACAAACTGTACTGACTGCGTTCACTCCCTCCACCCAAAAATATTTAAATAAATGTTATGCTATTATTGTTTAACCATGCAATTAAAACTGCAGTAATCAGGATTATTTAATCTCATGATTAATTGCAATTTTTAAAATCATTTGACAGCTTAGAAAAAAAATGATCATTCCTTCAAAGTAAGTTTTCATTCCCACTTCAGGGTTTTGGAGCAGTGATAAAGCAGCTTATCAGTATGGTTACTTCTCTTTTATCCCACTTATCCTTATAGTCCTGAGATATCAAAAACCTGGCCATTTCAGTCTTGAAAATGGGATCAGAATAGCTTGTTCTTCCGTTTTTGTATTAGGTTGTGAGAATTCTCTGACTTGTCAAACTCACTGAGTCCTTTCAGTCTGATAAATTACAGTTTAAATGTTATCACTGTCCAAAGGGGTAGCTGTGTTAGTCTAGTTCAGCAAAACAAACAAGGAGTCTTGTGGCACTTTTAAAGACACACATTTATTTATTACCTGAGCTTTTGTGGGAGAAAAATCCCACTTCATCAGAAGCTTGAAGATGGAGAAGTACTGAAGACTGGGAGGAAAATAAATGCAGGGAAGTGTAAGTCATAGGATCAGGTCAGACTGATACAGTAAATCAATGCAGTTGTTTAGATTCAAACAGTGGACAATATATGCTGCATTGATTTGCTCTAACAGTCTGACCTGATCCTATGACTTTCACTTCCCTGCATTTATTTCTGTACTTCTCCATCTTCAAGCATCTGATGAAGTGGGATTTTCTCCCATGAAAGCTCATGCGATAAATACTTTTTTTGGTCTTTAAAAGTGCCACTAGACTTCTTGTATGTTATCAATCGTAACGGATATTTTTAGCATAGCACATTATAAAGCTCCAGTGCAGTTATTGTCCTGTCTCTTGCCAGGTACCTGCTGTACAATAACTGGAATAGGTTCACATTCTCATAGTTTCCTTAAAAAAATTCTCTTTTTCTAGGCTGCCAAACTGAATAAACACCATAAATATCTTTGGGCAGAATTTTTCTAAAATTATCTTTTACTTTAGCTGATAGCCTTTCTTCCTGTGTAAATTGAGCTACAATTAATGGAAGCTCAGCAAGCTTTGTTCTAAAACTTTTAATTCGTTTCTAGATTAGTGGAAAGGAAGGAAAAGTGAATGATACAGCAAAACTGTTAGCTTATTAGATCTGTTATCTTTGATAGACAACAATAGAAGGGCAACTTCTGGAAATACCCTGGATTTATCACTCAAGTAGTGATTTAAAAGAAAACATGAATTATCCCCTTTTCAGAACACATTTAGATCTGTATGTTCTTCTCCTTTATGAAGGGCAATAAGTATGGTTTCTGCAAGTTACAAGCAAATAACATTTATCAACAAGACTGTTCTAAGTTAAAGAGATGAAGTGGAGCTATTTCATGAATGGATGTGAAAAGCAATAAGGCAATTTTAGCTAATCAGCCTGGTTTTAGAAAAAATAAGAAGTGAAATGGAGGAAAGGCACTACACAATTGCAAAGAATTTATTTTTTTTTTTTTTAATTTACCATAGTAGACTGGATCAGAGGATCAAACACACACAGTAAGTGAACTTCTGTATCATCAATGTGATATGGCCTTGAATATCTTTATTTAGAAGAAACTGACAATGATTCTGAAAAACAGTATTTTCTGATTTTGTAAACTATTAAATTATTTGCTCTAGAAATGAGATATGCTTCAGAATTGTGCATTTCAAATTTACTTGGCTAAATGTATGTAAAGTTGACATGCAGCTAAGAAAATCTAGCATATGACTTATGAGCTAGATGTTACATGTAGCAGAGGTTTTGCTGGCAGAATACTAGTATGGGAAATGGAAGACTTGTGATGACATCACATGTATTGCTACTAATTGTCTAAGACACCCAACATATTACACTTCCAATCTGAGGTCCTCCAGTCGATACAATCTGTGCTCAGTTCAACAATGGAAGGAGTTTCCTTTCTATTCCCTGGATTTCGGGGTTAGCATAAATTAAAGTAATCCCAGGCTTGTGCTGATTTACGCTTGATTGGTACACAGCACCAGCAGCTGTTCCAGCTCAAAGGACCAATGGGGTTTCAGGACAGATTGGTCATTCTCTTGCCCTTTTGTTTGAGTATGGGAGTTAGGAACATGCTAAACTTTCTACACAAAGGTATCAAAACAGCTGATATATGCTAGAGTATCTGGCCCTGAGGTTCTTAAACTTCTACATGGACTTTAAAAGTTACGCTTAGTATTTTTTCCTATACCTGTTTGCTATTTTCTGCAAGTTCAGTAAAAATTGTTTGCTCCTTTGCTTTTTTTTCAGTTTGCATTACTTCATAGCCATTTTAGAAACAAAACTTCATGTTGAAGTGCCAAAGATTTAAATTGTATGTAGCTGACTTCCGCTGAGATGATAATCCTACAAAAAAGTCTGTTAAAGCCCTGAGTAGCTGACACTGCCTGACATCAATATCCCAAATAAGAAAATAAATTCAAGTCTGTTACAACTGTAAAAGGTCACTAGCTGCAGTAAATGTAGTCTTTGTTGTGAATCAGATTTACTGATAAATATAACACATTAGTTCAGGTCAAGAGCAGGAAAGAGACATAAAGAACCAACAGACGTATATTAGTGTGTGAGTAATCCTTGGTACCAATGTGTTTATTTCTTGATCTTCTCATTCAGTTCCTAGCACAGAACAGCCTTGTTGAGACACATCCTTTCTCACTAAGACAATTATAAGAGGATAGGGGGTTCTAGATATTTTACTCAGGATAGCGTTGCAGAACAATATAGAAAACTTCCATAACTTTCCACAGTACTTAAGACAGCACTCATGGCTATATTTTTTTTCATTAACTTGCATATTATGAGTTCTATAACTGGACAGCATTTGCACAACCATCAGCAGTTTAAGTCCTTTTAGTTGGCTGCCATGGAAAAAGTATTTTGCAAATTGCTTAGTCATCTTTCTTGCTGGATCTGTTGTTTAATTCAGATTCTGTTGTCTGATATCCTATTTAATCCCTTTGGATGAAATTCTATCTTGCATAGGGAGCCAGCAAAAGAACTATGAAGTAGTTAAGTCCTAATTTAACCCAATGGGATGTTAATGGTGAATTAACCTCATACTGGTTCTCTTCCATGGAGCAAACTTCAACTGTTGACTTTAGTGGGATTGTGTTGATATAAATCACTGCAGAATTTGACCTCCTGGCATTAGTTCAGTTTATGGAGCCATGCTGGCCTTTTTTGATTTACAGCAGATTTCATTTTACAGGTTTTTGTTAGTATAGCTATATTGTATGGTTAATATGACAGAAGATTAAGGACTAAGAATGTACATTTTGAAAGCTACAATCAATAAGTCACATAGCTGGGAGGAAAAACTTGATCAGAAAAATGTGGATGATTGGGGATCATTTAATGCCTTACTAGTTGTCAAAAAACTTACAATCTTACAACTAAGGAAGAAGGCTATGCTCGTTTAAAAAAGCAACCTGGTTTAAAGGGTGAGTGAAGGCAGCTATATATATTTTTAATAATGAATGGAAGAGAGGGGAAGTTAGGAGTTGTACAAAATTGACAAGAGAAGAAATCTGTGGCTAGTAGAGTTAATGACAATTAGGAGTTTGTAAAATGAATACTCAAGTTGGAAAAAAATCTGACAATGGTGTACCTGTTACAGAAGGCCAAGATCAAAGCTCTATAAAGAAACAGCTGATCTGTCCAGTTTGGGGCTTTGATTGTACATTTTAAGGCAGTTAAACTCTTAACCATGCTGTAAAACCCAGTCGTAGATTTCTGAACAAGTAAAACCTACCAGAGCCTTAGATTAGAGCTGGGAGTGACCTCTCAAAAGCTTTTTAGGAAGCATGTAGGGGGTTGTATTTGTTTTTGATGTTTTCTTTGTAATGCTTTTACATTAAGAATAAATGTGCTTTCTTAGAGCTGTTTTGTAATGTATAATTGCGGGCAATACACTGGTCATAAACTTTGGAGAGAAAGCAAATTGCTGGCACTGGACTAGTAGGCGATCTGGCTTGTTGGGGATATTGCAGTGTAAATCGAGGGAGTTGTACAGCCTTAAAAGCCAAAGTCATAATGCTTGAGGTGCAAACTGCTGCCCAAGAGAGGGGACAACTCTGATCTGAAAACCTTTTATGTGGGTGCCCTCAAGGGACTACAGAGGGGCAATATAGGTACAGTTACCCTCAGATTGTGACACTAATATTTTCATTTGGTGTATGTTTAACTTTTTCAAGTGACTTAGGTGTTTGGAGAAATTTTCCTGTGTATTCTCTCTCTCTCAACTTTTGAATGGTATTAAACCTAATGCTTTCCCAGTTAGTGTGCCTTTTGTTACCTACTGTCTGTCAGTGATTTTCAAATGTTTGCATTTTTTCTGATTTTTCTCAGTTGCTGAGGACTATTACTTCCTAGAACAAATTACTCCCTTTTGACTTAAGAAATGCAATTTGATTAATATCTCTGTTACTGACTGACAAATATTTGTCTCTTGCATAACAAACAAAAATTAAATCAGGGGCATTTCTGCAAACATGTATGCACATGCTTCACTTTAAGCACATAATTTGTCTCATTGACACTAATAGGACTATTCATGTCCTATTAGGACACAGGAGCCCCTTGGTGAATCGTTCTTACTGGGTTCTGGTAGCAGCCTCTGAGACACAAATACTCTTCCCTCTACTTTCAACATCAGTGTTGTATTCTGAAAACACTACGCTCCCCTGCCCCACAGTAGCAGAATTTCAGGATCTTGTTGGTTGGGTTCTGTGGGAGGAGAAATAACTGACACAGAATCTGGATATATTGTAATCATAATTTGCTTTATTTACATGTGTATACAATTTCTGGAATAAAATGGTCAATCAGAATGCGGAACCATCCTTCTAGGAACCTCATCTTAACAACAATTCCCAGTTTCCAGGGAGCAACTCTGCATTGAGAACTGACTCTAATCAAGAGTCTAAGATAAAAGGCAAACTTTCTTCCTTGTTGCTCTGCTTTCTCTCTCCCAAAACATCCTTTATACAAACCGTTGCACACCCAAGAGTAACAACACAAGAATTTGTGCAAGACCAAAAATTTGCTGGCATGCTAAGAACTTGAAGACTAGTGCCAAGGCTCACTACAGGGTCAAGTCGACTTCAGTTATATCAATTATCATAAACTGCTTTAATAATCAGGGATTAACATAAATGGTACTCAGGAGCACCTAACCTTTCAAAAAGCATACTGAAAATTTACCCCAAAGGTTCACATGTGTACCAGCATACCCAGCCCAGCCCCAGGCTCACCCACCCTGCCCAAAAGCATGCCCCACAACTGCGATCCCAGCTCCTGGGCTGGATCCAGCTGCTGGCCACTGCTTCTGCCACCAGCTCCAGGCCGTACCTAGCCCCTGCTGCCTCTGGACTTGGGCCAGATTCAGCCCCCACCACTGGCCCCAGCTCTCAGGCTGGATCTTCTGGATCCTGGCGGCCCCTGCCGCCAGCTCCTGGCTCCCAGGCCAGATCCGGACCCTGGCCTCTGCTGCCGCCATTGCCTGGCAGAACTGGGCCGGCTCTTGCCTTAGGCCTCACCAGACCCAGGTCCTGGACTGGCTCTTGCCTTCAGCCCCACCGGACCTAGGTCCCGGGTCCTGGACTGACTTTTGCCTTCGGCCCTGCTGGACCCTGGCTGGGGCCAGATCTGTGACCAGCCTCCTCCCTGCCATGCACATCTGGGTTCGGGCCAGCCACCACGGGCCTTGACCCAGGCCAGCTGCTGTCTCCCACCACCTACCTGAGAGGAGGGATTTAACGTTCCCACCTCTTCCCTGCTCTGCACTACGTGCCTCAGCTACATGCTCCAGAGCAGGAGACTTAAAAGAGCTGGCACACCTCTTTGCACCTGCATTGCTGGCTCGAGACTCAGGGCACTGGCTTGGACACTCTGGGCTCCTGCCTCCTATGCTCAGTCCCAGCAATATCCCTGGAGTAAACCTTGAGGCCTGAAAGTGTTTGAAGCCGAGGAAGGTATTTAATACCCAGTCCATAGCCACAATAAGAAAGATGTTGAGTGACACCCGGGGGATGGTGGTGGTGAGGCTGCCCTGTTCCAGCTGGAACCAGGCTGTAGGACTGCTGCAAGGGACCAGCAGCTGCCACACACTGGGTAGCTGCAAGGGCGGGGAAGGATGGAGGGTGGGGTGTTGTGGGGAGGAGTTTACACCCCTCCTGCAGGTACAGATCCCCCTCCCCAGCGCAGGTGGGAGGTGGGGCCGGAACTCCTCCTGCCCCTGGGCGCGGGGAGGCATATGAGGCATGAGATTGTGCAAATGCGATATCTAATAACCAAGTACCAAACAATTTCTGCTGGTACTTGATGGAGAACCTGATCTGAAAATTGTCAACCCCAGTTAATAATGTTGGTTTTACATGTCTATGCATGTTTCTTGTGTCAGCACGATGCACCAATAGTTATTGCTCTTGCACTGACAAAGCATTGCATCATGTGTAACTATGCTGCTGTGTAATTAATAACCCTCTGTCACTGGGTGCTCTGGAACAGATTGTGGTGCACCATGGGCTGGGCTCACCAACTGGTGATGTAGTTCTTGCTGTCCCATCATTTCATGGGCTTCCCACTTTAATTGTCTGCCATTTTTCAACACCATCACAATATTTTGCTGTGAATTATAGCATTGAAGGCTTTGGCATGGCAGTTTCATAAGGTGGTCAAAGTAGTCTAAAGAAATGATGGGCTATGAAGTACATTTCTAATTGACCAGAAGAAGGTTTAAAAGGAAATGCTATAATTCTTACTTGTTTATCTTGCATCTAATTAAAAATCACAGTGAAATTCCCTTTTCAAGGATGAATCACCCAGAAACGGTTTACTTTAGCAGGGAAGGAAACAGCAGAAAACATGTTGGCTTTTTGTAAAACAAAAAAAGTTGGCGGGGGGGAGGGGAATTATTTTTTAGTTATTTTTCCTTTCATGTATTGTTATTTCAATCAATGTTTATGAAGGTTTAGTGCTAAATATGACTTTCCATCTAGAAAACCAAAAATGGCTATTAATAACTAACCCTGGTTCCATATTAAAGCAAATGCGATATACATTCACCTATTCAAAGACTACAAGTAAATTGCCACTCCCTCCTCCCCCCATATTCCATCCCCTGACAATAGAATGAGCTTTATATGATATTAGAATGACTCCTTATATCATGTAGTCAGGAGATTAAAATATTGGATTGTTCCTTAGTACAAGGAATCTATATTCTCTTGTTGATGTGCTGGGGATCTGAATACATAATTACAGAACAGACCTGATAGAAGGATAGAGTCTTGACTGTATAGTAAGAATAAATGTCAGCTGAATTTCTTTTTCCTTTGGGTTGCTTTTTTCTTCTATTGTTGGTTTAGTTTGTTTTCTTATTTCCACTGCTGACTCCAAACCACCTTTCATTTTAGAAATACTAGTTTAGACATCATTATTTCATCTGCTTAGCAAGAATAATAAGGGACCATTGTTCAAAACTTTTAAAAAATCTATTAAAAGGTACAGTTTAATAACTTTTTAGTTACTAGGTTAGTAATGATCAGAAGTTGCGATGAGCTGATGTCTGTTTGATTAATTCACTTCCACTTCCTATGGATAAGTAACCATATCACTCAAACCACTGTCACAAAAACCAAACACACTGGCTGATGATCTCAATAGAAAGGGTTAGGACTGAATTACCCGTCCCCATCATGTTCAGGTTCAGACTGAAGGGATGATGATATAGGAAGCTTGCTGCTACCTGTATCTAGTAGTTAAAATCTAGTTCTTTATATTTTTTTCAAGTTTTTATTAGTGGATAGATGCCTCTACCTCAGCATTCTTGTATTTTTTTTCTTACTACAACAGGATAGCTGGTAGTAAGTATGTGTGCTTTGTTGCACAAAATTTGATAAGAGTGCGTATAAAATAGCTCCTTGAATACCTAAAATAGATGGTGGTGAAAACATTGCAGTCTGAAAGATCCCATGCAAATATATTTTGTGAGATAGGAATGGTATTTAGTCCTAAAATAATATCATTACACTTAAAGTAATAAGCTGTATCCTCTTGAATTACAGTGGAATGTTTTGTATTGTCCTCTGTTAGGGGTGGGGGAAGAGATTGGCTATTACCTAACAATCAATAAGTTGAGCAAGGTGATGAATTCCCTATGTTTTCATAACCTCACAGGAAAAGGAAAATAACTCCTAAATAGAGCTGTTTTAATTTATTGTATTATTTGAAACGGACTAGAAGATTAGAGAATCACAGCCTGATGGCTCTGTATGCATTAAGAGTCTGACAATAAAAACAAGAATGGGAGGAGAAAGAGAAGAAAAGATTTTGGAAAAGGAAATAAAGGGAGTACCAGCAAAAATAAAGCTGCTTATCACTTTTTGTGAAGTGAATAAGATGAAAAGGATTCCTGGACTGAGTGCCCCATGCTAGAGATAAGGTCATGGCTAGGTGAGTCCCCATGTAGTAGAGCTGGAAGTTGGGACAAGGAAGGAACTGGGGTTAGAGTGATGATTTGAATTGATTGAGGACCCCAGGATCGGATTAGGGGACAGATGACACCATTGCTCTAAGGCTGTGTTTCTCAACTGATGTTCTGTGGAATACTGGTGCTCCTCAGACGTAGTGCAGATGTTCTGTGACCTACCCTGACCCCTCCCTATTGGGGGGACTGAGTAGGGAGTGAGAAGGAGCAATTTAATGCCCCAGCCATAGCAAAGCTTCTAGGTGCATGGCGGCAGACACTGATGCACATGTGGAAGCTTTGTTACAACTGAGGCATTTTAAATCTCCTGCAGCATTCGCCAGCTTTTTCAAGTGTTTTTATCAGGTGTTCCATGTAAAGTAATTAATATTTTTACATGTTCTCTGGTCCATTGAAGGTTGAGAAACACTGCTCTAAGGTTAGGGTTGGGGAGTAGTAAGAATGAGAATCCTGGGGTAGGGTTAAAATTGGGGGGGGGGGGGGAGCCCCCCCTTGGGCAGCATAATATTTGTGGCAAACAGAGCTTCCTAGACTACAGTTAGAATTGGGGACAGTAGTTTTCCTGGCCTAGGGTGAGATATGGGGCAGATAAGGCTTCAAGAGCTAAGTTTATGGTTGTAAATAATAGGCTTGGGGCAGAAAGAACTCCTGAGCTAGGGCTAGAGTTGGAGTTGGTAAGGCTACCCAGGGTAGGGTTAAGGTCTAGGACAGTAAGGCTTAGGAATAGGGCTTGAGTCAACAAGGCTTTATGGACTGGAGCCCAGGGCTCCATAGGTTGGGGTAAAATATAGGGCAGGTAAGGCTCCCCAGGCTCAAAGGCGGGTTGGGACAGCAAGCTCCCTACACTAACAATGGGGCTGGTAGTGAACCCTGGGCTAGGATTAAGATTGGCACTAGTGGGGCTCCTGGACTCAAGTTAGGGTGGAAGGACTCCATGTGCTAGGGAGGGAGTTGTGTACCAAGCCCTGTTGGCTGAAAAAGCCAGAAAGGTTCCACAAGCTAGGGTAAAAGTTGGAACTAATGTGACTGCTGGGGTAGCAGCTGATGAAAGTCCTGAAGTTAGGGCTGTGATCGATATGGGTTTCCTGAGTAGGATTAATATGAGGCCACTGTAGCTCCATGCCACGGGCTAGGTTTGGATTGGACTGGAAACGTTCCCTGGGCTGATCTTGGGGCAGTATGACTTCCTGGACTGGGGCTGATAGTGCTCCCAAGTTGAGTTTAGAGCTAAGCTCTGTGGGGTTCCCGTCAGAGTTGGAGGAGTTAGGCCAAGGTAATCTAAGATTTTGTTTCAGGCAGTTGGGCCTCCCCTGCCCAAGGTTAGGTCTTGGTTTGGTCAGGAAAAGCTTACTGAGGTTTTAGGGTTAGGCTGAGGCTGATACCCCTCCCCTGCTTATGGTTAGGGTTGGGGCAATTAGACTTCTGTAGTGCTTCTCTTCCCCATTTCCCAATGTTAGTGAATCCTACCTGCCTCAAGCCTAACCTAAGATTAGTGTTAGGGCAGTTAGTATATTCCAGCCTAGGGTTAAGGATGGTGTAGTCACATCTCCCCCTCTGAGGGTTAGGATTTGGATGGGTAAGGTTCCCTGACCAAGGGTTAGTGTTGGTCTAACGTAGGGCTGGGCCAGTTAGGTCTACCCCTGCTGAAGTTGGTGTGTGTTGGGTTTGTTGACCTTGAGTTTAATATTACGGTAATTAGGATAACTAGGAGCAGGATCAAAGTTCAATAAATTAGGCCACCTCAGCTGAAGATTAGGGTGGGGACAGGAGGGTTAGGGCAATTATGCCTCCCTAGCTACAGTTGGGAAGCTAGGCCTCTCTAATGCTTCTTGGGTTACTTCGTCATGCCCCCCTGCTCCTCCCACCCAGACGAGAGAGAGTTGCTGGTGCTTAACTGGGTGTCAACTCCTCTGGTGTCATCAGTCCATTAACCACACAAACAATCTCCTCTGGGCAGCAGTAGCCTTCACTTTGCTTGGCGGGTTACCAGTTAGTGCATCCCAGGCGCTAAGTCTCAATAAAATTCCCTAGCCTAACCTAGGGAGTTAGGGCACAATGACCTTAGGTTAGAGTTGGGGCATATAGGGCTCCTCGGCCTAGTGTTTGGTCATTTAAGGCTTCTTGCTCTAAGCACACCTAAACCTACACAAAAAGGGCAGCACCAAGGTGTGTGCAGAAATTTGGGTCTCTTACCTCTCACAAGCATGTCCTAAATTCCTCTTGTGTTGGTTATTTTGGGGTGATTTTGTCCATCTTTTTTGAACCTGTTCCATTATGTATACATAATTAAATATTGTTGGAATAGGCGACTGAAAACTTAGTCTCTCCTCTTCCAGGTTAGTGCTCTAATCACATGGTATAGTAGGGTCATTCCAATTCTCTCACTGATTACTTCTTTGGGGAAACACAGTGGAACTAATTTAACAGGAGACACAGAGAGCCAGGCCCTAGATTAACCATTAGCTTTATGGTTATGGCACTCACTTGAGAGTGGGGAAACCTCCAGTGCAGATTCCTTCTCCACCTTAGATAGAGGAAGGAACTGAACCTGGGTTTCTCACACTTTAATGCTCTGATTCATTGGTGTTCAACCTTTCCAGACTACTCTACCCTTTTCAGGAGTCTGAAGGCCAAGCCCTACTACGTGTGCCTTATGCATTTAACTTAGTTTCATGGGGCCTTGGCGAATTGCCCTGCTTGTCACCCCTAATTCCAGCTTTGCACTTGCAACCTTCCTGGATTGAGAAATGCTGATCTTTAGAAGCTGAAGTACCCCCTGGACGACTTCTCTGCAGGGCCAGCCTGACCATATAGGTGGACTAGGTGGTCATGTAGGGTGCCAAGCTTTAAGGGGTGATGGAAATGAATTTTTTTCTCTATTTAAAAAATATATGATCTCTTATAAATGCAGGTATTGTACTCTGATGCGGACACCAAAGTCATAGTTCACCAATGGCACCAAAAACCCTTGGGTTGGTCCTGTCTGTGTACCTGCAGGGGGTGCAGGTATCTTTGGTTGAGAACCATTCCTTTAACCAAATGGCTGTTAGGGTGGCATTTTTTCTGTTTTTCTTTAAAAAAAAAAAAAAAAAAAAAAGACTGACCTAATGTAACTCCCCAAGAGGGAGTTGGGAATCCCAAATGAATATAAATACCTAACTTCCTCCTCTCACAGCGAGTTGGGAACCCCCCATTTCTGCAGCATTTTCTAGTGGCTAATTTAGGCAGCGCTCTACTCAGTTTGCTGGCTTTTGTGAGTGCTAGGTGTAGGCACCTACCACTGCCTAGGCATCGAATAGGGAGCCTGGGTGTTGCCCCCATTAAAGCCTGTGAATTCCACTAAGTGGCAGGGACCCTAGAAGTTAGATGTAGCAACACTGCATGCCTAAATCACCCTTGTGAATCCCACTTCATAACTCTGGCATTTCCCAATGCCTGAGTGCCGTACTCTACAACTTGAATGGTGGTTTTTTTTTAATTGTAGTATGTGTGAGCATGGTAAACCACCTGTGCTTAAAAGAACTCTTCAACAGGTGCCTCTTATTGCTTGTCTAAACCAGTGGTTCCCAATCTTTCTCTGCTGTGGCACACCTTGGTACCTTTAATTACTTTGAGGCACACCACCATATAGTTGCTAAATTAACTCATGAATATTAATGAGCCAATCCAGAACTCTTCCAGTAGTTTTTAAAAAAATTCCATGGCACACCTGCTCCGGCTTGACAGCACAGCTGTGTGCCCTGGCACACTGGTTGGGAAACACAGCTCCAAACTTCCAGAGGGGTAGCTGAGTTAGTCTGTGTACAGCAAAAACGAGAATCCTGTGGCACCTTCTATACCAGGGGATGGCAACTTTTGCCAACCCCTGTGCTGGCCTCTCCCCCCAACCCTCAGCTGGTGCCAACAGCCCTCTTGTAGAAAGAAGGCACCTGGAGAGGCTCCTCTCGGCAGCGTGCCTGGGGACCCCCATCCCCAGGGACACCATGGAAAGAAGTTGCCTCGAGTCATTCCTTTTGGCAGCAGCACACCACAGAGAGGAGCCGCTTTGGGCAGCTTCTTTAGATGGTATGCCTGGGGCATGGACACTGCAGCCGCCCCTGAAAAAAGCCACCTGGAGTGTCTTTCGGTGGCAGGAGTGGCAATTTCTGTGGCGCCACAGAGGATGCCGAGTGCTGCTCTGAATGGGCTCGTGTGCCACTGTTGGCGTGCATGCGGGGGGGGGGGTTGCCTACCCCTGTTCTAGACTAACAGATTTTCTTCAGTGAAAGCTTATGCCGAAGAAAATCTGTTAGTCTATAAAGTGCCACAAGACTCTCCTTTTTATTGCTCTAAACGTGTGTATTCCTTCTTCCACCAGCAATTATTTGTGTGACCGCAGGGGGCTAGTAGAGCCCGGCTTAGACTTGGACCCCAGTGCTTTTGTCTGCGTCTAGACCAGATTTTAACCCCCCCCCCCTCCAATTGCTAAACACCGCTGTAGTTTGCCAAGCAGTGAACCCGGGAGGCCAGGGTTTAAATAACCTGACGGACGGCTCAGACAACGCGGAACGCACGCGCCCTTCTGCAGCAGGGGAGGAAAATGACAGAGCTGCGCTGCAGCAGGGCAGTAAAATGACAGAGCTGCGCTGCAGCAGGGGAGGAAAATGACCAAGAGCTGCGCTGCAGCAGGGCAGTAAAATGACCAAGAGCTGCGCTGCAGCAGGCAGTAAAATGACCAAGAGCTGCGCTGCAGCCGGCTCACTTGCAAAGTGCGGAACGAGGGAGCCTGCCAGGGTAGTCAGTACAACAACGTCCGGGAAGGCGGAGCCGGGGCGCTGCAGGCAGGCGGCCAGCAGCTGCTTTACGGCGGGCGGGGTAACGTGTGGGCGGTGCGCGTCCTTCTCTCCTTCCTGTTGTGAAGCCGGCTCCTATGGCCGCTGCCCGGCTCGCTCCCCACTGGCTCCCCGCCGTAGCCGCTCTGCTGTGGGCGTGCGGCGGGTCGGCAGCCCCTGACGGGCTCCAGGTAGGGGAGCAGGGGCAAGCGCGTTCGGAAAGGCCCCGGGAGGTTCCAAGCCGCGTGCCCCGCCCCATTGCAGTGACTGGGGCTCCGAGCCCGGCCGTGCCCCTGCATTGGCTCCACGCAGTCACCAGGAGCGAGGAGCTGCAGGGGAGGGATAAAAGGGCGAGATTAGTTCTGCCCAACCCAGTCGACCTGCCTCTGAGACGGGACCTTCTCGCTGAGCTTCCCCCCTCCTTGCTCTGGAATTCATTTGTCCTGTCGAGATACCGGGAGCTGCCCTGATCCCCCGCCAGCCCAAACACTGTGAAGTCATCCCTGGCGCTCTTGTTTTTCGTGATTTGCTTTCTTCTCACATGTGAGCCTAAAATCCCCAGAATTCATCTCAGCCGATGAATAAACAAATTCTGTGAATGTACCCCTTCGTTTTATAAAAGATGGGACTAGCTGATTCTAAAGTAGATGGACCATGTCTTGTTTAAACGGCATGAACATCTATAACCTGTTCAAGTTGCGCCACAATTAAAATTCAGTTTCATTTCCATGCACCAGTTCTCTTTGAATAGGGAATAATACAGAGAGGTATTTGAGTTATTTGCCACTTGGGTTTCTCAGTTTTCTGTAAAGTGTTTGGTTAAACACACAAGAATAATATTGTTGGTCCCTTTGTAACCAATCCAGACATATTATGATCAATTTGTTCATTTGTTTCACATGAATTTCCCAGAGCTTCATGGTTTTTGTAAACTGAAGGGGGTAATCAAATAATGTCCCTTGATCAGAAATAATTAGAACTTTTCATGTTTCAATCATTATACTTGTTTATATACTCCACACTTTAAAACCAGATGTGATGCTTATATCTTGTCTGATGCCCATATTAATATTTTTGATGAAGCACAAAGTAACTGGTCAAATGATTACTGTAATACAGTTAATGGGATTAATAAAATGTGACAAGATAGCTAGTGGATATAAGATGAAACATTTAAAAGGTATTAATTTTAGAACCTTCTAAAATTACCATTCAAAACTGCAAAAAGCGCCGTGTAGCTCAGTAATTTCTTTCATCAACAGAAAACGGCAGATACTACATCACTCATCCTGTGTATCTAATAGCCTGAGTCCAACACACTACCAAATGCTGCATAAAGCTGGTATCATTGTGTTTGTGCTTTTACACTAGAAGGTTCAACATAATCTGATCTTTACTTTAAATCTGGTTTAAATGTGCATGACCTTTTATTTTCCCATCTGGTGTTTTTAAGGGAGTGAGGACAGTGAAAGGAAAAAGTCATCCAAGGGCCTTCACTTTAGGGAATGACTGAGTGCTGATTTCACCTGTTACTAAGCGTGTCCTTTAAAACACTGTTTAGAACAATGTGTTTTAAAAAAAAAAAATTAAGAGCCTCCCATTCTCTTCTTCCACTCACTTTACCACAGGATAGATTCTGAATGCTTAAGCCACTTTGCTTTTTTTTTTTAGCCTGGATTCAGATATGGGGAGTCTAGTTTAACATCTGATTAGAGACTTGTAAATAGAAAGATTCTGGGTATAATTAATCTTTCCCAGATATTGCCATCTTGGCTAGAGCGCAATGTTTCCTTTTCATTCCATGTCTCCCTATCCTACTTTGCTGCCTCTCTCTTGCCATTTCCACCACAAGTCTGAATTTCACTGGTTGTTCTCACTGCCAGATAAGTGTTTCCTGAGGCTATACCAAGGATTGGTAAACTGTTTGTGAGGGAACCTGATTACATGTCTGATTTTTTTTTTTTTTTTTTTTAAACATGTGGACACAGTGCAAAATGAATACAGAAGGAATCCTTTTCTTGGGCATTATGGGGGTTACTATAAACCAGAAGATGTAATGTCTCCTCTTTAGCTGATTTTAGGTATTAATACCTTATGACCGTAACACTTTTTTTTTTTTTCAGAGGGGTAGCCATGTTAGTCTAGTTCAGCAAAACAAACGGAGTCCTTTAGGACTTTTAAAGACTAACAACTTTATTTATTGCATGAGTGTGTGTGGTCGTAATCCCTCTTCATCAAATGAGGGATTACACCCACGAAAGCGATATATAAATTTTAGTCTTTAAAAGTGCCACTGGACTCCTCCTTTATTTTTTGTAGAAACAAACAACCAAAAAAAAGTCTGTATTGTAGGTTTGGTTTTTTTTCCTCCACGGAGTTTATCTATATAAATATTCAATATGTTCTGTCTCTTGCAGGACCAAGCAGAACAATTCTTTAGAAGTGGGCATACAAATAACTGGGCAGTTTTGGTAAGTATTCTCTAGTCAGTCTTCTGAAATAAAACACTGATCCTGCGTTTGGTGCATGCTGGTGCTATTGCAGTCTGCCCTATATGCAGCAAGTTGCAAGGTCAAAACCTGGAAGTAAATAGCATGACTTTGAGTTACCACTGCCATTTTGCTATACTACATTGCCATTATCTCGCCAGCATAACTTTAATTACGGAACATTAACACACATTTGGCATTCATAAAGTTCCAACTAGAATGAAAACAAATGATGCTGTATATTATTATAGTCATGTTGCTGTTTGTTTCTTTATAAACCTGCTAAATTAGAAACATTCCTGATTTATTTTTTGGTTTGTTAAACTTGTTGACTTCTGATGACAAATTTTCTCCTCCTCCTTCTCACCTAAAATAATATTTAGGATAAGAACTGCTAGTATTACATATTTATCTGGGTAACTTCAGCTCATACTATATCATTGGTTTTCGATCAGGCTTTCTGAGCTTAATGACTAATGATCAGTTCTAAAATATGTGAGCAGTCAGACATGACACAATGTTTTCTGAGCAAGTTCTTTGTGGTCGGAATTTATTCCTTGCTCTCTCAAATGGCCCAGAAATTCAGGCTCTGGCCTCAGGCCAGCGATGCCTCATTTTCTCCATTTAATGAAATGGGGAGGGTGATACCATTTATGTGAGGTACAAGGATAAGTAAAGTAAAGTACTTGGAGGTCCACAAAGTAAAATGCCATAGAAGTGTAGACTATTACTATTTGTTGTTATCTGTCTAAGGCTTTGTACTGTGCTCATCGCTGATCGTTGTATCAACAAAAATCAAGAGCTTGATATTCAAAAGCCTATTTAACAGTCTGCACATGCTCTCTCGTTTAGATAGAAAAGCAGCTTAAAATCATCTCTTCTAAAGATGCCCCTCACTGATCATCTCCTTTCTCAAATATTCCTTTTAAAAGGTTCCCTCCCTTCCCTCTGCATCAAACTGAGTATCTTACCTCCTGGATAGTGTACTTTGCTGGGTGACTAGTTTCTTGACATCTCAGCAATCCATATCCGTTGATCCGTGTACTACCTCCAAATGCATTTCTTACACCTTTTAATATTCATTTATTTCTTTTTAACTCTTAAAGGTGTGTACGTCTCGCTTCTGGTTTAACTACCGTCATGTGGCAAATACACTTTCAGTTTATAGAAGCGTCAAGAGACTAGGCATTCCTGATAGGTAAGAGAATGTTGAAGAGCATAACTATTTACTTAAAGTTTGACATTAAAGTAAGAGTTCAGTCTCATCTTCTGAAACATGACTAAAGGGCTGGTATCTTCCTTTTCTAGCCAGGTGAAAGGAAGAGAGCAGAGATTTAATTATGGATAATTAGATCAAATGATGTAACAGCTAACCAACCACTAAATTACACTGCTAATTAGATTGTCCATTAACCAATGTGAGAAAATGGGTAAAATGTATTCAGAATTAACAGTGCAACTCTTTTGTCATGTACCTATTACTATATTGCAACTTCGTGTCCAAGGACAAGTCTTCATTACAAACCTAAGTTGACAAATGCCAGGTCCACTTACAGTCATTGCAGTGGTGGCCGATGTCCATGCTACCTTGCTTCTTTTGATGGTTTGCATCCTCACCAGGAGTGCTTCTGTGGACTGAACAAGGGCAGTTTGAGGGGCTGAGAGCCAGGGTTCTCAGTTCTGTGCCCAGCTGCTCCCAGGTTCTCGCCTCCGCTGGCTCCCGGTTGCCCAGGCTTGTCACAACTCCTCTCTGAGTCGTGAGCTGCCATGCTCCCAGTGTGGAGCTCAGAGCCAGGACCCCAGGCGCAGAAGGTGGTAGAGGCGGCTGGCAGCTTGGCTTGGAGCGGGGAGCTGACTTTCTTGTCAGTTTATTACAGTTCCCATGTACAGTTCTGTTGTAAGTAAGGGTGTGTGTGGACACTGCTAACTACGCTGACGTAAGCCTTGCGCCTCTTGTGGAGGTGGGGTGAGGTCAATATAGTAGGGCACTGTCGCTGGCAGGAGCAAGGTGTGGTGTATACACTTCCGTAAGTAAGTAGCCATGAGTTGGCTTATGATGACCTAACTGTGTAGGGGTAGGCCAGGCCCAATGTACCTAAATGTCTTTTTAACGTGCCTTTTGATTAGAGAACCCTTCATTTCATGAGCAAGACTAAAACAGAAGTACAGTGCGTCAGCTAAATTAAAGGCACACAGAGTGAGGACCTCTAAGCAACCTCAACAGCTATATTCAAAAGGCATTTTGGTTGTGAGTTTCAAAGGATCCGAGGACCTTTTCTACATGCACTTTAACTACAGTGAAAAATGGCAAGCTCCATGGAGTGGATGTAATTTATATCTGTATAAAGGTGTCACACAGGAAGGGAAGTAAGCAATACTGGTATAAGGTACCTTTATTCTGGTATAACTGCTTCCACATCAGGCATGTGCTGATGTAACCGTTTTGGTAAGTAGTTACCTTTATGCCAAACCTGTGCAGACCAGTCCTAAGTGTGAGGCACCCTTGGATGTCGATAAGAATTAAGTACCTTGCGCCTTTGGAAATTCCAGCCTCATTTTTATGTTATGTCAGAATGGGAAAACTAGGAGGATCTTTATGGTGGCTGATGCTAAAAAGGAAGCAATTGTTTCATTTTAGAAAAGCCAGTATCGCATTAAGGAAATATCTCCCTATTTCACTAATGTAATACCATGGGGAGACTATAATGCTGAGATTTATATTCCCTTTATAATAGTGACAACTGTAGTGTTCTCGAAGAACTCAGCCCTTACCCTGTGGTATCCCAGGGCAGTTGCTAATGTGTGAGGTGTGGAGGGATGTCTTCAGTGTGTATTCAATAATGTTGTCTCATACTTTTTAATCTTCTTTTGTTTTAAATTTGTCTCATAGCTGTGGGATACTGTTAAAATGCTGAAAGCTTAATCTTTAATTTGTGAAACATTCTTTCTTCACTCGACTTGCCGAATGGCAGCTATCTGGATTTAAAAATAGTATGGTTTTTACTTGCCTTATATTCCATCCAAACTGTGCTTGTGTTAATAAGCTCAGATTGGCCAAGGCCTACAGTACAGCTGTGATGTATAGAGGACATGACAATACATCCTTTTTTGGGGTGGGCAGGGAGCACTGACAGACTGAGCAGAACAGTTTTTCCTGTTCTGGTTGGAGTTATATACAAGGGTCTTAATTTTTTTTTTTAATTTTGTTTTGTTTTACAAAGCTCTTGTTTTATAGTGGCTCCTACCAAAACTTTTGTTCCCAAAGAACAGTGAGGCCCAGATCCCCAGATGGTGTAAGGTGCTGTAGCTCCAGATTTGACCCTACCTATTTTACTTAATGACATGATCTGGATTTTAAAAAATGCATGCAATAACTGTGCTGGATGGGGTGGAATCAGGGCACTGGTGTCCTTGGAGACAGTCTTGCTCATCTAAGGCTATGTCTTCTCTGACAAAACATGGTTAGTAACTGCCAGATAACTAACAGGTGTTTTCTGTCCTACTGTAAAAACACAATGGAGAAGGAGCACTGTATTGTCTCTGCAAGTTAGACTAGGAAAGCCAAACATAAAGGGTTGGGGAAGGGGGTATATTTCTGATCTTGCCCGGCAACCTTATGGTAAAAATGACATGTACCTTGTCTCTACTTAGGATTTTACAGTGATATAAGTACTGTGCATTAGAGATCTCATTTTAAAAAGCAACTTTGTGTCCAT
The DNA here is from genome assembly GCA_007922175.1 of Pelusios castaneus. Taxonomy (NCBI): domain Eukaryota; kingdom Metazoa; phylum Chordata; order Testudines; family Pelomedusidae; genus Pelusios; species Pelusios castaneus. Next base: position 4,851,744 of record ML685778.1, read on the forward strand.
CAAGATGCAGCTTAATTCTGGTCTCTTTTTTGTGATATTGGGAAGAGGAAAAAAGATCATGTTGAACTGGGACCTTGCCCAAGTGGTGGTACGTTGTCAGTTGCCAGAAGTGTCCCCTGCAGTTTGTCTGCTCAAGTGCTGTCCTGTACCTGCATGGCTGTGGACATAACGGATTAGTGCAGTGGTTTTCAAACTTAGGGTTGGACTGGGACGCAGACCCGCAGGCACTGGGTCGTGGAGCCCCCTGCTGTTGCTACCAGAAGACTGGAATGCATTCTGAATGATGTAATTATTGGGTCATGAGCGTAAATGGTTTTTTTCCCCCCCCAACTGGGTCCCAAAGACAAAAGTGTGAAAACCGCTTGATTAGTGTGTAAGTTAAGGGTAAATTCATACACTTAAGTACTGTTTATATTTGCAGGACTCAGAATCTCTCTTGCCCTGCTTATTGTGCATAATTTTTCATAGCTTTTGGATAGGATCTCGCTGTCACTTGTCAGTTCCAAAACTCTTATTGACTTCTGTGAGTACAGGACTGATCACTAGACACACCACCTCATTGAAAGGCAAATCAGCTTTTTCCTTGTCAAAACTAAGGCGAGGGAACCTGTGATTAATTGCCTTGCTGTTTGTTAGGCAAGATGAGGGTCAAGACTACATTACAGACATCTGCTACCACAGCTGACAGTCAGTGATGTGAAGAGGTTCAATTCCTGTTGGACATAGCTGTACCAGCAGGAGTCCCTAGCATAGACACAGCTACAGAAACAAAGTTGCACTTTTACCAGGATGGCCTGTTTTACTCCCTGGAAGTGGGTATGGTTGAGCCTACACTAGGAAGAGTTTGCTAGTCTAATACACTGGTATTCCTATACTGGTAAATACTCCTAGTGTAGGTACAGCAAAGAGTTAAACAAACTTGAATGAACAAGCGTTTTCAATTCATCAATGGAAGCCAACATTCTTTATCACTGTTGAAAGTCAACGTTGGGAAAGGAAGAAAGAATCCCATGTGCCTGACTGCAAACAGGCCGAGAAACTTTTCAATATCCTAGCTCTACTTAGTGTGAGTATGGGCTTTCTGTTTGTGTACATTTATAGTCTGGGTATGTCTGATGGTGGATAGAGCTGCCTAGGTGCTCTTAATTCATTGCCATGTGAATATCTGGTCTTCGGTCTCACCTGGGTCTGTTCCAGGGCCAGATTAAGGTTCCTATAAGCTCTAGCACTTCTGTTTCATAGGCCCTTCGGTGGATGCATTTTTATGGGTGTATTGATTTTTATGGGTAGATGGGTGATCAAAAGTTCAGATCCGGTGTTAATTTCTTTCACTTTATGAAAAAAAGATTGACCTTGACATGACTCTGCCTTTTTGTGTGTATACTGTGCCTATCCTTGTGCTTACGCGTGCGTGCGCTCTCTCTCTCTCTTCAAGAAGAGATCTTTGTTACAGTTTTTATCATACAAATAAAAATAAAAAACACGATCAAAACTTTTTTCATAGGCCCTTTCGTTTTTGTAGGCCCTAGGCACAGTGCCTACTATGCCTATTGGATAATACAGCACTGGCCTGTTCTTATTTGAGTACTGCATAGAATTTGACGACGTTCTAACACTTGGAGACTCTGTTCTAAGCTTACAGTGAGTATCTACTTGGTTCCTCACAGAACAGTGGATAAAGTATTCTCCTTTTTGGAAAAGGGGTTGCTGAGGGATGTTTAAGCTGCTAACTGAAGATGTGGCTTTCACCCTCTTTGTATTCCTTGGTTTTCTTGGTTTGTTCGTTTTTAGTGTAGGTTTCTCTTTTCCCTTCAGACTGCAATAGACCCAGTGGCCTGTTCATTATTAAAAACATATTCCTCTTTTTAGTTTGAAATAATATTTACAGCATTCCATATTTCATTTAGAGGAGGAGTGTGGATGCATGTTTTCCTTGGGGAAAGTCTGTGTCCCTACAGAGAATTTAAGACATTATTATTATTGATACATACTGGAAGTGAATTACAGTCTTGCATTGAAATTCCAAAGGGGGAGCCGTGTTAGTCTATTGTAGAAAGACAACAGAGTCCAGTGGCACTTTTAAAGACTAACAGATTTATTTATCGCATGAGCTTTCGTGGGAGAAAATCCCACTTCGTCAGACGCTTTGAAGATGGGAAAGTTATATGGGAGGAAATTTTTATTGTCACACTTTGCGAAAGCTTTTTGAAAAGAAAATAACATCATCTTTTTTTACTGTTACTTTGTCCTCTTGCTGCCTTGTTCGTTTCACCTGGTTGTCTTGTTGTAAACCTAAAATGTCAACTGTCTGGGCCAGGTTTTCTGTAGTTCTTGTTTGTTGAAAGCTTACTGCAATGGTAACCATGGTTGAGTATCCCAGTTGCTACTGTAATACAAAGAACACTGCGAAGGTATATTGATCTATTAAATCCCTCTGAAGAGTAGAGGGGAACAAACTGAAGTGAAATGGGAGGAAGAAAACCCCAAAGGCAACAAGGTTCAAAGCAGAACTAAGCAACTTTATGCAGAATGCTCTCCTTAGAAGTGGTAGAAAACACCATAACTAAGAATGGTGGAAACAATGCTCTTTGTAGCATTAACTCCTGCTGCATGATTTCTCCTCCCAGCAGATGGGCCTGCAGTGGTTGAGGGTAACATGGGTTGCTGGGAAGCTGTTCAGCCAAGTGAAAGGATGGTCCTTGAATTCAGTCTCTCCATGAGACTGAAGCTTGTATTTCCCCTGCAAGAGCTTTCTAGTGGATAGCACTGAGCTGGGAGTCAGGAGACCTTTGGCTCTGTTCTGAGCTCTGCTGGGTTACCTTGCACAAGTTACTTTCCAATTTAATAAATTACATTCCAAAATAACATTCTAAAATCACCCTTGTGAAAACAAGGTGCCAACATGGATACTAACGGACGACAATGGTAGCAATTCCATTGATATTTGCATACAGTAGCACATTGTGCGCGCATGTGTATGCATGTTTCAGATGTATTTTTAAATCTCTCTCAGTGCTTTAATGGGCATGGTAACTAGCCGTGCTTGCATATTTAAAAATTCAATTTCCCAACAGCATGTCATTATTCATTTTTGTCTTTTTGTATAAAGCATCACACAGTTTTAAGAACATAACACAGGGGGGTGGAGCTAATGGATTCATAACAGCCTCAACTAAGAATTCCCTTTTTTTTGAGACTTCTGCTTTGTGACTTGCAGTTTGTGCACTGGTTTTTTGTTTTTTTTTAAACTAAATTTGTCAGGTACAAACCCCACACTCTTTTTATACCAATGCCATTTAAAATCCACTTTTTTAAGGCCAGTGAGAAGGCTTTATAATGGGGGTTGGGAAAAACACCACTCTGTCATCTTTACTTTTTTTGCAATGTGACTCACCTTTTTCTTGACTTTGAGTTTTTAAGCTTTTTGAGGCAGCAGCTATCTGTCACATCGATTATGTGGTTGGTGCTAAATAAATACTTTACTTAAACAAAAAGCTTTATGTGATAGCATTGTGATGGTGACAGAGTTCCTTGAGGAAATCAGGTATGACCAAGGTAACTCTCTCTTATGCCCCAGAATTTTTTTTCTAAATGTTATAGAATCTTGTTTTAATAATGGTTCATCTTTGGCTCCACTGTTTGCAACTTTCCTTTTGTTCTATTTTAATACACCTGAAATGGTTACATTTCATTTTTCCCAGTCACATTGTCCTGATGCTGGCAGATGATATGGCATGCAACGCCAGGAATCCCAAGCCAGCAACTGTGTTTAGCCACAAAAACATGGAGCTAAATGTCTATGGAGATGATGTGGAAGTGGATTACAGAAGCTATGAGGTAACAGTGATTTAATCAGATGTTTGTATGTAGGGTTGCTTGAGAGCATGAGCTGAAGTCAGTGGTAAATCCTTTCCATTCATTTCACTGGATTTTTGGATCAGGCCCTTATTCTCAATTTATATATAATAAAAGAAAATTCTTGCTGGGTTTCAAAAGTTGTTACAACTTTGTATGTCTTTTCCAACCATTTAGAATTTTTATTATACATTGGTTATTTTAAGGAGAACATTCATTTCTCTGTGCTGTGGTGAGCTGTGGTTAGGAGATTGAGACTCTTGCTATAGAGTAACAATATTTTCTGTTTTGTTGAAGCAGCCTAGATTGCATAATTGGTCAGACTGCTAACACTTTCATAAGCTTTGAAGTTAAGCAAGTGTGTTTGCACTTTGCCGGTTCAGGACCTCTTTTTTTAATATTTGTTTTTTTTCTCCCACATGAAACTTGTCCTCTCTATTAGTAACCCATTTCTAGTCACAATATAATAACTAGTAAAAGGGAATATTGGCATTACTTTACATTGTTCTTGTTTTCAGAAAATAATTCTTGCTGAAAACTTTTTTCTAATTCTTTCCTGGACTGACTTTAGTTACAGAATTCCAATTAGTACCATGTAATAAAATGGTTGATAAAGCAAAAATTTCTATTTTACAGGAACAAATTAAATCCTCTACTGTACTTCTGTAGTAGACTATAAAGTAGACATCTTGTTCTCTGATATTTAATGTCCTGATGGTATAAAGTGCGTGTTCACAGATTATACTTAAAAAACAGAACAAAACAAAATAACCCAACTTGCTCTCATGGGTCTGAATTTGTTGGTAACATTTTTGAGCCTTGTAAATCTGCATTCAGAACAAGTGGTTCTAATGTTTAATGAAATGTTTTATGATCACTATCCAGATGGACTACATCTGATATCTTAGATATTTGTGCCATAGGAAACTTTTCCTTGTCTGAGTTGCATGGAGAGTTTAAGCCTTAGAGTATTTATTAACATTTCTCCATGGTAACAAGTACTAATGTTGCAGAATTTTGTGAATGCATAAGTAGCATTGACGGAGTAAAGCTGTACAGTGTGACAGGTGTGAAAATTAATGAAGATGTATTTAAAAGATTATAATGGTTGTAGACGTGTTTGGAATAGTTTTCAAAGCAACAGGTTGTTTTTTAATGGAGTGATTAAAAAGAACTGATTTGGTGATTAGTAGCACAGTAAAAGCTTGAATAGAAGAAATCTGGTAATGCAATTTGTACCATCTATTGGTGGATCTTTTTAATATAGCGTGTCCCTAGTTTGGTTACATAAAATAATGACACAATCTGGTAATGCTCTATAGATATCCCTGATGATAGTTGGAAATTACTTCATTTCCATGTTTGTAGGTTACTGTGGAGAATTTCTTGCGCGTATTAACAGGAAGAATCCCACCAAGCACACCTCGATCCAAGCGCCTACTTTCTGATGACAGAAGCAATATTCTAATATATATGACAGGTACTTACAGGCATGTATTGATTTTGTTGCATGATAGCGGAGTGAAATTTCGTGAAGATGCCAAATGACACTGAAAAGTTAGGAAAGTATACTTGGTAATCATAGATTCACATTAATTTGAGCAAAACATCCATTATTTGAAGCATTCCATGCAAAAAATTCTAATGGCAGCTAATATTTCTAAACCGTTAAAAATCCAGGTCTTACACATGTATTTCACAGTTGTGGGCACATGTTGTATATAGAGCCAAATTTGTAATGATTCTGGAAGTTACAAAAATGTTTACTATTAAAAATCTTCTACACAAGTAGTATTCAAGGAAGCACCTTCAAAGCAGCATCTATTTATAAATGAGTAGATGCATGCCAGCTTAAATTAGACATGTATACTGTCCTCATGAAACTTGTCATGTCTTGTTTTTGCCCTGCACTGAAGAGGGAGAAATTGCATTTAGCTGTTTCTTTTGGCAGGAATATTTGTGTATATATTGTACTTCTGTCTTTAACATGTTATTTACCTTGTGAATTTTTTTACAAGGTCATGGTGGAAATGGTTTCTTGAAATTTCAGGATTCTGAAGAAATCACCAATGTAGAACTTGCTGATGCATTTGAACAAATGTGGCAGAAAAGAAGGTAAAAACTTACTACTTTACTATTAAATGCAGTATGTCACCAACCGGTATAAAACTTGGCTTGCAGCCTTTCATTCAGCCATTCAATTCTTGTTAAAACAGCACACTCTTACTGAAGGGTAATGAAATTATTTTTATTCTGAATGCCATTTAAAAATGCCACCAATTACCATCAGCCCAAGAGTGATTTTTAAATAGCTGTTGTCTTGTGGTTGCCAGAAGCTCTCGTTTCCAGAGGAGAAAGAAATCTATTATAATCTTCAGCCATTCAAATGAATTACCTTGGCTCAATGGCTATGTGTGCTACTTATTAATTATAAAGTGGCTGGAATGTTCAGCCAGTTGGCTCTCTACTAAATGTCTTGGTAACTACACAGTGAAGTGCATGAATGAAGATGGTCTACAGAAAGACAAAAGTAAAAGCTATTTTTCTTTCTTTCAGATACAATGAATTGCTGTTTATTATTGACACCTGCCAAGGAGCATCCATGTATGAACGATTTTATTCTCCAAATATAATGGCCTTGGCGAGTAGCCAAGTAGGAGAAGATTCACTTTCAGTAAGTGTGAGTTCAGATGGGTACTTGGAGCTAGGGATAGGGTGTCTTTCGTTAGGATACTTGTAATTAGAACTAGGGTTCCTTTAGGTAGGGAGCTTGGAGTTAAGGGCAGGGTTCCTATCAATAGGGTATCTAGGTTTAGGTTGATACTCAGAGCTGGGCTTAAAGTTCGTATGGGTAGAGTAAGGAGGTATTTTTAAAAGTGTCTAAAGGACTTAGGAGCCCAGTGTAACCATTATCTTTCAGTGGCACATGTTCCTAAATTTCTTATGCATTTTTGAAAAATTTCCCCTTTATTGATTCCTAACATAACGGGTGTTTAGCTTCTAAACCAGTGGTTTTCAAATGTTTTTTCTTGGGACCCAGTTAAAAAAAAACATTTATGCCTGTGACCCAACATCATCATCTTTGAGCAATGCATTCCAGTCTTTCGGTGGTGGCAGCAGGGTCCGTCGCGACCCAGTACCTGAGGGTCTGTGACCCAGTACTGGGTCCTGACCTGTGGTTTGAAAACTACTGCTCTAAAGCATCATTCGTACTATATTGGATGTGCTTCTCATGTTCTGTTGTGCTTCCCAAAAGCATGGGGATGTCATTAGCTTGGCTAATACACACTCCCTAATTTGATTTGCAGTAAGTCTTACAGTTCAAACATAAGATAATGAAAAAGTGCTTTTTTCCTGCAATGTAACAGTGGAGTCTAGAAAATGTGATTAATTGTACAATGGGTTGTGTGCTTGAAGAGAGACACTAGATCTTCTCACTAAACTGCAAGTGGGTAAACGTTTAGCTACTTCTTTCTGACCTTAGGCTGTGGCCCCATATTATAACTTGCTTGTGATGTCATCGTATTTTGTAGGTGCTTGATTTTTAATGGTGGTGAGCACCAAGCCATAGTAAATGTTCAATGTCTCTGAAAATCAGGCCCCACTCATCTGACTAGTGTAATTTGTTATAGCCCCCTGGAGCCATGCAGGGCTGTCTCCTCCCATGCTCCTTCTTGTGCTCGAGAGGAAGTAGTAGCAAATACTACCTCAGTTCTGCACAGGTGCATAATGAGGAAGAGGGCTCCCTGAAACCCAGGCATACACAAAGCTAGCCAGAATGTAGCCTAAAAAGGTGAAGATAACATACAGTGTACAGATTCATTTACACAGTCTATTGGGTTTTTTTGATGGTTGGTAATCATTCGTTTGCATACTTTTGATAATTTTACAAAGAGTAAAGAGAATTCCTAGGTTTAATACTTACATGGTTCTGTTTTGCTCAGTTGCTATTGCCTAACATAATGCTTTTGCTGTTGAGCACTCAGTCAGTTTATGTTTTTGTTTTTAAGCATCAGCCTGATCTTGGGATTGGAGTTCATCTTATGGATAGATACACATTTTATGTCTTGGAGTTCTTGGAAGAAATTCACCCAGCCAGCCAGACCAATATGAATGACCTAGTAAGTAACATATTGGATTCATTAGTTTGTGAACTACCCTTGTGTTCTCAAAATCAATGCATTTTGGCAATGAGAGTGTGACAACACTTTTTGTTCTTCTAACATCTCAAAAAGTGGTGGTGGTGTTTAGTAAAATCATTATGTTTTTGGAGACTTGAGTCCCCAGTTTGAAATTGTTCCTTTGCTTGACTAAGAGAAAAAACAACCTGATTGTTTCTGAAAAATGTCTTGCGTTATCCCATTGAACTGATCCACTTGCAGGGCACCTAGCGTCGTGGACTGGAATCACTTTTCACATGTGGAAGGCAGTCACTGGCATTTGCTTTGCAGAGGCAATTCGTATGACTTCAGTGCCTTTTCACACAGGTGCAAGAGTCAATCTGTGCAAATCCAGTTACTAGTCTGGGGCTTCATTCGTTCTCGGGCCAATATTCATATTGTTAATTATGATCCAACAAAACATCTCTTGGAATTTTAATGAAAATGACTTTCGAACAGTTGTGTCCCATCTTAGATACCATACTGAAAAGCAACCACATTTCAGTTGCTCTCTTGACCTTAAACAGGTCAAACATTCTTTTTTCATGGTAGTGCATTATGCCTTTGTGGCTTGTTGCAATAAATTCTATCATTTTCTGTCAGTCTTAAGAGCCACCGTTGACAACACACATTAAATGCCCATTTCAGTAAAAGGAGCAGCTGTTCAAACACTTTGTCATTGTCTGTAGAGGCTCGCGTTAGCCTTGCTGCTAGATGATGTGTAGTCGATTTCACACAAAACAGCCCACGCTGACAGATTTTGTGTTGACATAGAATTGATTTAGTGACTAATATGCTGACATTTAACTACCAAGAGTATGAAATGCCGTTTTATTACGTCATATTCTGATTTTAATAACTGAATGATGATGTGGAGAATTTTTAGAAGAAAACTTGCGTCAGAAGGATTAAGTAGGTGTTCTATTGATTATGAATGTATTTAAAAAAAAACATTATTTGAATGAATTTGACTGCAACACTTGGTCAGTCAAGGGAATTAATTGTCTTATAAAAATAAAGTGCTGCTGAATTTCTAGTACAGTTTCAAGTATAGAAATAGGCATCTGCCAAATGGAAACTGGTTTAGCTGGTTAGAAATATTAATCTCGACCTTGCTGATGACATAGTAAATCCTTTATTCTTTCCCCCACTTTAATGACTTGTAAAAATGTTGACAGCCACAGAATAAGAGAATACATAGGACTCTTCTTTCATAACAGTATGGGTCTTTCAGTGGTCAAATTCAAAGTATTCAGTAATGCATTGCAGTACTAAAACAAGACTCATGATGGAGTACTACAACCAGATATTATTTGAAGGGTAAGGAGATTTATGTGATGTATATATCACTAGGGCCTATGTTGTTCAGCATTTTTGTCTAACCCGGAAGAAAATACAAAATTGTTTCCGGTAAAAATTGCTGGAATGACAAATAATGGCAGGTACATTATATCAGATCTGTATGTATCTAAGTTATCTGAATTATTTGGGAAACTAAGCTAATTTGAACAGTCAAATATAAAAATCATATGTAGAAACAAGGAACTGAGGTCGTGTTCAGGAGATGTGGGTGGGGAGAGAGTCTTGGAGCTGGTGACTGAAAAAGAATTGGGATCATGGTGGTTAATCAACTTAACAGGCGCTCCTAATGCAGTTGGAATAGCAAGGCAGCATTGATTGGACAATTCCTAGAATAATATGTCTAGAACTGTGCTCCAGCTTCTAAAAAGATGTTGAGAAATTGAAAAGGGAATGTACATGTACTCAATCACCCAAAAGAGAAATGTTATTTCTCTAACAGACCATTCTGTCATCATTATGGTGGCAGGCAAAAGCATATTATGATGTGGCTCCTACTTATCACCCTAGTCCAATGCACATGCGGTGGAGACATTTTTGTCGTCAGTACCACTAAGCATGCACACGCACTTGTGTTGCACGTGCTCTCAGGAAAAGGCATAAAAAGACATGGCAGCCGCCGCCTCCTTCTCAGCTACTTCTAACCACACCATGGTGAGAATGGAGCTGCCTGTAGCATTTACTTCAGTTAGCAGCTTTCAGAACTTCAGTGTGGATCCTTAGTTAATATGTAGCGACACTAGTTTTTGTAGTTAGTTGGAGGTTTTATTATGAAAAAATCCCCAGGTTTTAAGCAGTGTGCCACGTGCAGGGCTTCTTTTCACATGTCACAGATGGACATAAGAGCTGCTTGGTTTGTCCTGGTCCTACTCTGTTTGTATTTCCTTATTCACCAGGACCAAACCCAGCTCCTTTATCATAAAGTCCATCTCATGAAAGACGTGAAGAAACCTGCATTGGAGCTGGTCCCTGATCATATTTCAGGGGACCCAGATTTAACAAGGAAGCACCTATCCCCCTCTTTCCTCCCTGCCCCCCCCCCCACATAAGTCTGGTGACAAATGTCTTCTCCCTCCATTTCAAAGCACTCCAAATGTTCTGATACTGACAAGATCCCTGAGTCTCAGTCTTCTCCCAGAAAATCTTCTGGTGAGTTCTCTGGTACCAGGTTGAGGCTGTGTATTATCCAAACACTCACCAGTCCCATCAAAGGCATAACCACGGACATCACCACTGACTTGAGCCAGATCCTTCTTCTGATTAAGCTGAGTTGGCGTGCTTCGGCATCGTCCCTGTGCCTGGCAACATCATTTTAAATCTGTCATCTCTTTGACCAATAATGTGAACACTGGTCACTGTGTTGGCTTTCCATCCATCCCTCACTTTCTTTGGAGTCTAATGTGTCTTCTGTGCCCAAGCTTTCTAGAACTCCAACAGGAACTGATTCTCCCTGTTCTGAGGAAACTAGTATTTCTTCTTCCTGTCTCACAGTTGAGATCAGTTAGATCACCTTACAGGCCTTTTTCCACTACAAGATCTAAAAGTCAGGACTGGCCTTCTTCTGGGGAAGTTCCTGCAGGGAGTCCTCCAGGGATGGCTCAGGGCATACAGTACCCTCTGCTCCAAGAGACTCTCCATCATAATCATACTCTAGGGTAGAGTCTCCTATTCCCCTGCTATAGGAAACCTCTCCTTAGTGTCTTGTTACCATCCTTCAACCTGCTGAGCTAGACATCATGAATGAGGATAAAAGTATCCAACTCTGCTCCACTCCACGCATTTCCAAACCACCTGCATGACGGGGATGTGGAGGCTCTGCAGACTCTGTCCTCTCCCCTGCTACCGATGCTTCATGTCACAAGAGCACAAGGGGGAAACTTGTGGCCTTTTATGTCCCAGTGCCACACTATAGCCCAGGCAACAGCTTGGCATGTAATTTACTCTTTAGAGGTATTTCAGTGTAGACCATTTATGGTATAGTTACGTTATTCTTTTTTTATTTTTTCCCCCTTAATTATTTAGGAAGTTTTAACAGGTTTACAAATCTTTATTGTGTCAATATTGGAAACAAAACAATAATCATTACAACAGTGAGCTTTTGTTTAGAGAAACATACAGTAATATAGTCATTAAATCTCTCTTCCACAGGATGTTACCATAGAGTGAGCATCTTTACTCTGCCCACGACATGCTGTTTCTGGTGATTATTAAATTGAGTGAAACCTCAATTGTTACCATGCTGGTATCTTCAGAAAGTTGGCTGGCCACATGGTACTGGGCTGTCTTCTAGCTGGTTTTATAATTGTCGGTGCTCTTATTACAGTTTCGCTTGGACCTTTGATGAAGAGTCAGATTCGGTCAGAGTCAGATCACCAACTGATCATGATCTGGTGACTTAATTATCATTAGTGACCCTGCCATTAGGGAGGACTACATGGATAAAAGAATTTGGAAAGAAAGAAACCTGGAAGAGAAGAGGTAGGGAATTCCCGCTCTCTGGGAAGGGCCTGGTGAAGGCAGATGGAAGAGCATCTACCATGGTGGGCATGGTTATTGAGGGAAGCCAGGACATACGGTCTGGGAGAAGTTTTCAGAGACAGTGGGAGAACCTGCTGGATAGAAGTGCATCCAAGGAGAAAAACCTAGGAGGCAGTCTGCAGCTCATGGAGTGCAGAAAGGGGTGAAAGAATTTAATTTCCTCCCATTCTGTAAGTTCCCCATCTTCAAAGTGTCTGACGAAGTAGGATTTTCTCCCATGAAAGCTCATACGATAAATAAATGTGTTAGTCTTTAAAAGTGCCACAGGACTCCTTGTTTCTTTAGTTGGACTTCTGTTATCCTAAAAGGAAATTGAACTGAAAGGTGACCTGGTCACAGGCGTAGGTTATGGAAATTATGGACAGAAATGGGCTAACACCTGGGCAAAGAGGAGGCCAACAGGGAGTGGTCAAGATGAAGGCCCTCCTCAGTGCCACACTGACATCAGGGGGTGCTGCAATTATGAGCTGACCAATTCCAGGGTTCCTTGGGGAAGGAAGAACCTGGGGGTGAAAATAAACAAGAGTCACCCTAACTGCCTCCATAAAAGGCTGCTGCAAAAGACAGATTATCACGGTCATTTGCACAGATTTCATTCACTCTTAGACTATCCGTTGGAGGGGGTGGGTGTAGAATTTTTTAAGTTGGCAATTTTATAAGAATAAAATGGAAGAACTGGTCTCGTCATGACTGTTTTACCAACAAGAGCAGATCAATGGGCTTTCAGATAAAGGAACTGTTGTCGTTGTGTGTCTTTAGTAGTTAACATAAAGAAGAATCTGTAAGCAGCTTTTGCTCTGAGTCCTTTGAAGCTATTTGCAACAGTCAACTTCAATCAAAAACCTTTGGTGCTAGATTTGAAATTCTGTAGAGGGATGACAGATAAAGGTTATGGTGTGATGTGCTTTGAAAGGTAGTTGGTAGTTTGTTGAATCTTTTATATGCCCTCATTCATGGTGTTGATATTACAGAAATACAAAATTGTGTTAGTTACTCAGTGTTTTATAACAGTCCTAGACAGTGCAGTGGTTTGACTGCATAGCTATAGTGTAGAAGACTTGCATACACTGTAAAATAAAAATATTATGGATATTCATGGGCTTTAAAGATTTAGATCTTAAGCTTGTTTCCTTTTGAGGAGCTAAGAGTGAAAGAAATTGACTTAAGTTATGATTGCAAGATGGCCACAGAGGAAGCCTCTTGTCGACTCGCTTATCTGAAAACTGACAGCCAAACTTATCCGCATGCCCAGCATTAGAGCCAGCATGTGTCCCCAGTTCCAGAACTGTTAATGCTAGAATGTTTGGTTAGGAACAACTATAGAAAACCAGACCCTTCTCTTTCTTCCAGTCACTTTCCTGTGACAGCACACAGTGAAGTTAGAACGATAAACTAAGAGGTTGCCTGCAAGAGAGAGGGCAAAATACTTTGAAGAATGGGCTGGGTGTGGGTGGGTGGATGCAAAGTTGGTGAGTTAACAAAGAGCTGGAGAGTAGCACAGTTCAGTGTGAGTGCCATGCCTAAAATCTCCAATGTGATGGTAGCTGTGCAACCATTGTGCACCCAAATACAAATGTGATGGAACAAACATGGGTAGGGATAGCTCTGTGTTAGTGAAGGTTCTCTTTTCTCTGTCTTTTGAGAGTAGATCTTATCAGACGGGCCACTCCGACTATTGCTTCATAAGGCTAACTGTTCTGTTTTCTATCCTGTTACATCATGTGGTATGAGCTGTGCTATGGGGAGGACCAAGATATTTGGCAGGTGACACAATTGTTTGGCTTCTTGAATATTTTCTACCATGGGAAATATTACTGAGATGTTCCTTCTTACTTTTTAAAAGCAGATTTTTGGCAATACATTCTGGTTTGAACGTGCGATTATTTCTAGGGTAATAAAAGGAACGCAATACCGTTTTTTGTGCAAATTTGCTCCAGGTTGGTTAGCCAGCCATATGTAGTTACTGGTAAATCAGGATGTTTCAATGGATAATAAAAATATTAGTTCACATGCCTGGTAGTTTACTTGTTGCCAACCCTAAAAGGAGGCCAGTTGTTGGAGAAATCTTTGCTTTCTCTGTTCCTGTCATTGAACAACTGTTCACACCTTCCACACCGTTATTTGGTTTTGTGTGTCCTATCAGAGGCAGCACTATCTATCAGGGAGCAGAAGACTAAGAATCATGGGGTTGGGTTATATTCCCAAAGCTGCTACTGATTTTGCTGTACGATCATTTTAGAGTTGAAAGTGTAATACTTAATCTTGAGGTCTTTGGATAGAAGGTGCTATATAAATCCAGGTATTATTCCAGAACTGCTCCATGCTATATCCCGGTGTTGGAGTCCATAGTGGTTGTAAAGATTACTAATATTACCGTAATTTTAGATTTTAGATGTGCTTTCCCTAAGTGAAGGCAAGGAAATGGTCTTGTGTTGCATTTGTTGTTCATTTTGGAGGATTATAATTTGGATATCTGGTCCTAGCAGTAACACTTGTAGCCAGAGTTCTTGCCAGCCCTGAATGCGTGTATTATTTATGGTCAAATGGTTTCTCCTGGACTGGGCAGTAACCATCATCCCATGCCTGTTGAGATTAGAAAGATGGGATGTTTCCACATATCTCAGTGAGATTTGGGGATACTGTGGTGCAATACTTCTAATGGGAATACAGACCTGGTTAGGCCATGGTTTTGGAAGGTAGGTAGATGTCACCTGAGAAGCTACATTAATATAGGTACAGAAATGAGGTAGAGGTTGGAGGGTGGAGAAGGGAGAGTGAGAGTGAGAAGGATGGGTGGCAGTGATGCATAAGGGCTATCATCCCCTTTTCTACCTCTGCTTTCAGAGGTTGCTAGAACAGACCTCAACAAATCAATGTTTTTCTGGTCGCCATGGTGACCAGTTTTAGTAGCCTGTTGCCTAGCTCAACTGCAGAAATGTAATGGAATAGTGCCCTTGGGTGACCAAAAGTAAAATTGCTGGCAGCTACCTGTGAGCCAATTTTGTCCACCCCGGTGCTAGAACTGTATCTTGTATTACTTATTTAATAAACTTGCTACTTTTCACAGCTGGTTGAAATATTAAGTTGCATGAGTCCCCACTGATGCTTACCTATCCACGAAGTCTTTGCTCTACTGAATTTCTTGAGATCTAAGGAAAACTTAAATTAGCTTATTACTCTGTACTTCTCTGGATGTCTGTGCCTTGACGATTGTTAATGCTGTGTTTTGGAATTCAGGATAGCAGTAGAACTGACCTAAGAATGATATGCTGCATGAGCTACAGACACATCAACATTAACTCAGAGGCGACTTTTGGGGTAGGTGAAGCAGGTGCATGCCTAGGGCCCCGAACACTAACGGACCCCGTTGCCTGCTTCACCTACCTCAAAAACCACATCTGCCTTGGTCAGCAGCAGGAGGAGGAGCTGGATGAGGGGGACAGGGTCATGTGGGGGGCAGGGTGGGGAGGGTGAAGCAGGGGTAGGGGAAGCAGGGCCACAGAGGAGGGGGCCCCAATGGGCCTATCGGGGGCCCTTGTGGGCCTATTGAGGGCTCCATAATTGGCCTTTGCCTGGGGCCCCCAATAGCCAAAGGCTACCTCTGCGTTAACTTAAAATAAGTCTAAATTAATTTTAATATATGCTGGTTCTACTTCATATTATAAATTACAGGCTGTAGAAGGAAAGCAACTATTGGGATTTTGGCTCCTCTGGATCTATGTCAAGAATCCAAATTCTTAGTTCATTTTCGCAACCCTTTTTGATTAGCTACTGAGTAGGCTTTTGAAGGCTGTGCAAGCACTTACGTAACCTCACTTGCCTTCCTTTAATGAACCTGAAGCATTCCTACTTAATTTTATTTTTCAGAAGTTCCTGCAGCTTGTCCTGATTAATGATTTGTTTTCTCCTGCAAGAGTTGCATATAATTTCTTTTTAATATTAATTGGTCATTAGAGTTAATGGGAGTTTTCAGACACATCAGGAGGGGAAGAGGTTTCTAAATTAATAATCCTTACAAATCAGCACTTTTTAATACTTCAGTTAAATTGACTTTTCTAACTTTGGAAAACCATTGCACTTGGTGTTGGTAGGAGTGAAATCAATGCTGATTTTGTTCAGTGGTCATCTCTTCTTTCCCAACAGTATTCTGGCACTCATCTAGAGAGGCTAATTTAAAGAATAAATGTGAGAGGGGAAAATATAACTCCTTTTTGTGTTCAGTTTCAGGTGTGCCCTAAAAGTGTGTGTGTTTCTACACCTGGACACCGGACTGATCTTTTTCAGAGAGATCCTCAGAATGTTCTGATAACAGACTTCTTTGGCAGTGTACGAAAGGTGGAAATTACAATGGAGACTGTTCCTCTGGACCCTTACTTAGTTGGCTTGGAAACCAGGTATTGTTTATTTTCCTCCCTCAGTTTTGGTTAGTTTACCTTCATGCAGTATAAATAAAGGACATATAGTATAGCTGTACAGACCTGTTCTATACTGGATGTGTAGTCTGCCTATTCAGTATGTCAAATGAGTAAGGCTTCATTTCTCTACTCTGTCTGAAATGGGTGGGGGTGTGTTGCAGCTCCTTGATTTAGGTTGCCCACCACCAGTGTAAGTTAAGGTCGCCGGAAGCACTTCTAACTTGTGTCATTTGAGGGGTTAGGAAGAACGGACTTCTGCTGTGTCATACCCAGCACATCCCCCACCTTCACCTTGTGCATTTTAGGGGTGGTGGACGGTTGCAGGTCCAGTAAGCAGCAGAACCCACTCTTCCATCTAGCAGCTGATCGAGAGAACATCTGGGCAAGAGGAATTGGCCCCAGGGTACCTGTCTGATCTAGGATTATTTTCTGCTACATAGCAAAAACTGATTTTAGTAGCCTGGAGAATCCAGCCATAAGGAATTTTATAGCTGATATAATGCTGCTTCATTTTGATGCACACCACAAACTACTGGGATCTCTTACAGTAGCTCTTCAGCATGCAAAGCCAGTCTGCTCTGGACTTGGCTTGAGTGAGAATGTTTGTTTATTTTTATAAAATTGTGGTGGATTTAGATTTCTCATGAAAGGTGCAAAATCCTCTCCATATTAGCCTGCACCAATGATATCTCTCCCCTTCCTCTGAGAGAATGTACTAGGCGTTTTTTATTAAGCCTAATTTTCTATATAAAACCCAGAGGATTGCCTTTTGTGTCTTCTAATATGGTATTTTATTTGAAAATAAAGCTTTTAAATCTTCAGTAGTAGCCACAGAGAAGTGTTCCTCAGAGAAGCAACTCTGTAATAATGCTTGGGATTTTGAAGTTCCAAAGTGCACACTGCTTGATAAATTGCTATGTAAGTATGCATGATGTTGTTCAAAATAGAATGAAGAGTTTCATGGAGTGTCAGTCAATTACTATACTCTTCAGTATAATCAAAAACAGGACTTCTAGTTTAAAGTAGGAATTAATATGTTGAGGTGAGTATTCTAAAATCTAAGGCTATGTCTACACTGGCAAGTTAGTTCAAATTAAGGAGGCTTAATTCGAACTAACTAAAGCCATGGCTACACTAGGCTTTCGTTAGTTCGATTTAAGGGCTTCCTGAATTCGAACTAATAAATTCGAATAGGGTATTCGAACTAAAGGGTTAATTCGAACTAACTAGTTCAAATTAACCAATGTGGCCATGTTAATTCGAACTAATTTGTTAGTTCGAACTAACCGGCCATTGAAATGAATGGGGATCGCTAATTCGAACTAAGTTTTCCTAGTTCGAATTAAGCTAATTCAAACTAACTAAAATTAGTTCGAATTAGTTAGTTCGAACTAATTAATTTGAACTAATTTTAGCAAGTGTAGACATAGCCTAAGGCTTTAGAGGGTTCTTACAGTTGTGTTTTATAATCCCAACCACTGCACTTGCAGATGTCACTTTGGCCTAGTTCCTAGACAGTTTCACAGAGCACAGTGATACATGGCTGATAATTGTCTGAAGCAAGCTGAAAAGTGCTTGAAGAAAGGGCATTTAGGGGTTAAATTCTTATTTGTTGAAAAATTCTCCCCTCTCTAAATTATGTTGCAAAAATATAGCCAAAGATCAAGATATGGTCATTGAGTTTTTTAACAAACTAATTTTTGCTTTCCTTGTTAGAAGCTCTTGTTAAATAGGGCACAAACATTTCTTTACTCTATATCACTGTTAGTAAACCAGTAAATGCTTTATCTTGCCTCTGAGTGGACCATCAGGTAGCTTGCTCTACACAAAAAATTCTGCCAAGTTTCCCAACAGGTTACCTTGGCATTGATCCTGCAAATGCCTGTGCCCTTGGATAGCTTTGTGCAAATAGTTCTACAGGCTTGAGTGAGGTTACTCCTGTAAGTAAAGCTAGTTAGGTATAAGCATTAACATTGGATTGGGCCCACTGATAACCATTTTAATGACATCTTGTTTCAATAAGAGTTAAGTCAAGCTTTAGATTTGTTCTATTTTTGGTACTCTGTTGCCATCTATTGGGAACATGTAGAAGACTGATTTTTGTATTTGCCTTTCTAATATACAGCTCTTTGTAAGATGACCCTAGACTATTATGTGATGCCATCTCCAAGGAAGACTGTTATATAGGGAAATGTATGGAGATATATATAATAGGGATATAAATATCCCCCCTTCTCCCCATGCACTAATGCATTAGCCTTCCATCAGACTCTCAAAAAAGGCTATCCAGTATCCCTTTCCATAATACAGGGTGATATTTTACACCATGAGTAATTCTGTACAAATACTGGTTTGGTGTGTGTCCCTATACATTCCCAATATTACCTGGGTGAAGTACTGTGGCTTGTGCTATAGAGGTTAGTGACAAAAGTGTTTCCTTCAGGTCTGAAAAATCTAGTTTTGTTGCTGGCTTGTAAAAAGCTTAAGGGAAAATTAATAGTAGTAACGGCTCGGTGAGTTCTTTTTAGTTTACGTGGGAAATACCTGCATATTTGATGCTTCTGGTCCAAGTCATGTAAGTGTGTGAGATTTGTAGCATAATTATGTAGTGTCTGCAGGGTAGGGATTGACTGTGTGCTGGTTGGCAGGAAAGCAGGAACACAGCCCTGCAGCAGACCACGCTGCCAACTTTGCCCTCATATCTACACTGATGACACCATCACAGGGCCTAATCATGCCACCTACTCCATCAAGGGTTCGTTCACCTGCTCATCCACCAATGTGATTTATGCCATCATGTGCCGGAAATGCCCCTCTGCCTTATATATTGGACAGACAGGACAGTCTCTGCGCCAAAGAATCAATGGACACAAATCTGACATCAGAAACTGCAATACTGAAAAACCTGTAGGGGAACACTTCAATCTCCCTGCTCACTCCCTTAACGACTTGTTAATAGCTGTGTTGACACAGATGAATAACAAATCACAGCTTCAAAGAGAGTCTGCAGAGCTCGAACTTATATGCAAATTTGACTCAGTTGCCTTGGGGTTGAACAGGGACTATGGATTTTTCTCGCATTACATCAAGTGAATTGACCTCCCCCCTCCTCTATGTGCTGTTCCCCAGTGTTTTGAATCCTAACACCTACTTTGATTTGCTGTTACAGCCTGACCTGATGCTATGTCATACACTCCCCTGCATTTAATTTCCTCCCACTCTGTAACTTTCCTATCTTCAAAGCGTCTGACGAAGTGGGATTTTCTCCCACGAAAGCTCATGCGATTAATAAATCTGTTAGTCTTTAAAAGTGCCGCAAGACTCTGTTGTCATATTTAAATGTTTTTTCAAGCAGTAATACTTGGTGCGTTGTTTTGTTTTATTTTGTGCTTCAAGTCTCTGTTTTCAGTAGATCTGTTGGAATGGTGGCATGGTTTGAAACGTAACTTTTTGGATGGAAAAAGCCTGTTGGAGCTTGGTAGAAAAGTTGGGGGGCTTTCTGGCATCATCTTCAAAGACAGCTGTGCAGAATGTTTAATAAATAACTCATTTGAGGAATTTATTAAACTTTTCATATTGCAGAGTCTTCAAAGCTGTATTTCACTGCAATGAACATCTAGGAAATACAAATTATAGTGAAAAAAAAAATTCTTAGGAATGTACTTATCTATCAATTACCATTTTAAAATATTGTCCTCTGTAAATGTCTGGCAGATCATTTTCCTTCTCCACATCTCTGCCTCCAACCTTAGCAGCTGGCTTGGAAAGGGACTGAGATGTGAGGCAAATATGAGGATGAGCTAGATGCATAAAAAGACAGTAGCAGAAATGGTAATTAGTGATGAGAGCTTGTGAAACTGTGGAATAAGTACTCCAGAGATCTCCTGGTGTAGTGGTGCCTGGGTGGGTTGCTGACTTTACTTTCCACTTTAAATCACATTCAGCTATGACTGAAGATCAGTTAATGCCATCAGGAAAATGCTTTTGGACACATGAGATTGCTATAAATGTCCTAGAACATTAAGCAATGGGACTAGAAAGAAGGGGAAGGCAGTTCTTGTGATATACAATGGGACGGGAGGTTGTCTTGCACCTTTTGTACTTATGAGTGGTCTGGGCTGTAACTTAGTTTGAGAAATAGTAAGGTTTTTAATTTTATTTATTTATTTTTTTTTTGTTAAATAAGCAGTGTTGCTGTAATGAAATGCAGCTTTGCACACCCTGCTATGCTAAAAAACTAATTACAAGGGATTTTTGTCTGAGGAACTTATTAAATCTGTGCAGTTTCTTATAAGGATGATGTTGGATAGCCTCAGCACTTTCCTAGTGATGTTAATTTGTAATGGGGCACTTTGAACATTTGCAGTCCAGATTAACTACTTAACTACTTCATCAGATGAATGTAAGCCTAGTTTCTGAAATAAAGAACATAGGTGAATGATCTCTCACATGAGCAGTGCTCATCCTACAGACTCGCTGCATTTTGGAAGTGTGACTTAAGTTCCTAAGTCACATAAGCACTTTTGAAAATTTGACCAATGTTTAATCTATTAATTATGGTTGCATTTATTGTCCTGGCACAGCATACTTAGTGAAGTTCATTGAAGGAAATGTAGCTGTAACGTAGTCGAGTACCATCCTCTCCCATGATTGCACCAATATATGAGAGACACTTCTGAAAAACTGTTGTGATTGCAAACTTTTGAAATTCCTTAATGCATGGACTTTAAGTGTTCCAGGTCACTAGAATTGAAAGACAGTTTTTTAGGTAATTTCTGTTATGAACTACCTTGCTGAATTTGAGTCCTCATTTTATATTCTGAAGGCGATGTGCATATCTTTTAAATCTCCTCTTTTAATATGTTTTCTTGTCTATATCCCCTAGGCTGGTTGTAATAGCTTTGGCTTTGCTGTTTTATGGGGATTGTATTGTGAGAAAATTTTGAGCCT
This sequence comes from Pelusios castaneus, assembly GCA_007922175.1. Taxonomy (NCBI): domain Eukaryota; kingdom Metazoa; phylum Chordata; order Testudines; family Pelomedusidae; genus Pelusios; species Pelusios castaneus. Next base: position 4,873,021 of record ML685778.1, read on the forward strand.
AATGGGTATTTCTAAATAAGATTTTTATTTTCTTCCTGTTATGTAGATAGGAGATTTTGAGAAGAAAATCATTGGCATGTACCCTGAATGTATGTCTTCAGGCTTTCAACCCTCTTACTTTCAGTGAAACTGACAGTAATGTCTAAAAAATATACCACTTTTTCAAATATGCCAAAGTCCTCTAACTAACCTAATTTAGGCAGCAAGGAAGCTTATTTAAATGTACACTTGGCCCCTGATGAGGTTATTCCGGCTAATTCTGTGCTTAATTAATGGTGGTGGTGTTTGTGGCTGTGGTAGATTATTTTTGTTTTTAAGATTTCAATATTAAATTGAGGAGTTGTACTCAATGTTTTGGTATATAAAGTAAACGCTGAACCTTTCAAATGTTCCACTGGATTAATTAAGGGTTCTCTTTTGAAATTTTTCCCTATTAATGGTGTTTTAGAATTAATTTGTTAAAAATTCTGTAATGAGCTTCTTCTTTTCTCCCGTATCATTTATAACAAAGATATTCACCAGTTTGTTCTTTTTAAAGAACTGTATAGGACCAAAATTATATAAATTTAATAAGCCAGCATAATATTTTCCTTAATATTAGAGGTAAAAGCTTTGCAAAGAAAATATCATCATAAAGTAGCTCAGTATCAAGTTAGTGCTCCCTCTAGTGTTTATACACAAAGGCATGTTTAAATGTGTAGCATATATTTACATATAAATATGTATATGAAATAGATATCAATAGTACTTATTTTAATCTGTAGACATTTATTCATTTGATTATTGTATATCTGTGTAATACATATTTTTAAATCTAACTAAAAACTAAAGACTGTCAAGTTGCAAAATTTGCTTATATCTTCTTTAATGAATGCTTTGGTTCAAGCACATCGTTACTAAACCTCATATTTTAACCATTATCTGTATTACACTCCCTCTGAGCTTTTTTTAAGGGTGGCCTGTAAAAGATTTAGAAAAGAAAAAACAAACAACCTGGATTTATGCCTTTTCTGTTTTCAAAATCCCTGTCTCTTGTTTTATGTGAGGTTTATCTTACTAGCTCTCCAGTCATCACAGAGACTAACTCTGTAAATATTTTCTGGATTACAGGTGGATTTTTTTTTCTACACCCTCTGCTGCCACTCCATTCCCCTCCCCACCCCAAATAAAGAGAGGGAGGGAGAAGAGGCTATGTGAAAAAGTTATATTAAATATTTGTCAAATTAGGTAATCTGTGTAAGCCATGTTTTAGGGCCTTGCAATTTTTTAATGCTGCATATATCAATTCTGTATTATAGAAGGAAATAAGTTACTGCCACAGTAACTAATGTTGAAGGGCACAAAGGAGAGGTCATGAACTGAACCGAGCAAGGGATAAAAACAAAATATGTAACTGTGAGGGGTTATGGGAAAATCTGCATGAATCTCTGCAGCTCTGCAACTCTTGTGCAATGTTGCAATCCTAAATCTACGGCAATAAAAATCTTTATTCTGTATGGTAGGCAGGAGGGCTGTGTCTTCACTGTGAAGTTGTCTGGGTGTAAGCAGCCATACTGTACAGCCTTGCATGAGTTACTGAGTGCCTACTGATGTGGCATTCACCCGAGTGTGTTGCTAGGACTTCTGGAGAAACATCCTATAATTCTTTGTGCTGCAGTAAGCTGACCCATTCTGTGTCTTTCTCAATGAATTGTGGAAGAACTCATCTGCCCTTCTGTGGACATGGAGGGTAATTGTGGGATGGCATTAGAGGACCTAGAGTTTGTTTTTGCTTGTTTCCATCCTCACTACAAAGTTCATGTGAAAATGGAACCCAGGCTCTATCCAACCACCACAGCTGTGCCAGCTAGTCTGGGTTGAAAACGTCCCTTAACTCAGATGGGAGGCTTTCTGTATGTACAGCTGGGGATTGGGAATGAGAGCTGCCTTAGGCTAACTCTGCAGTGAACATACACTCATAGGCAGTTAATTTGTTCAGAGTTAGCATGATGTTATCAGAATCCATGCTGAAATATCTCCCCCTTTCTGGCTCACAGATGCCCATATTTAGTAGAAATCCCACTTACATTAGAGTCATGTTTCCAAGCACTAGAGAAACTAAAAGTCTACTGGATTCTCCATCCCAAATTCAAGTTAGCTTCTATTTGTGCGATTAATATGGGACTAATGTTACCCTGTGTAACATAATGGGGTCTAACTGTGCATCTCCTGTGCCAGCAGAAGCCGTTGCAACTCCAAGGGATTTCCTCCTTTGGAAGTACAAGCAGAGTTTATGCTGCTGCCTTCCCCAGGGGATCTGCCAGGTGAGGACAGCATTGATTTGTAGCTGGGGTGCCACAGGTACAAGCACCTCCTCAACCACTAAGCCAAAGGCTGCCTGTGGGTTCCTCTTGTGCATTTGCCAAAGCTATCTGTTTATCTTATCGGTGGTGCCTTCCTCCAGCTTGTTCCATTCCCCCCCCAGCCTCTAGCGTTATTTCAGGAAATAAAGGCCATTGTGGAAAATGTAACTCCAATTCAGTCTTTAGCCAGCATAAAAAAGGACTCTGGTTTATATTAAACTTGCTAGAATCTAATGCAGATAATTCAGACCAATAAGGATTGGGTTTTAAAGTGCTGGTTACTCCTGACAGGTAATAAATATGCAGCCGTGTATTATGAGGGAGTTTCATCTTAAGATCACACAGATGACAAACCACTCAAGGTTCCATCTCCCTCTCTGTTTTGACTTTGCTAGAACTCTCCAGTGGCACTTTGTCCTTGCATTACATGATTTCCTAGCTGTTCTTATTACACAGTCACACGACACCTTGTTAACTATAGCTTTACTGCCAGGTTATAGCTGGCAATTTCACCTACAGCACCAGCTATGATGTCTGATGCATATAACCATTGAAGTTCCACTTGGCTTGGGCTGAGACTTCTGTGTAGTGGAAAGCAGCTTTCTACCTGCATCCAAATAGTGAAGGATTTGTGAGTAGAATAAAAGTTTCGTTTAAAACAAACAAACAAACAAAACCCACTAGTTTCTCTTTCTTGGAAGGTCTTGAGTTCCTGCAGCCTCAGTTACTTTTTTTCTTTTTTAAATCCCTTTTTAAGTGAATTAAAATGATCTAATGAAAACAGTAAGGCATGGAAGAAATCCTGTATTTTGGAGAAGTGGGATTAGCAGAGTTTAAGGTGTTCATCAAGTTTTGAGCATTCAGTCTGTCTCAGACTCAAGTTGGAGGTCTAGCTAGGTTGATCTTGTCCTCTTTTTCAGCTCATGTCACGAGGAGAGGGTTCCTAACCATAGCGGTGATAGTAGAATGGTAGTGTAAAGTGGATTCAAGATAAATTAAGAAGAAAATAGAATGAAGTAAGATCATCGTTAGCTTCATCATCCTCTATATAATTAATCTTCATTGCTTAATATTTTCTCAAGACATGTGGTGGAGGTGCATGTTGATGATTGGGGTAAATCCCTGGAAGTTGTTTCAGACACATCCATTGGAATTGGCAATATTTGTAAAAGAAGTGGCCTTAGAAATAGCCCTTCTTACTTTTCACAAAATGAATATAGGCTTGATGTTTTTATTTCTATTTGTTATGATTTTCTTGGATGATTTTATTTTTAAGCTTTTTAAAAGATTTTCATCAGGTTACATTTTCAGTTTCTGGAAGTCATGGTGAGGTGTTGAACTGTGTGATTCATTGACAGACAGTGAGATTCAAAAAACTAAAAATTTATAACCATTAAAACACAAATTGGCAGCATCCCATGTCAAAATATTCAAAATACTCTGAATACTCAATTGTTAAGCAGCTTTTTACTTTACCAATCTGAAAACTGTGTGTGGTGAAGTGGACATTTACCAATAAAAATCTAACCCTACCAAGGCTAAATAAAGCGAACAAATTAGGTAAGTCAAGGTCCATTCTTGCTATATGTCAATAGCTCATATTGCTGCTGCTCTTTTTAAATGTTTTGTTGCTTACCCTTTCTTCTGCTTTCTGCATATCCAACTTTATATACCAAGAAGGCAGAGGTGCCATTGTGTATTCCTGACTTACTGCAAGGTGATCATACTTTGGTGGTTCTGATGTGTAGTTCAGTTGGTGGGTGATGGGTAAAGAGGTACCTTTCTAAAAATAGGAGAACATGTCTGGTTGGTTTGAAGATCACCAGATTGATCTGTGTGCCCAAAATTGGAGGGTTTGTATTCAGAACTTTTTAATCATTACTTCTGTAGCTTTTCAGGTTCTTGTTCTCTGAAGAAATGCCTGATTATTTTTTTCAACCCTATGACTGTGTTGGCCCCAATAATTGCTTTATCATTGCCATAAGATACCTCAGTATTTGTGGTATTCCAGGGCTATTCTTTATACTAGGCCAATTAAAAGCTTTTAAGAAAAGCTTCTGTCATTTGGCGTCAGTTCCTGTGCTCTGTTCAGACGAATTATGTCACATATTTTCTCATTGTATAATGTATTTCCCAGACTTCTGAGACCAAAACTTAGCATTGGTTTTTACTATACAGTGAAAATGCTAAAAGTTTATTTTTGTAAGAGAAATGTGGTTTTGGGTATTCAGTCTCTCCAGTAGAATACAGTGAAATGGTTTACTGGGTATGTCATAGTACTGGAACTTTGTTTCCAGTAATTGTGTGTCAGACTGTTTCAACCAGAAGATGGCAGTGCTGTTAAGCATGAAACCCAGCTAACCTGCAATGTTTCTAAAGAAAGCAATATTATTAGGTACTGTGCCCTGAGGTAATCCGCAGGATTAATTCCTTAACGCTACTGAATGTGGGAACAGTTTTTGTATTAACAATTTGATTTTCTTTGTCAGAGGAAGAAAGGAGGACTTGATATTTTTATATATAAAAAAACTTGAAATAAAATTTATCATTGAAGAATAGCATATACCTACAAGTTAGCAGATCTTTGTTCGGAAATGGGATCAGTACTTCATCTATGAGACTGTAAATCTGTCTATAGGAGTGCTATATATTGCTAGGCGATTTTGTTTATCTGAAACCTTTTAAGATAAGTTCCACATAGTGTTTATGAAACAAACTGTTTGTTAATTACAGACTTATTGCATTTGTGTTTAACATCGGTCATTGTAACACAAAAATGTAATTGTTGTACCAAATGGTCTGTTGATCATCAAAAGATTTAAAAAACCTAATACCTTAAGTGCTATTGGTACTATTACTAAATTTCTTCTAGTTTATAAATGGATTTCTCTTCACCGGCATGCATTAATTGACCCCATAAAATTGGTGTATAAATGGCTATATTAGTAGGAAATAAAGAGAAATTCACAGTGGAACAGAGGTGCTCTGTCAAAGGAATAAATACAGTGGCAGAATTAATACAATAGAGTAAAAGTCACATAGTGAAAAGTCAAGTGCAAATACGAATGACAAGATCACTGAGTGCTCTCACAGCCATAAAAGGCATTGGCTAGATTTATAATACATTATGATAGAAAGTGATACTATAGATAATCATATTCCCCATTTAGTAGTGGATAAAATTTTTTTCATTAAACTGTTTAATTTATTTTTAAAGAACAATATTAGAGATTTCTGACTTAGGGTGGTATATCCTGATATACTAGGGACAGTCCTGATATTTGGGGCTTTGTCTTATATGGGTGCCTATTACCTGCTGCTCCTGATTTTTTTTCACACTTGTAACCTGGTCACTCTAGTCTAATTGCAACTAATAAGTCATGTAATAATGTTCATGCCTTACCTTTGTTAGATTTCTTTACTTAACAGCTCACATCTTCATTCCTTCCTTACATCAGTATATCTTTTCCCGACCCCCCTTCCCAAGAAGAGGAATTCCTCCTAATGCTCTAGTTTCCAAGACATGTAATGAATTCCTCTCCTTACCTCCTTGTCATGCTTCATACCACGTTCTCCCATTGCTCTTAATCAGTCATTCATTTCACAGATTTTCTTTAAGGTTAGAAGAGACCATTAGGTCACCTAGCCTGATCTCCTGAATGAAATAGGCCACCAAATTTCACCCAGACAACCCCCGTCAGAGGGCTCAGTACTTGTTAAATGAAAACATTTCATGAGGACTAAATTGTTTGTCATAAGCAGAGAAAAGGAGAGATGGAGGCACCACCAATGCTCAGGTCCCTGAAATGGCAGGGAACTGGTTAGTTGAGATATCAACAGATGGTCGTAGCAGATATTTCATGCCTCACACCTGCCTTTCCACAACATTAAATTCAAGTTCTTCTCTCAGGCTTATCCCCAAACCTTCCCAAGTGTGTTCTTTCCTTTATTATAAAGAAGTGCATCTGGGGGCTACAGGGCTTTGTATGGAGTGAACTCCCTGATTTCCCTGTACAACTAGCTACTCTTTCTGTGCTGGCACAAGCTATTCAGAGGCTTGGCCTTCCCTCTGTTTTGGGAAAAGAGTTCTACAGGGGGAACCAAAGGGTGCTGGCTAGGAAGGGAAGGAGTCTGTCCTTTACTCAGCCAAAGGGCTGTTCTCCCCACCCCTTACCATTACCTGAGACTGACTGTAGGGTGGGTCTGGTGAAGATGGTAATTCCCTTAAAACAGTGAGCTGGTGCAGGGCTGAAAGATGTAGAGTTCTAGATTTCTAAAGGCTCGGGCGGGGGGGGGGGGACTGCAGAGGGAACTCAGTGGAGAGCTAGGTTGAAAATTTTATATTTCCTGCACCTGTGACCTCATTTACTTTAATGGGGATTACAAAACAGCTGTTGGGTCAGTCAATAAACAATAAGTACATCAGAGTCCAAAAGCATGTGTGTTCCATATCCAACATACGGAGCGGCCTGACTTCTGTGTCAACAGTAACAGGTGCCGTGCTGTGTGGTGAAACACTCATCGGCAGCCTCCTGCAAGAGCCCTCTCTGCACTCTGGCACGTAATAAAGCCTATTATTCCAGTTCCAAAATGTCACACTCAGCTCTTTTTAGGTTAGTTCCATTTTATGTCTCTGGGGGAAATGTCTCCGAGATCAGGCAAATAAATTTTGACTCCTGCTAGTATGTGTTCTGGAGTGGCTGTCCAACCAGAGAGGAATGTTGTTGAGAGAGAGGAAATTCCTATTAGACCCATGGTTCTCAACCTATTTACCACGGTGGACCCACATATGCAGCTCTCTCTGTTATGTGGATCAATCACATACACTTACCCATTTGGCCCTGAGCACATCCCATGGACTGCAGCTGTGTGCTGATTGGACCTTAAGCAGGCTGCAAGTTGAGAACCACTGTATTAGGTTATCTAGACCATCTCCCAGTCGAGGCAGGCTATAGCTTCTTTTACTTCCCTTAAGAGAGCATGTCCTATTAAGTGATTTGATGCTGCCCAAAAGGACATTCACATTTTATAGGCTGAATTGCAGTTCATGGTTACTAAACTAATGCAGCCACCTTGATACCGGTGAGACCATGTATGTTTTCAGTATACATTGCTTTGTGCTGTCTGTATAACCGTAACTTTTTAATAAAGCTTTGACATCAGAGAGAACCATTAGTGTGTGATGGCAATGCATATTGAGAGTAATGCTAATGCAACTAAAAATCTGATCCATTGCCCACTGAAGCTAATTTTAATAAACGTTGCATCAGGCTCAGCATCAGCATGCATTCACTGGTAACATTTATCATCTACACCATATCATCTAGCATTTACACCATAATGCCAACATCATTTATCATCGACACCATATCATCTAACATTTACACCATAATGCCAATAGATCCACTTAACACACATAGATAATGTCGAAGATAGTTATTTTGTTAATTGTCAGATTTGGAAAGGGCTTGTAAGTAAATTTTGAAGCAAATTTTGACAGCATGAGAGACTACCCAAGAATCTCCTTGACAGAGTGAGCAGATTTTGTCATTGTCTTTGTCTCACACCCACTCTTGCTCATGAACTCTCTCCTTTCTTCCTTTGCAGCATTTTTCTTTCTTCTATCTTCCTATTTCTCCTTCAATTTTTCTGTGACCTCTTTCCCCCTTATAGTCTTGCAGGCAAGTGGTCTGTTCTAAAATTCTAGTCTCTGATGTATTCTTTACAGACACTCTGGATATCATGATTTTGGTACATTTTTCTTTGCTGTCAGCATGCTAAACACAAATCCATTTTTCTTTTTGGGATGCACTTCTACAGTTATGCTCAGTTTGCTGCCACTCAAGTAAGATGTATTAAATTCTGATCTCTGTAGTGCTTGTGCACAACACAGAGACTGGAATGTTGATGCCGTATGGTTTTTTGGGTTTCTTTAGCCCTTTGGGACAGCATGATGTACTATCCCAATAAGGATTATTAGTAGTGATACTTGTTAGATGTTTCTAGTGGGAAGCACTAGAATTGCTGCTAATGCTTAATGGTTGCAAGTCCTCTTTTGATGTCTGTGGCTTAGAAGATGAGAGCAGTAATAAGATGATGGGGGAATTTAAGAGGGTAGAGCTGAGAGGGAAAAGAGCCTGCAGGTTGAAATACCTAATTATTTGGCTATTAGGTCTCTGGTTTGTTGATAAGCAGTTTATTTTGCCATTCCTTTATGCCCTTGAAAATGGACCTGAAAACATCTCTATAAATTCCGGAGGGCTCCAGGGCTCAAGCAACCGTAATATTTTTTGTGTTTGGCATTAAACCATATGCAAGTGCTCTCAGTCCTTGCCTAACTCAATATAATAAAGTTGCACTATTTTTTAAGTGTCTGAGGGATCATCTTCCAAAGGTCTGAAATCTCTGCCGCTTAAAATTCATACCTTGTCCAAAGTTTGGGGGTGGAGTGTGGGGAGGAAGGGGCATTTTGCCTGGCCTAATTCACGTACTTAAGTGACAGCTAAAAGACTATAATACGGTCTCTCTTTCTCCCACCCTCACCCCACAACTTTAATTTTTCCTTTGTATTTCAAATACTTAGAGACTAAACTTGTTGTGATGACCAAGACTGTTACTTAAATTGTGGTTATTGCACTTCGTGTCCTATGGGCATCTTTGTATTGATTTCAGTGCGAGTCTGTTCAGCTCTTATGCTACAGGAGACTCTAGAAGGAACCACTATATTTTTTGCATTGTACATTCCTGAAGTCTTTCTTATCTGCAAATGAGAGAGTGATGCTCTCAGGTGGGAGGAGGAGTGGGAGAAGGAGAAAAGAAAAGCTGAGGACTAAATGAAAAAGGTAAAAGTACCCATAGCAGAGTGGAGGGATTTGATTGCACCAAATTCTGATACCAGTAAATACCTGAACAAAAACAAAGGCCAACCAGGCATGGCAAGAAGGAGTTTGTATTCCCCACTGGAGGACCAAAAAAGAGCATAGAAGAAATATCCTTGCATATCCTTCCTTCATCAGATAGCTGGATGTCCACTTTGGGTACAGACCCTGCAATATCATTTGTATCCGAACAAACTTTAGTTATCTACAGTCTGCCAAGGCTGTGATATGGACATTCCTAGAGTGATCATTAACCATGATGAGAGACTATGGACATGCAGTTTGAACTTCATAACTCAGAAGCTAGATTTCCAGCATTCAGGCTAAAGGCTCGCTGTCCATCTCTTCTGGGTCAGAGCTTGATGTGGCTAAATTGGAGACAGATTTTCAAAACGGTGAGAGAAAACAGAGTTAAAATGCAAAAACCTGTAAAGCTAACCATTAAACAAGCCCTGCAGAAAAGGATAGTACCATATTCTCACAGCCCAAAGTTCCAATTCTTTCTGAAACACAAAGGCAAGACAAGAGTTCTTCTACCTGTGGCAGATAATGAATGAGCAATGCCTGTTGTGTATAGACACATTCATATTTTAAAATTGACCATTGGAATTTGTGGTGGTTTTTAGTGCAGATAACTCCGGTGGCCTGAGCGGAAACATACCCACATCCACTGAAGATCTCTGCAAGCCTAGTAAAACTGACCCTTTCTAAACTTGCTTACACAAACAAGGAAAGGAAAAATCACTGGAATCGTTAACAATGATGTCTAAGGGATTGTATTGCTACCATCATTATTTTGGTGATTATTTTGGTCCCAGTTTTACTCAACAGATATTGGTGTGGATTGACAGGAGTTTGACACGGCTTGGTTGATATTCTAGTAGCTGGCAAGAATGGAACTGAGCGACTTGAAGAGTCTAGGTGCAGCCTTGAAGCATGGTGGTCTTGAACATCTGTAATGTCAAATGTGAAGTTTTCCAGTACTCCCGAGCACAGTGGTTCCCAGCTTGTGGTCCATGGACCACTGGTGGTCATGAAGGTACTGCAGGTAGTCTGAGGGGGGGAGGGAGGAGAAAGATAATGTAATAATATAATCCTGTGTACGTCTTATGTATCATATTTGATGTTATTAATGGCAATGTAATTTGTGTCACAAACATCCTTGTGTAATATAACATTTTCTGAATTTAAATAATGGCGCTTTTGTGTGACATCAATGTAAACCGATACTTTTTGCACATTTGGCAATTAGAATGTGCTCCAGAAAAGCTTTTGATGATGCTGTAGTGGTCCACATAAAGGAAAAGGTTGGGAACCACTACCCTAGCATATTTGGAATATGTGATTGATTCCAGTGATTTTCAGAGGGCAGCAGTAGAGGTCAAGACCCTAGTGTTCACCTCAATTCCTGAAAATGTGAGGATACCTTCTTGTATAGGTGTGTCATCCTTTTTCTGGCTTTTCCAATATTTAAGGTAACATTCTTGTTAGGGGAAGAATATATTATGGGTTTGTATTTTGTGTTGCTTTGGAATAAATACCTTCACAGAATGGGATGCCATCAGTCAGTTTAGGTTTTTGTCTCTTTGAAGGAAACTGAAACACATGTTCAGTTTGTTACTGAACTTAAACCACTTACTTATGCCTGTCCCAAGATTAAAGGGGCAAGCAACTAATAATCTAGTTAGTTTAAAAAATAAATGAATTTTAGATGTTACACCTTCTCCTGACTCCCACTTCCAGGTTTTTGGTTTTATAATCCTATTTTAAAATTTTTTTTCCTGTTGCCATGTGGAAGACCCACACACAAAGGAGAAACCAGACTATAAGCAGGACTGGGAAAAGGCAGTGAAACCAATTAAACATAGTGTTGTCAAATACACAAACTGAAAAAAGAGAAACACATTTTTCTCTAATCTTTTAGTTACAGTGATCTCAAATATCATTCATAATACCAGCAGGTGGTAAATTTTCTGACAGGGATGTAATTTTCAAATTGAGTGTCCCATTAACTTTTCCTGATTGCTCCTACCTGGCTTTTTTGTTTTTACCTCTGGCAAACTAAGGATTCATCAAAACTTTTAAGAAACTGTAGTATATAAAAAGGTATTTTGATTGCCCAAGTTAGTTCACTTCAGCCCTGATCCAATGCAAACACTTAAATTCGGGTTTAACTTTAAACATCTGAATAATCCTGTCATAGTTAAGTAGGAACATAAGTGGTGGTGCTGGATTGGGGCCATGAAGTCACACATGCTTTGAAGTAGAAAAGCCAAATTAGCATGATGAGCCATTCTAATAAAATGCATAATTTCTGTGGGCCAGCTGGTATGGAGTAGTTCATTAGGCAGTGTAAGTTACAGTAGCAAAACATGCTGCTCTCATAGGAAAGGGATTCACTTCTGGAGGAGAGCAGATGGTCTTTCCATTCCCATCCTTAGGGGTTACACTCGGGATAGGGCAGCCATAATTTGTGACTAGGAATCAGTAGCTTTGCTGGCAGAAGCTGCTGAGGGCAGGCACTGAATGCTCCGTGCTGGCTAGCCCTTCTGCTTTTCAGGTTGTGTCAGCCCCATAAGGACCCTCAGAGTAGAGACCAAAGAGTAGTGGCTGTTTTGTGCCAACACATTTTATTTTCCCTAGGGCTGACTTTCTTCTGCTGAGGATAAGCTAGTGCCCTGCTTTATTCTGGCAAATCTAGGTAGTTTCTTTATCAGCTGCAGAAAAATGAAAACAGTCATTTGCTATGTTCTAGGAAAGAGAACAAACAGGTAGATGTAAACTGCATAGAAGGGAGAAAAGTATGAATCTCAGGAATTCCTCACAGTATATTTACACCCCAATCAGACAATTTCATCTGATAAAGTTAATAAAGATAACTGTATATTAACAATCTGAGAGGAAGATAGCAATCTTATCTCAATCGTTTCTAAGTAGTGTTAGCTGGTTTCCTTGTCTGACATTGCTCACAAGTAAGCAGTGTTGACATTGGCATATTACAGCTCTCTTTTTAAAATTTCAGGAATTTTCTATATGAAGCTTTTGGACAAATGTTACATCTTCACATGTCTAGCAGTTTAGGGATAGGTTTAGTTTGTGGGAATTTAGGAATAGCCTCTTACCATAACTATAAGAGTTTTCCATTTAACTGTAAAATATATTTAAACTTCATAGCTCCCAGCTTAGTCTTTTTCTGTTGATTATTTAAGAAACTAAACCGTGACTACTGCACCAGAATAGAATAGGAATGAAGACCCTTGCTGTAGGTCGAAATTTTATCTGGGGAATTGGAGCAGAACAGTCACTAACTGAAACTGCTTTGAATCTTAGCCATAGAGGATATAACCTCTGTTTCTTCCTTAGCTGTCAGATAGTGCTCTGGCTCCTTCTTCTTTTTTTTTTTTTTTTTTTTTTTTTTTTTTGGTGTGTGCACGTTTCTGTCTGTTAGAGCTTTCACTAATAGATAATTTATTATGGAAGATTCTAAACCGTCGTCTTTCTTATTAGTTGCATACAAGCTTTATAAATGTTCCCATAAAATATATAATGTACCTGTATGACAGAACTGCTATATATTGTAGCATTCTAGAAATGAAAACACAGACGTGTGCACAACAACGCACCCCCCGCTTCTTACCCTCCCACTGTGAGAAACTGGACAGAACGGTTTCAGTTACGCAGTGCTTTTGCATATTTGCATATGAATCCATTGTTATGAATATATCTGCAAACACTGCCACTATCCAGCCCTACTGTATGCAAGTCTGAAAAGATGTTTAGGAAGGAGGTGCAGGGGAAGTTGCCTTGGCTGGATGCAGTAAAGTTTTCCCGATCACTGATTGAAATGTGGCTCACCTGTTGAGCGGCCCAACGTATATTCTCATAACACTTGCTCAGTGGCCTACTGTATTGAAAGGTGTTAGTGGGCTCAATCCAATTGTTGGTTTACGGCTAGCTGGTCCATGAAACAAAAACAACCCACATAGTTGTCGTTCTTGCTGATGCTTTCAGCAGATTATCCAGCAATTGAATGTGCATGGAGATTGGAACTACACTTTCAACCTTGGAGGTCTTTCTTTCAGAATGGGGAAAAACGCTGGAGAGGAGATGTGGACAAACGTATGGTGCTACTCTGTAGATAAACAATTTCAATTTCCAGTTACACAAGTCTATCGTCTTCCAGTATTAAATTTACATATTCATTGTGTATTGACAACAGCTACTTACTGTGTAAACCTTTGACCTTTTCAAAGCAGTATGTAGATTTGGACTCTAGAAAGCTGTCAGCAAAAGGCCAGATAATCCCCTCTGCTGCCATGAGCAGAAGAGATGAAGTCCCTCTAAAGCGGAAGTGGAGCACTGCCTCTGCAATATCCATTCCCCCTGATACATTGTAGGCCTATGTGGACCAAGAGCTCTCTTTTTTGGGGGTGGAGGGACAGGATGATGCGGGGACTGAATGTCAGCCTGTCACCTCAGAATTGCAGTCATGCCCCCTTGTCCTTTACATATACCCTTTAGAAAATTGCCATTTTAAGATAATGTTGCCAATGGATAGGTTTAGGAATGTTGCCATAGAGAGGGGAGAGTTGTCAAAGAAGGTAAGTCCCCGCCCTCCTTCCCCAACTAAGCTGACTGAGCTTTAACAGTTGTAGGCTGGTTGTTTGCTACCCCATCCTTTTAAATCTTGTCTTAAATTTATGGTTGGCTCTCTTTTACAATCTGTACAGCACCTAGCACCATAGAGGCCATAACCTTGTTGGGACTTTTTAGTGCCACGCTAACAAAAATACATCGTGGGCATTAGGATGCATACTCAGTAGTGCTTTTGATGATTTGTGATTCTCAGCAGTGACCCCTGTGTAGCTGATTGGATGGCATGTTATCTGGCTCACACAGCTAAGTTTGCATCAGCCAGAAAGGTGGCAGTTGTGTTGTGGAATCCTAAGGATGATGAAAGGGTGGCTTCACAGGACTCTGTGTGAAGGGTGTAAATGACTCTCTTAACTTACTTTAAAAATAATTTCCACTGCAGATCTGATCTGCAATAGAGAACAATTTTTAATTCAGTGTGACAGAATCTGCATCATGTATTGAAAAAGATGATTAATGTGGTGATGCTGTCAAGTTATGATGGCTTTTACGTTTGCTGTGTGGAATTAATGTTTTAAAAATGGTTATAAGTAACACTGTATTGAACTTTGTGTACATGTACAATGATTTTATTGATTATAATAAATGCAAGGGATCTCTCTAATAGTGATTCATAAAATGATGTGGCTTGGAATTAATGCATGGAAATGTACCTCTGACATACTTAGTTCAGTGCTCATATGCAGCATGTAATTTTTTGGGGGATGTGGAGAGAAGATACAAGATACTGTGATTCTTTTGCTGAGGATGCAGATTGAGGCCTCATTTAACACAGAAAGTCTACGTAAGACCAATCAACAAAACAAAAATTATATCAGAAAAGCAAACTACATGTATGAATTATGAATAAACCTGTTGTAATACATACTTTAAAAAATGCAGCTGGTGGGTGAGAGTTAGTGTCAATAGTATACTATAACTGAACATTTTGCTCTTTCCGAAGACACAAAGCAAATTTTCTTAGTGGTTTATACACAGTAAATAAGCATCCTGTATGATAAAACAGTATATTTGGCAGGTACATTCTTGTATGCATCCCATTTTTGGTCTGAAATCACAACAAAGCTAATGTAATTGAACTTGAGATGTTGGTTAATTAGCATCTTAATACACTTCTATTGTATATTTCTAAAGGGGGGGCATCTAAATTAGCTATCTGTCTGTATTTGCAAGTCAAGTAACTTCCCTTGTCATTTTGTACTGGTATAAATGCTTTTCATGCACAGAACCTGCAAGCAGAGTTTTAGGAATGAAGTTGTGACTGCATTGAAGACTTAATTCTCCAATTCTGTGAAAATGCTGGGTACCTATTGTGTGTTCTCCAAGTTTTTGTTTTACTAAATGTAATCTGAATTGTGAAAAAAGTCAACTTTTTTATTATACAATTTTTATCAGAAATATCCAGAGGAAACTGAAATCAAGTGAAGCAGTTTATGGCAATTCTTTAAATTCATGTTAATTGTCTTTTAAAAGAAAGAGTTTGATTTGAAGGTTCGCTTCCACTCAAGCTAAATTGGATAAAACAAAAATAAAAGTGAAGAGGAGGAAAATTTGCACATCTGAATAATACTTGAAAAAGATGATCCATCAGTGTCAAATCACATAGAAATTAAATGCAAAAAAAAGTGCTACTTCAGGTAGCAGGATCAAATCTTTAGAATTTCAGCAGAGTCCAAAAACTTTAAGGCTTTCTCTCCCAAGGTGGCACTTTATATTTTTCCCTTTTAATGTGGAATATAAAATCTGTCTACTGTCCCTTTGCTGAAGCGTTAGGTGATCAGGGTGCTTTGTTAGGTCAGTTTCACATTGAATGAGAAATCAGTGAGGCACCATCTGGGTACTGTCCTTAAACTAACTGATCACGCTATGCACACCAGTCTCGATCATAATGTACATAAATGAGATACCGACAATCCCCTCTTTTAGAAATCTTAGACAAAAGCAGAGTGCAAACATTCTTGCTGTTTACAACAACAGACCTACTACCAGTACGAACTTGAATGATGAAGCTGACTCTACAGCATTTTCTCTTGGCCTGTGCACTGCTTGCATGCTAAGAGAAAGAACTTGTCCTTCCAGGGCTCTGTATCCTGTAACGGAGAGGAGGGGAACAGATGGGGTTTGTAGATGCCCTCCACCAGCATCATGGGCTGAGACAAAGCAGTAATTTACAGAATCTGTCTTTGTGGGAGGCAGCAGGATTTCTGAGGCATCATTACAGTCCCAGAGCCCTAGTGACATTAAACCCTACTCTGCATGATTGTATTTGGGACATTTTCCTTCATGTGCTCTCTTGAGTAGGGAGAGGTAGCTGGAGCTGCTGTGGAGAGTGACCGCCATAGGCTTTGGAATCTGAACAGCTGTTGAGCTTTCATTTCAGTGCTCTCTCTCTCAGCTCAAAGTACTAATTTAGGAGGAAGAGAGCTGGTGGGGAAGGGAAGGAAATACTGAATCCTGGTTTAGTTACTGAGATCAGACCAACGGGAGACAAAAGGGGAGTTACAGTGACCAGATGCTTGTTGGTTATGGATTTTTAAAACAGAAAAGAATTTATCAAGTGACATAAGGAGTATATAGCTGGAGAGAATTTTGTTTTTTCAGAATATCTATAGAGCCCCCAATATGTCAAGCTGTGTGTCTGCCATCACTCTGGTTGTGTGCGTGGTACTCTTTACCCTCACTCTTCACCTGCTTGTTTGTCTTCCGCTTGCAGGCCCTTTGGGGCAAGGACCAGATCTTATGAATTTGTACAGCACCTAGCACAGTTGGCCCCTGATCTGATTGGGCCCTTGGTAGTGCTTCAATAATACACATAAGCAATGAAGAATGAGAAGTTCCTTGATCCATAGCTCTGTGACATGCGCATTTTATAAGCTGTGCATCCTTCCCCAGTTGAGCTTGAGAAGTTCCTTGCTTTGGAACACACAAGCTAGTGATGCTGGAAAGATACTATACGTTTATTTAGTAAGGGGCTGACTGCACATGTGGCCTTGGCTGTTTTCTTGTTCAACCTTTGGAAGGCTCAACCATCTTCAGTTTTCTGACACAGGCACACTGTTTGGGCGTCATTCTCAGCTGCAATGCCTAAGCCTGGAATATATGGGCTGTGCTATCCTCTTGCAGAGTGTGTAAAGCACTCCCTCCTCCAGCTTCAGTGTCTGTAAATTCATCTCGCTGATTAATCCAACATGAACTAGCTGCATGGGGCCAGATTCTGATCCCTTTACTTATGTTGAGTAATTCCTTTTAATGAAATACTCTTACTTGTGTTGAGCCATGAATAATCATCTTAGAGTTGCTGGGGTTGCTTGGGGAATAAGGCACTAACTACTTCAGAGGTGTCAAATGTGACCCACAGGCCATTTGTGGCCCGCAATTCGCTCTGCTGCAGTCTGCTCTGGTTGTACCAGCCCAGGATTTTCCCAACATAAATCTATTAAGAATGAGTTATATTGGATCATATCAAATGAAAGGTACATAAAGATTTCCCAAACTTCATTAGAATAACTTTTTTCTCCCCCATACCAATGGTTAAGAGACTACAGACCATGTGTGCAAGTAGTTGCTGTGAGGTTTATTTTTTCTTATATAATTTTGTGGCCCGCCAGATTCAGTTTGTGACGGGCTGCACATCTGTGCAGCCCTTGGGCGTGACCTGTATAATCTTTCTGTTCAGTTTTGCAGTGTAATTGTGTTATTTGATGACAATTACGCTATACCAGGTTCCTCTGTGAATGCTCAGAACATGTGCCACGTGATTACCAGGGTGCCATGTTCCCTGCTGCGACATGCATGTATAGATGTGAAGCATGTTACAGGGTTCAGACTCTCAGGGCTGTCTCTAGCACAATGGCTGAAGATTTACAAATCAAAGGGAATGCTAATGCCCTTCCCTGCTCAGGTAGGAGTGAAAAGAATCTCACGACAGGACAGTGAGGGGGAGGGGCTGTCAGCAGTTTGTTAAAACAAAGACAGAGACTGTGAAGGGGGAGAAGCTGCAGGCTTTCAGCCTGAGAAGACACCATCCTGCAACCAACCTCAAGCAAGATCGGGGCCCTGCCTAAGAACAGGCAGAGAATGGCTGCAAGACATCAGACAGCCAAACACCATGTGCATAATCTTGGACTCTGAGGTTAGTTTAGGTGAAGATGTTAGAGTAGTACGCGGTTTATACCTTTTATTTGATAGTGGTCACTCCTGACTCATTTGTAACATGTTGCTGCCTTGATTGGCCATATTCTCACTTGAAATCAAACTCTGATCAATAAACTAGTAGTTGTTTTACCTAAAGCTGTGTGGTCTTTAGAGGGTGTGGGTGTGGGAGGCTGGGCACAATCCACTTCTTTGTTAAGTGGACGGACTGGAGACTAAGGTGATTGGGAGTGGGTCCCAATCCCTGTAAGGCAGTGGCTCCCAGTGTAGTGTCTGGGGCTGGGTGTGCTTGCTTGGGAACCAACGCCTGTGTGGCTAGTGGATTTACACCCACTGCCTGGGACCAATTACACGCTGGTGGCTGGTGTGGACTGACTCAGGAGTGAGCGGTCACCCAGCAGAGCGGGGTAAATTGGGGTTCAGGAGTGGGGTTCAAGCGGTCATAGCAGCACACCAGACTGGATTTGGGGAGCAGCCTGTCACATTGGCGCAGCGATTCTAGGGTTTTGTGCCCAGACCTGATACCTTCATTGAGTGATTTCAAGTGAGCCATATGTGTAGTATCTGAACTGTCAGGAGGCCACAGTTTGTTGTTTTCTGTTTGTTTATTTCGGGTGAAGGGAATAGACACAGGGAAAGTCAAAGATGTCTGACACAGCTGCAAAGCTGGAGTTAGCCCGTCTGGAAGCCCAGGAGAGAGAGAAAGAACGTGAATTCGCAAGATGGCAGGCAGAGGTGAAAAGGCAAGAAGAAGAGAGGTCCAGAGAGGCCGAGGAACGTGCCAGAGAGGCCGAGGAAGCCGCTCAC
>ML685778.1:4896235-5022813 GCA_007922175.1 Pelusios castaneus
GTGAGCGGCTTCCTCGGCCTCTCTGGCACGTTCCTCGGCCTCTCTGGACCTCTCTTCTTCTTGCCTTTTCACCTCTGCCTGCCATCTTGCGAATTCACGTTCTTTCTCTCTCTCCTGGGCTTCCAGACGGGCTAACTCCAGCTTTGCAGCTGTGTCAGACATCTTTGACTTTCCCTGTGTCTATTCCCTTCACCCGAAATAAACAAACAGAAAACAACAAACTGTGGCCTCCTGACAGTTCAGATACTACACATATGGCTCACTTGAAATCACTCAATGAAGGTATCAGGTCTGGGCACAAAACCCTAGAATCGCTGCGCCAATGTGACAGGCTGCTCCCCAAATCCAGTCTGGTGTGCTGCTATGACCGCTTGAACCCCACTCCTGAACCCCAATTTACCCCGCTCTGCTGGGTGACCGCTCACTCCTGAGTCAGTCCACACCAGCCACCAGCGTGTAATTGGTCCCAGGCAGTGGGTGTAAATCCACTAGCCACACAGGCGTTGGTTCCCAAGCAAGCACACCCAGCCCCAGACACTACACTGGGAGCCACTGCCTTACAGGGATTGGGACCCACTCCCAATCACCTTAGTCTCCAGTCCGTCCACTTAACAAAGAAGTGGATTGTGCCCAGCCTCCCACACCCACACCCTCTAAAGACCACACAGCTTTAGGTAAAACAACTACTAGTTTATTGATCAGAGTTTGATTTCAAGTGAGAATATGGCCAATCAAGGCAGCAACATGTTACAAATGAGTCAGGAGTGACCACTATCAAATAAAAGGTATAAACCGCGTACTACTCTAACATCTTCACCTAAACTAACCTCAGAGTCCAAGATTATGCACATGGTGTTTGGCTGTCTGATGTCTTGCAGCCATTCTCTGCCTGTTCTTAGGCAGGGCCCCGATCTTGCTTGAGGTTGGTTGCAGGATGGTGTCTTCTCAGGCTGAAAGCCTGCAGCTTCTCCCCCTTCACAGTCTCTGTCTTTGTTTTAACAAACTGCTGACAGCCCCTCCCCCTCACTGTCCTGTCGTGAGATTCTTTTCACTCCTACCTGAGCAGGGAAGGGCATTAGCATTCCCTTTGATTTGTAAATCTTCAGCCATTGTGCTAGAGACAGCCCTGAGAGTCTGAACCCTGTAACATGCTTCACATCTATACATGCATGTCGCAGCAGGGAACATGGCACCCTGGTAATCACGTGGCACATGTTCTGAGCATTCACAGAGGAACCTGGTATAGCGTAATTGTCATCAAATAACACAATTACACTGCAAAACTGAACAGAAAGATTATACAGGTCACGCCCAAGGGCTGCACAGATGTGCAGCCCGTCACACAGTTGATGACAGAAATGGCCCCCAAGGTTATTCGGTCCGGGTAAGGATATTGGAATTTACTCCTAAAAGTGCAGCTAATAGCTTGGTGGAACTGAGCATGAGAGAATCAAATTCACACAATTTCAGATGCTTCATCTTTAACCTTAAAGCTTTTATCCAGCTTAGAGTTTCATTGGTGACCCATGTTTGTGTGACTGCCCCCAAAAAGAAGTGGTCAATTTTTATGGATGGTGGATTCCTTTGGAGGTGAGAAGAGGAGGTGTTGGCCTCTTGTAATGCCAAAAGAGCAGAAAGGATTTTCTTCACTTTTTAAGTTTTGTTTTGTTTTGTTTTTTTAAGTTACCTTCAGGAAGAAACCCATCATGAAGTATTTTACTTTAAAAGCTAAGTTTTTCGGGTCATGGAGGTGGGAGATCCAAATTATAACGGAAGGTAGTTGCAGTTGACTGAATTATTATGGGACACCAGTTGTCATATAATGAATAAATTATGATCATGTATGCCTCACTGACTTTTTTTGTGGAATGCAGCCCAGCAGCATGCTCTATAGTCTAATTCTTATGGAATATTTTATAAATCTGAACAAGGATATTTTTTCCAAAATAGCAAAGCCATGAACATAAGGTGTGATCTATAGTTATACCTGAAGGACTAAAAGCTTTCTTTGGGCAGCTACAGTAGAACAGTTAATTCTCAGTGTATTAGTGCTCGCATGCTCATGAGCCACACGAAACACCAAGGGCTGAAGAGGTTGGTTTTTTCTCTCAGCAAAACTGCAATAGTAAGATGCTGTAGAAAGGTCTCTTATTATTAAGCATCACCACTTTTACAAATGATGCCATCATCCTTTTACAGCTATTATGAATTATGGGCATATTTTAAATGAGCAGTGAACAAAGAACATATTGTCAAACACTACGCTTGAGTTTTTAAAAAAATTGTTTTACTCGCTAATTCACAACGTTGAGCGATTGCTGATGGTACCCCCAGTCGGTAGCATGATTTAATAAAGCTCTGCTGTGGTACGGTGTGTTCACTGTTCTCAAGCAACTATTGTCTTGGAGCAGATTGCATTTAAAAAAAATAGTTTTGGGGTTTGATGAAAACCTGTCTTAACAGTGTGGGGGGGGGGGGGGGAGCCAAAGTTACCATAGCAACCACTACTGCTGAAGACAGAAGCTAGGTGAAAAGGTTTGAAAGCCAGAGAGATGCAACTAGAAAATAGGTGAGCACATAAATAATTATTGAATCCAAAATGAACATTAAACCTCTACATGTAGATTTAATATTCATCCTTTATTAATTAGAAATCTTTTCAAGTGCTCTTTTTCCTCCAAAATTAAAAAAGTAAAAGCAGGGCGGAGGTGCTCAAATTATGTACATAGTTTCAGCAATCGTGGTCAAATAAGCCTATTAGTGGAATTTTTTTTTATAATGTGGTGAAAATTGTATTGAAAGCGGCTTGTCTCCTATTCTGATAAATGCATATGCTTCTGTGTAGTTTCACGCGTCGTCGTGATTTGATCCAATGTAGGAGAACAGGCCCTCTAACACTCTTACATAATAGATAGGGTGTAGACCAACCCATTAAAGCTTTAATAACCGAAGTAGTGCCACTGTGTGATTCTGGGAGTTCTGCATAGCATTATTTATTAAGTGTGGTTACTATCCATAAAACTATCCTTGGATGTCAGAGTGAGGCAGGTGGCTTTGTAGCTTCTTTGGCAGCATCTTGTTCCAGGAAAAAGCCACAGTGTTGAGTTCCACCCACATCCCAGCAAAAAGGAGCTGAGCAGTAAAGGAACTGATACATAGTCAGTAGTGTGCACGCCCTGGGTCTGCATCTTTGTGCTCAAAATCTAATAATGCAAATATCTTTAATTTAGAGCTCTATTTTGATTTTTTTCCCCCCTCTTTTGTACACTCCTCCATGAGTTGCTGCTGAGTATTAACTTTAACTGGTGTTTTGCCCATCTGTTTCTTTGACATTTATCATGCATTAACCCTGGAGGCAGTTTAAGATTTTATCTGTGTGAACACTGAATTCATATGTCATAAAGCAATCCTATCTTTCCATGCATTCTTCTTGTGCAATTACCAAATTCAGATCTGATCTCACCTCTCATTGATGAAAATCGTCCCTTCTGGCCTTTAAAAAAACAAAACAAAAAACAAAAAAAAACTATGAAAAATGCACAGGAATTTTCATAAGGGAATTTTGTATTTGGCTGTTGAAATATCCGATAAGATTTCAGTGCTCTGTTTGAGCTGTAGGAATGGATCAAAAGTATTCCTCCCTTCCTGGAAAAAATAACCCAATAATTACTGACTCTGTGAGTACTGCAAACACCTGTCAGAGTATTGGTTGCAACACACGTTCCACTGACACTATTAAAATATGATTTTATCTTGCAGTAGATGGTACATAAGCACCCTAGCTTGTACCAGTGCCGGGGGCTTCTCCTGCACATCAGTGACATTCTAGTCTTCTTGTCTGTTTGTTCATTTTTGCTGAAGAAAACGTATATGAAGAATCAGGGACTTAGGCACTGTTTATATGGCAGTAGGAAATAAGTATTTCTTTCCTTTCTACCAAAATTATAAGGCAAAGAAAAGTTTTTGCATTTTTTCTTTGTGTGCCTGTGCTCCCTAAACTAAATGCTATTGTTCTTTCTGTCATCAGAAAGATGATACAGTGACCTTTCTTCTCTAGTGTTCAGTACACATACAAAAATGCATTTCACTGATACATAGGGTGTTTTAGGTGAAACTATTACTTTGATACTGTGTAGGAATGGAGTGGGTACACACACTTCAGAATGCATAGTTTCTATAACTTATTTAGGGCCCCTTTCTGCAGCCCTTACGTGTGTAAATCTATAGACATCAATAGAAGTGACACACAAGAGCTGCAGGATTGGGCTCTTGTTTAGTCATTTTACTGTTTTAAGAAGTGTAGTGTCAGAGCTTATTAGAAAATGCCCATTTCTCTATCGCTTGCGTTATGCACCAGAGGAAATGCAACACATCTTATCTTTCTATCCATTTCTTAATCCCTGAATGCAAAATTAAGACAGCATTATGATGTCCACAATGTGATCCTTAATATACAGAAAAACTGTACATACCCAAGTCGTCATAATGTGGGGGAGGGGTATTTTCTGGATTCCTTTCTTTATCACCCATTAACATTAGGGACCATATGAAAAGGTGTAGCATTTCTTTAAACTCAGAAATTTATGTTGTGGAATAGTTTTTCCCACAACATTTTTCTTCTGACATTGCTTAAACTCGTTTTGAACACTGGAATTGTAGGAATTGTTTCCTATCACTGTTTACTTTATGTTAATATTGTACGTCTTTTAACAGAAGCAATGGAACTTGTTTGTGTAGCGTATACAGATTGCATCATGCAACTTTCATTAATTGAATCTGTGCTGGGCATGCTGCAAGAAAATATGGTGTCACAAAACAGGAACATCAGATTATTTCGGCAGTAAAGTTAACATCCAATAGGTTGTACAAACAAATAAATCACAGTTCAACATATTTCTTTATAGTCTAGACTCTAGACCAGCGATTTCCAACCTTTTTGGCTCGAGGATCACAAATATCATTTTTACGACCCTGAGGGGCTGCCAGTCTTTCAACTCATAAATGTATGGATGAATACACCATTAAGGACTACAGATCCCTACATATTTAAAGTTTTGATGCTACTGTGCTCATTTTTACATTCACTAGTTTACACCTACAAATTACTCACAGTATGTTACGCACTCACAGACGAAGCACTAGTGTAGATGGGTGACTGTCACTACACACTGAAGCACATGGCCCGGCAGCTCAGATCATGGTGGGTGGCCTGCTAAGTACAGGCCAAATCGGAAGGCACCGATTTTTAGTGTCCTGCCCCTCCTCAAGCATGGTAGGTCCTGATTGCTCTGCCAGTAGCACCTCCTCCATTCCTTCCCACTGCAGCCAGATAGAAGGCATTCAGAGAGGAAGCTGCCTCCTTACTGATTTCACCTCCCTCTGGATGCATCAGGGAAACCACATGCCTCCTGTATCTTCATATGCCCTACCTGGGTCCCTAGGCAGTGGCTCCCTTCAGCATTTTGGGTTTGGTCATATCCTTTAGGTCACACTGCAAAAAAAAAAAAAAAAAAAGAAAAAAAAGAAATGTATCCAGTACTTCGTATGGTTTTGTATATCTCGTCTTTCAGACATTTTAAGATATCAAATGAAGGGGAAGCAGCAGAGAGCTGCCATTGTGCTTCTTTGTGCTACCACAAGTGGCTGCTATTAAAGTCTCCATATAGCTCCTAGGGGCTCAGGAAGGCATTTTCTGACTCTGCTTCCATGTGGAAAGGCACCTTTCAGAAGCCAGGCCACCAGGTTTTGTCATTGGCCCTTTTTATTTTAGGTTTGTTTTACTGTACTGAAGTGTGGTGTATGTACAGTCAACTTTGTGAGTTGTTCATTCGCGAGCCAAGAAACTTTCAAACAATTGCAATAGTCCGCAATATGTCTGTTGTCCTGATGCAGGAGAGTGATAAAACCAGGTGCCGCAGGGATTTCTTTTTAAACTCTGCTGAATAAAATTTGATGGATAATGAGTGTGTGTGTGTAAAGTAAGATCTGTATAACAAATCGATGATTCCAGAGTGTTTTAGTGGAAAAATCTGAACTGGTTACTTGCTAGGTTTAGTTATATCCCAGGATTGCCTGTTTCCATTGCAGAGTCTATGCTGAAATGATTTATAGTGGGATTTGGTCAGATTACTAGTGTGCCCCTGACAGGTGTTCTCATCTTCTAATCATGATAATTTTTTCTAAAGATCCTTTGAAGGAAAGCCAGCATTTTATTAAAGATGCTTCAGTCTGCAGTTGCTTTGTATGCTCAACTTCTTGATGGCCACAAAACCGTAACAGCAAAAACATTTACATGAAGAAAAAGTGGCTTCTCTCATAACTAGAAGCTACATACACATGATGAAATTCCCATGGTCTCAGTGCACTCCTCTGATAAGGAGCCATCATCATGTCTGCCACCTCTCATGAATTGTGTTCTACCAGATAAACACAGAGTATCCACTGTTCCCAAATGGCCCCTCACCATATCAGTTCTCCCATGATGATGGGTGCATACCACTGCTATAATAGTAAGGCAGCCCCCCCCCCGCCCCCACAGCTTGTTAGAAAGGGTGAGAGCTGCAGGAGAAATTTTGTAGGCTATCTGGCATTACAGCAAGAGTTGGCAGGTGCCCCAGTTGCTGTTTTCATCGTATCTTCCTCCCTACACCCAAGGTTTTGTCTCCCAATGAATATAGTGCATCAATAAATACCACATTTATCAGCGTTCAGTCCATCTTTCTGTAGCAAGACAATAACTGCAGTCACTAAGCAATTCTCTATTGAAAGTTCAGTACTTTACGGAGCAGAGTTACCTAAATGGAAAATTTTCGTTTCAAAACGTCCTATCATATATTCATTGGTGAGGATGAGTCTGTTTGCTGCATTCATCCTTGTCTCCATAAACGCAGCAGCATTGGTGTTTTTAGAAACATAGGGCAGGGGACATTAGAGTGAAAAGTAAACCCAATAGTCGTTAACATAAAATACTATGCCTACAGTCTATGCTTATACAATCTCATTTGACCAGCAAAAAAATAATAAAAAATACAAGCACTACTCGCCGATAGACAATGGTATTCAGCTTGTTGTTATATTATCTTGGGAGATGGTATAGTTCCTGATGCACAGGGAAGGCAGTGACAGACCGCTGCAGAAGTACTGTACTTAAAATGCAGAAAAGACATTTTCATTAATTTTTCTGGTGTTGGACCCATATGTTTAATGCTGCTCTGCAATGCTATGTGCCATCTATTCTGCAAGCAGGATAGGACTAGAAGCCAGCATTCTGCAAGTATTTCTTGTAGTATATATGTAAAAGCAACATGGTAGCAGCACTGATGATAAAACTTGTGCTTGTGCTATTTTTTTGTGTGTGTAACTATAACTTCTCAGAGCTCTAATCAAGTACCAGGGCACCATTGTGTTAGGCACTGTACAAACAGAACAAAAAACTCCACTTGCCCCAGACTTATGACAGAAGTAGCCTACATACTAGGGACATCTTAGACATTTAAAGGTAGATGAGAGAGAGAATTTCTAATTCAGAAATCAAGCCCTTTTCTAACATTTAAAAAAAAAAAAACCAATGTGAATTTTCTTAGCTCCATATGCACTACTTTAAACCTTGAAGGGGAAAAAAAAATATTTTTTTAAGGCATTTTTCTTCTTTGGTGCCTGCTCACTTTGGATTTTTCCTTGAACATATGTGCTGGGTGATTCCAATTGTTCTGTTATTTGTATATGTGTGAGTTCTGCCACATGCAGCTGAGAGCAAGAAATCTGTGCTCATTAACTGCTTGAACTGAAAAAAAGCCCCTAAAATTTCTTACCTCGATGTGACATTACAGCATGTATTTTTATACACAGTCATGAAATGCATTAGCTGTGTGAGGCAGTAGTTTAGGTAAATAAGTATAATATGGGTATAAAATTGTTTAAATGTTAAGTGTGTATTTGGTATTACAACATATTTCTGCTTTGCCTGGTTTGTTTCCACTAGAATTCACTAATGTACAGGACTGAAATTCAGATTTACTAATGAATGCTATACATGGTAATCATATTAGCAAGAGGAGATTATTTCAGTCAATAGGAGGAACCACTGTCAAGCTAAATCTACTTCTTATTTTACTGCTGACTGTAGCTGGAGTTAAAGTTGCAAATAGCTTTCATTATAAGCCATTATTTTCAGTTTATAATTTTACAAAATATCAAAAATCCCAAATGGGTTGATAACTTACAATTTTCTATACTTGGCTGCTGCCAGAAGGTGCTTGTGGTAGGGGTGGGGGTGGGGAAGGAGTTTGAGTGAAAACATTTCACCCATTTTTTCTCATGTAAAAGAAAATAGAAAACCAGTTTCGAATAGACTTACAGCTGAAAAGGTTGAGGTTTGAATGTTACAATTTGATAAGTTCCAGAGTGGGAGCCATGTTAGTCTATTGCAGAAAAACAACAGAGTCCTGTGGCACTTTTAAAGACTAACTGATTTATTTATCGCATGAGCTTTCGTGGGAGCGGCTGATGAAGTGGGATTTTCTTCCACAATTTAATAAGAAAAAGATGCTCATAAAGGAGCAGTACATAGTTTCCTCTGAAGGGCATTGATTTAAATGACAAACTATACATGTAGAGTTAAGGGTGGTTGGGGATGTTTGTCTTTTCTTTTTCCTGCACCCCTCAACCCCCCAATCTTAAGTGTACAACTAAAGCTATGATGTTCAATGTTTAGGCAGAGGGAATGACTTAATTTTATTTTGTATTCTCCATATTCCTCAGAATGGATCCAAAGTGACCTAGCCAACTTCCCTTTGGGTAAAATTTTCAGACGTTCCTAAGTCTCTTAGACTCCTAACCTGTAGATCAGTGGTTCTCAACCTTTTTTCCATCGCAACACACCTGACAGGTGATGTTGCCCTGCGTGACACCCTACAATCTTCTGGTGACAGTGATACTTGGGCTGGGAGCGCTTGGGGAGCTGCGGCACTCTGGAGGATGCAGCACTCTGGGACCTGGGTGGGGGCAGAGCCAAGCCTGCACAGGCTTGTGCCCTGGTGGTCTGGCTCGATGGGGCCGGGTTTATTTTTGTGGGGCAGGTGGTGCCCCCCCACTCCCAGGATCTCTGGGTTGCAGCCCCTAAGTCCCTTTATTCATCTGGCCATGGCTGCTGCCTGTGTTGTGCAGCAGGCGTGGGCTGTTGAGGTCAGCAGAGAGCAGTGGGCAACAGGAGCTCCAAGCTGAGCTGCCAGTTTTCTGTGACACCTCTTCCGGCTTTTTGTGACACACTTTTGTGTCCCGACACAGTGGTTGAGAACCACTGCTCTAGATCCCCTTTAGCACCAATTTGTATATTTAGATGCCTAAATACTTTTGAAAACAGGACATAGACTCCGAAGTCACTTATGTGCCTGAGCTGTTGAAAATTGTATTATACGTGTTTTGTGATATCTAAGAAATGGAATCCTCCTGCTCACTGAGTCAGCATGTAAAAAGATCAGCATGTAGGCCCTGATTCAGGAAATATCCCCTTTCAGGAAAAGCATTTAAACAAGTGCTTATAGCCCACCAAAATCAATGGGATTTAAAGTTAAGCATATGCTTAAATGCTTTCCTGAATAAACATGGACTTAAATGCTTTTTCTGAGTTGAGGCTATATGTTTTGCCCTTCATTGGTATTCTGTAGCCTTACTTTTACTTTAATTTTAGAGTGTCTAAAACAGAGAGAACTATGAACTTATCCATTCATCTCAATGGGTTTGTTAATGCTGAAACTTAAAAATGCTGACATGTAAAGTATTTAACTTGCACTCCTGATCATTTTAGGAAGAATCTTCAGCTAGTGTCATCAAATGCATTTGTCACATTAGCTGTGTGTTAACCACAACATTGGGATGAATGGGCCGGTTCATACTTCACAGCTGTTGTTTGATTTGTTTCCAGCTTGAGGAAGATACTGCATCAGATTTTGGTTCACATTTTTAAGCTGTACTCTACAACCATGAATTTCCAACATAACATTGATGAAATGAAAGCTTGGATTTGGTTTTATATACGTCAACAAACATTGGTTATACCTGTCAATAAATAAAAATAAATACACTAGTTATTTTACTCACATTGGTTTAAAATATAAAAGCTGATTTTCAAATCTCAAAATTCAGGCAATTTTTTTTCTAGAGGAGAAATATACATTTGTTAAGTATCTTAAAAGGGTCCATTTAAAAATGTTTATATTCAAACACTCAGGTTGGTTTGAAAATTCACAAGGAAATTAATTCCTTATAAAAGGCGTAAGAGCAAGAGCTGTAAATCTGGGAAAACATTTTGTATATTGTTCATACAATTCAAAGCTTTAAGTGCAAATTTCATTGTTAGTTTAATTATGGAACCATTATAGCATCCCTACTAGTGAGAGGAAAAAGCAGATTATGTAATTTATCTGTCAATTAGATTGTTATATGCTGGATTGTTATAATGGTGAAGAAAATCAGAAGCCACTAATCATTTGTATCTAAGGTTGTAGAATTTTTTGACAGAGGATGTGATCATGTAATACACTATAAACTTGTTCTGGTATCTTGTAGTGATATCGCTTAGGAGGGGGACTTGTGTGACATCACTATACAAGCAAAAGTCCTAGAGTAAATTGTTTATACCAGGAAAAAATGCTCTTCCTGGAGAGTTTATTTCATTTGAGGAACTGGAATAAGCTGTACAGGCAAAACCAATCTTTTGCCCCTATAAACCACATCTCCACTAAGAGGTTTTGCTGGGGTGGTGGTTCTAGTAGTCCCTTAGCCAATGTCAACATAGGAAAGGCACATAAGTGCTTTTGAAACTTTTATCCTAAATCTTGTAAAAACATAACATTGCATAAAAGCAGCTTTTTGCATTTATTAATTTGCAATGAAAATCATAAGGGTTTAAAATTGCTTAATTTTTACAACGTTAATAATTAAGATGTCACCACATTGCAGGATTTGAACATAATGGACTTTGTACTAATTTAGGGTTGTAAATAAACAGATTTCCAAAAAGCTCCTTAGCATTAAATGTTTTAATCTCTTGACTTTTACAGTAAGCCATATAAATGCTATATAGAAGTGAAGCTAACTGTGAATAACCCTGCGAATGACTTGGCATATCTGCTTAAGGAGTTTAAGGATGTGGATTCAGTTATTCTCAGAAAGAAAAAAACCTTGGGTGTGAGGGAATCCATTGATCCATCCACATGTTATGGGGAACTTGCATAATGAGATCGTTTCATAATCTGTTTCAGTTCAAATTACCTTAAGCGGAGAGCAGGAGAATTGCCATGAAACTGACTCATTGTAATTCATATTTTGAAATCCTGAACAAATAAAGATAGCAAAGCAAACCATAAAATGGCAATATTGAGGGGATGGCTGACTATTCTGTAGGATTATACATTAATCAATCAATCAACCCATAGTCCAACAGTCTGAAGTCTCTTGGCTTGAGTGAATATATTTATAGCAATGTGTTTGGATTTTCCAGTCTGAACTGTTACTAAAAACACAAACCCCCCCCACCCCCAAAGTAAATAAATATAGAACTGCTCCATAAATTATTGAGAATCACAGTCTGGGAGGTAAGAAAAATAAAAAACACTCCTGCTAATACTCTTAGCCCTGTAGCACTGAATAGTGAGGTGCACTAGGGAAAGTTGCATAGGCCTTCTGAAGCATCACATACTGGCCATTGGTGGAGACAGGATACTATAATACATTCTTTCTAGCATAGCAGTTCTTGGTGTACTTATAGTATTTCACAGAAGGGAACCATTATAAACAAAATCCTCTTTTAAGAAGGAAAAACACCATTAGCTAAGTTCTACAGTATATTCCTCTGACTCAGTTTATCTCTGTTCTTTTCTCTGTGTATATACTATTGATAATGTTTTATCCAAGAAGATGAAATGCTGCATTTAGTTTTCAGTGAAGGTCTGCCTGGACAGTTACAGTACAGTAAAACACTTTTTAGAATACAACTGTTGATTTTGAAAACACCGAAGAAAGAAGGGGGTTCCTTGGTCATACTGGTTTACCCATTATTTCTACTGGAATATAGCCTTGTCAAATATACTCTTACATTCCTATAAACATGCACATCACCAGCCTTTCCCCCCCACTCCCTCCTCATTCCTGTAAGCTGATCATAGAGGCCTTTTCTCCCACAGTTTGGTAAAAGAAAGAGTACTTGTATGCCAAATTTCAACTTGAACTGTAATTGTGTAGACAAATTATACATCCTGGAGAAATGGGATAGTAACAGAAATAGTGAAAAAACTAATAGCTATATCAGTGCTACAAGAGAGTTGCTATTGTCAGAAAAAGCATAGAGAGCAGTGAACTACATTTTCTAGGTTTTTCTAACAGGGCCATAAGTATTAGGAAATCTGAAATCCCAAAAGGAGATTTAAAAACTGGATCTGATGAAGTTGCCACCACTACTCTGACACTGAAGTAGCGAGCTGACTCTTGTGATGGAACAACAGTCCGATGAGAAATTAGAGCTGAGTTGTTACATTGCATGACTCCTGAACTGGGAAGATAGAATGACATATTGTAGGTACAGAATACGTGAGAATTTAAGATCTTTTGTGAAAATCTTGCTCTGTAAATCTAAGTACAACAATTTTTAGATTTCTGTGATATTCAGTCAAGTTTCCGGATGGTGTCATCATCTTTTTTTCGCAAGTATGCATAAAGAACAAAGGTGAAGAATGCAGTGATGCTCCAGATCAGAAGTCCCCAAACTGTGGGGTGTGCCTCCCCAGGAGGGCGCAGAGGAGTGTCCAAGGGGGCTCATCAGGGCCTGGCCCAGCCCCCCATGAAGGGGCACAGAGCCATCCAGCCTTGCTCTGCCCCCAGCTTTGCTTCAGCTGTTGGTTCCCATTCTCAGCTTTGGCCTGTGGTCTGGCCTGGGGGAAGGGGCAATGGAGCAGACACATTCTGTTACTGGCAAGGGAGGGGAGCGAAAGACATTTGGGGGCCATTGCTCTAGATGGACCATTGTGAGTACTGTCATGAGTAAAAGAGGCAAAACTGGGGTTATATCCCACCTATGCTGGCTGCGAAGTGGCCATGAGCAGTCAGGCAGTGAAATGCCACAAGGGTGGGTAGACAGACATTCGTATTTATGGTGTTCTTAAAAAGAAGCAGAGCTTTAAACTCAGAACATGCTAATATTATTCTCAATAGAAGTCGTTTCCTCCAGTGTTCCCACTTCCTAGCCTTATTTTGAGTCTTGCTTTGATTTGTTAAAAAAAGGATTATGAATTAAATGGTGATTATTTAAAAAAAAAATTGTGACCGTAGGTATTGTTTTAAAGGGTCAGATTACTTTTAACTATAAAGTGATACCAAATTTAAAGTAAAACGGGATTTATTCTCATCTGAAATTGTTTTGCAAGTTGGACTGGAGGAGAGCCTTCATCAAAGCTCTTTGGAAGCACAAAGGAATTCTGCAACTTTTTCCTCCTCCACACTACTGAACAGAAGGGCTGTTCTTTGGTGCATCTGGAGTCTGTCAGCAACACTACTGAGTTTATTGGAGAACTTGGCAGAGAGTGCAAGTGACTTAGAGCACTTCTAGCCTTCTGTTTTCCCCCAATCTGCTGGTCTAGGAATGAAGGGACCTAACTCAAGTATTAACGTAAAGGCACCTATTTGTTAGCTGAGGTTCCAACAAACTACTTCTTTGTATTAGAGAGAAAAAATGAGTGAGACATTATCTTGTGTTGGACCACCTTCTATTGGTGAGAGAGAGAAACTTTCAGACGAACACAGAGCTCTTCTTCAGGTCTTGGATACATACTCAGAGAGTCGCAGCTAAATACAAGGTGAAACAGATTGTTTAGCATAAGTAATTAACCCATATTTCTAGGGCCTGTCCAAGGTGAAGTGGCACGTTAACCCCCCCTCCCCCTTAGCTTTCCTCCTCCTCCACTTCTATTAATGACAGGAGAGTTATTAAGTGGGTTATAGATTTTTATAATAAACCATAAATCTAGTGTGTCTATTCAGTCCATGGTTTTTAGTATCTAGCAGAGGTATGAATTTAAGCTCGCAAGCTTGTCTTTTGAAAGTGTTGTGCAAGTTTCCTTTGAATATGAGGGCTGAGGTCAGATGGAGAGTGATCACTTTGTGGAAAATGTTCACCCAGCGTTGATAGTGTTTTTGTCTTTTTATCATTTGTCTATGAGTTCCCTCAAGAACATAGTGATTATCTGGTTTCACCCATGTTGTTACTGAAGCAGTTACTGCACTCGATGATAGCACATGTTGTGATGAGTCCATGTAGGACCCATGGATCTTGAAAGGTGTGTTGGATGAAGGGTATTGATCCTTGTAGCGGTGGAGGTATATCTACAGGTTAGCATTGGTCACTCTGGCAGACTGTGGTGCCACTTTGAGTTGTGACAGTTTGCTTCTGATGATGAAGTTGGGGGATTGTTTGAAGGCCAGAAAAAGAAGGTCAGGAAAAATTCTTTCAGCATGCGGTCAGGGCCAGATTTACCAGCCCAGGGGCCCCCAGTCTGGGCTTTCCATCACGGGGGCCAGGCCCTTGCCCCCCATTGCTAAGGGAGCCCTGGGGCCTGAGGGCACTTCTGCCCCATCCCTGCTCTGGCCAGTCTGCCAGGGGACGGCTGGCATGCAGCACGGCAGGCCCCGATGCAGCCCCCCAACCAGGGCTATGGGCCCTGGAGATTTGTGCACCCAGGGGTGGGACAGGAGCGCAGAGCTCCACCCCTCTAGCTCCAGGGCCTGCCCCCCCTCTTCCCCAGCTCGACCCAGTACCTAAGAGTCTGCAACCCAGTGCTGGGTCCCAACCCATGGCTTGATAACCACTGCCATATGGGTTCCCGTGTAGGGTGGTAAGTGGTAACTAGGGGTGTGTGATTGGAGAGTTTCATTTCTGCATTATAGTGATTCTCTCAGGGTATTTTGGTGGCTTGTTTCATGGTGTGGTGTACTTCTGTGGTAGAGTATCTTTGGTTAGCAAAGGCAGTTTTAAGCATGTGAAGATGCATATTGCGACCTTCCTTCTCAGAGCATATTCTGTGATATTCAAAACTCTGGCTGTAGATAAGATTTCTTTGTATTTGGGATGGTTACTGGGTTTGTGATGATAATTGTGGTAATCTGTGGGTTTCTCATCTGTAGTCTCTGTATGGGTCCATTGTTGAAGTTGATGATAGCGTGGGAGTGTTAGAGAGAGAGTTCGGCTAATGGTGGTGGTGGTGGCTGAAGTTGTGATAGAAATCTGTGAGGAAATTTAGGTCATCTGTCTGATGATGAAAGTATCATTAATGTCTGTCAGGTGTATCTTCCATTTTTCTGGTGCATTTGCCCAGAAATTCTTCAAGTTGGCCCCTGAAGAGATTAACATATGGGAGAGCCAATTCTTGGTTGCCAGGACTGTTCCTAAACACGTGGACAAAGTGTTTGTTGTTAAATGTGAATTTGTTATGGGTGAGGATGAAATGAAAGTTTGGCCATGGGTTTGGGGTGAATATCTGAATGTTCTCTGTTATCTTGTAAAACTTTGTGGCAGGTAGAATGCTGTCATTGTGGGGGATGTTGGTGTACAGGAAGATGACATCCCTCTGTCCGTCTTCCTGAGCACTGAGATTCATTTTCTTCATGGTTTCAAAGATCATTTCTGCCTCAGGTGTACTTTTCCTTATCTTCTGTATAAGGAAAATATATTGTTTACATAATGCTGTATAGATTATCTTCTTTTAAAAACATCTTTCATGTCACTACCGGAGGAGATTTGATAAGCACCATGGAACAGAGGTCATTGTGAATTCTCCTACTAACGCATCTTGGCATGCCTGGCAGTATTCATGAATCACTAGATGTCTGCATATTTCCATTGTAGTCATAACCCCCTCCACTCCCCATCCTTGAATATGCACTAATCACTTGCCTATTAAAGGACATGACATTCAGAGCTCCACAATAATGATCTGCAAAAGATACACATTTGCATTCTGCTAGAGAGTCATGCAAGGTCACGCAAGGTAAGCTGCCAGCTGTCCAGTTTACGAAGACATATTGAAATGGAAGTGAGTGAAATTGTGTTGCATACTAGGTGCACCACAAATTCAAATTTGAGATATTTGCCCTACTTAGGGCAAAATATGTTAGCATAAAGTGTGTTGAGCTGAATGTAGATCAGTACAATTTTAGATCACTTGAATATTCATTGGAGAAAATGAATACAGTAAAGAAGTTTTGTAAGATATCTTTGAAACACCTATTTTGCTCTTCAATGTTCCCCCATTTTATTGAAATAATATGGTTGAGTGTATCTGTAGGTAAAACTTGCATGTGCTGGAAAGGTAAGAAAAAAGTTTGATTAGCACCCATTGTGGAGTTTAATTGTACTACCTCCACAGAGAAGTAGTGCTTTCTAAGGCTTGGTACTTTGCACCATGGTTGGTGCTGAGTGATGTCCTGGCATTTACACCTATTCTGTTTAATAACAAGTGAAGCTAGTGCTTAGCAGATGGAGCAAGTAGATCGCATTAAACCAAAGTTTAATTCTTAGTCTTCTGTAGTATTGATACGGTAGATAAATTTCTCAATGGTCAATTTTAAAAACTCTTCACTCAAACCAGATACAGCCCATTTCAGGGTCTCTCTAATGGGGAACCTAATCTCTTTCTCCGATGTGGTGCATAAACCATTGGTATTTTGTTTTGTTTTTTATTCCCAGATGCAAACTTGTTCCTGTATTTATAGACAGTAAAGCTATTGGTGCCATACAAAAATTTAAATTAATATTTTCTTATCAGTTTTTTCTTTCGTCTCAAGCCATTGCTATACTGTTTGCATCCTGCTGTCATAGAGTGTCTGTCACTTGCAGCATTTCAAGTGTTGTACTGCCTTTATGCTGGAACAGCTGCTCAGTCAGTGTAGACCGACAAAGTTGGTGACTCTAGGCAGAGGAACAAATGTCTCTCTGTTCTAGTCCACAAATCTCCTACACAGTTATTGAGTATTTTGCAATCTCAAAGCAACCACACGTTCTGGCCTGTCCTGTTTCCCAAGACCTATCCTCTATCCTCCATTCTACAAAAAATTCCTGAAAGCCCTCCTCCTCCTGGGTGAGTCATATGAGCTTTAGTGACCACATGTTGCTCTCTGCTGTTATATCAGAACTTGGCCATACTCATGAGTAATAAAATGTACCTGTCCCATATGGTAATATGCCATCTCTTGGTGGTAGTAATTTGGTTGTTTCTTTAGCACTCACTACCTATTGCAAAACAGCATGTGTCCATATGACACCATATAAATACAAATCTTCTTTCTCGCTAAATATCTTGACATATTTTACTAGAATTACCATCACTTTCTGTAGCTTCTGCTCCCTTCCGCTTGTCTAAAAGCAGTCACAGCAGCAACACAGAAATTGCTTTCAAATTGAATTTTTCAAGATCCTCTTCTTTTGATATTGCTCGCTTTTTCCTAATTCTCTTCTGATTTTATGTCTCTCTTCTCCTTCGTGAGAATCAAAATCTCCTTATATTCCGCATTACCAGCTGTCAGGCATACTGGAAGACTGTTTTTGTATGCTAGTGTGCGAACCTCTATTGACATGGCTGGCAGTAGTCGGCTGTCATGCTCAATTGGGACAAAAAGGTCCATTGCTGGTTGGAAAATTAATTCAAAGCGTCTGTGTTTTATAATAGAATTATTTTAAAAGAAGATAAAAGCACAAAGAAGCCCGCATTAAAGTAAATTGGTTTTTAATTTTATAAAGATCCGAGCTTGACATATAAATGAACTAAATGGTGAAGCTAGAGAATCTTGTGAAATTATAGTCCAAAAATACATCATCTGTGATCAAGCACAACTTCCATCAACTGACAAATCCCTGAGGGCTCAGTAAGATGAGTAGTTTTTTTCACAGCAGAGTCCAGTTATTTTTTGTAATGATGTCCGTCTTTTCTGAGATTAGATGCATACCACTGGGTTGTGCTTTGCGGGGTTCTCCTGAAGAGGTGCTAATGTTAGCTTCCTTTGATTTTTTGATATAGACGAAAAGCAGGGTTGGGATGACTGCAGTGGGGGGTGACCTTTCTTCTAACCTGGTCTCTTCTTCCACTCTGAAAAGGAGAAGAGGAAACAGAGTAACTTTTCCTATTTTGACCGTTCTCCCCCTCCAGGGAAGGAAAGCAGAAAAGAGCCAGCCCTTCCATCCTCTCTGCCACCTCAGAAAAGGGAAAACATGTAGCTGCCTTTCACACCTGAGGGCACAGTGTTAGGGGCTAACAATCATTCATCTTGATCCTTTTGCTGCATTCAAGAAGAGATAAAGAAGGGAAAGATGTTCAAGCTTAATTTTTTGATCTCACTGCTGCAGTCGGACAAGAATCTCCTATCCCATTGCCCACCTCTCTTCTTCACCAAAGGGCTTGTCTACATTAGGCCAGGTCTACACTGGTGGTGAAATTCGGCAGAAGTCAACAGGAGTTACGCAAGCTACACAGAGTAGTTTGTGCAACTCCTGTTGACTTCATAACTCACCTTTAGAGCGCCATCTTGACTACCTTGAGCCAATGGGAAATGCATTCCTGTTAACACAGCTGTACACCACTTGAGGTTTTATTAAGTTTCCAGATTAACTGGGCATATCTTAACTGACCACTCAGTGGATCCTGAAAAATCAACCTGATGACAGCGACTTTGCCACTATCAGTGAAGACATGGCCTTAGAAAGTTTTGCTGGTATAGTTAATGACTAAAAAAATAGACCAAGACCCAATGTGGACACAGTTATATTAATATAAATGTGCTTAAACTGGAAGAGCTTGTTCTGGTTTCAAAAGTGAAATAAACACTAATATAAGTTTACAGTGGTATAACTGTACTGGTTTAAAAAAAAAAAAAAAACAACCCCCCCCCCCCCCCAAAAAACCCAAAAACCAAAAAAAACCAACCCCCTATCCTAATAACTTCTCTAGCATACATCAGCTCATATTTGAAACGTGTTCTGAATTGAACCAGGATAAAGACTGGGTATGAATGTTAAGTGAAGAAACTAAACAAGAAAATACTTTCCATTGATGATTATTAATTATTATTGTTGATTTGTATTACCATAGTGGTTAGGAGCTTGTAGGAGAATTACATGTTTAAGCAAAATGACATCCATCATAAACATGCTTAGTATCACAATGTATACATATCTCTCAACTGAAACCATGACGGTAGTTTTGTCTCGGTTTCCTCAGAGCAGAGCCAAGGTTACAGGTGGTATGATAAATGCATCAGAATGCTATTAGAAAAATAGGACTGTTCTGTAACAAATTATTTATACATTGAACAGTTGTAAGGTTGATTGGAGGGGGAGAAAGCTGTGAGTAAAATGTCTAGAGAGGCTTTTATAAAATGATACATGCGAGACCAGAAAAAAGTCAGAGAAATCCAGCTATCCATTTGCCCATAACAAATAGTTTGGTGAGGTTAGTTAGTTCACTAACCTGCATGTTCCGTAATTCACAGTGAGTTTATAAAAGCAAGCTTCTCTTCTCTCCCACATTCTTGTCAGGAAAGATCTGTCTGTGTGGAACCATAAGGAGTTCTCATGTTCATTAAGACCTCATTCCTGTTACAAAATATTGTACAGTAGGTTTACTGATACAATGTAGTATTATAAATAATGAAAACTGGACTGCACATGCCATATGAGCAAAGTAAATTTGTGATGAACTGCCCTTGCTTTTTACATTGTTTTATTCACTAACTTGATAATTCTCAAAATGTGTTGATTCACAATGGCTGTTCACAATTTACTTATTAGTGCAAGTTAGTGAAGTTCTGCTATACTAAAACGTGTCTGGAAATTTTTTCAAACAGGAGCATCAATGTTTTGCTTGCTTCAGCTTCATTCAATATTAGAGAACCTTTACTTTTATTCAGTTTTATAGAAACCCCATGCAAACAACTGATGCTGATGTGATTAAGAAGTCTTATCAATGGAAGGGAAAAATAGTGAAGTTCTTGTGTAGTCCTGATGGCTAAGTAAAGCATATATGTGTACTAGAAAGTCTGTGTATTTAGGCAAAAATATTAATTAGGATGCATTGATCTTAACACCATACTTTCAGTTTTCTGTCAAAGAGTCTATGTACAACATTTGTTGTCAAAGTAGATTAACTGCCTAAATTTCAGGATTGGTGAGTTGGAACAGCCTTGAAAAACAATGAGCTCTCAAATTCTTAATCAGCCATAGTCATCTTATTTTTAAATTTATAATTAATATTTTTAAAATACATAGTTTTGCTGTAGCTTCCATTAAGTAGAATGTCCTGAAACTTACAATATCCTGATAAAGTTTATTTTTAAACAAGGTTGGTTTGTGTTCTTTTACTCCTCTGATATTTAAAGGTCTTTTTTCAGCTGTAGAAAAGATAAATGAGTATGCAAGGAAACAATGAAACTGACTAACCACACATTGCTGCCAAGTGCACAAAATTATTGAAAGAGCAGGGAAATTGTTCCCTGCTAATTGAACAATCTTAAGTATTACTTGCAACTGAAATAAATAAAAAAATAATTTCAGACTGAAATGTGGTTTTTCAGGTTTGCGCTGGCCATTTAAAGAGGGTAGAGAAAAGTTGTGTGTTTGAGACTTGATTAATGTTTTATTATATATAGAACCATAGATGAAC
This sequence comes from Pelusios castaneus, assembly GCA_007922175.1. Taxonomy (NCBI): domain Eukaryota; kingdom Metazoa; phylum Chordata; order Testudines; family Pelomedusidae; genus Pelusios; species Pelusios castaneus. The sequence goes on from ML685778.1 coordinate 4,916,932, forward strand.
CCATTTCTTAGGTCTGTACCATTGGTGTATAAAAAGCGAGGGAGATGTATTAATTTAAAACAGGTAGAGTTGCATCCTACATATCACAAGGTGGAGTGTTGTGTGTGTGCTTTGGTGCAAGGTAATGAAAGTGCTGCTGGGCAGCTGCCAAGTTATTCCTACCTAGTAGCGGGAACAAGGCCAAAGAGGGACACATATAACTAAGAAAATGATTTGGCTTCCTGAGGACTGCACTTAGGCCTGTCTCCTCAGATACATCTATTTTCCATCACAATCCACCCCTCTCTTGCTCTGTAGACATGAGAGAGTAAGGGAGTGAATGCACAAGTGGTTTGAGATTTTCACTTGATGGATTTTAGCTCTCACCATAGAGGACACTTGGCTATATGCCCACACATAGCCTCCTCTAAGACTTGATCTGGACTGTGACAGCATCACACTTCCTGCTGTACACCTCACAAGTAGAGCCCTGCTGATCCGCAAGTATCCGTTTCAGATCCACAAGTATCCGCATCTGTGGATGCGGCTGCGGATATCCGCAGATCCACTGTTGTGAATTGGAGGTTGTATGCAGATTCTGTTCTTATCTTCCCAGGGTGCAATGGCTACAGCTGCTGTCTCTGCCTCAGCGGCAGAGAGCAGGGAACAAGCAGGGTCCGGGAACAAAGGAAGAGCTCCAGCCAATCCCAGCTCAGCTCTGTTTGCGGTCTGCCAGCCAATCAAAGACAGTCACTCATGGGAGCTCAGCTTACTGGCTAGTCCCGCCCCTGACTTTAGGAGCCTCAGCAACTCCCTCCTCCCCATTCCCAGCAGCCAGCCAGATGCTCCTCTTCTATAGTCAGAGCAGGAGCTCTGCATGGTGGGGGTGGTGCAGATGTAGATGGACATAAAGCCCGGCATGCGGATCCTGGATTGGATACTGTCTGACACTGAGCAGATGCGGATCAGATGCAGATGCACGTTTTTCTATCTGCACAGGGCTCTACTTACAAGAACTTTCAGGATCAAAGCCCTAGTTGGTATTGGCGAATTCCTGTCTGCCTCCTCCCCTGGGTATTGAGATATAAAGAATATCAGTGACATAATATAGCCACAGTTGTCAGAAGTACGGAAAACAGGGATTCCAAGGCAGTTACGTTAGTTTGTGGCAATCAGATGGTATTGTCTCACCCAGGCAGAGTGCAAGGATGCTGTGCAGCTGCTGGTTTTTTCCCTCAGTTGTGCAATTCTCAGCACTCTGGTTGTGGATACCTGATTTGCATAATCACTGTATGATTCTTTTTTTAATAGCTATATCGGGTGCAGATCCTTGTATCCTGGTAGGCTAATGATGGCAGCTAGCCAATCAGAGTACAGACATTTGCATAATCACTGGAGATATTTTCCAAAAATCACAGTGATTATGCATGTTACTCTGACTACTATAATTCCTGTGCCCTGATTGACTTTTGTACTAAGAATTTGTTGCAGGAAACAGCCCCAAAAGACACTACTTCAGCCTTTCCTTGCAACTGAAGCAGAAAAATTCCAAAATGTACATAGAGCCAAGAAAAAGGCAACATGGGGGAGATGGAGGGAAAGGTGAATAAAGAGATTTTTAAAAAAAATACCTTTAAAATTTTTCCCCTTTTTTTCTTATTCCTTGTCCTCATCTTTCTCTCCCTGTAGGCTAACTTATCTCCTGAAGAGTTGTCCTAATTATTCTTACATAGGGCCATGGAAGAACAAGGTTTGGTACTAATGTTTAAAATAAAGATACAGGCATAAACCCGGAGGTGGCTTTTGGGGTGGGCGAAGCAGGGCCCTGAGCAGTAAAGGGCCCCTTCACCTCCTCCAAAAGCCATGTCTGCTTCTCAGCCGACAGGATATGTGGCGGGCGACTGGGACTGGTGGTGGGGCAGTATTGGGGCCCCAGCAGGTGCCAGGACCTCAGGGGGCTGGCCATGGGAAGCTGGGGCTGCAGGGGGGAGAGCGTGGCCAAGGGAGCTGGGGCCCCCAGTGGGGAGCCTTTAGGGGGCCCCACAATGGGCCTTTGCCCCAGATAGCCTAAGGCCGCCTCTCTCCTAACTCAATCTTAAACTGAGTGTTTTTTTCAAAGATAAAGTTAAAATGAGGAATGGTTTAAATGAAAGCATGGCGGCAGCTGTTCATTGTGCTCCCAGAAGACAACCAACACCTTGAGTGTTGATGGTAACCAGCCAGTAGTGTGTTCTCACAATTCTTCTCTGCTCAGAAGGGTGGGCATTCTGCACTACGGGAAGGGATTAAGCAGCTAGGTGGCTAGCCCAGGGCAGACCAGTGCTTTGGCAGCGACTTCTTGGAAACATGGTGACTGTTACAGGTTCTATACAGGGGAAGACAGAGCTCAATTTTCTGCTTAGCTGAAGATGAGTATTTCTGGCCATTGTTGATATTTGAGGATCCAGGAGCAGGGAGCTGTCGCCTAATAAGGCTCCGAGATTGAAATCCACTTTGGGAGTGTACACATTGGAGCTGGTTTGGATTCTGTGAGTTCCTTAGAATGGTTTCTCTACTAATCAGCTTCGTTTTTCTTTTCTAGAGAGATTTTATGCTAACTGGATTTCCTCGTGGATTGTCTGTCTCTCTGTTATCAAGAGAGCAAGGAAACGGCTCTGCCTGCATTTAATGACAGGGAAACCTAGTGTACAGTGTTGCCTGTGTATCAACATGGCACCCAGCTGGCGCGCTCACTCTAGGTCAAAGTGGATGATGTTAAACTCACTACGGCAGCTGCCACTAATTGGTACTCTTGGCAGAGAAGGGAAGGGAACCGATTGATTGATTTTTATCCTCTTACCTTTGGTGGTGTCACATGTGAGTTATGTGGGTGGGACCGTGTGGAGAAGCTTGCACTGTCACAGCCTGTACTGCGCCTGTTCTGTAAACAAACCTGACTTCATTCTCTCGGGAGGTCAGGCAAGAATCTTTCACCTGCACTGAATTCACTTGAAACGCAATTAAAAGGTTTTCTTGGGATTCTGCCGACTGGTTGTCACTTTTTAGATATTTGAATTATTCCAGTGAAAAACTGCAGCTGGGATTAGCAACACGTTTTAGTTACATTAACTTGTCATCTTTTTTCTATAGCTTTTAAAAAATGTTTTAATGTTGGGTGTACTTTTCTGATTATAATGAAGCAAAACAGCATTCCCTCTAGATGTCATATTTCAGATAGTATTTGGTGGTAATATAGGTTAGAGTTTTTTGTTGTTTTTAATTCCAGTAGTTTGGTTTTCTAATAATTGTAAGAACATTTAGTAATACAAACGTAATTTATTTTCAGGGCTCCAAATGAGGAGGTGGCGACAGAACCACTAAAATACGCTGAACAGCTTCCTGTAGCTCAGATTATACACCAGGTATGCCTTCCCATTACAAGTATTTGCTTTCAAAAGAAACAAGATTGGTAATCTTTGATTCTGTAAAACCTAACAAAAAGTATTACATTTTAATGTGCTTATGCTAGAGGCACACACAAGTCTTATATCCTTATTTAGATAACAGCTGTTAAATCAGAAAAGTCTTATGCAAAGCACAGCAATGAAAAGATGCAGGGTGAAACAAGAATTCTCACTTCACTCATGGCGCCAGTGTGCAGCTAAAATTTTTGTAATTCCCGCACCACCCACACCCTCAAAAACACTAGGTTGCTTCCAAACTTGCATATTGACCTGAATCACAAAATGCCTGCTGTCTCTGAAAAAACAGCTAAACTTCGATACTGTTATCATAGTGTATTTGTCATGAAAATTTGAACAGGAAAAACAAGTTCCCTTCTTGATATAATTTTGAATGAGGTTTGAGTAACATTTTCATTTACAGCTACAGCACTGCCATCATACTTTCTGTTCCTTGACCAGCAGAGCTATTTATCACAGCAAAAAGCACTGGTAGTAGCTACTTCATTCTACTTGTGGCAGTAATTAAATGCTGGCCCATTGGGCCATCAGTTGGTATCGTCTAGATGGCAGATAATCTACAGCTCTGGCCTTCAGATGCAATAGATTTTGAACCATGGTAGATCAACGTGAGAAAAAGGAAGTCCGTCAGATGTCAAAGTTGCTGAGAATATCCTATGAGTACTAATTGTTGTTGCAGATCTTTCCAAATATCTTTGTCAATCAAATCAAAGTGTTTCCTTGCAGTTGAATGCTTGCTGCAGGCAATGCCAGTTTTAGCTTAAAGGAAACATGGGCTTTTATTTGAAAACTTTCAAGTGTGCAGGCCTTTTCTGCAAGATGGAAACACAAGGGATTTTAAAACTTTTTGGCTGAAATCTGCACCTCCGGGAAGAATATTTGATGTGTTCAGAACATTGGAGATTGGAAATCAGGACCAGTTTATATGTCAGGAATTCCCTGGTGTTGTCAGAGCTTTAGATGACCCAATAGCCTGCAAATGTCACATTTAAAATTCTGTCTTCATGTCTAACTCTCAGCATAAATGAATTAAACAACAGAACAGGCAGCAAGTCAATATGCTCTTAACAGCGAGAGTGAGCAGTGAAACAGGTTGTGGGTTGTTTGGAATAGGTAAATAGCAACTGCACAGATAGGTTCACCTAAAGGAAAATCTGAAACAAGAAAGAAAATTAACCTTTAAGATGGTTGACCAGATGAAATGTCACAGTAATATTTTTACAGCATAAAGAAAGTAATAACCATGGACGGTTCATTTGGTTATTGTGTGATGTCTTGCAGTGAATTAGGGCATTGTGGGAAGGCAGAAAGATAGTTTTCATATACTTTTTTCTCCTTGCTGTAACAGAAGCTTACCGGGAGTATAGGAAGGATCTGGTCCTATCATCTGGTGCAAAGCAGCTGGAAAGATCCAATTACTTGTGAATTTCCCTGGCATAGCATGATGTAAAGTGCTCTTTCACCCTTCTTGGAGGCCCTTATCCAGGGAGCATGTGTGAGGTGTGGTCACTGGAGTGCCCTGGCTGTACCTAATGCTGAAGTAGTTCCTGGACTGTGTGGTGGGGGGAGGGGGAGCTTGCCAAAGGTGGAATTTAGAGCCACTTTGAAACTGCTCTATATTACGCTACATGCCCATCTCTTACAAAGAAGCTGCTTTCACATTCTTGTCAGTTTGTTCATAAGAGTAACTTTGTCACACAGGGCAGTCTTTTTGAAGAAAAGGACAAGTAGCATATACCCAACCATGTTAATAATCAGGGATGCTTCACGTTGTATTCTTTTTGTTGATAATGTGGTGAGCTGTATCTTAATTACTTGGTGTAGCTTAATAGATAGCTGGCAACTCTAAATAGTATTATAAGGTATTGTGGGTATCCGCAAATGGCCAGCTCTATTTCTATGGGTCCTTAAACATTATCTCTAATACTTTCTCCAATTTTTAAACCACTGTGTAATATGTAGCCATTAAAAACTTCTTTGATTTCTAACTTTTTTGCTCTAGATGAGAAAAATTCAGGTACAGTACATATGAATTGCATCAAAAGAGTACACTGCACCCAATTTTGAGTTCAACACAACACTTCTCTTGTATTAATACTAATCTGTTATCATATTAGTATAAAAATAGGACAACCCCATAAGAGCTTAGCAGTTCTAAATTTAAGAATTATATCAAACTCAATATGTTAGAGCACAATTAATTTAAATCTACAGGCACACAAAGAAATGAAAGGATAAAACCATAGAGAATAGAAATATAAAACCGTAAAAAACAAATTTCTGAATGTTGACCAGATATGCACAAAAAAGGAAAATAATTGCTTTACCCGGTCTAAAACAAAAAGCACAAAAATTAGATTTCCAATTTCTTTAAAAGGAAGAGACAGGATAGCTATTAATGAAAAATGAAAATCAGCTATAAAACAAACATTGACATGAAATGGGGACACAATCCAGTTTTAAAATATTACCGTGCTTGGTAAAAGGAGCTGCAGCAGCCTATCTGGTTGACAGCGTGTACAGAACAAATTGCCAAGACATTAGAAATCAACATGATGGCTCTTTGATTCTTAAAATATCCTGTAAGTAGCATAAAGTAATCATGTACTCTTGAACAAGAATATTTAAATTAACTTTTTAAATAGCTTAGTCAAACTTAACGAGAACACTACAGAAGTCATCCTGAAATGTTGAGGATTATTTTTTGTACGCCAATATATGCAGACAAATTTAGATTTTGTGTATAAAAAGGCAAAAAAAGTTAGCATGTACTCAGTTCTGCTTTTTTTCTAATTCTGCTTTTATTTTGCTCTAATGAGAGAGAGCGCAGAGAATATTGTAAACTTAAGTCAAGCTTGAAAGAAAAAGTGAAATTCCAAGTTGGAAGATTGTTGTTTTTTTGTTTTATCGTGTATAAAACATTCCTTACTAGGGCCTCAGTTCAGCAAGGTATTAAAACATGTGCCTAACTCCAGTGAAAATTCTCATACACTTAAAGTTAGGCACATGCTTATATAACTTGCTTAATCAGGGCCTAGAATATTCAGTGCTTTTTTGTGACAGTACGCAAGAGTACAGAGTACTGGCACCTTTTTTTTTCTTCACAAAAAAAGCACTGAGTATATTCATGACATTTGCACTATCCTCATACAATATAATCCAGTAAAATTGAAACATCCCTTTCATCAATAAAATGTATGTAATCCAATCTCCTAATTATGGTATAATTGAAAGCTTAATTAAATGGCAATTTGAGCCCAGAAGCACATTGGATGCTTATTTCTTCCAGACCTTGTGAAATACCAAACATATGAAGAGAAGTGGTACTAAAACAGTTTAGATCAGTGGTTCCCAACCTGTGGCCCATGGGGGCTTTCAAAATGGCCCGCGGCTCCCTTCCTGCTGGCTGCAGAAGGGAGCCACTGCTTAAGGATCCAGGAGGAGCTTGTTTCTGCGGGTCTAAATGACAGTGCAGGCTCCTTGTTGCAGCCAAGGGGATGGGAAATCAGCACTCCCTGGGCCCTGACTGCAGCAGGGAGCACAGCAAAGCCCTCTGCCTGAGTCCATACGGTCTTCAAGGCTATGGAAGGGGAGCAGAGAGACCAGTTTTTTGGGTGGAGCAATTAGTTGCAAAGTTAACTGAGGAACTACTATACTAAGCAGTTCCATAATTACTTTTGATGATTACTAAGGTCTCATTTTCATCTGTTATCAGCCCTTATTTAACGTTGCCCCCCCCAAAAAAAAAATTAAAAACAAAAACAAAACAAAAAAACCGCTTGCTCTCATTGGTTTATTCTCAGGATCTGATTCTGATCTCTCTAGTTCTATACTGGTATGTAAATTCATTCATTTTCATTGAAGTTATTCTTCTGCCTTGATTTTAGCTGGGAGAAGAATCATGCCTGTGGTCTAGTGGAGAGAGTTATTTTGCAACATTTGAAAGAAAACACTGAAATCATGCTAGACTATTAAGAAAGTAGTTTTCAGATTTCTAAAATGCTTTGTTTTGTGGTATTTGTTGTGGGTACCTATAGCACAGAACTATCTTAGTAACATATACACACATGCACAATTGCACATGAGCACCAAGCAGCACCAGAACTACATGTTGAGATGTCATCTCTACCATATTTATAATACAATCTTTTTTTAATTATCTGCTTTTTATAACTTATTTAAAACCTTACTTTCCTGAGAAATGTCTGATTTCATTGCTTTTGAGGTTGGTTAACTCCTAGGGAGGTGGAGGATGACTTGAATCACTTTTTGGGTGAACAAGCTAATGCTTGCCACCAAAACCTTGCAAAATTCACTGAACTTATCTGTTGGGAAACCTGTGCGAGGAGTACAGTCTGGTGAAGGGATACCCCCTTGGAAGAGTAATGCAGAGGAAACAGATGATGTCCAGTATAATTGCATTTTACAGTTACTTAACAGACATTAATTTGCAATTAAATTACTCAGTTTTTCTTTCATAGTCTAAATTTCAAATTAAGATCTGTCGTTTGGCTTTTAAAAGGCCTACTTTCTATGGAAAATACTTGCAGTTTTTTTCCCTGTTTTGTTAAACAGTGACAAACAGATGGGTCAATTCATTTGTTTACATGCTATTAGGTTCATTTCACTTTCACTTATTGAAAATAAAATGGTGATTAGCACTCTGTAAATTTTATTAATCTTTCATGAAATGAGTTACGGGTGTTTAAAATTTTAATCAGGCATATAAAATGCTTAGTAAAAGAACAAAGGCAATACAGGATTTAGTTTAGATACAGACTGATATTGACTTAGAACAGTTTATCTAGAGGTAAAAATATACTGATGTATGACACTCACATAGAAGATCTTACTCCATTTTAAAATTTATAAGCCATGATTTTCAAAAGCCACCGGTGATTTTTTTGGGTGCCCAATTTAAGACATTGAAAAGTGTTCAGGAATTTCTACAGACCTACCCTCTGAAAACCAATGCCTTTTAAGGTGGGAACACTAAATTACTGTGTCTTTGTATACAAGACACATATAGTCTTTATGTAGTACATAGTCCCTCTGCCTAGTGAGGCCGTGAATCTGAATCACCAGGCAAGTGGTCAAGAAAAAAAAAAGGTCTGCATTCCGCCATCTCTTACTATGAGTTCTGACAGTAGAGCTTCTCCTTCTGTTTCTCCTCCTCTTCTACAAGCTTGATCAGCAGCTGCCGTGAGTGTGCTTGGCTGTCTCCTTTAGTGCTCCTGTGATTGCAAGAGAGTCGATAGAAGGCAATCAGTGGCTGTGCCAGTACTTCTGTACACCTTGGCTTAGATGTGGGAAACCTTTGTCCTTGATGGTTGTCAGAATTTGTGGTTTCCCTATCCTCCAGTGATTCGCTGTAGGAAAACATTTTCAAAGCTAGGGATGCGGCTTACTTTTGTACAGTGTGGCAGGATCCAATCTGTTGTTCTGCCCCTTCAGTCTCTAGGATTTGCGGGGTCTGTTAATGCTGAGGAAGATTATAAATGGACACTTTGAGTGTTATTTTCATTGTGTATATGTGTGCCTGCATGCTAGGTTCCATCTCCTTCTCACTTTATAAGTATAAATATTGTACTTGAGCATAGTTTAAATTTGTGCTTTGTTTTGTCTGTACTTGAAAACTGGACAAAAGGAGGCAGGTGGAATCCCCTCTGGATGTTACCCAGTAAACATCAACTCAGAGAGTCTCCTTGTTAAGCTCTAGCTACTGTGCTGTGAATCTAATTTTCTTTCACTAGTTGGCCTGTGTGGGAACTATTGGGCTTTCCATAGTTTCTGCTTTTCATGCCGTGGAGCCTAACAAAACTCCATGGGCATGGGTGCCTACTTCTGTACCAAAAAGAAATAAAACAGATATTCTGAAAAGAGAATCAAATGCTGGTCCAGATTATTGCCAACTTCCAGAACACGTATGGGCGTAGAGCATTGAAGGGACATGCTGCCAAGTCTGTGTGCACGAGACAGCAAGCTCCTGGCTGCCAATTATTCATTTGGCCACTCCAAAAGAAACGGGGATGAACTCTAAGGTTAAAGATGATCCAAAAAAAAAAATTATGACAGGAATACTACCTTATTGCCTCCAATCTGGAAGACTCTTCTTATGTTTATGTGCTTGTGCTTGCTTTATAATGTCAAAAGAATGAATGAATGATTGATTTGCCATGGTAACTTCCACTTAAGTTATACAAAGCTAGCTGAGACAAATGGTATCGGCATCCATTCCTCTGGCTTTCATGTCAAGAAGTCTTTAAAAACAAAACAAAACAAAAAAAAACCCCAAGGGCTGAGTTGCTTGTGAATTACACAGTCTTTAATGTCAGAAATTTCAAATTAATTATTTTCATCTTTTCAAATCTCATTGACTTGCACTTTCCTAATCTGAACAAACAAGGTTGAACCTTGCCATTTCTCATGCGAAGGTTAAATAGCAGAATGCTCTAACAAGTTTTCATACTTCTAAAGTTGTACTACAGTATTTCCCAGAATGCTGTGAAGTATCATAAAGAATTAAAAATTAAACTCTATTTGTCAAATAAATGAAGTACACTGTTTTGATGTGGAATCCTTTTCAGATACTCACTAATTCACAACATTGTGTGTGAATTAGTAGTGATCTAGTCTATTGTGGTGCATGGCCGATCCTTTTCAAAATGATCTTTCTAGCTAAGGAATAAATTAAACTACAGAAACCTTTTGATAATATCAGTCAGTAGTTTATAAATTTGATCCATCTCATATATTCAGAATAAATTTAAGGTGTAAATTAAGTGCAGCACTTCCCTAACTGTTACCTAGCAGACTTTGGGCCATAGCAAGCAATGTGGTGGAACTGCTTTGCATTGTACTGTTAGTGGGTTCTGCCCATAAAGCTGGGCATATAGTGGTTCTTGTATCACTCCTTCTTTCTTTTTTTTAGCAAAGGAGTTGTTAAGGGGAGTTCTAGCCATGACCCTTCCAAGATCTGCGCTATGTGATCTTCAACCACTGGATTTGGTTCTTTATCAAGTCAAAAGACTAGAGAGAAATTCTGTTCCTCATCTTCAATTTGCAGTAAGGATAAGTAGACATCTGGAACTTTCATTGACTTTTTATCTTCAAACACTCCTTCCTGAATCCTAGAAATTCAGCAGTCATTATGGGGAAGTTGTATTTCCCTGCTTGGGATTCTGATTTTGAGACTGAGGAATGCCTTGGTCACTGAGCTTTAAACCTTGTTTTTGTTTTTTAATCCAAGCTGGTGCCTGTGAGTGACCTGAACTTCAGCTGTTTAGAGTGCCTGGATGACTCCCACGAAACAAATTTGTAAGGACTTCAAGCTTAGGGCCAAAAAAAAAAAAAAAAAAAGAAAAAAAAAATGAAGAAGAAAGATTGAGGCCAGGCTGAAGTTTCTTTTGATGGAAGTTGTGCTAAAACCACCATTGGAGCCTTCCCAGATGGAGAGGGGAGCGACCTCCTTCGTACTGAGTGAGAACTGCTCTGCCAATGTTGGAGTCATCACACCAGTCACGGTCTCTGATGCTGAAGAAGGGTAAGACTTTTAGGAAGAAGCTGGAAGAGGAAGATCTCCCGCTCTTAAGCCACACCAAGAAAGAGGACAGAGGATTGAGTAGAGTGCATCCGAAATGTCAACACCTCATCCAGATTATTAAGTATCAGATTATCGCTGTTGACTAGCACTGGGACAGGCACTGCCAAGTCTGGTATCTGAAGCAGCAACTGCATCTTCTCTGGTGCTGTTATCGTGGGATACTCACCAGAGACCATTCCATTACCAGCTATGCTGGAGGTGTTTGCAGTGACAAAGGACTCGTCTTTGTCAGTGCTGGTTTCCCTAACAGTGTGGGAAATTGCTCCCATGGTATTGGCAGCTTTCACTGAATCAGTTCAATCAATGAAATCCTCAGCTGTGCATTAGGTGCTCATTTCTCAGAGCCCTCCTATACTACCATCAAGGGGAAATGCGGCATTTGAGTTCTCTGCACCAATTCTTGGTATCGATAGGGAAAACCCCTCTAAAGTCAGTGGGGGCTGGGTCTTCATCTTTGGACTCAGTGATGGGCTCCTCTGACTCCCAAGTGCAGAGTACACTTCATTAATCCTCTCTCCACCCTTCCCCAAGAATTTGCCACCTGGAACACTTCCAGGACTCTGGAGCCAGTTCTGGTTGAGTTACGTGGCTGGAAGGAATTGGAGTCTAGCATCTTTTCAAAGATCCTTTTGGAACCTGTATGGATTCCCTCTCATCTCCAAGTTCTCCCTTTGCCACTCCTATTCACAGGGCCATCACTAGGGGGGTCGAAAGGGGCGATTGCCCCAGGTCCCGCGTGTGCGCCGCAGCCCATCCTCCCACGGTCGCTCTGCTGCCTTTGGCGCCCAGCCATAGGCGGCGGGGCGGGAGGGCTATGCCCGGCCCCTGGGTTGGCCCTCCCTGCCCCCAGGGCGGAGCAGGCAGGCCCAAGGGCAGAGCACGTGGGGCCCAGCCTCTGGGCCGGCCTGCCCCACATGGCCGGCTCCCTCCCCCGCAGCCGGCTCTGGCTCCACCCCCCCACACAGGTGGCCTCGGCCTCCTGGCCGGGGCCGAGACCAGGACCGGAGCAGGCTCTGACTCACCACCCCCCACCCACCCCCCCGGCAGGCGGCAGCCTCAGTGTCCTGGCCCAGGGCCGGCTCCCTGGGGGGCGGAGCGGGCGCCACGCTCCCCTCCAGCATGGCCAATTGGCCCTGGGCCCCGCTCCCCCCACGTGACAGCGCTGCCTATTCAGTATCATTGTATAGGCTTGGGGAGTCTTTTCACTTCTTCTCACTGGTGTCCTCAGGGCAGGTGCAGAGAGCAGGAGATAACTGCACTTGCCAGTCAGTTGCCAGAGGAGACTCACCCTCAGCCTCTATGGCTCCTCTCTTTTGCCAGATGATCTTGCTTCCACAAGGGCTGGGAAGGAATTTTCCCCCAGGGCAGATTGGCTTGGGCGCTGGGGGTTTTTTGTCTTCCTCTGTAGCACTGGGCACGGCTCACTTGCTGGTTGATTCTCTGTATTTTAAAGTCTTTAAATCATGATTTGAGGACTTTAATAACTCAGTCATGAGAGGTTCATTACAGGAGTGGGTGTGTGAGGTTTTGTGGCCTGCATTGTGCGGAGGTCAGACTATATGATCATATTGGTCTCTTCTGACCTTAGAGTCTATGAGAAGATCCTCACTCCCACCAGATGACTTCATGGCTCATCAGGAGATTTCGAAAAGGGTTGCATCATCCTTGGATATCCAAGTGGAGGAAGTTAAGGATTTGTCCCATAGACTTGTTGACATTTTGGCTGCGGTTGGATTTTCTTGTATGGCTTTACCCATTAATGAGGTGATTTTAGAGCCATCCAAGACCCTGTGGCAAATTCCCTCTCACATCCCAAAAGCCTGAGCATCAATACTATATGCCCTCACAAGTCTTCAAATATTTCTTTCCCCACTCTCCTCTGGGGTTGTTTCAGCTACCCTCAGTTCAGGACCTGCCATTTAAAGGATCATCTCTAGTATCAGTACAGAGAAATGACAAATTTAATGTTTTTAAAAGATTCCACGGCAGATATAAACTTGCATGGAAAAGAAATCACCTTTGTCCACAGAAGTTCTACTGATGTTTGCCTCAATGAGACCTATTAAGAAAAACAAATAGGGTTATTGACACATACTGTCCCTTCTACTGCAGCAGCCTCTAGTTCATTTAGGCACCCTGGAAGTGCAAAACAAACCATTTGAGTTGGTAAAGGACACCGTACCAGCCTCCAAAAGTCCCTGTGTTTGCAAACTTCCTAGGTACTTGGTCCTGAATTACCTCAGATCAATGGGTCTTAAGCACCATGGAAGTAGGGTATCCTCTTCAGTTTATTTCTACCCCTCCTTCACACCTTCCCTCCCTTTTCCTCCTCAGGAACTATTCTCTGCTCCAGTTGGAAACCACAGAAGAAGTTCTGCAGTGTCACAGAGAAACGAGTTTTATTCCCACTATTTCCTTATCCCAAAAGCAAAGCGGTCCTCAAACAAAATTTTAGACTTGTGCCAACTCAACAGGTACCTGGAAAAAGATGATTTTGCATGGTCTTGCTGGCTTCCATTATTCATTTCCTGGATCTCAGGGGTTGGTGTATATTGGGGTAGCCTCTGAGATCTTATCCACTCAGTTCCTGAGAACTCAGCTCAACTCCTAAAACATCTCTGAGGTTTCATTATTGGCATACAATCAAACTGTACTTGAGTTGTACTCAAGCATAGGGGATTGGTACAGGGCATGCCATGCATCCAATATATGTAATCATCAATCAGCTTGTATACATGCTTACATTTCATACATTGATTATTACATTATATCACACACTTTTATTGGTCTACTGATTTTTCTAGCCGATCCCTATCTAGATCCCAAGCTGTTCTGTGCTGGGCCACAGTTGCAAGCAATAGCACATTACTTATTATCCTACTATCTCTTTTCTATCAGCTATATCTTTTACATATTTACAAGGGTGCTGTAAATTCATACTTTGTTCATTGTTTCATATTCTTGCTTAGCGCATACCTACATATGCTGCCCTTAACTTAAAGGAGGCATCCTTCCATGTGGCCATATGTTAAGGCCATAGGAAATAATTAAGGTTCTGGTGAACCAGTCTCACTACAAGTTCCTTATGCTATTCTTTGGTCTACTGCAGATCCAGAGTTTTTATAAGGTGCATGGCAGTGGTAGTTGCATTTCTGAGGAAGCTGGGTAATGCAGATTCCACATGGGGTAGCTGTGTTAGTCTATTTCAGCAAAACAAACAAGGAGTCCTGTGCCACTTTTAAAGACTACCAATTTTATTTATCTCATGAGCTTTCATAGGTACAATCTCACTTCATCAGATGCATGACATGGAAACTGTAGTATGGTAAGTGAATATGTACATGCAGAGAAGGGTAAATCACAAGATTAGTTCAGTCTTTTCCAGCAAACCAAACAAGTTACTTTGATTAAAACAGTGTGGAAGCAGAGATGAGAAAGTGAGAAAGTTAACAGAGGTGAAAATTTACCTTTGGTAATGAGCTAGCCATTCTAAGTCTCTATTCAGACCTAATTTGATGGTATCAAAATTTGCCTATGAATTCCAGCTCTGCAGTTTCAGGTTGAAGTCTGATTTTAAAGTTTTTTTTTGCTGAAGCACTGTAACTGTGTCATGTCTTTTACAGAATGTCCAGGGAGGTTTAAATACTCCTCTGTTGGTTTTTCTTGGTGCCTGATTTGTGTCCATTTATTCTTTTGTGTGGAGATAGTCCAGTTTGGCCAATCTAAGGCCGAGGGAAATTGTTGGCACATGATGATGGTATATATCTCATTGGTAGATGTGCAAGTGAATGAGCCCCTGATGGAGTGGCTGGTTTGGTTAGCTCCTATGATGGTGGTAACTCCTCTAGTTGAGCTGATCAGGTATTGCAAGCTCCTTTGTGCATAGAACATTCAACACAGTGGTGATCTTCAAATGTCTTTAGTTTGGATTAAGGATGGTGAGTACAACAAACACTGCTTTAAATAGTACTGCTTATAATCTGATCACCATAATGGCTCTAGAACTGTACTAATTTTACTGTGCCAGAGATGCACTAGGAGATCTACAAACTCAACAGAGAGGCCCTTGCCCCAAAGAGTCTTAAGTAGACCTGACACAGCAAGTTGATGATAAAGGGTGGGGAGTGAAGGATATGGATAACCACTTTCATACATTTTTAAGACTAGAAGGGGCCATTATGATCATCTAGTTTGACCTGCTGCATAACACAGGCCATGAATGTATTTTAAATTTCTTCCCTTTTTTGCTAATATATTAAAATTAGGGAGCAAGGTGAGGAAGAGGATTGGGATGTAGGTTAGTGATAAAATAGTAAGGGTTTTTTTTTTGTTTGGTTTTTTTAGAAGGGATATGAAGGAGGGGAGAGTAGAATTTTTTTAGAATTGATTTGAAGGGGGGAGAAGATATTGCAGACATCCCAAGTGGCATGACAAAAGTTGATGACTCCATGAGATAGAAAGCCACAAGGGAAACAGGCAGAGCTGCTGAATTGGCTGAGTATATGGTCCAAGCAAGCAGTCAGAGCTTTATAGACAAAAAATAAAATACCAGCCTTTAAAATAAATTAGTTTTTCTAAGCAATTTTATAGGCAGTTGGTTATTTCTACAATTTCTCACATTGGAGTGTGAAAATCTTATGCTCAATATGTTTTTTAAATATAGAACGTTCACTTTGGAAGTAGAGGATTCTCGGATTTGTAGACACACCCCCATTTGATGTGATGAATGCAAGGAAGAAGGCGTTTTAAAAATGCAATAATACTACGACTATTGCAATGCAGTGCAATTTTTCATAAACAGTTTTATATTTTATATTTTAATCCATTTAATGCCCAGTCATTGTACAAATTATAGTACACATAATAATCATATATCCCATTTACATTTTTAGCTTTAATGTACGTTTACTTTTGAGCAACTTCTACCATGGCTGTACTAGATACAGTGTGACCAAGTTTGTTTGGTTGAGCACAGGCACATAAGGTTTGGAGTGATAGGTGATAGTTCGAGGAATAAAATGGCTTTCTATACAAACGCACTGATGCTTTGATTTCATTCCAGTGAGTGATGAAAATCCACTTTCACACATGTAAGTTGTAGCGAACAGCATCAAAACCTTGACAGACCTGTCTGACAATTGGAGGAACTATACTCGTGTGGGGATCCAAAACTCAGCCAACTGCTTTTGTTGGAAATCAGTTTGAGTTGAGCTGTCCAGGAGATTCTCTTGTTCTTTTATTGACAAGTCTTGCAGCATTGCTACTGCAGAAAAATTTGTGAAAGGATAGTGGACTCATCTGTGTGTGTTTCCCACTGAAGGAAAGTACTCATGTAATTACCTTGCCAGTTCAGTGAGATGTTGCTTGATGTCACTGTTAACACTGTCCTGCAATTGTAGTTCATTCATTGTCTGGTATTCATGCACGTGTGGGGGAATTACAGTGTTGTTTTCTGCTATGCAGTAAGCTCAGAATTCCAGCCTTTATCATTCATTCAGTTTTTGTCTCGGACATTGAAGATGATTACATTCAGCCCCTGAAGTCTTAGATTTAGCTCATTCAGGCAAGAGAATATATCTGACAAGTAGCCCAGCTGTGAGATCTAAGTCATGTCATGCAGACAGTAAGAGAGTGGAAATGGAGGGTCTGTAAAGAATACCTTGAATTTGGAGCAAAGTTCAAAGAAACATGCTAGGTCCTTGCTCCATGACATCATCAAACCTTCGTGTGGAGCAATCGATTGGTGTGCTTGCTTCCCATTTCATTACAGAGAGCAGAAAAGATTCTGGAATTCAAGGGTCAAGCTTTTATATAGTTGACAGTCTGCACCCACTTCACACCGGAGCAAATGCTCTGATAGATGTCACTCTTTCACTATGCCTACCAGTTAACAGCTTTGCTTTATTGGTGCAGATGGCAGCACATCATGAGCAGACGATATCTTGTTGATCTTACGAAGCTGTCAAGAAACCAGAAAATCTTCTCAACTGTTGCTCTGGTTGGCAATGACTGTCAACACAAAACATCTTCCTATATTGCATCTTCGTATGTGGACGGCACATACACCAGAGCTAAGCTTGCCACATGCGTGGATTCATCCAGCTGTGGAGTAGGGTCCTGGCTGCTAATGACCTGGTTCACTAATTGATTTAGGACATCATTGGCCATGTAATCAATTTGACGTGACGCTGTTTGATACTGGCACTAACTGAATTTTGTGGCCTTCTGTCCAGGCATAGCTGTTACATGCCTGCAGGCACAGGGAGCATTAGTTCCTCTGCAATGGTTGGTGTTAGTGAATGTGAGAGTTATGAAGTCAGGAAAATCTAAGTATGATGGTTCAAGGGCCTTAATATTTGACATCAGCAGCTGAGTGCAAAGCTTTCTTGCTCACCATTAGCTGTGTCTGCATCTGCTTGAAAAACCCTGGTGGTTTGTCCTTTTTCTTTGTGTTCTGTTTCCAGTTGTCTGTCTGGAAGAGATGGTTTTAGGTTCTTACTTGACAGGACTCCAGCATATTAAGACACAGCTGCAGCTGAGGTTTTTCACTGTCTATTGTCCAAGTAAATCCCATTTCAATGCACTTTTAGTCATATTTACATCTCTTTGATATAGATCCCGTTTTGTCTCTGGCGTCAATGTTTAGCTTCACAGGCTGAGAGCTGCATGTAGTCAGTAGTTACTGTCTCACGAGTGCACTGGTCCTGGCAAGACAAATTTCAGGACTTCACTTCTCATCACTAATATTTTGTGTGTGCTTCTTAACGCTACCTGTCTTCAGCCAACTGTGCGTATTTCACTGATACATACAGATAGGTATAGTGTGTCATGTACAATCGAAAAAAGCCCTGATTAAGTTTTGAGCTCGGTTAACTGGACAGTTTCCAGGCAACTGTATGCACCAATGCAGTCTGGTGATTGGAGATTTGTCAGCATGTCTCTGTATTCACTGGTACATCTTGATGAACATTAACAACAATGTTTTATATAACAAATTCCCACAGTTGGAATGTTTTGTCTGAGCAGCTTGTTAGGAAAATGAAATAAATAAAATTAATAATTAAAATTCTTCATAACGTAATGCCTCCCACATACCCTTCAGAGATGTCACATACTCCCAAGGGTAGACATATCAGACTTGTGCTCCATTCCTTCCCAGGTTCTCCACTGTGATGTTATAGTGCACAGATCTCTATATAGTATGTTCTGAAGGGACTCTTCCAAGGGATCAGTCTTTGTTAGCTAATTGTTAGGAATTTCATTTGATATTTTCAAGGGTTTTAACTCAATGCAATCCCTATTGTGCTATACAAGGGTCACCAAATGCTGGTGGTATATGTTGTGTTGCAGTATCTAGACAGAATGATACATAGCTAATACTTCTATTGCTGTCTGAATTCTTTTGCCTCCATTAACTAATGTCAGAGGAACCTTTTTTCTACTTAGAGATGTAAATGAGGGTAGGTTGTCTGATGTTGTGTTCCCCCACCAGAGCAGTTCAGCATCTTCTTGGCCCTCATCACGACAGCAACACATTTGGCTGAGGCTTGAGGCTTTTTGGTGCAATAACTCAGATTTTTCTTCTTTCTGTAATAGCCCCTTTCCATTAAACACATAATTTACTTTTTTCATTGTTCTTTGCTCCTGTGGGATGCATTACGCTACATTTGTCTGCATTCATCTGCATTTGTCATTTATTAGCCCAGGTTCCTACTTAAATATTCTAAATCTTGATGCATCTGTCTGCATCAGGCCTCGTTTATTTGCTGCTCCTTCAAATTTTAAATCAGAAGAGTGAATACTATTTAGGTCACTCTGGTGAGTTATCTCCTGCGGGAATAAATGAATAGGTTTCCAGAACATAATGATATGCAAATAACGTACTTACACCTTGCATGGGAATAGACTAAATATATATGCAAGCTCTGTATGACCTTAGTAGAGTTGGCAATATCATAATATACCATGTTGCTGTTGGAGTGTGGTATCTGATATACATACATGTGTGTGTGCCCACTGTAGCTGAGGGCACAGGAATCTATTTAAAATGTTTTTCTGAGAACTGAATATGTGAGCAACATGCTATACTCTATGTGGAAGTGTTAACACCTTTGGTAGCTCTTATTTACTTTGCTTGCATAAGCCACAGGAATTCCATCAAGCACCAAAAGCAAAAGTGAAGATGCCTGTCACATTAGCTTAGCGCTACATTCTAGCTGACATCACTAGGAGAGCTTCTCCATGTGCGGAGAAGAATAAACTAAAAAAAAAGTAAATTCAGAAACTTCTTTTTAAAATTGCTTGTTCCACTAAATCTTGTGTGCGTGAGGCTTGTGAGGAAAAGGTTTTTTAAAAATGTTTTAAAATGAAACTTCTTTTTAGCTGCTTTTATGCTATTTTCCTAGATCCATTCAAGAACAGTTGTTTTCGTGACAAAAAGCATTGCTTTAGTGAGCCTTTCTGTGTACGAGAGTGCATTCTTCCTAAACCTTTTTCACTGAAATTAACTGATATTTCCACTGAGAACGGCTTATATTAAGCACAAAAGGAGGCTTAATGGTTTAGACTTCCATCAAATAAACTGCATAACTAAAGGGAAGATGCCAAGCTTCATGCTCTTGTACTTGAAAGTATTGTGTTCCCTCTCATGGGAGCTCAAGATTAGAGAAATTATAAAGGCTTTGCACAGAAACAGAGAGTTAGAATTAATTTTTGCTTAAGCAGGGAAGTGTCAAAAGCCTATTATGGTAATTTTTCAATTTTGTCTTAACTATTCACACATTTTAAAATAGTTGTAAAGTTGAGAACAGGCATAACTGATGTGGGTATTTGTTCTAGTCCAGTGTAAAATGTAGGTTAGATGCACTGGGGGGTTTCAGGCAAAGTAGTGTGCTAATTAAGTTAAATTTTTCATAGGCTAGTGAGAAAATTTGCCTAATGGATTGAAATCATTCCATATAACAGTTTTCCCTATTGTTGGAATTTTCTATTGAAGAATATTAGTTGTCTTTATTGTCTGTTAATTAAACAACAGTGTTGAAAGTCAACATGAAAACAACTTTTCTAAATCTAGTTGATTTTTCCAGTATCGATTAGAAAATGATGACTTTTACAAATTGAAAACATCAAGAAGTGAAGAGGGCCTAATAGACTTTCTAATAATTATTCATTCATTAATGGCCTAATTCAGTTAAAGTTTTAGAAAGGGTGGCTATGTCTCAGCAACCCATGCTGGAGTTCATGTAGTTAAAAAAGAAAAGAAAAGAAAAAAAGTATTTCTCAGCCAAGAAAGAGTGGGAGGGAGTAAGTAAGGGAAAACGTTGTAACCTCTCAAAATTTAAATGATGTAATGGAATTAGCTTTTCATTTTGGTGAACATGGTATTTTTACAATAGAAATGATGAAAGGTGCTTACTCCTTCAAAGCTACTCTCACCCTATTATTAGGTTAACAGTGCTGGATCAAACTTTTTCTCATCACTTTCAGTGGGAGAAGCATTTACTTTTGAATGCCATTTGCAGTATTAAATGCTGAGGTGTACAATGTTTTAAATTATTTTTCTTGGGAGCCAGGACTTGGGAATTGTATATGGAGAGAAACTGCAACCTTGCCCTCTTGGGGCGGCAGATTGTAGCTTAGAGCAGGGTGAGAAGTGACCAAGAAAGTGGGGAATCTCAGAAGTTCTGACTGACTAAGCCAGAGTTCCACTGTGGTCTTGTACACTTGAAAATTGCATTCTGTTAGAAAAGTAGAGACCTGTTACCTTGGTATAAACAAGCTGTACTCTGTAAAAGAATGGCAGCACTCCCCCTACACAGCATGCTCTTCCCAGAGCTTTTACTGACATTTGTGGATAGGGGCTGCCCAGGACTATGTTTTCTCTCTCTCCATTATGCACCTGTGCATAGCTGACCACGTTCTTGTCTCTGCACCGCTCCTTTCCGAAGCAGCTGTGGATGGGAGTTGTCTGGCTATTCACCAGAGCACTGTCCTATATATTTTCTGCTGGGACTGGGGTGAATGGTCCTCTTTGATGTTGGCCTTTTCCCAGTTGGTTTAGTTCTCTAATTAGCAGGGATGTTGCATTTATTTAAATGTAGTCCCCAAATACTAAAACGAACAGGTTTGTGAAGTACTTGAGATCCTCTGAAGAGTGCTGTATATGCACAAAAGTTCATTAATCTCCATTACATACTTTATTGCATAAATTCTACTACTCACATGCGGCTTTAGGTCTCAGCTTATGCATCTGCTTACCTTCAGATGTGACTGGCTCCACTGACTTCAGTGCGGACCACTTGTGTGACTAAAGTTATATACATGCAGGATTGAGGCCTTTGCTTGAATAATCATGTTTTATTAACAATGTACAGAAGCCTATCCAAGAAATAAGATGTAATTTCAGTTTTCTGACTATAATTTAGTGTTCTTGCATATCTTCATTACCTTATGTAATAAATAACCTTGGCATTTGTTAAACATGAATTTGACTTCTTTCCTGTTGTTTCCTTCTGTGTGGCAGCTTCTGTAATAGGCAATATTTACTTAAATAGGATTTCAGTGAACAGTAAAATTAACGATTCTGGCTCTGCTAATATAATGTGCTGTGCACGGCATTTCTTCTTCTGAGTTTGTACGGCAGCAACAGAAATTGTTACTTATAAACCCACATTGATACGGTGATGCTCCTGTGATTGCTACCATGTTTTGCCAAAAATGTCTTTGTGTAGTTAGCATTGTTGAGGCAGCAGTTACCTTACTGTTAGGTGTAGACACTCCTAGCTCCAAATATATTTTACATATTTACCTCAACGGTCATGTCATTTTATTGAGCTATTACATTGGTGGGTTTTGTGCTAAGTTAATTGTATTTTGTTTATCCTTCGGTAGCACGTTGTGAGGGCTGTGACAGTGTGAGGCACGAGCCCATCTCGACAGAACTGATGAATAGCTAGAGATAGAGATATTGGCAGGCTACTCACCAATGCCATGTCTAGAATTTGTTTCCCTTAATTCAGAAAGGCTGGAGTTTGATCAAATCGTTTCTATTTTCAGAGTGAGTGGAAGGGGTAAATGAATAAAGTAAAGAAACGGTTGTGTTTGCTTTGTCAAACTGGCGGCGCAGCATCACATTTTACTCTTCCCTGTAAAAACAATTTGTGCAGGTGGTTTCTTTGTGGAATCAGTTTCTGCACCGTTGGCTAGATTTGTCTTTGCTGGATGTCACTTTTCCTTAGCTTAGCGGTAGGGTGAGCTCACTAGCTCAGTGCCTCATGAGCAGTTCAAGTCCATTGGCTCAGCAATGCCATTTTGTCAATGCTAGTGCCTTTCAGGTGGCTGGTGTGGCGTGTGCCACCAGTACCAGTGTGCAGGCATAAAAATGGGGTTGTGAATGCGAGTGATGTGGAAATGGCTGTTTAACTGCTAGAATGTAACATGGGCATGCAAGTGGGGATGGGAAGCACTTTTCCTTAAATTAGTAAAAGTGAGGTTTAAAATGGTGCCTGAGGATGAATGGGGGCTTTGGAGAAGTGAGCTGTTGTGATGGAGCAGCGCAACCTCCATTTTTTTTGTTTAATCTATTATTAATCTTAGTTTGTAGCATTCATATCATGAATTTTTAGTCAGAATGCTGCGTGTACACGCAAGGGGACTAATAGTATTGAGTTTGGATCTGACACAGGGTAGCAGCCATTGCCCACAGACAGCTCTGCCACTGCTCCGTAAATCCTGACCTGCTACACTGGTGCGCTTTTCAAGCAGAGGAATTAATACAGTTGTTGCAATTCAAAACCCCACTGTATCCATCAGTTGCAGCATCTCCTGTTGAACACTAAAGGGGATGTAGTCATACTCTTAGTCTGTCCTGGTCCTTAATCTGTCTGTCTGCACGTGTGTACGTAGGATTGGTAGAATGAAATGGATTTATGTTAGGGTGTGTAGTATATCCTGCCTGTCACTCTTCTAGATGATGATATTGCAGTATTTTGATGTTGGTTCCTTTGTGGTTAAGTATAATAAACAAATTATTTTTATTTAGAAATGCTTATAGATTTTCTGTTAGTTTGTGACCGTTGTCTCTTCTGGTCTTTGTTTCTTTTAAACAGCTGTACCTCTCCCTGTAGATAGTATTCCTTGCACCTGTAGAATACCTGCCTTGATCTAGTCAGAGATCTTTGGGGCATTTTGTTCTAAAGGGCTTGATATTCTATTCAGAATATTTTGAGGAAGAAAAATTTCCTGCCTCTCGCCTCAAGAAAACTGGTCAGGAAGGGTGGCGGTTGTTTTTGAGGGCTGTGTTTGTGCTAGAGGTACCCTCTTGGGTTGTGGCTGCTGCTGTCCTTAGGGTGAGTATGGACCTTATGCTGTTGAGGAGACAGGGATTGGCCATCATTGTAGATAGTCACAGATCAATATATGGACTCATGAATGATAGGCAGAGTTCCTAAACTGAGTGGAAGATGGAATCTTTTGCCAGACTTAAATATATACTAAGTTGACAAGGTCCAAAGGAGTAGCCATGTTAGTCTAATTCAGCAAAACAATAAAGGAGTCCCGTGTCACTTTAAAAACTAACAAATATATTTATCAGGTGAACCTTTGTGGAAGAAAATCCCACTTCATCATGTGATAAATAAATTTGTTAGTCTTTAGAAGTGCCACAGGACTCCTTGTTTGTTATACTAAGTTGAGTGAGTGAAAGCAAAAATCACAAAGCTGGTGTGTGTGTTGGAGGGGGCCATGGGGCATTCTTTCCTTCAGTCTACATTGCTCTCACCACCCCGATCTCTGTATTCTTCCTGTTCTTTCAAAAGGAAAAGCTTCCTTTATGTTGACAGCCCCCTCTGCTTTCTCTGCCAAATATGCATGATACCCAATGGGGTGCACCTTGTTCATAAATTTCTTAGTCTGGCTGTGGCTCGTGCACATGGTGCCAGGCTCTTCCAGCACAACTTAATGCGGTCAGGTGTAGTGCGTAGCAGACAGGTGAAGTGCAGTCTGGTTATCATTAATTTATAAGAGTGGTTGTCTGTATCTTAAAAGCCTTATTACTATGGAGGTAAATTGAACTTGTATAATACAGTGGCTAGTAGGGTATTTAACCAGCTTATGGGCTTTCCCTTTACAAATAAATGCTCTGTATTCCTAACCAGTTAGCATAAAACACTGAATTAAATTAAAAGTATCAGATGAACATCAGGTGGGAGCACCAAATATTCATGGCAGTAGGATGCACTGATGCTTTCAAAGGCCCCCACCATTCCTTTTAATGACAGTTGTCCATACAAGCCCATCCCTTACAGGGATCTGTCATCTTTTGATGCTGGAAGCATGGCAAAAACACTCTGCTTAGGCATGCACAGTACAATTACGTGGTTAATTCTCCTGTAGCAGACTGAGCCCATGTCTCCTGACGTGTTGGCGATGCTTAGGTTTTATAGGAGGTAAAATACCCAGCCAGCAAGGACAGTTTGGTATTTTTTGTTTCTTTACACACACAATCTGTTCCTGTCATTCTGCCATGTGGATAAACTTGGTAAAAATCCTGGCTGACCTATGAGCAGCAAGCAGCTGAACACATCTCTGCTCACATAATGGAGGCAGATCCCTCTCATCTGCTTCCCCCTTTCTCTAAGGTATGTATTCTGTTCATTTCCCTCCTCAGTGTCATGCAGTTTCTGAATGGCAAGCTAATCCTGATGGTAGAACCTGAGCTCATCTGTTTATATGTATAGTGTAATGCATGACAAAGGGTAGAGGAGAGCTTCCCTGAGTCTAGCTGTAGAGATCCTGGGAACATTTTAAAAACATCTTATATTAGTAATGAAGTTTCCAAGAAGAAGGAATATTTATTTGGATTCTAGTGGCTAAAATGTAGCCATTGGGATATTTGATTAGATTTGGTACTCAGGATTAGAATGTTGAGTAAAAGATCTAATGTTCTCTAACATCTGCTGCTGATACAGCCTGCCACCTGAAAATAAATAGATGCTCATGGGATACCCAGGGGAAAATACATGGGGAGAACCTTTCCTAATCATTTATGAATATCTTGGTTTCTCCATGTAAACAAGCATGTCTTTATTTGTTTTTTGAGTGACCCAGGGTACATTTGATAGTGAATGTTTTGGGACATAGTTAGTTTTTATAAGATTAAGGAAAAATATGCCTAAAAGGATCTGTTTAAAAATAATTGCACGGGCTGGCCCAGTGGTCCATATATATTGTACTGCCATATGGTGGGTGGGCTTCTGAGCAGGGAAGGAGGGTGTTCTGCCTCTTAGAAATGATAACGTGGCTGGTACTTAAAATAGCCTTGCCACGCTGATGTGGAAGGATGCCCATAATGCAATTTACTAGCCACGTATATGTTGTCATGGCTCTGTGATTGCTGTCACACAGAGAAGATAACACTCAAGTGGCTTCAACCATTTGTTTCCAGCTCTATCCCCATGAGTTATTAAAAAACAATGGCCTTCACAGGAGTGAGCTCCTCTGTATGTCAGACCATTGAAATGAGCTTCCCCGTAGGAGACGGGGCTAACAAAGTGTTACGTGCCAGGTATAAGCAGTGTGATCTAGTAGTCGGAGCAGAGCCTGAAGGGCAGAACCGGAGTTGTAGTCTGCAGATAAGCCAATGGTCAGTGCCAGAAGGCAGGGGGCTTGGGGAAAGGTAGAGACTAGGGCTAGAGTGGGAGCAGGGGCAGGTTGGAGCAGGGACTGGTACAGGAAGCAGGTCTGGTGCAGCTGCAGGCATAGAACACGTTAAGCAGCTGCTGTTAGAAGATTCATGCATGTCAGTGCATCTGACAAAGTGGGTTGGAGCCAACGAAAGCTTATGCCTGAAGAAATGTTTTTGTTTTTAAGGTGCCACAGGATTCTTGTTGTGAAGACTTACAGATGATGATCTGCTAGTTCTTTTCTACATACAAAAGACCATATAGGCTCAGGCCAATGGGGTGTCTAGCTCAGTAGCCTGTCTTCTGACAGTGAGCAATGCCATGTGCTTCATAGGGAATGACCTGACCAGATGGCAATCATCACCTGTCATCCATTCCCAGTGTCTGGCAGTCAGAGACTAGGACACCCAGAGTGTGTGGTTGCATCCTTGACACCCTGACCATCTTGGCTAATAGCCATTGATGGGCCTATCCTCCATAAATTTATCCAATTCTCTTTTTTTAAAAAATCCAGTTATAGTCTTGGCTGAAGGCAGCAGGGGTGGGGGGAAGAGGAGGGGTTCCCACGTGGGTCAGGGCAATTGCCCATTTGCCCCCCTTTTCCCCTCCTCCCTCCCCCCCCAAAAAACAGCCCTGCCCTAATAATTTTTATTGCCCTTCTCTGCATCAATTCCATTTCTAATATATCTCTTTTGAGATGAGGCTACCAGGACTGCATGCAGCATTCTAGATATGGGTGTACCCTGGATTTATATAATGACATTTTCTGCATCACTGTCCCTTTCTTAATGTTCCTAACATTCTGTTAGCTTTTTGACTGCCTCTGCACATTCAGTGGCTGTTTTCAGAGAACTATGCACAATGATGCCAAGATCTTTCTTGAATAGTAGACCCCGTCATTTTGAAAGTATAGTTGGGATTATGTTCTCCAATGTGCATTACTTTGGATTTATCAACATTGAAATTCATCAGCCATTTGTTGTCCAGTGAGATCCCTTTGAAACTCTTCACAATCCACTTTGGAATTTAATTATTTTAAGTAATTTTGTATCTTCTGCAAACTTTACCTCCTCATTGTTCATCTCCTTTTCCAGATCATTTGACTGTGCTGAACAGCAAGTGGTCCCAGAATAGATCCCTGGGGGATGCAGCTATTTACCTCTCTCTCTCCATTGTGAAAACTAAGCATTTATTCCTACGCTTTGTTTCCTATCTTTTGCTGATCCATGAGAGGACTTTCCCTCTCCTTCCTTGACTGCTTAATTTGCTTAAGGGTCTCGGTGTTTGACCTTGTTAAGGCTTTCTTAAAGTCCAAGTACACTATATCAACTTGATTACCTTGTCCACCTGTTTTAGACACCCTCACAGAATTCTAATAGAATGGTGAGGCATAATTTCTCTTTATAAAAGTTATGTTGACTCTTCCCCAACAAATTGTGTTCATTTATGTATCTAATAACTCTGTTCTTTACTATAGTTTTAATCAGTTTGTCTTGTACTGAAGTTAGACTTACTGACCTGTAATTGCCAGGATTGTCTCTGGAGCCTTTTAAAAAAATTGGCGTGACATTACTATTCTCCAATCAGCTGTACAGAAGCTGATTTAAGTGATAGGTTATATACCGTAGTTAGTAGTTCTACAATTTCATATTTGAGTTTCTTCAAAATTCATGCATGAATATCATGTGATCTTGGGTGACATATTTAGTGTATCAATTTGTTCTTAAACCACCTCTGTTAATACCTCAATCTGGGACAGATAGTTCCTCAGATTTGTTACCTAAAAAGAATGGCTCAGGTGTAGGAATCTCCCTCGCATCCTCTGCAGTGAAGGCTGTTGCAAAGTATTCATTCAGCTTCTCTGCAATGGCCTGGTCTTCCTTGAGTGTTCCTTTAACATCTCGATTGTTTAGTGGCCTCACTGATTGTTTGGCAGGCTTGCTGCTTCTGATGAACTTGAATTTTTTTTAAAGTATCTTTTTAGTCTCTTGCTAATTGCTCTTCAAATTCTTTTTTAGCCTGCTTAATTATACTTTTACACTTGACTTGCTAGAATTTATGCTCCTTGCTATTTTTCTCAATAGAATTTGACTTCCAGTTTTTAAAGGATGCCCTTTTGCCTGTTACTGCTCCTTTTCCTCTGTTGAATTTTTTTTTTGATCTTCTTATATTTTTGAAGGGGGGAGGGTATACATTTACTTTGAGAGTCTGTTACAGTATTTATTCAAAAAATTTCTATTCCACTTGGCAGGCATTTGACTCTTGTGACCATTCCTTTTAATTTGCTAGCTTCCTCATTTTTTTTGTAGTTACCTTGTCTGAAATTAATTTGTTGCCGCTCCGCTGTCTGTGGCAGGCTTCTTTGGTATCCTTTCCTCCCCACCACTTAGATGTTGTATTTAATTTTCTTATTATTGCTATTACTGAATGTTTCAGATATATTCACATCTTGAATCAGATCTTGTGCTCCACTTAAGACTAAATCAAGAATTGCTTCTCCCTTATTGATTCCAGGGCTTGCTGCTCCAAGAAGCAGTCATTAATAGCATCTAGAAACTTGATCTCTGCATCCGGTCCTGAGGTGACATGTACCCAGTCAATATGGGGATACTTGAGATTCCCCCCCCCCCCCACCCTTTAGTATTGTTTTCTGGTCTGTCCAGACAGGCAGCAGCACAGTCACTTAGGGAGAGCTTATTGAGCCTAATAGCCAAGTTCATTGCCTGGACCCAGTTAAATTCCTCACACATGGTACTGAACGTTCAAATCTCTGTCTGGTCACTTGCAGTATAAGAGCCCAAATGAAGTTAGCCCCGTTAGTTCAAGTGACAGAGAACTGTGTTCTTGGTGCTTAAGGTTTTTGGTTTTATCCTTGCTGAGGACTCTGTTTTGGTTTGTTAAAGTTACAGGTAAGAGAGAATCTGAAGATTTGTCTTAAGCAAAGTAACTATGAGCCAGATGTTCAAATACGAGTATTTTAAAGAAGCTGTTCAAATTCCCAAGTTGAATATTTAACTTGACACTTACAACAGAAATATATATGGGCATCCTTATCACCCACATCTGAAAATTTGTGACCATGGTGTCATGGAAAACTGTGTTTGATTAAAATACAGAAAATTAGCTCTGAGGGTCTTGAATAAATTGGGGAATTTATTGAATAATAGGTGCATTCTACAGAAAGTTTCTATTCTTCTGGCTCCTAAAAATACACACATCTCGTTTAGTGTTACTTATCTGTATCACAGAGAGGAAGATTAATGATTAATTGTAAAGCACTTTATGAACCTTAGAAGACGCCATACAATTTTGGAAAAATATCTGATCAATAAATAGGATAAAAGTAAAGAATGAAATTGTGACTGGTGCATTAAATGATAATTTTGGAATAGAAGTTCATTTTATAGAATGTATTATGGAATGAAAATTTTAGACACAGAAATGACAAGCAAAGCCATCATGACATAATTATCATTTTTATAGTGATCATTCAAATTTGAAAGCAAATACATTTGTTTAAGATGCACTTGATAACATTAACATATTTAAGTGTAGCTGGCATTTTCTCCTGTATGTGGCCTGAGGTTTTGTTGATCTTTCATAATTATTTTCCTCAAAATTTGGGGCATCAGTGCTATGACATTGTTAATAAGTAAAAACTGGTGGATAAGATGAAAATGCTTTAAATTATTTTACAGGTTTAGAGGAATTCTTTATGTTGGAATTATTTTATGACTTTAATCTGACTGTGGGCACCAAAGAGGATTAAGTTATTACTAGATGGCTAGAATTATTTTCCTTAGGCCCCAAAATCAAGAATAGAACTGACAATTGTGAAATTCATACTTTGATTAGATGTCTGGGGCATGTATATTATGGTATGATTATATATAATTCATTTTGGGATTGAATTCTGTGCTTTCTTTTAAGAACTAGAATGATTACCTAATTTGAAATGTAGACTTGCAATTAACT
Source organism: Pelusios castaneus (assembly GCA_007922175.1). Lineage (NCBI taxonomy): Eukaryota > Metazoa > Chordata > Testudines > Pelomedusidae > Pelusios > Pelusios castaneus. Next base: position 4,946,631 of record ML685778.1, read on the forward strand.
TGCATTGCTGTTAGAATGTCCATAAAAATATGTAACATGCATGCATGCTGCTTACATGGAGCTCTGTGTAGTGAATTCTGATTGGCCTTTCTAATGTGAATGTTGAATTTCTTGTTGCCTCTGTTTGATCCCCCCCCCCCCCCCCCGCCCCGTGAGCATGGATATTATATTGCATTTTCATTCTCTGAACTGAGGAAAGCCTTGCATTTTAAAGATTTGTTTTGAAAGGTGAGCCTATTTTGTTTCTGATTTGAGAATGGAATTTGAAATGTCAGCTCTTTAGTGCAGTTCACAAAATATAAGAATGCCACTTTGATGCAGGGAAAGAAGAAAGGGAGCCTTTGTCCATCAGTGGGGGAGAGAAGATGATGAGGAAGAAGAAAATATAATTTCAGAAAGGAACATGACTAGGAAAAAAATAAATAAATGTACCAAAAACGTTGCATTAATTCCCTCCCTGTGACACATGTATGTAACACAATCCTACACTACCAACCAGGAAGCTTGCTTCAGTTTTCTCAGCTGATCACTGACCCCCTATAATACAACACTTTTATTTCTGTAGCAGTAGATATGGATATTCTGCCCTTACATTTTGTGACATAAGCATACACCATGGGCTGGATTTACAAAGAGAATTAAGCAGCTAACTGCCCCTTCAGATGACAAATTCAACATTTAGGCACCACTGATGTTCATAAAACCTCTGCTCAATTCCTACCTCACCCTGTAGCTGCCTAAGTTTCAGCAGCTGGGCATGTACACAGCCTGCTCAGTCCAGACACCCCCCAGCAGCTCAGTGTCTAACTCGGGCTTGTCCCCTGGACAGTCCCCTTCCTGTCTTGCCTTTGGAAGCTGATCTGATGGGATGGAAGATGGGGACGTGATGGTGCCACTCCCTCCTTTAACCCAGTGGCTAGAGCACTCACATGGGTTATGGGAGGCCCACGTTCAATTCCGCCCTCTCCCAGAGCTGGAGCAGAGATTTGATGTTGATCTCTCCCACCACCCAGAAGAGTACCCTAATTGGTGACCTGTGGGGGTATTCTGGGACAGGGCTCCCTCAGTCTCTCCTGCTCAAGCTGTTCCATTGTATAAATACTTAAAGAGTCATTGGGCCAAAGAGTGAATGAGACTGGCTTCATTGCTACCAAGTTAGGGCACTCACCTGGAAAGTGGAAGACCTAGGTTTCAGTTGCCATGCTATAAGGTTTTATTCATGTATACAACTGGGACAGCTTCAGCAGGAAAGACTGAGTGAGACCTGGCCCAGAATGGCTCCTCACCCACTGTTCGTGACACACCTGAAAGGTGGGAGACCCATGTTTAAATCTCTGCTTCAGATCCGGCAGAGGAGGTGACTGTAGCTGGATCTGCCACTCCCAGGTGTGTGCCCTACCCACTGGGCCAAATGTTACAAGGGGGCATCATCATTGCTACTTCTGCAGTTTTTCTTGGGGGGATGGGGGAGTATCACCTGGCTACAGCATCTAGCTCCAGGTGATATTTCATGGCTGTGAATCTTGAGTGGAGGTAAGTGTCTAACTGCCTTTGAAAAGTGGGTTGTAGTCAAAACCCCTCTCCTCAGCATTTCCTACTCCCTAGTTTAGGCAGCTCCTTGCTTAAGTTGGTGGCTTTTGTGACTCCTATTCTAAAGTATCTAACTCTAGGGAGCCTGCCAGTCTGATTCAGGATTATGAATTCCTTGGGGTGATAGGGAACCTAGAAATTGGTTATTGCAACTCCTTAACCTCCTTTGTGAATCTAGTCCAAATGGACTAGGAAGAAACTTTCCCCTGTAAGCATGTTGTTGCATAAGCGAGGTCTCTTTTGAGGTTGCTCCTCTCCTCTGAAGCCTATGCCACAAGTCACTGTTGGGAATAGGCTGTGTTCTGATCCCGAATGGGAATTCTTGAGTTCCTGACCAAGCGCTGCTGTAGTTACATTCTGTGAATTGCAGTCCCTACAATCGCCATCAAAATGTGGACGCTTGAGTTTAACTCAGTATTCTGGTCAAATATTTGTTCTTTTACAAGCAAGCTCCACAATGAAATTAATGGGGGAGTTTTCCCTGGGTTGAGACTAAAGAATTGGGACCATAATTACATCTTTAAATAAACTTTTTTTTTTTTTTTTTTTTTTTGGCACATGAAATATAAATGCACAGTGGTTTAAATCTTAACTTTTATCCTGAAACCATTTTCTAACAATTGCTACTATAGCTTTGGTCCATTTTTCTTTATCATTCTTTTCCATAAAATGCATTTTAACTGCAATAACATGTACTGTATGTTTTATGAAAAGCCCTCATTGAAAATCTTGGATGCTTTCCATTAGGATCCCTACAGACCCATCCAATTTGAAAATACACTGTTTTATTCTCTCCTTAATTACAATACTTGGAGCAGCTCTCTGTTAACAGTTTTGAAGTTCCATAGAATAATGATTCTATCAGAACTATAAAGAGCATGACAGAAAATATTCACAGTGGGTAGCTCACTGTTGCTTAGCTACCTACCTTTTTGATTCGGACTCTCTAGCAATTTGATAATGACTACCCCTTAAGCTACTAAATGTATTTGTTCATGACACATTATGGCATTTTATGTGTGCATTTCACCTTTGTGTTACAGCCATTGTAGAAATAAAGAGGGCGTTTGTAATGGGATTTATATGTAGTGAAAATAAAAAATCCTAAATACATGCCCCTGTTATATAGGTTCAAAGTGGGCCATGAAACTTTTGCCTATGAAATTTGAGCAGCCCCTTTGATTTGATATATTCTTAAGGCCACCAGAAAGGACCCATGCTATACTCTAACCTGACCACTTGCATAATATTGGCCATAGAACTTCACCCAGTAATAAATGTTCTAGTTCAACCACTAGCTGCATCTCTTAGAAAGCCATCCAGTTTGGATTTAAAGATTTAAAATTTGGTCTTTAGCAATGGGGCACCATATAATTACTTTTTTCTCTCTAAGCACTTATTTGCATTCTCAAAACCAACATCTTGACAAAGTCAGACCTGAGGGTGCTGGAGGGTAGATACGTTAGCCCCAGAGGTAGCAAAGCCCTGTTCCCAGGGTAGTTGGGGTGGGGCTGCTTTGTGCCAATTAAGGCACCTGACTCCAATTAAGACACCTGGAGTCAGCTGGAGCAGCTGACACCAATTAAGGGTATCCAGCTTAAAAGGCCCCTATTGCAGCCAGGCAGTGAGGGAGTTTGGGTGCGTTGTTTGGAGTTGGAAGTAGGAGCAGTGTTTGTGTGGAGGAGAGCAGAGCGAAGAAGAGCTGACCAGTAGCTGTTACTACAGCACCTAGGAGGTACAGGAAGTGAGGGCAAGTTTGCCCAGATGGGCCTTAGGGCCCCAGGCTCAGCGGCCCGTGGGGCAGAGAGCCCAGCCCAGGGAAGAAGGGTAGATGGGACTGAGGATCCATAACACTGGGTGTTTGGAAGTCGGAGAACTGTGCCTCAGCTGGCTGCCACTACATGAAGCGCAGAACCCGGGGGACTGAGCGTGCTCAGTTTGTCACACACCACATTCCCACTTCACTGAATAAACAGTAGTGTTTTTGGCTGGAAAGGAACAGACCATTTTTAAGGCCTGGGAATGCTTAAACCAAAATGATAAGTGCTGTAAAATTCAAACAACTATTCTAATCCTGACCTCTGGAAATTGTTTTGCTTACCTATACCTCTGAAATTTTGGATGTCCTAAGTTTTTAAAAAAACAGAAACAAACTCTTTTGCTCCTATAAGATATACTCTGTTAGCCTCTGTCTTGTCTCATTATTTTCAGTTCATGTGAAGATTACTTAGAAGATGGTTTAGGCAAATTTTACATAACTTGTGAAATATGGCTCCATGTAAATACACCAAGTTGAGGCACATGCTCACTTTCTCTATGTGATGTGTTTTGTTTCATGAATACGCATTAGTGGACAAAGCAAGTGTTTGTAACAATTTTATTCGACCAACATTTGCCTATGTGTTTATTACACTGTTATTCGAATTGTGTGTATATGTGTCTTCATGGTGTTACTTTTTGTGGTTACCTTTTTAACTTTTAAACCCTTAATACAAAGGGAATATTTTTTAAGTCAAAATGATTTAAAACACACAGACACGTGATAACATTTGGGTAATGGAAATCAAGCAGTAGAAGTGATTTTTAAATAAATCATTACTATATTTAAAATGCTCAAATATCATCTGAGTGCAGATACTAGATTACATTACATTAAACTTTAATTTAAATTATTTAAAAAAACCCATCCCACTATTGTTTCCTGGTATTCTCTCATCTGCTTGTCTCTATCCAGATGTTGAATTTTGTCTCATACTCTTAGATTATAAACTCTCTGGGACAGGGACCATGTTTCTGTTTCTACAGCACCTAGCATGGTGGGATCCTGCTCCATGACTAGATTTCTGAGGTGCTAGGGTAACTCAGAGAGTTGTTAAGAGAAGGAGGGAGGTTGTCATTGTGTTTCTGGTATTTGCGTTATCTCAATCTCTGGGACAGAAAGCAGAGTGAACTCCTGGCCATATTGAAATTAATGGCACAACTCCCATTGAGTTCAATACTTGAAAGTCTGTAGTTCATTATTTTTCAGGATCCTCAGAAAGGTAAATGTATTTAAAGTAGAGCACTCATTACGTTCTTAAGCAAATCATAAACTTTTTTTTTTGGAAACTTACATACAAGTTTTGAACATTTAAGAAAGCCATTTCAGTTCATCTTTCCAAGATGTACTTTGCAGATTTAAACAGGTTGCCTGACCCATTTATTTCTGTGCTCTCATTTTGTGTTCAGTGGTTGTAGGATGTCCATGTGACACCATAACTGAAAATACTAGTGCTTTTTAAATACAATTAATTGTGTGCTCAGTTAGCTGCATTATTGACCATTTTAGGCTTGCAGCAGTGGCGCAGTCTAGCACCTTTGGACATGAACATAGCAATGATTTAATGTTCACGTATAGTTCTCAGTGTGTAAATCTGTAATCCCATTCCTCAAGATGTATTTATTTTTAAGATGACTGAGCATACAGTTTCACTATTCCCAACGCTTTTCCTTTATGTTGCCTTTGTTTCAATAATATATCCAATACATTTTAAAGTTGTGCTACATGGCTTTGAACAGATTATTTTGTGTCCTTGAATTCAAATGTGAAAGCATTACTGTACCAGACTCCATTTTCTTTTGGAATTTCATGGGGAAAGCTTCAAACACAGCATGACAGAACATGAAACCATACTCATAGGTCACCTTATAAATATTTATTCATATAAATTCTTTAAAGAAATTAAATCGTGTTCTATAGAAAATAGAAGAGAGGCTTTTAGTGGCACTGACTGCAAATTGAAGTCATTTATCTAGAAGGGTCAGGTGCCACTTTGTGGTAAGGATTTGTCTCAGCTCCAAGACGAAAAAGATTGATAGTTCAAAGAGATTGATGAAGTGAGCAATGCAATATGCATACAGAATTGGGGGTTAATTAAGAGAATTTAAACAAGAAAGTGCCTTTGTGTGGAGAAGTGTTTGAGAGCTGTTACTCTCAGAACTGAGGCATGGTGACAGCTTTGCACATTTGGAGTTGATTTTTTTGAAATATTTACCTGCGGGTGCGTGGTTGTGAATGTCAATGAAGGGGTATCAACAGCAGATACGTTTGAGAGTTTCTTAGCAAATGTAAGGATGCATATAGGTACTTTGTTCAACTTTGTTGTTTTTAATATAAATTATCATTCGAATTCTTAGATTCTCTCAGCGGGGAAAATAAACTTAAGTAACATTGGGCTTGTTTTTCTGGTTTCTTTCTCAGACCCTCCTGTTTCCATTTGTTTTGATTTTGCATAACAAATAGTACCGTTAACAAGAAATTTTCTCTTGTTTTAAAAAAAACAGATTTTTTTTAAAAAAAAGTATCTGGGTCTATGCAGCTTTAGAAAATGGAGGCAGAAAAATTCAAAAGCTTTTGTTAGTGTTGATTGAAAAACTGTTTTGAAAGAACAGATGCTGCAAACAGCACCTATTTCTTTAAAGTTCCCAGCCACCTGGTGCATTTTGTGGGGAACAGCAAGCTTCCCATAACGAGATTCGTGCAGCAATTGGAGCTGTGGACTGTTTTATATTTGTAATATTTATTTACCCGACTCTGGAATGACTGAATTTGACTGAAAACAGTCAAGCAAAAACAAAACATATTTGTATGCCTATGGTATGTGATGGAGAACAAGGTTCAGGTGGAAAATGTATATATTCTGACCTTTTCTAATAACACGAAGCCAAATCCCTCAGCAGGAAACAAAACAAAACAAAAGCAAGGATTTTAATATTTGGCTCAGATGGGCTCTTTAAGCGTGGCCTGTTTTTTAGCAATTCTGTTTTAGCAGGATGGACACACGTTTGTTTCAGCAACTCCACCTCTTGCATATATGTAGGATTTGGCATCACAGTACATGATGTTATGTCTACTCTGTGCAGGTGGCGTCAAGTTATGCATCTCATAAGAGTTGCAATTCTGATATCCTTGGCTTAAGCATGTTTAAATTTTCAGCCAAAATGTTGCATTTACATAACATACCACACATTGCACAGATCTTAGTCAGGTTCATTTCCCATCACAGGCCATGCAAGACCTGAAATATTCATGGTGCTGAGAAGAGAGCAGAAGGGATAGGAGTCTTACCATTCAGTTTGCATGAGAAGGGGCCTAACAGGTCTGGATGTAGTTCACCTGGCTGCAGAGAAGAGGATTATTCAAAGGAAGAGTACTGGGTGAAGACCTGACAAGCATGGGCTCCCTCAAGTGTAAATCCCTGGAAAACTATTGTGTTCAAATCTTGTGCGTTATAGTAATTTAACTTTTAATAAATATTTATATACTTAAGTGATAATTAATTAAATTACTGATCATAGAAGAAACCATCTGAGTATTTCTTAAGTGATGAAAAACCAAGTTCCTCCTTTTTAAACTTTCGCACTTAAGAATATATATTTTTAACACCCAACAAAACTTTATGAAATTCTCCCATAAAATCCACAGTTCACTCGAGCCCACGCATGAGAAATTTCATTCCAAACAGATGTGTGAGGGATTTTTCTTCTGGGAAGTTATGTTTATCTGCAAATAGTGTACAATGAAAGCGGTGTTTCACTCACAGCATCACTCCCATGATGCTGGTGTAAATGGCTCTCAGTTCATTTCATCCCAGTTACTTTTAACTTCATTGAAAGGACAGATGCTTGGCCTTCGGTATCAGCTTTGTAAAGGATTTGCATTTTTTGCTCTAATGCAAAGGCTTTTTTCATTTAATAAATCCAGTGACTATTTAGCAGGAAAAACTAACAGTGATATCACTTTTTTTATTTTACAGAAACCAAAACAGAAAGACTGGCATCCTCCAGGGGGTTTTATTCTCGGACTCTGGGCATTGATTATCATGGTTTTCTTTAAAACGTATGGAATCAAGCACATGAAATACATCTTCTAAGTTTTTTGAACAACCAAAATGACTGCAACATCAGATGAAAAGTTTTCAAATATTCTTTATTTGTGTATTGTCTGTTTGCAGTGAAAAACAACGTTGAAACCTCACATCTAGATGTTCTTTTGATGATGTGTCATCGGTCCTTCTTTCTGTAAAGATCCTAAACTATGGTGGTACAATTAGATGATTTTATACTTTTGTCTCATTTAAACCCATTTTAATGCTGTTTCTGAAGCAATTTTTCATCCTGTGCTTTCAGAGAGAGCAGGAAAATTGAAGATCTCGGCTGAATCTTTTACACCATTATGGGATCTTACAAATTGTAAAAAGGGAGAATTCTTTCATTTCCACTGCAAAGTGAATCTTTTAAAAAGTTATCCTATCACTAGAACAAAGGTATAGACAGTATGGAGAACTTTATTTAAGATGTCATTTTACCAATAAAAATTTAAGTCACTCTACAGACTTCCAGCATGACATATTGAAAACTTGCTCAGCAGAAACAATTTTTTTGTTGTTGTTTTTTTTGTTAAATGGAGTTCTTTAGAGCAGTTCTTTTACTGAGAGCAATTTTTCGTTTAGGAGTCCGAGCCATTAGAATTTAAAAGAAAAATATGACCGAACAAGGACCTCGCTGAATCTAGTTGAAGAAAAAGCTGCCAAAAATGTGTAAAAATATTGTTTCACCTTCTCTGTTAGAAATCATTCTTTCATAGAACCATTCATAATCCTTGCAACACTATCTTTTTAACTGTGTGCACCATGGATTAGAGGGTTTCCAATGCTTTAAATACACTGGATCTTTGCATAGAGGAATATTGACTCCAGTATCAGGAATTAAAAATAGCTGTAAATTGTACTATTGTACTCATGAATTTCTGAGCTGTATTGTTTTAAGTTCTATAAATTCTGTTTTGACATCTCTTGATTTGTTTACTTAAAATTTACTGATTAATGTATATACTAAAGTGAACTTTGTTCTTAGATTTTTGCCAGTATTAGGTGAGAGAGCACCAAATCTGTTCATATACGAACAACAAATGCCAGAGAAGAGATTCCTGAAGATGTTCTTCCTGAATGCCTAAGGGTTGAGCTCTGTATCTGTCAAACATAAAGATTAGATGTACAGGAAGAGAATACGATATCAGACATAAATAGCTATAAAATCATTAGGAATTTTATATTTGTATTACTGCAGTATAGATGGCTGGGTCGTTGAATACAGCATTCAACATAGCCACTTTGCCTAAACCATGTACATGGGGTGTTTTTATCTTTGTTATTTTTAAGCTTGATTGTGGCACCTTTCCACAGCCTGGCATTAGGGGCGGTGGTGAGGTACGCTGCCCTACAGAGAGTTCAACAGGCACAATGCTACTCATGGCTCTGGTGGATGCAAATTTAGCGCTGCTTCTGCAAAGGGTATGATGTCTTCCCAAATACTTCTACTAGCTGGTGATAGAGACTGAGAGCGTCACTGCATAGACCTACAAAGTCCTCCTGCTGCCCAAGCACAGCATTGTGCTCACTATCTCTGAGGAGTACAAGGGGGCAGCAAGAGCTGTATGCCCTACCTTGCATATTGGCACGTCTCCCCTACCTTGCCACTCCCCCGAATGAGCAAAATAAAGACAGATTGTACTTTGGTATTTCTTTGGAAAGTAAGAGATTTAAGGGATATAAACTGGCAGTTGTAGAACCCTAGTTCACATCTAGCTGTGGGTCATAGCACTTGAAATCCTTTTTTCCTGGGTGCTGACAATGAGGTTTGATGTTCAATTGGAAACTGCATCATTCAGTTCCCCACCCCACCCCCAATATGGCACCAACTGGCATCCTCTGTGAGTCAGACACCAGTGAATGACTGAGCATGAAAACGAAACTCTCTTCACTACCTGAGGCAGCAGTAAGGTTGCACTCCATATTGTATCTGTTCTGTGGCTAAAAAGAAGGTGCATTTCTCCATGGCTTTCAGTCCAATACCTTTCACAAGCAGCAAATTCACTCACACTAATTACACACTTTTAAGGAATAGTTTTTGTTCAAAAATCGAAATGGCATGAGAATGACAAGAATTTTAAATGAAAAGTGCAATCTATCTCTGCTATTTCTAATGTGCCTATCAATGTAGTATCTTTTGTAGACACCCATTAGAAAAGTGAATCAATTAAATTTGTCCTTAAAGGACCTCTAGCTACCTATTGTTCCTTGATTCAGTTGCTGATATATTTTTTTCTTTTTCTCTCAAATAATTATTTTTATCAAATGATAAATCTGTCTTACAAGCAAATTTGGTCTCATTTTAAGAGACAGCTAATAGATCTTTCAGACCTGTTTCAACAGCAATTACATTTTCTCATTCAGACTCCTTAGGCCTTATTTATTTCTCCCCACTCTTTTACTGTCTTCATCTGAGTGAAATGACAGCCAGGAGAATCAACAGGGCTGGTCTGACTTTTTGAGAGGCAGGGAAGGGCTCAGTCATGCTGTACTTTGGAAAAAGAATCAGCTTGGGGAAAATGAGGCAGGTAGTGGGTATTTAAAATGTAATTTATAGAAAGGAAAACTCAGTAAGTATACCCACAAATCTGATTAAACTGAAGATAGAAAAACAGTTAGAATGGAAAACAGCAATTGATGCTTAATACATTTATGGTTGAGATATTTAAAATCAGAGAGTAATGAAGTCCAACCCATTGCGCTGAGGCAGGGTTCAGTAAACCTAAACCATTCCTGGACCCTGGCAGGTGTTTGTCCATCTTGTTCTTAACATCCAATGATGCAGAGTCCCCAGTCACCCTTGGAAGCCTATTCTGGGACTTAACTACCCTTATAGTTATAAAGTTTTCCTGATATCTAACCTAAATATCGCTGGCTGCAATTAAGCCCATTTCTTCTTGTCCTACCTTCTGTGGACATTGAGAACAATTGATCACCATTGTCTTTATAATAGCCCTTAATATCTTTGAAGACTGTTACTGGGTGTCCCCACCTCAGTCTTTTTCTCAAGGCTAACAATGCCTAGGTTTTTTTCCCCTCAGAGGTCAGGTTTTCTTTTGTCATTTTTGTTGCTCTCCTTCACACTTTCTCCAGTTTGTCACCATCTTTCTTAAAGTATGTTGCCCAGCACTGGAGACGCTACTCCAGCTGAGGTCTCACCAATACCAAGTAGACTTGCAGTTGTTTTTTTTTTTAAAGGCCAGAAAGAACTATTGTGATCATCTAGTCTGCTCTCCTGTACATTGCAAGCCACAGAACCCCTGCTTCCATCTCTCTGTTTCTGGCCAAGTTAGTGAAGTCCTTAAATCATGATTTAAAGACTTGAAGTTACAGAGAATTCACTATTTACACTAGTTTAAACTAGTTGGAACTGATCTGTGCCCCATGCTGAAAAGGAAGGCAAAAAAACCCCAGGCTAATCTGTGGGGAAAATTCTTTCCTGAACCCAAATATGGTGGTTAGTTGGACCCTGAGCAATTCAGCAAGCCCCACCCGCCAGAAAGCTGGGAAAGAATTCTCTGTAGTAACTCAGTAGTAATAGTAACTCTGTAGTAACATATCCCCATCACTGATCATTGGGATATGTGCTACTAGCAGTCGCAGACCGGCTCTATGCCATTGTAGGCAGTTTCATCATATCTTCCCCTCCATAAACTTATCTAGCTTAGTCTTCAAGCCAGTTAGGTTTTTTGTCACCATTGTTTCCCTTGGATGGATGTTCCAGAACTTTTTAGTCCTCTGACGGTTAGAAACCTTCCTCTAATTTCAAGACTAAACTACTACTAAAGTAAAGTCGTACAATTATCTCCTGTGTATGACATACAACATTCCTGTTTTAAAAATCTTTCTGATGTGAAGTACTTCGAAATTAATGAATTTCATTTAGTTGATTTCAGACCAATTCTCCATTTTGTGAAAGTCATTTTGAATTCTAATCCTGACCTCTAAAGAGTTTGCAACCCTTGCAGATTTGACAAGCATATTCTTGACCAGCCAAGTCATTAATAAAAATACTGAATAGGACTGGACCCAAAACTGATCCTGGTGGGACCCCACTAGTTACAACCTTCCAGCTTGACAGGAAAACCATGGTCTTTCAGCCAGTTGTGCACTCACCTTATGGAAACTTCATCTGGACTATATTTCCCAAGTTGACTTACAAGACAGTCACATGTAATGGTGTCAAAAGCATTACTAAAATTAAAATACATCATATCTACTACTTCCCTCTCCATCAGCTAGGCAGTTAAGCCTGTGGAAGAAGAATATTAGGTTGGTTTGGCATGATTTGTTCTTGACAAATAAATCCTAGCTATATCTTATTACCTTACCATCTACATGCTTATGATTTGATTGTATAATTTGTTTTGGCATTTTTTCAGGTATTGGAGTTAAACTGACTGGTCTATAATTTTCTGGTTCCTCTTGGTTCCTCCTTTCAAAGATAGGTACTAGTTTTACCTTTTTCCAGTCTTCACCTGTCTCTCATAAGTTCTTGAAGATAACTGCTAATGCTTCAGAGGTTGTATTAGTTAGTTCCTTAAGTACTTGAGGATGGATTTCATCAGGTCTTGCCAACTTTAACTTTATCTTTAACTTGCCATTTTCCCTATTATGGCTTGTATTCCTTCTTCCTTGTTAACATTGAGTATCTGGTCACAGTTAACATTTTTAGTGAAGACTGATGCAATAGAGGCATTAAATACCTCAGTCGTCTTGATGCCATCAGTTATTAGCTTTCCTTTCCCACTAAGTAGAGGACCTACACTTTTCTTCATCTTTCTGTGTTCCTAATATATTTATAGAACCTCTTCTTATTGCCTTTTAATGTCACTTGCTAAGTGTAACTCATTTTATGCCTTAGCTTTTCTGATTTTGTCCTTACATTCTTGTGTTGTACCTTTGTACTCCTCCTTAGCAATTTGTCTATGTTTTCGCTTTTTGTAGGATTCCTTTTTGATTTTCAGGTAATTGAAGAGCATCTGATAGTCATATTTCCTTGTTACTATTCTTCCTACTTTTCTCTCTTCACATGAGGATAATTTGCTTGTGTGCCTTTAATGTTGTCTTTCTGAGAAACTGCCAGCTCTTCTGAATAAATTTACCCCTGAGATTTTCTTCCTAGGGGCCCTTACTTACCAGTGCTCTAAGCTTGTTAGTCAGCTTTTTTCGAAGTCCATTTTCTGTATGTTGCTGCTCGCTCTCCTTCCTTTCCTTAGAATCTATCATTTCATGATAAATTTTTCCCAAATTGCCTTCAACCTTTAGATTTGCAACCAATTCCTCCTAATTGACCAGAATGAAGTCTAAAATGACTGTCTCCCCCCCAGTTACATCCTCCATTTCTGATATAAAGATGTACCCAGAACATTCCAATAACTTATTGGAAATTTTGTGTTTTGCCATGTTTCTTTTCCAGCAGATGTCTAGGTAGCTAAGCTTCCCCATAATTACCAGATATTTGGATATTTGTTATTTGTTTTAAAAATTCCTCCTCCACCACTTTTTCCTGATTTAGTTATCACTCCTGTTTGTTTGTTTGTTTTCCCCTTTTAATCTTTACTCAGACTTTCAACTGGTTGGTCTCTCATCTCCTTCTGGATGGAAGAGCATGGGCATATATTCTTGATGTAATACCTCTTTTCTTTTCCCTGCCTGTCCTTCCTGAACATGCTAAAATACGTATAGCAATTTTCTAGTCATGTTTTATCCAACTAAGTCTTTGAGATGCCAATTAAATCATAATTTAGCTTATGTACTAATACTTCCAGTTCTTTATTCCCTATATTCCTTCCATTTCTGTATAAACGTGTTGAGCAGTTCCTTGCAATTTTGTATGCCCCTCCCCAAACATCTAGCCCTCTGTTAAGGTTGCGTTTATTAATGTTTATCTGTGGGCTTTGGTCACTTGCCCTCTTGGATCCTAGTTTAAAATCCCCCTCGCTATGCTGATGAATTAGTGCTCTTCCCTTTCTTGGTCAGATGCACACCATCTCTTCACAACAGTCGTCCTTCCTGAAACAATATTTCATGGTTAAGAAAACTGAAGACCTCCAGTTGATGCCATCTGCACACTTGCAAATGTGAAGTGGGGAATTGAAATATATGGTTCCTGGGGCGACAATAAGTCAGCCATTTTGCATATGACAGTCTCTTTTTTTTCAGGTGTTATGATTACAGTACCACTCTGAAAAATGACTCTAGAAATGTATCAGTAAGGTTTCTAGTAAATATGCTCTACAAGTGAAATTTCCCTTCCATCTAGATCTGTGAACTCAGCCTGGAATAGATGAGTGTTAAAGTGAGTTCTTCCCTTGTCACATCATACATGTTCTGCTTGCCAGATTATCCATCCCAGTGCCATCTCTGAGTTTAGATTAGCCCTGCGTTTGGAATTTAATAAACAATTCTGATGAGACTCTAGATTTCTCTCCCCCTTGGGAGTATGAAACAATAAAATCTTGTTTTAGTGAAGAGAGTATGTATGAATGACTATAAATGGGGAATAGAACTGTTGTATAAAAATAACTTTTTCAGTACACTTTTCAGAGCAAAATTGCACATTATACACATCCATATACCTATTGTAGTCAAGATCACATCATTGACTTTGTAAATTCTTGACCATATACCTGCATTGATGTATTATATTATTTTTACTAATAGGGCCTTGGACAATTATTATGCAATTTAAAAAGCAAAATCTTTTTAAAAACCCTGAAAAATCACTAAAATCACCATCTTTATTTCAACATTTCACTTATTCACATGTATTGCCATCATTTGACTAAAGATATAGTATATTTACATAGATATATGCATGCCTAAATGTCTGTGTACCTTGATGCATGGCCATACCATTAATAAAGAAAAATGAGGTCCTGTGTGCAGGTGCAGTACTTGGTTTCCTGGGGCATGCCCAAATGATTAGACCAGTTCATGATTCCAATTCAGACATGCAGAAGAATACACTGCAACATAGAGCTAAACATGAAAAACTACCTAAGCCCCAGGAGAAAAAGTCCTGGCAGCTATGAAAATATGAGGGTTCAATTTGCCATAAGAACCAATCCTCTTTTTCTTAGGTCATCTTAACTGCCAACCAGGACATTGTCTTCCTAATGTGATGAAGGAACATAGCAGGTGTGCCAAAGCTATTGCTCTGTCTATTAGCACCAGTAATGCCATGAACTCATGTTCAGAGAACTGCCTCTCTCAGTCAAGGCCAGCCTCCGTCAGACTGTGGCAGGGGTGGTGCTGAGACATGTTCTGTAGTGAGTACATACAACCCCATCTCCAAGCTGCATCAAAGATGAGAGATCACTCCTGTCTCTGCATAAACACCCATATCTGGATTCTTGCTCTTCAGGGCCAGATGCTACAGGTGGCTAAGCCAGGAGAACCAGAGGCCCCATTTTGGCTGAGAGTTCCTTTTTGAAGCCCTATCCCAGCTGTCCTGGTGAAACTAGGTTTTTGTCCTGTTTATTTGGTCTTCTTAGCTTGCTAAGAGAACTCTTGTCTATTCCTGTTGCTCACTGCTGGTGAGTGCCCGCCCCCTTCATTCCCCTGGCACCTAGAGTACCACCACAACCACAAAAGCACCATGTGCATCAGAAGCACCACATTCCTAATACAGCCATGGACATAGGGGTGGATCCCCAAAGGGGACCGGGTCTCCAGAGGTGGCCTCAGGCAGGGTGAGAAGTCGTGTGTAAACTCAGCCGCCCCACTTTGCCTCCTAAAAACCCCACACGGCGTGTAAGTCAAGGCACCACCATGAGTCGTCTCCCGCCTCGGCTGCCAGCATTGTGGACGCAGCCAGCCTCCTCCAGACTCTTCCTCCTGATTCCACTAACGCTAGGCCGCCTCTCTCCATGGTTGCCTGCAGCCGAACTGCTGCTGCTGCCATACTCTGACTCCTCTTGGTGCCCTGGTTACTTTGAGGCTTCCACTTCTGGCTGATACACCTCCCCTACTCCTGTCAGGGCAGCACTCTGCCCAGCCATGCCCTGCATCAACAGAACTGATGGCCCAGACTCTGCCTGACCTGTCCTTGAGTCTGAGTGGTTTCCCAAGCTGGACCCGCTCTGTCTTCTGTGCATGCATCTACAGATTAGACCGTCAATGACCGTCATCCTCCATACCCAGGTATGGTACCTACATACCCACTTCCTGCTGATGTATGGTTCCACTAGCCTCAAGGGCCTCCAATGCTCAGTGACCAGTCTGGTTGGCCATATTGGCTGGCTTGGAATCCTTATCAGTGCCATTACTACCACCGTAGTGGCTGTTCCCCACCCATACTGTACTCCTCTCCATTTATGAGAAACTGTAGGATGTTCTTGTACCTCCGCTACTCACCAAGGCCTCATCGTCCCCAGATGTGATTATTCCACCTACCGTCGCCCTTCTGGACAACCATGAACAATACTGTCACTTGTACCAGTGTGTGGCAACAGCTCTCAATCTCCCAGTGGAGGTGGTCCAGGACATGCAAAACCAGTTCCTGGACATTCTGTACCTGCCTGGGTCCTCCCAGACTGTACTCGTAATCCATGAGGCATCCTTCAATTGGCCCAAGTGGTTTGACATATCCCAGCCTCCCATGCCTTCACCCCCGAGTGCTGCTGCTTCATCCTAGCTAAGGGTCTAGACTTCATTTTTTTCCATCTGCCCCCCCCACCCCCACCCCCAGCTCTGTCACAGTCCATGTGACACCCAAACATGCCTGACAGCAACCCTTCCAGGTCACCTCCCCTGGATGGAACAGTGAAGAAACTGGCCCCTCTAGGCTCACCTGCCCAAGTGGCCATTTTGATTTTCCCACAAGCCACTTCCTGCCTCTCCCACAGAACTCCAGGTCATTTTCAGGGGGCCATCTTGCCTTGTTTGCCTGCAAGTGGGGGTGCTGTCACTATTGATCGATGGGTACTGGACATTATCCACTGGAGTACATAATAGGGTGCCTCTTGTTGCCTACCCCATGGCTGCCTTTGGGATCCCTTCCCACCACACCCTCCTTCAAGAAGAAGCGCACACGCTCCTCCAGCTAGGCATCATAGAATGGTTCACCACGACCAGGGATTCAATTCTCTTTATTTCACCCAAGCTGCACTACAGGCACAGGTCTTCTACAGCTCCACTAATGCCCCAGGAGCACCACGTTTCCACTGTCTCTGAATATTGGCTGCCAGCCATGTGTGCCACATAGCTCTGACCTAGTAAAATTTTATCAAACTTTCAAATGTCTTCATGTTTGTAATGCGGACGAGCACGAGACATTTCACCCAAAAGAATAATTCCGCCAGAGAGTTACAAGCTACAGAAAATAAATAGCAATGTGTCTCCTCAACCATAATTTGAGCACTACTGTAGAATAACAACCATAATAGCAGGTTTTTAAAGTGGTGAAAACAAAGTTAGAAAAAAAAAGGTACATGTTTGTCTTGGAAGATAATATCCTGTTATTTGCACTTTGTCATCATTTCTGGTTTGCATTTGTCGGCAAACTTTTAAAAAATAACACAGGGAAAGTCATACAACTTGAAAGTCTGGGTGTTAAATATGAAAAAAAATCTTTCGTATCCTAAATAAGATGCTACCAAGGGAACAGTGTTTCATAGCACCAGTGTCACTTCCACAATTCCTAAAATTAGGTTTTGTTTTAGCCTCGCCGCCCCCCCCACTCCTTTCCAAGAGAGGAGTTAGTTCTATTTCACCTAAATGGTTAAACTAGGACATGCCGTTCAAGTTTATTTTTCTTATCATAGGTATAGTTATATATTCAATTTTTCGCCATTCTACCTCCATGTTATTTTTATATATTTGTAAATGTCTCTATTTGAGGGCCACCAGGGAGATGGCTATGCTAAAAGTATTTGCTGATATAGGCTGGTGGAGCTGCCGTGTATATTGACAAACGTTACCCTAATTCATTGAATGAAATAAGCCATGCTGCCAAAACGTGTTTTTGGCTGATATAACTGTCTGGTGTTTCTGACATACCTGTGCCAGTTGCAGTGTGATTTTTTTTTTTTAACACTCCTAACGGAAATTATCTCAGAAAAACATTTAAGGGTAGATCAGTTAACAGAGCTTTTGTATTCTATAGGAAAGATGCATTGTTTCCCTCACATGTTAGTTTATTCCCTATTTTGAAAACTGTTTTGCATTAGCAACTTTTTCTTCTCCTACCACCAAATGGTTACGGGAATCATACTGCCACATATTTACTATTTGATCAGGCCCATAACACTATGTCTATACTATAAAAACTTAGGTCCACTTTGTTAAGTCGACTTAATAAGGTCAACTTTAATTCAACCTTATTAGGCTGCCTTAATAAAGTGCTTTCCCTTAACTGGGACTTATTAATTCGACGTAACTTCCCTTAGGTCAACCTAAGAAAGTGGACTTATGCACCCACACTGGGCTTAGGTCGCCCTAAAGGAGGGTTAGGTCGACCTAATGAGGGGTCCTTACTAAGGCGACCTAAGCTTTCATTAGGTCTATGTAAGGATTTTCTTTCTTAAGCAGTCTGCTTCATCCTTCTGCCCTGCAGAAGTTCATTCACCCAGCCTGTATATATAACATCCCCATGTGACATACTTAGAAAGCCACAAATTGCCAGGTCACACCCCCTGGTCCACGTGTTCCAGGGTATGTATGATGTCTACACTAGAAAAAATTAAGTCTACTTTGTTAGGTCGACTTTAAGTTGCCTTAAAATCAACCTTATTAAGGCAACTTAACAAAGTCGACTTAACTTTTTCTAGTGTAGACATCATACATACCCTGGTTACTCGCTGTCCACACCAGCGTTAAGTTGACTTAAGGCTTAAGTCGACCTAATGGGTGGTTGTTATTAAGTCAACTTAAACTTTCATTAACTCTACTTAAGGCATTTCTTTAAGTTGACTTAATGGAAGTCCAGTATGGAGATGAGGTAATTTAGGTCAATTTAAGGGTCCTTAAGTCGACCTAAATTGCTAGTGTACACATACACCCAGTGTCCTGACTCTGAGCATGCTCCTCAGCAGCTGATTCAGTGAAGAGGCCAAAAAATATAGACCACCCCCACGCCTCAAGCCTGCAGTGGGAAAATATGGAATAGTCAACTAACCCCTGGGGAAAGTGTTGTGCGAAGGCGCAGTGCCTTTTGAGGAGAACAGTGTTGCAGAATGAGCACAGCTTTAGCGTAGGCCTTGAGAGACCTGGTTTCTCTTTTCAACTCTTCCACTGGTGTGTTCGTCCACTGGCCTTGCTGGGACCACAGTGGTACCTCCCCCAGCCCCACTGGGACCGCCAGGATGCTGCGCCTAGGTGAACCGCAGGCCACGTTCCAGCCCCTGGCAGGCTGGATTCTGACCTGCGGGCTGTAGGTTGGACAAGGTAGGTTTAGATTGTATTGGCTTTAAGTTTCAGTGAACAGCCCCATGCTCTTATACTACAAAGAAAGGCTAAACAGGAGCAGCCAATTTACCTTTGCTAGACAGGTTCTCAGTTTGTTATTTTTCTGTCACCTCCCCTCTGCTTTCCCTGTTTTAAACTAAGTAGTTCTCATGTTGGCATTCGCTCTTCCTACAGACAAGGTCCAAAGGGGGAGCCGCGTTAGTCTTGTTCAGGAAAACACACAAGGAGTCTTGTGGCACTTTTAAAGACTAACAAATGTATTTATCACATGAGCTTCCATGGGTTATTTTTGGGGAGGATTTTTTTTTTTTCCCCTCCCACGAAAGTTCATGTGAGAAATACATTTGTTAGTTTTTAAAGGTGCCACAAGCCGTCAAGGTTGGTTTTTCTCTTCACACAAATGCGTCTCCATGCTTCTATCTTGGTTACCCATTTCTAGCTCTCCTATTTTCTGCATTTCATTGCTATGATGGAATGACCAGGAATTAGACGCTTCCACATGATTTGATTTATATTAAAAAATGGCCATAAAGGAGGTACAGTAATGGGCCTGCAACATGAAATAAGCGAGCCATTGAATACGGGTAACCATATTATACCAATTATCGCAATAGAGGCATGTCAGAAAGTGAAATTTCTTTCCCATACCGTGGCGCTCTCTCTCTCTCTCTCTCTCTCTCTCTCGCACACACACACACCTTGCAGTTGACACACACACTGTACTATCCTAAGGGATCTGGTACAAGAGCTGCACTCCACAGCTGTGGTTAGAAGCACTGTCTTCAGAGCACCACCTGTTGCCTTGGCTATTTATAATCACTTTTCATGTGCTAAAGCAACATTTTAAAAGATGCTCGTGATGGGAACCAAGGTCTTGTGCTGTAAGTGGGAGCCATTTCCCAACTACTTCATATTTATATTATTCTGCCCCAGTTCAGTGGAGGCCTTCCCCATCTTGTTGGCTTTTCCAATTGTGCTTCCTACACCTTTAAAGGAGTCTGTTACTCCAGAGTGCTTTTCCTGGCCAGTATTACATCTGCCACACATATCCGCAGTGCTCTCCTCTAGCATGGACAGCTGTTCATCAAAGCTCTTTGCATTTTACTTCCTTTCAGTAAAGATTCAAATGCTAATTCCTGGAAGAGCCCATTTTTTTTAGTTACAATTTGATAATCTTACAAATACGCTTTACTTCTGTTGAAGCATGGTTTTTTATCTGTTACAGTTTCTTGTCCTTGAGCTATGCGTTCTAATTGAAATAGAAATAGGACTCGTTATATCCAATTAAATATTTAACTTCCATCCGTCAGGGGTGATTATCATCTATTTTTTTCCTAAATATCATTGGTGACAGGTGTTGTATGTAATATGCAACATTACTGAATTCAAAATGCAATAGCTGGGTAAGATATTCACAAAGTAAATTCCCGAAGTACCAACAGGTTGCCATTGAGCCACTAATGTTTTCCACTCTATTGGATCCCGACTACCTGAGGTGTTCTGATTTCGTAGTGATGAGTGTCATCTACATGCCTGGTAGATATAATTAACATAGGTCAGGAAGCCAAAGAAACAAGAAAAGCATTATTTAGCAAACTTCCCAACTTCAAACCGCTTCCTTCAGAACTGCAGGAATTATTACGCTGAGCTGTAGGTTGGGCTCTAACTGTGCAGTTCTCATTCACTTGCTTCCTCTTCTGTATATCATTTGGAACATTTTTTTTTCTTAGCTTTAAGTCCTCCTGTTCTCACACCGTAGCTGGGTTAAAAACTGTCACTGAAGCCCATGGAAAGTTTGCCTGAGAAAGGACTGCAGGAGTAGCCACAAATGATTTTTTTTTTAATTTAATTTTTCTTGGGTGAATATTTGCTATATGTAGTTATATGAGTGCTCTTTTTCTGTGTATAGGCTGTATGAAATTACTAATATTGGTGGTGAGGTCATGGTGCGAGGCATGCGTAGAGCATGGTGTAGTCAGCTGGCGAGTGTAGATCTAGCAAGTGTCGCACTAACATGTCTTGGAGCCACGTTACTTAGGTGAAACCAATGGGAGTTAGGTGCCTAATGCCTTTGAGGAGCTGCACCGTAACCTCTGTACCTCAATTTCTGCATCTGCAATAATGGGTATAAATCATACGTACCGCTCTCAGAAAAGTGCTTCAAAAATCCCTAGACAAAAGTTCTTTGAAGTGCACACTATTATTATTTTATAACCTAACCCTTTTAGCTGGACATCTTGGTGCCAAAATAACAGAAAGCAAAAGCAGTATTTTTCCCGAGTTGTAGCGCTATTTCCGTTGTCAGGTTCACTCCTGGATGCACATGTCACACTAGAGGTAGAGGACTTAACGCTGCAAAACAACTACTGTACTGAAGCCTGTTGGAAAAGCAAAGTTACACTGGACGTTCACGTTTAAAATTAAGTACATCGTAAAATTACTGATGTCCGTAAAGACAGTTTTACACTTTTTTTTAATAGGTGAGTGACGCTGTACAATCACAGTGCGAGGGTGTGCGTGACAGCACAAAGCAGATGAGGGGAGTGGTTCCTCCTACCGCTACAGAGCAAGGCTGGCAGCCCTTAGCATCATCACGCCTTATTTTAAAATATTTTTTCCTAGAAATCCTCACACCAGGCGGGAATGTAGTTCAAGAATTACTTTGCAACATGTAAAAAAAGCAGTTTGAAACTATAAATTGTACCAAAGAATTTTTTAAAAATGAATGTCTTCAGTAGGTTTTATACTGTATTCCAGTAATTTCTGCTCTGTGGGGCTGGGCGGGCGGTGGGGGGGGGGCGTGGGGGGGGGGATTCAAAACCATTTATCGCTATATAAATGACAAAGGCCCTTGTGAAGGCCTTCGCTTTACCAACATCCTGTGGCAGTGAGTTCTAATTACACATTGTTTGAAAAATGTATAAGAAACTGTGGCTTAAGTTCTGAATATCCTTAGGAACTATTTCTACATGCTGTTTAATAAGACTGGAGGGCCTCACAGTCTCCTCCTTAAACTTCTTGAGATGCTGCTCAGCATTGAACTACCCAGTCCCGAGTTGGTCTGTTGCTCACTGGACCTGTCAGCCCCCAAGGTGGGCTCCCTGTGCAATGCCATGGGGAGATATCCACAAAGATATGCGCCACCTATGTAAGTCCAATCTTTAGGCATCCTTGAGGCTCAATAGCGCTCATTCAGCTCCCCCCCCCCCTCCCCCAACCCTGTGGGCACATAAGATTCACCAGTTCAACATAAGTGCTGCTGCTGTTCTAGAGCAGCTGAGGTGCCTGGAGCGCAAGTGCCCCATAAGCCCTGTCCTTGGTGTTGCCTATTGGCTCAGCTTGCGTCTGTGCGTCCTGCTGGTACGTGCCCAGCTCTCCATTTGCATTGCAGGGAGCACTCAGAAGCCTAACTCAAGGCTGTAGACTGTGGTAGGTAACAAGGTAATTAAAATTCAGTACGGTAACGCTGTGCTAAAAATCTCCTTTGTGGAGCTAATGCTGCAGCGATGCAGAAGTTTCTACTGGTAGGTAAAGCCTCCGACAGGCTTGTTCTTGCTAGTTCTACCGAAGAGAGGCACTTCTTTCTGGCCCGCCATAGGGGCCTAACCCCTTTGGGGCAGAGCTTAGCCTAGCCCGTTGTGCCCCCTCCCACTCCACCTCCGATGGGCTTGGTTGGTGCCTTCCTGATTAGCTTGCTGGTGGCCGACCCATGTTTAGGATATGGCCACACTTCCATTGCTGCAGCCGGTATGTATGGACCTGAGCTACCTCATTTGGTGATGTTGCAGCAGCCTGGGTTTGCTGGGCCAGTAACTGCCATGAGGCCTGGCCCCTGCAGTTAAAGGCGGTTCAGCTCTGTCTCCATGGGGTGTGGGCTTGCACCCTCATTCCAGGGTAGCCGTGTGTTTAACTCTGCCCATGCATTGTGTAGGTGCTGAGGATGCCACGTCCATAAGTCCCTTTGCGGAGCCAGTCCCAGGCACCTAAGCAAAGGATTTTTTAAAAAAATTTTTCCCCCGGAACCCAATAAACTGAGCAAGAAACCACCTAAGCGAGGTTCCACTCACAAGCTAGATGTTATCCTGCATTGGGGTCAGTAGGCCTTTGGCTTGAGCTAGGGCTCTAAGCTGTGGGGTGGCAGCTGGGATTTTAGGCCTCCTGAGGCGTTGGGTCAGATAGCAGTTGCGTGGCAGCTAATAAGGTAGTTAAATACCATTGCGGAGCTACGCCTCATGCCACAGCCAGTCAGAGTACATTTATATAGACAGCAGGCAGTGCCAGAGAATATGCTAGTGACTAGTAACCAAACAGCTGGCAAAGAGTGTTACCCCGAGGGAATGTTGTGCCACCGCACACCATAAAGAATTCATGTCCCCTGCACTTGCTTTGCTTCCTGCAGAAAAATGACTTTCTGCTAGGGAAGCAAAAAGAATTTGCAAGAGCCATCATATGCCCCTCCCTAGCAACACCTGGAGCATATAGCTTACTGGTAAACCATTGGGAGGGAGGGGGAGAAGCCACACACCTGGCTTGGCGCCCCCCCCCCCCCCCCCCAGTACCACCCTCCACACGCGGATCCTGGCAGGCTGTGCTCAGCAGCTAATCCTGGCTGGGGAAAAATACACCTTCCCCTGCATGGAGTCCATAGGGGCCAGGTCAACTACTCCCGCCCTCTCCTCCCCAAATATCCCCCAACTGCAGGTCAGATGCAGGCTCCCAGTCAAGTCCATGTGCAGATAAGGGGTGTGTGTGTACAGAGTGATATTGATGCCCCTGGCTGTGCTTGAGGTTGCGCACTGGGTAACTCGAAGGGGTGGAAGGCCACAGTGTCGATGAATCCCCTTCGCTCCAGACTCAGACACAGCTGGGACATAACTGACACCCAACAATCCAAATAACATAGCCTTTATGTTTCCCAGTTGCAGGAACTGATAACCTGTTCTCCATAACGGAATAACAGTACTAGTCTCAGCCAGTCTCTGCTTGCAATAATAATACAGCCTTGAAAGTTTGCTTTTTGTCCAAGGAGAAGAGAAGGGGGGTAGAATCCTTTATACACACAGACTGGGAAATGCAGACAGCCCAGGTTCAGCTAGTATTCAACTATATAAAAGCAATTGTAACCAAAGGGGGGTTGCACATGATTTGAGACGTGCCTGTCTCCGTGTGCCTGCTTGAGATCTCAAATAAATCTTAGGGTGCTTCTCCGCCCTGGTGTGTTTATTGGTGCTGCGCACTCCGGGCAACGAACCCAAACTGTTGCTAGCCCCAGCTTGTCTTCAGGCCTCCCTGCAACAGTGATCTCCCACACTACGCAGCCAGTGGCCTGTGCTTACCACTGCTATGCTGGCACCTCCACCTGCATTTAGTGACAAAGAAAATGTACCGAATTGTAAAGCGGTGTGCACAGAACTTTTGTTTTTTTGGTGCACTATTAAAGCTCCTGCTTCAGTGCACAAGCCAGTCACTTGCTGTTAGGGCACGACCTAATGTGAAGACAATTTATCCCACAGCTGCTGCGTGCAGCAGTCTCCTCCAAAGCATCTGGTACTGACCATGCTAGATGAGCTGAACCTCTTGTCTAATCCAGGCCAGCCAGTACTGTGCTCCTATTTAATGTAGAAATAAGACTAATACATGGTTTAACCCAGATTTCACTGCTTGGCCCATGCTAGCCGCACCGTGGTAGATGACCTCAGCGAACAGCTACTCTGTAATGAAAGAACAGTGGCACAGCTGTGGTCAGCCTGGCTCACTGCTAGGGCCCCGGCTGTGTGCAAGCGGGATGTTCAGCCTTCAGGTGAAGCCTGGGCCCTGAAATGGATTGAGGGCAGAGGGTCTCAAAGCCCAGGCCCCAGTCCAAGCCTGATCAGCTCTACTGCTGTTTTTAGTCCCACGCCCCAAGTCCCACCCAATGGACCGGGCCCTGAGACTTCGCTTATTGCAGTGAAGATGTACCCTAATAGCATTGTATCTTCAAATGTCCACAAGCCTTTTTGTATTACGCCAATAATAAAGTAACTAACAGAAAGGTCACTAGGGCAGGCCAGGAGCCATTGTCATCCAGAACAAAATCTTTTATAGTGACAGTAAACATGCTCTGCAAATCAATTTCACCAAAGTGCATCCATTTTAGCACTACACACTGGCTGGGCAGCCAGCCTGAACTGGATCGTCACATAATCGTTAGTTTAAAAGCCATTCTTTTCTGTGTAAGGTTCCATGACATGGGCAGAATAAAACATTGGCACTAAGAGATGGCTACACAGCAGCTGGGGCATATCTACCGGCCTGCGCAGGCAGATACAATCTATCGCTGCTCAAGCTAGAGTGCTGAAAAGGCAGCAGGAACATTGTGATACAGACTAGACACCTTACTCTGGATCTGGTTGGGAGGGCCTGTACTCACAGGGCTAGCCCATAGCACTTCCCATGCCACAACAGCACCACTTTCTTTTGGAGCAGACTCCCTCCACTTGAGCTAGCATGGGTCTGTCTATCTGGGCTTGGAGGCTCACAGCCAGCTGGACTGTAGACATGGAAATTGGCCAAAAATGGGGGTAAGCAATTGACCAAGTAGAGTAACCTATACCAGGTTTGCAGATGGACGGTGTAAGTCGCAGAGGGGAAAAAACAACTGAGACAAAGTAGAAGTTTTGCTTTATCTTATTTGCTTCATCCTTTCCACCTCTTTGTAGTTACTGTTTAGACTCTCACTCAATGCTAAGTTGGTATAAATTATGTCTTGTGACCCATCATACCCATTTGCTGATCAACTACCACCACTGTTTGCGTCCTGGTTGAGTATGATGCAGAGAAGTCCACGGGCTTTGCCCCTACTCCCATCAGCTGTGAATTTAGGCAACAGTGTACACCCCATGTGATCTCACGGCTCTGCATTGCACCTTACTTTTGAGCTCCCTCATTTTGACATCTTAAGACCAACCCGTAACAATAGCTTTGGTTTCACTATTGGGGTAATGGAGCTTTATCATTTGAATTATTGTACACCATGTAAAAAGTAAATTACACCCAGCAATTATTTTGAAGTGATTGAATTTTAGTAGTTGGGAGGTGACAGGACAAACAACACTGGAAATAAAATCCTTCTTAGGCACAAGCCAGTTAAAGCCCATAAGACCCAATGTGAAGTTCCGTATGTTAGAGTCCACCACTCTAATTCACAGGATCTAGCCCCATTCGAGTGCATCATGAAGAAACTGCTACATTCTGCTATATTTTGTCCTCAGATTCGGAACCACTTTACTCATTCCACTCAGGATCCTATCCTCAGTGTGTTCAAGGATCGATGAGGAGAAAGTAACCAAGGAAATGGAGAGGAGAGAGTTTAGAGTGACAATGTTATAGCTCATGTGATTGATGCCATATGATTTCTGTTCTGCTGGCAGGTATAGACTTAGGAACATCATGTAAGTACTTAGCATTGGGGAAGGCATCAGCTCATGTACTCTTAATCCACTGCGGGCTGTCTTGCAGATTTCAGCTGAAAATAGGGCTATTACAGAGTTACTAGGAAATACAAAAGGCTACACAGAATGATGGAGTTACTCTGACCCCCTAAATGGGTCCCTCTAATTTCTCAGTCTTAATTATGTGCACAGTGCCACAGATGGTGACGGCAGCCGAGGATACAAATCTAGTAAACCTTGCCCTGCCCTCTACCTCTTCTCCATTAAGAACGGGCAGCCTACAATCCCAGCTGCAAATGCACATTTACATCAAAAGGAATTTTCATTGCCATTTTCTTATTAATGTGAAATGTCAGACTGTAGTGTCTCACACATGATCTTCACGTGGGGATGTTCGTGCTGTAAAAGATTTAAGGTTGGAACAGAGCCCAGCAATTTAAAAAGAAATACAACAGTTCCAGATCAAATATTAATTACATGCTAGATAGAATCATATTTTTCAAAGAGAAAACTTACAAACAGGAAGTTAGGCCTTTTAAAATGATCAGCAGTCATTTTTGGATGTGAGGGATGATGAAAACTAATCATCTAATTGTGAATTAGAAAAATACTGGCATAGCCTGCATAAAAACCACCATTAAGCATTTTAAGTTTTCACTATGAAAATTCAGGGGCAATGTGCCTTAAAAATTCTGATGAATTAAACATCCCATTAATGATAGTCAAGTTGCTTCTTACAGATCACATATTTATATACAGGAGGTGAGCTGGCTGGATGATGATAATTATTGGATTATGGTACAAATGATACAAAATGTCTTTTCATGTATTCCTTCACAAGAACTTTCTGAATGTTGTAGCAGTTTTCATCCACAGATCCTGTTAACCTTTTGTTTTTAGGTTAGCTTGCTGTTCGAGAGGTTCAATACCCTGAAGAGGTGACTCTGATTGCAGTCTTGTGCCTTCATTCCTCAGAACACCGGTTTAATCTCCGGGTGATTTATAGTAAGTGATTCTGGTTTCCAGTCTGGTTGAAAAAAGTGAATATTGAATGTCCGTGCCCAGTTCTCAAACACTCGTTTCTCTGTGATAAAACGATGATGACTGCCCTTTCGTCCCCGCTCATGTGAAATGTACATTGTACATTCATCAGGTCCCAAAGGTTCATAATAATGATAAGGGACTGAAGGATGATTAGGATCCCTGTGGAAAAAAGAAAATAGATGGAAGCCCAAGATGTTCTTTTTACTGATTGAAAAAAGATGCTATCTTTAATAAGATGATGGGCTCAAATCATTTTTTTGTCTCATTTAAACTGAATTTTCTGCAGTTGGTATTTTTCTAGCATAGCTAAGCAGTATCTGAATGAGGTAAAGTAATTGTCTTTTCCCTTCCTGTTAGACGAGTGACTAAACAGTTAAGTGCCGTATTGCTGCCCTGAAATTTGAAGCATGGAGCTTAAAAGAGATTTACATCCTGTTTGTAACTTGAAAATAGAGGTAGAGAGGTGTACACTGTACTGAACCAGGGATGGGGGTGGAGTTGATCTGGTCACTTTAGTCTCTCACACCAGCTTGTGTGAATATTCTCCCAGCACAGTGCACCAGGCTATCGTCACATACCTTCATTAGCGCTTCCCCCACATATCAGGTTGATAATTCAACCCTGTTTTCCTGACTTTTTAATCAAATGGAACCAATGTCAAATAAATCCCTTCTATTATAGTATCAACTTTCCTACAGGTAAGGGGCAAAAATTAAAGCCATTCACCCATGAAATCTCAGCTCTTGTAACCTCATGCACATCAAGCTGAAGGGATACCGGAGAGCACAATATTTTAAGTAGAGAGAGATTTATGTGAGACATGAATCATTTTAACAATTTTCATCTCAAGGATGATACCTGCTCTAGAAAAAGTGTTTGGTTTTAATTCTAAGAACATATTTTGTTGCCCTGTTTGATTTTCTTTGTCAGATAGTATGTTCTTTGGAAGAATATATGTATTAGCCTTCAGAATCTCCTTAATATGGGCATCGCCAATTTGATTTTACAAGAAAACATACGCAAGTTGGTGCTTAAAGGAAGGGTATATGGCCCATGCCGCACAATCCTTGTGGAGGGATTTTTTCTGACTGATGCTCTGAGCCCATGTCACATTCATTCCTGCCCACTGTTGGCCAGAATGCACTATTCTGCATCGGCATAATGGCCCACACAAGATTGTTCCAAGTTGTTCCAACTAGAGAAGCTCTGAGGTTCCTCTGAGAAGCTGTGTGCTGAGCTGGCCCCTGGTATGGAGTATGAATAGATGAATGCAGAATCAGGGATGGCAGCTGTAATACCAAGCTTATTACGTTCAGTTTGAAAAAGTAAATATTTAATGTTTGATCTCAATTTCAATCAAATATACAAAAAAAAAAAGAAAAAATCAAAAGTATGTTGGCTTTTGCCTATTATTGCTATCGTGTCACATCTGTCACAGGCCCAATTCTCTGTCTAATTTTCCTTATTTCACCACTCTCCAAATTGTATGTGTAGCAGTAATGTAAAAAATTGCTCCTGCTTTCCATTTATCCCTTAGATTAACATTTTAATTCAATCAGTCTAGCTTTCTAATAACACAATGCAATACTGAGATCAATCCTACAGCCCCACACTAACAATAAAATTACATTTCTACAAATAAGATTGATTCTGTTCCTATTGTACAGAGTTACACTGGAATATATATGAGAACTAAACAAAAAAATTCATTAGTACTTCATCTACAGACCCCCAATTTTTTAAATTTTATATATGTATTTAATATAGATGGTTTCATCTATCACCCAGAGTAGATTTCTAGATCTCTATTTCAAATGACTATCACACACTATGTTTGTTACACAAGGTCCAATGTATTCAAAAGAAAAATAAATCTAGTTGAATGCTTTGTACTGTTGTCATGAATCTAAAAAGGATATACTTTTAATGTGGCAGTCAAAAAGAAAATCAGAACAATTATGTGCATATAATTTAGACTATTGCTCCTTTACATGTGAAGCCTAATTTTTCCCAACCACACACACTCTTTTTCTACTGTGCATCTGAAGTATCTGTTTAAATCACTAGAAACATTCTGATGTAAAATCAGTGTGTGAGAAATCAAAATCCAGGTCCATGGTATCCATCTAACAAATGCTTTTATCGTGATAATGGCTTACAGCAGTGGTTCCCAATCTTTTTTGGCTCGAGGACCACAGATATCATTTTTATAGACCTGAAGGAGCACTAGCCTCTGCCAGCAAGCCTCCCCTCCCCCCCAAAGCAGCTTGCCTCCCCTCTGATCTCCTGTCTCCAGATAAGGCAAACTCCTGTAGCCCTGTGCTTTCCATCTGCGTCCCAAGATCAGTGCTCCCTTCCCTTTGGCTCCAGCAGGGACCCCAGCACCTATGGACCTAGGCAGAGCGCTTTGCTGTGCACCCTGCAAGAGCCAGGGGAGGGACATGCTGATTTCCTGTTCCTTTGGCTGCAGCAAGGAGCCTACACTGGTCTTTTAGCCCCATAGAAACGTGCTCCACTTCTAGAATCATAGCAACTGGAAGGGACCATGAGAGGTCATCAAGTCCAGTCCCCTGCACTTATGGCAGGACCAAATATCCTCTTAAACCACACCTGACAGGTGCTTGTCTAACCTGCTCTTAAAAACTTCCAATGATGGAGATTCCACAACCTTCCTAGGCAACTTATTCCAGTTATTAATCACCCTGACAGTTAGGAATTAGGAATTAAGCCCATTGCTTCTTGTCCTATCATCAGTGGTTAAGGAGAACAATTTTTCTCCCTCCTCCTCCTGACAACCGTTTAGATACTTGAAAACTGTTATGTCCCTTCTCAGTCTCCTCCTTTCCAGACTAAACAAACCGAGTTCTTTCAATCTTCCCTCATAAGTCAAGTGTTCCAGACCTTTAATCATTCATGTTGCTCTTCTCTGGACTTTTTCCAATTTGTCCACGTATTTCCTGAAATGAGGCACCCAGAACTGGACACAATACTTCAGTTGAGGCCTAATGAGGGTGGAGTAGAGCGGAAGAATTACTTCTTGTGTTTTACTTACAATACTCCTGTTAATGCATCCCAGAATGGTGTTTGCTTTTTTTGCAACAGTGTTACACCGTTGACTCATATTTAGCTTGTGGTCCACTATGACACCAGATCCTCTTCTGCAGTATTCCTTCCTAGGCAGTCATTGTCCATTTTGTATGTGTGCAATGGATTGTTCTTTCCTAAGTGGAGTACTCTGCACTTGCCTTTATTGAATTTCATTCTGTTTACCTCAGACCATTTTACCACATGTCCAAATCATTTTGAATTGTGATCCTATCCTCCAAAGCACTTGCAACCGCCCCCAGCTTAATAACATCGGCAAACTTTATAAGTGTACTCTCTATTCCATCATCTCAACCACTGATGAAAATATTGAACAGAACCAGACCCAGAACTGATCCCTGCAGTATCCTGCTTGTTACACCCTTCCAGCATGTCTGTGAACCACTGATATTTGCTCTCTGGGAGCGGTTATCCAGCCAGGTTTGCACCCATCTTATAGCAGCTCCATCCAGGTTGTACTTCTCTAGTTTGTTAATGAGAAGGTGATGTTAGACTGCATCCTTGGGTCCTTAGGCAGAGACTCCATTCTGCAGTCAGTGGGGGCAGGGGAGGGGCTGCAGGCCACTTTGAAAGCCCCTGAGGGCCACTTTTGGGCCACAGGTTGGGAAGCACTGGCTTAGAGCCCACGCCTGCTAAATTGTTCTTCCAGATTTACTGGCTCTGGCACCTCCTAGGCATCTTGGAGGCTGCACCATATTAAAAAGAGTGGGTATTCAGCATGTCAGATTAGACAGGAATTCCTTTTCCCAGTTTGGGGAAAGATTATAAGCCTATTAGAAAGTTAACCTCTGTTTAAAGGGCTAAATTCGAAGCTATTGTTGTAGAAACAACAGTTGGGACCTAGATGGTTTTGAGTACTTGAAACAGAACAGCAAATGAAGCAAAGAATTTATTTGTATTTTGTCTCTTCTCTCTCCCTCCTTGTGTCCTTACCTTGAGTTTAAGTCCCATGGGTCTTATTCTTTGCTTTGTTTGATGACTTCTACAGCAGGCCAGACTTTCCTATGCATAGGGCAGCTGTCCAAGACTTTGAAGTGCTACCCTCATCTTGTGCTGGATCCGGCCCATAATTACTACATAACGATGTGTTATTTTAGGCCCAGATCCTATGAATAACTCCACACTGGTTTCAGTGGGCTCTGTATGGGTACAGATGTCCCACTCATAAACTGTCATTTCTAGGCTCATGTTCTAGAAAGCCCAAGTTATTCCATTTAAGACAATGCTAACTACTAGAAATGGGTCTGAATCAAAACCAATTAGGGGAACACACCAAACTCAGGGGACGGGAACATGCAGATTGGAATCTTAACTTTGGCCCAGTTCCTTAAAGGGATCCCCAATGGGAGTTAGGGACTTAAATACATTTGAGAACCCGGGCCTTTATATTTCATTTCTTCTCTCCTACAAGCCAAACCTAAATCCCAGTTCCAAAGATCACAGAACATCAGGAAAGCTGGGTTTGAATCTGACCTCTGTGCAATGAGTAACTGCACAGTAACCCAACTTAACTGTACCATGTTCTCTCCTTATTGCAATTAACTTGTGTCACCAGCAAATGAAATGCATGAGTAATCTCTATGAGGCAAATTGCTAGTCATCTCATTTATTAATATTAAAACAGATGCTATTTTACCTCTGCTTGATACTGGACATTAATCAGTATTTTGTCAGTTAGCATGCATATTAATATCACAGCTGGGAGGGAGCTGCTGGATGGCAGTTTGTAAAATATACTATACCTTCCCAGTAATAGCATGCCAGCACAGTGACAAAATAAGCATTTGTATCTAGTGTCAATCATTTACTTTTTGCCACTCTAGCGCACATTTTTCCACAGATGGTATCCACCCACACTAGTACCTGAAAATACAGCAAGCCGTGTTTGTATGGAAAGGAATGAAGCAGAAAAACAAGGCCATCCCATCTCCTGCTCCAGTCAATCTCTTCCTTTATAAATTAAAAGTGATTGTAAATCAGCCTTGCAGAATTATACGTGCTCACTTGGGGTGAGTAATTTTTATATATATATATATATATATAAAGAGCAAATAAAATGTCATTATTCTTTATCATCATCAATCATCATGTTGAAGGATGAACAAGTAGATTTTGCACTTGGGCTGTTAAGTTTCCAGGACAATTTCGCCTCTGCTCCTCAATGTCTCTCCCCCAGCCTCCCAAATCCTTTGGAATCATTTCAAATCCATTAAAATTGTTCCAAAGACGATTATATGTTTAGCTCCTGGTTATACAGGATCAATTTTTTATGCAGCCCTTATTCAGACAGTATTCCCATTAAGGTCAATGAATAAGGACTGAAGGAGATAGTACACTATGAATAGATGCTGTATAATTGGGAATAGAATGCATAACCCCATATCATAACTAGGAACAACAGCTACTTGATTTAAAGCAGTTGGGGTGGGTCATTGTAAGATATTGAATTTAGCGGTGGTAGACAAAGGAATAAATAAATTATGGGACTTTAAAGACGTAACATATTGGATTTAGCGGTGGTGGACAAAGGAATAAATAAATTATAGGACTTTAAAGACCAATTTGCCTAAATTTCCACAAATGGGAAACAGCCTGGCAGCCAAACAAGAGGCAAGCTAGATAGGAAATTCTATTTTTACTTGATTCCAAATTGCCTCTGTGAATATGCCTCCAGTGTACAAAGTATTAGTCACATTGTGCAATTAAAACAAGGCTCAGAAGAAGCTCTAAGGGGGGAGGATCGTCACAGGATCCACGGTTGGGCCCTCCCCAGGAGCTCCTCCCCAAATGCAGCAATCGATTTGGTGCCAGCCTCCCTCGCCAAGCAGCTGTTGAGCGCAGAAAAGGTTCTGTGGGATTGCGAGTGGAGCAGGAGCCTGACTGCTTGTTATGGATTTAATATGGCCAGTGACATCAACCCTCATGCCTTTCCAGCTGATATTACCAGCCAGAAGCTTGGATACATCTGCACTGCAAACTCAGATCAGGTCGTGATTCAGCTTTGAACCCAAGCCCACCTTGGTCCACACACTCACTTCCCAGTCTGACTTGCCTCAGCAAACACTCAGACTCTGAAGCCTAGGACCCTGCTAGGAGGGTGCCCAGAACCCAATTCCCACTGTGACTTAGGTCTAAGCCCTGTCATTCTGCAGTGTGGATGCAGGTCAAGCCACTGAGCTGAGGTGGGAGGTCTACGTGGTCCAGAAAGAATGTATTGCCACAGCTGTGAGACCCCAAGTCCAGCAATTGTAAACCCAGATTTACAATGCAGCATGGATGCTCAAGCTTGCACTTGGAAATGCTCAGTCCACAAGTTCAAGTCCTACAGACCTAGGTTTAGTGTGCAGTGTAGACATAGCCAAGGGGACCCAGCAAGTGGCCAGGGGCAGCTCCTTTGCTGGGTTGCCAGGAAGGCTTGTAGAGAGACAGGAACATCCACACAGAATGGTTCCTGTCTTCGAGCAGGACGATGCTTCCTCGTGTGCCCCAGGATCCCAGGAATTAGGAGATCTCACATTCTGTGAATTCCACAGGAGCCCAAATCCCTCACTTGGTATGGACAATGAAAGGAAGCACTGAAAAATGTGGAGTATTTTTGTTCGGTTGGGCTCTACCAAAGACATCTCTATAGAAGAGGGAGAGCTGGAATGGGTGGGACTTTGCTCCCTGAACAGTCAAAATCATAACTAGGTGTTCTTTCACCTTAATTTTCTTTTGGGGCAGGAGCAATGTATTCTCTGTGTTTAACCTGTGCTTGGTGCACTTAAGCAGGTTAGCATTTTACTGCTGAAATATTCAGTAACTTCAACACATCTCTTGCTAACCAGCACACTAAGTCAGACACTCCCATTTAGCAGCATAAAGGGCAACATCAAAACAACGTAAAATCCCATGGCTGGCCAGTATCAGCTGACTTGCCTTCGTGGGGCTCAGATTAAAGGGATGTTTAACTGTGGGGTAAATATTCAGGGTTGGGCTGGAGCCCAGGTTCCGGGATTCCGTGAGAGGTGAGGGTCCCAGAGCTTGAGCCTAAGAATCTACACCCATTGCTCAAGTCTCTTTGTACAAGTCAGCTGACATGGGCCAAACTGCAGTCTAGCCACAGCCTTCATCTATGATAAAAAATCCAGTAAATTTATGAGCAAAGGGGAACAATTCAATCTTATGTATGGGTCTACTGTATAACACCAGAAAGTCATCATACGTGGGTCAACCATTCCACTTCCAATTCAATTACCAACACCAGTAAATAGTAAAGATAGTAAATATACACAGTGATTTATACACCTAAGTGTCATTCCTGTGGCAATGAAAATCTCTTCATTTTGTAAGACAAATTCCGTCAGACAGAATCTCCCTCCCCCCGCACTGGTAGAAAGCAGTTTGGTTAATGACCTTAAGTTAATATTTTTAGCAGAACCAACTGTGTAATATTCTTGATACCTCTGAAATGTCCTTCACATTATAGAGGTGATATTTAGTTCCATGACAGTGACCACCCAGGCTCATTACCCTGCTAATTATTATTTAAAAAACAATGGGTAAGAGGTGTTGTAAATTTGGTTTTATTCTAATTCTGAATAGAAATATCAATATTGGGCATTATATTTTAACATATTTGTATTTGATATTCAACTAATTAATCAGCAATACATTAGGAGGATTTTAATCTGGAAAACAATGAGAAGAATGTCTTTACTGCAAATCTGTACTGCACTGGACCTAAAATATACTGTTATCAATATACCATAGGAACACAGCTCTCTGATGTTCAGCCTTTGGCACATACTTCTAGTAGTACATAACAATTAATAGCTCTATACTGTATTTTGTCACCATATCTTTGAAAATGGGTATCATGCTTTACTAGTTACATTATTTTAGAATTTAATGAGTAGACTAAGGACAAGCCAGACAGTTCAAGGTATGTTTATGGGAGCACTGAATTCTTTTCAGGGGGCTTTGTAGATGACTTTCCACAGAGTTAGTCTCTACAACACAGATGTAAACTGTGCCCTTTAATAAGAACAAATTAAATTCCATTGCTTACTAAACTGCTTTTTCTCATCTTTATGAGCAGGTAAATGAACCATCGTGCTATTTGTTCATTGAACTATAAATATTAACTATTACTATATGTATTCCCCAAATTAAAAATAAAACACAGTCAGAGGACCAAAAAAGGCACAATGTATAAACAACAGTGTAAAAGAGGCAATTAGAGACAAAAAGACATATTTTTTTAAAATGGGAAGTCAAATTCTATTGAGAAAAAAAAAGGAGCATAAACTCTGGCAAGTCAAGTGTAGAAGTATAATTAGGCAGCCCCCCCAAAAAAAAGATCTTGAAGAGCAAGATACAAAAACTAAACAGCAAATTTTTGTTTAAGTACATCAGTGGCAGGAAGCCTGCCTCATAATCAGTGGAGTCACTAGATAACTGATGTGCTAAAGGAGCACCCACGGAAGTGAAGCCCATTCCAGAGAAGCTAAATGAATTCTTTGCATTACTATCTTGGATATGAGCAAGATTTCTACACCTGAGCCATTCTTTTTAGGTAACAAATCTGCAAGACTGTCCCAGACTGAGGTGTTCACAGAGGAGCTTTTGGAACAAACCGATAAATGAAACAGAAATAAGTCATCAGACAGCATTCACCCGAGAGTTTTGAAGGAACTCAAATGTGAAATTGCAGAACTACCATCTGTGGTTGGTGTGTAACGTCACTTAAATCAGCCTCTGCACCAGATGATTGGCAGATAACACCAATTTTTAGGAAAAGGTCTCCACACAATAAGCCTAACTTCGGTACCAGATAAACTGGTTGAAACCTTAGTAACTAACAGAATGATCAGACACACAGAGGAACACTCTACATAGGGGAAGAAGAGCCAACACAGCTTTTGTAAAGGGAAATCATGCCTCACCAACCTATTAGAATTCTCTGATGGGGTGAACAGCCATGTGGACAAGGGTGATCCAATGGACATAGTGTACTTGGAGTTTCAGGAAGCCTTTGATAAGGTCCCGCAACAAAAGCTCAAGCAAAGTAGGCAGACACAGGGCAAGAGGGAAAGTCCCCTCATGGATCAGTAACTAATTAAAAGACAGAAACAAAGGGTAGGAATTCATTATCAGTTTTTACAGTGGAGAGAGATAAATGGTGGGGTCCCCCCAGGATCTGTATTGGAATCAGTACTGTTCAATATATTCATAAATGATCTGGAAAAAGGGGTAAACAGTGAGGTGGTAAAGTTTACAGATGATACAAAATTACTTAAGATAATGAAGTCCAAAGCTGACTGCCAAGACTTGCAAAGATACCTCACAAAACTGGGTGACTGGGCAAAAAAATGGCAGATGAAATTCAATGTTGATAAATGCAAAGCAATGGACATAATCCAAACTATACATTCAAAATAATGGGGTCTAAATTAGCTATTATCACTCAAGAAAAAATATCTTGGAGTCCCTGTGGATAGTTCTCTGAAAACATCCACTCACTGTGCAGTGACAGTCAAAAAAAAAAGTTAACAGACTATTAGCAACAATTAGGAAAGGAATAGATAATAAGACAGAAAATATCATAATGCCGTAGTATAAATCCACACAGCATGGCCACACTGCAAATACTGCGTGCAGTTCTGGTCACCCCATCTCAAAAAAGATGCATTAGAACTGGAAAAAGTAGGGCAACAAAAATTAACAAGAGCATGGAAGAGCTTCCATACAAGGAGAGATTAAAAAGATTGGGACTGTTCAGCTTAAAAAGAAAGAGATGACTAAGAATATGAAAGAGGTCTATAAAAATCAAGAACAGTGTGGAGAATGTGGATAGGGAAGTGTTAGCTATCCCCCTTCCCATAATACAAGAACCAGGTATCATCCAATGAAATTAATAAGCAGTAAGTGTAAAACCAAGATAAGGAAGTACTACTTCACATATGCACAGTCAATCTCTGGAACTCATTGCAGGGGATGTTGTGAAGGCCAAAAGTATAACTGGGTTCAAAAAAGAATTTGATACATTCATGAAGGATAGATCTATCAATGGCTATTAGCCATGATGGTCAGGGACAGAACCGCATGCTCTTGGTGTGCTTAAACCTCTGACTGGTAGAAGCTGGGACTGGATGCTAGAGGATGGATCACTTGATGATTGCCCTATTCTGTTGTTTCCTCTGAAGCATCTAGCAGTGACCTCTGCCAGAACAAAGGATACTGAGCTAAATTGGTCTGACCCAATATGACTAGTCATATGTTCTTATATAAATAGTAGTAAATATTATAGTATTTTTTATAATTTAATATTATGCCACTTGGCTATAGTACATTAGTTCTTGTGAACATTTTACACATGGTCACAGTGAAGATTTTAAGCTCTTTGGAGCAGGGATTGCTTTTTAAAGAATGTATATGTACATACCCCCCAAAAGCAGATTTCCTCCTTCCCTCATTAGGGATGTCTTACTTTACACAGACTTATGACAGACATTCATTGGGATCACTTTACTTTTCACTAGAATGCAGTCGCTTCTGGGATGGGAAATGGCAGCCATTATAATGGTGCCAAGAACTTTATAGTTTTAGAGTAGGAAGTGAAAATGGTAACAAGAGAATTCAAATTGGTAGAGTGCAATGGAAGTTATTTATGATGCCCAGAGTATCTGATCTCATTTGGGGCTTTCCTTGAAGAGCTCCTCATGAATTTGGGAGCTCTAGTAGGGATAGCCAAGTTACGGCTCCTATCACCATTGTTCTATTACAAATACACGAAGTTCTCAACACATACAATTGGGAGTTGACATTGCCTAGTGTAAAGATAAACTATAGTTCTGAAATGGCTTAATACCTATTTTTGTAGCAAGCTACCTCTCACTGAACTTACACTTATTATCTAACTTTCCAGAACTAGCCAGTTCCACTGGCAAAATCTGAGTGCTGCCTGTTGCGCCTGGAAACTACATTTACATGCACAAGATAGGTAATAACAAGACTAACCATCCATTTTACACATGCAAATTCAGATTTTGTGTAGACAATTTAGGGGGCCAGTTTTCCAGATGTACAGGGCTTTTTACATGTCTAAGGAACAAGGATCATAATTTCAGTTTCATAAAATGTTTAATTTTTGACTAGTTTCTAACGGTCAGAGCTTCCCTCCTTTCATAATGAAAAATCCCTTCAGAGGATTGAAACTAATATTTTCCAGATTAATTTCATGCCAATTATTGCATTAATTTTAGCTGAATATTCAAAGGCTAAAGATACCAACAAGATGGATTAATTATCCCAATGTACAAACAAAAACTTTAAATATTTTATATAACAGAATTAAACGCTGTTTGTTGTTTCCTGAACCAAATTCTGGGACATGTTAATTAATTGTTTCAAGAGGACTGTAGACATGTTTCTTGGGGGAAAAAAAAATTAAAAAGATTCCACTATTTATCTACAATGTTCAAGCTAGTTGGCTAATAATACTTCCAAAACACATCTTACCTGCAGAAATCTGGTGGCACCATGCCATAAACATTTATCCTGTCACAGAGTTCTAATGCGATAGTCATTGTGAACCATCCTGTGCTAAGCCAAGTGTTGGATATCTTCCTGAAAGATATAACATAATTAAGTTTCCAGGGTGGCAAATAATTCTTGAGATACCTAAACTAATTTTTGGCAGTTTCTCCATTCTTGTGAAAGGTCTTGAAAATTGGGCCACCAACACTTCTTTTGTTCATTCATCATTTAATGAGTTTATCTTCATTATGAGTAGAATAATCTATTTGGAAATTGCTGTTGTCATTAATTTTGGACAGAGAAATGTTAATATTTTTGTGACCTTTACTTTAAGCAACAGTAGGCTCCAAACCTATGTTCATATTCTGATTCTACTAAACCACCATCA
Source organism: Pelusios castaneus (assembly GCA_007922175.1). Taxonomy (NCBI): domain Eukaryota; kingdom Metazoa; phylum Chordata; order Testudines; family Pelomedusidae; genus Pelusios; species Pelusios castaneus. Next base: position 4,986,029 of record ML685778.1, read on the forward strand.
AATACCTTGTATCGATAATTGCTTAATGGAAACCGTCACCCAAATGCATGACTATAAAGGCTGACAGTTAGAGCCTAATAATGTTGGTCTTATTGTGTATGTCTATACCACCCATGGCACCAAGCCCCCCAGATCAGAGCTTGCAGAAGTGCCTCTAAAAATAACTGTGTACACTGCTTTGAGGTAGTGGCTATGGCACCTGAGCACATCCCCATTTTAGCATGTCCCAACCCAAGCAACTTCAAAGCACTTTCTATACATTTATTTTTAGAGCGCTAGCCCTGACCCAGATCTGTTGACCCAGGAGGCTTGCTGCTATGAGCTGTGTAGACATACAGACAGATTTCAGTGGGACCAGAACTTGGCCCCAAGAGCTCGATCCAGCCAAAATGAGCTTTTGCCATAGCTGGTTTGTGGATGCTCCTCAGCCACTCAATGTTCTATGCTTGATTCTATGCTTGCTAATTGTGATTCTTAGCAAGAAATCTCCTTTCTCCACTAACTGAAGCCACTGATGTCCCTTAGCCATAACATGATACCTCTTTTCCAAGATTAGAGACTCTGACTGCACCTAACCTGAGTGTCATTAATGGCATCTGGGATCTCTGAACAATGTGGGATTCCACTTGAGGAGTAACTGAGATATTCTGGTGTGGTGGATTCCTCTCAGATAACTGAACATCTGTAAGTTTGGCACACTCTTTAAAAGGGGCATAGCTGATTCTACACTTCAGTGTTTATCTGACTAACAATTCCATTACTGAGGTTTCCCAGGAACCATTTATGCCAGCTATTAGCTTCAACTCCTTATTATTAATGAAGAGGTCTATACCTAGCACAAATTAACCAACCTGACTCACCTCAGGAATGGACCCGTCCACCATGGGAGAATAATAAAGGCAAGAGCCCAGACAACAGCCTTTCATATATTCCATGTATTTCTAATGAACCCATCATCATATCTTGCCATGAAAAATCAACCCCTCTCCAGCTACAGCCCCACAGCTAACAGGACCCACTTCTTAGCATCATATGGCTTCTGAATGCGACGGGAGTGTTTTAAAGAACACTTCAGCACCACCTCTGATATATATGAGGTTGGGACTGGTTGAGTCCACCCGTGCCATCCCACAGCTCACTCCACCAACAGCTATTCATTTGGATTATCAGGGAAGGAGGGCAGTCTTCTGGTTAAAGGCACAGGTTGGGAACTCAGGAGTGCGGGGTTAAACTCCTGGCTTTCTCAGTGACTTCTTGTCTTTCCTTGGGCAGATCATTTAAGGCAAGAGTGCAAAACCCTTACTCACATCAGGAGGCCTATTTACATTAAATTTACTGGTGTAAGGTCAATGGGACTGCTCATGTGAGATATTGTTCATTAATCTGACCTTTAATTTCTCTGTGCCTGTAAAATGTAGATAGTAATACTTCTTTTCCTACCCTATGTTCTGCCTTGTCTATTTTCACTGTAAACTCTTTGGGGCATGGACTGGCCCTCAATATATGTATATATGGCACCTAGCACAATGGGGCTCAAATCTCAGTTGAGGCTCGTAGGCATTATCTTAATATAAATAAATTTTTTCCAGCTCAGAGGACACAAGATGGAGACGAAAGGGATAAGGACTCAAGGAGGAGAATTTGTTTGCATACCACAGGGGATTGAGAGTTTTGAGGGAGTCAAAGATTCCCCCAGCACCTAGGGTTTAAACAGCTCAGAAAACCCAGTGCACTGTCAACAGGATCTGGCCCTTTTAGATTAGAGACAATTATTTTGTTAGTTACTGTGACATTCCAGGTTTCAATAAAAAGGAAAAATAAAGGAATTTAAACAAACTTTAAACAAAAGGGAATAAAAAGTTTAAATGTAAAAACTTGTTCAAGTACCACTGTTAATGCTTCCACTTCTCTAAATGCCACCTCCGAAGTATTACAGTATAGATAGAAATAGGGTTACATTGTCTTTCCTTTTCATAAAAGATATGAACAAGAGTCCAGCAAAAGCCCATCTACTGTTTTTACTCCTAATCAGTGTAATGAAAGAATATGAAGAGCTGTCATGTGCTTATTAGGGGGAATTATCAGATATTCTTTTATACGATGAACTAATACACTGGGCTGATAATTCTGTAGTGCACACTAAATTACAATTAAAGGCCTTTCTGCTCCACAAAAATCTCATTTATAATCTCTATGGAAATACTCTTCCTGAAGTTATTTCATTTACGCTTCCTTTATCTAATTACTGTAATATTGGTTCTGAATCATATTTTCTTAATGTACCCTTATTCAATTACCAAGTTATTTTCAAGTACAGTTACTTTGTAATATCGAACTATATTGCTCTGCAGCCTCTGTTATTTGCCATAGTCTTTCATTGGTGACATTTTCTGAAGGTTCTCCTTCAGTTTTAAAATCAGTCCTCTTTTTAATAAAGCACAATATAGCCAATTATCCTTTTCTCATAATACTAATGACAGAAATGGATGGCTTGATTATTGCATTCTTGCAATCAGATTTCTCCTCTTTTTTTTTTGTAGTCAATAACCCAGTTGTGTTCAACAGAAAAAAAAAAAATACTGAGAACATTCTGGGTTACACAATGTTCTATTTCTGCCCCCACAACTCTATAATTGTCTTTCTTCTACAAATTCCTTCCTCCCCGTTTCTTTTCATCTTCCTTCTGCCTTCTTCAGTGTTGCCTTTTCATTTATTTTCATCTCTTGTTTTAATCTTCTTAGTCCTTGAAGTATGTCATAGGTGTCCTCTAAAGGAGAATTTCTTGCACAGTGGAGCATGTGCCTTCTTATTAGCAACACAACCTATATCTAAGAGCAACTCCTAGAAGGATCCAAGTGCCCTTGGTCCCCATTGGAAATGAGGGTGCCTAGAACTGGGCTCACAATAAACTTAGCTATAGGGTAACTGAAGGCCAAAATTCTTTCTGTGTGTTTTAGGAGGTCTTCACTTCTCCTCCTGAACAAGGCTGTGCCCTGAGCCAATGTGACTGCAGAGGAATAAAAAGCCCTCACCCCTTGCACACAAATCACCCCATACTCAAATTGCTGCCGCATGCCTGATACCCTCTCTGTAAGTGAAGAGGCATGATTCCACCTTCCCTCAGGTGGGGCTAGCAGACCTGGCCAGATAGCCGGGAAGGAAGTAACCTGTACCTCAAAAAAGGATGTGCTTTACTTCCTCCAGAGCAAGGAGGGGGTCCATGGAGGTAATGGGACTGGGAGGACGCAGCACTGCACTGCTTGATAGAGCCTGAGTCAAAAGGCTCCATCTAGCCCACAGAAACTTCATACACACTTATTGTGAAGTTTCACTCCCCTGTATCCTAGGGAGGCAGCTAAACCTGTACACCTTCCCGAATAGCGTGAAATGCGTAATTCCTGGGAGTTAACACCTCCCCCTTCTTCTCTCGGAGTGGGCAGAGTCGTTTCTGTGCTGGTAGAGCCAGGCCCCCCAGCTGTCTTCTCCATCTGCAATTACAGTGGATGAAGAGCAGCATTGCCTCCATGTCTAGTGTGAACGTGAGGGGATCTTTAACCAGTAGGCCTAACTATAGTTTCATTATGGGGATTCGGGCAATACGCAGCCACACCTCCAGAGCCATGAAGATACCCTGACAGTGGAGCCAGTGTTAGAGGGGCACAATTTAGGGAGCAGTCCTGCACCCTCTGTGCAGAGCCTTGGCTTGCATGGGACTCCTAGGTGGCAATGCAGAGAGTGGATTGGGGCCCGAGGCACATGGTATCTTGGTTACAGTGTGGGCTTGTAAAGGGCATGGAGGTTACCTGCTGTTATTATGTATATTGTGGCAATACCTAGGCACCCCAGTCATGGACCAGGACCCCACTATGCTAGGTGCTGTACAAACACAGAACATCAAGATTCCTATCAGCCAATCAGGTGTAATAGTCTGCCATAGTGTGGCTCTGCATCGGCCCCTGCCCTGAAGCCTGGAAGACAAGACACACACCCCTATTTGCTGTGGCTACCCAGTGCTAAGGCCAGCTGCATTGGCTGGGCTTTGCAGTAAGTTTCTAGTTGGGAAAATGAGTTCATTGTGACTTAGTGATCTGTATACTCAGCTCTCCATTGGTATGGGTACCTTGTACCATTTCTGCTGCTCTATATTTAATATGTACCAATAGAACAAGTTCATAAAAAATAAAACCAAATGTATTTTCCTTTAGAAAGTCTCTGGCTTAAAAGCCCATTTACCTATATTATACACAAAAATGACCCAGTCCTGCAATAGGGCACTTATTAAAAATTTCATTTGAAGATCCATCTCTAAGTTACAGACAGTCTCATAAAGATGCAACTCCCATAACAACTTCCTTTTCTCCCACTGGAAATGGAAGATGAACTGTTCAGAAGCACCTAATATATGAAAAAAAAAAATGTGTATTTGTTTTACAAGAAGCTTTACAGCAACAATATTCCAAGAATGCTTAAATTCAATAAGATGCCATTATAATTCACAGAACAGTAGCATTTCCTCCATAAGAAAGTCAAACCTATCAATTCTGATTTTTCAAAACCACTAAAAAACTGCTTTCAGCTTTATTACCCCAAAGTGAAATTTAAAACACAGAGTCTATCTCCAGGCTGTTTCTCTCTGTAATTCTTTCTTGATTGTCTACAGCACACACAGTTTTCAATATTATAAGTTAATGGACAAATATTCAATATAAATTATTTTGTGCTCATTTTTGATTTAAGTTACAAAGGCTAAGTGTTATTTAGTCTGTAAAATCGTATCACAGCTAATGAGACAAGTACATTTAATGGACATGATGTTCCCTCTGAGCTGAGCTGAAGCTGATGCGTATAAACATTATTCTGCAGCTATGGAGATTTCCCCAAATGTACCCACATAAATTTCCTCACCTGTCTTTGCCAGTTTCCCGTTTGAAGAGGTCATCAAATAGAAGCATCTTGTGCCGAGAAATCATATATACTTTTAATTGAGGTAGTATTTGGTTCATCAATTGCAGATTATTATAAACCAAACCTTTTCCATCTCTCCTCATATAGCTGCTGGGACCCCAGAAGATAAACACAGTACCTTGACTCATATTTAACAGTTCATTGCGATTTCGCAGAATTCTCTGGATACTAGAATGTGCAATGACTCGAAGGCTTGTTTTGTTGCCAACATCTTTTCCGTAACCTCGAGTGGGTGCATCGTTCATTCGTATTACACACTCAGTCTGGTCAATTCTGTTGCCTTGCTTGCTTCCCAAGAGGTGTCCAGAACTGGTTACTAGTGCACAACTCGTGCAATGCATTTTCAAAGGCTGCAAAGAAATACATATTTGAAAATTAACTGCAATCACTTTTTCAGCCACAACATAATAGAAATATACACAGGTTCAACGTGTAGTTAGTTTTAAACAAAATCCCTGTCAATTTTATCAGAGTGCTTTATCAATGCATTTCTTTGTCTTTAATGCATACATATAATTGATGATCAGACTGATAACTAGTACTTTGCACTTTTTCTAGATTGTCTTTCTAGTCATCTTCAAAAGGTGCACAGTAACAGGAGATGGAGTGCACCTGTACAACGTGTGCTTACAAGACAATGGAAAAAGAAGGAAAGACAAACTTCCATGAAAACAAGCCAGGTTATTAAAAGTGTGATAATGATGATGGTTTATACATCTGCAAATGCATCCAATCCCATTGTTTAACAGGAGAACTAAGAAAAAAGAAAGAAGGAAAGTTAAAAATAATAGAATATGTATAGAATAATAATAATAGAATAATAAGGTGCGGTGACGATATACTAGACCAAGAAGTCAGGACTTGCATGTTTAAATGGGCTCCTGTGGAATGATGATATCTTGCAATGATTTGTAGAACAGATCTAGATGGTCTCCCCTCATTTAAAGAGAATGCAGTAGCCAACATGTCTCTGGATTTGACCCTACGTTTTCAAAGAGCATAATATTGATCCAAGGTATGTTAGCCTATCTCTCAGTGTCTCTCCAAGAAAACTGAAGTCATCTGCATTGTTTGCACTCAATATCTCAAGTTTCCCTCTGGGGATAAGGCTGTTATTGACTACGGACCTTGTCTATGGATCACTCTTTCTGAGGATGTCCATCAGATTCCCGAGTTTCAATAAGAAGTCTTTCTATTTAGGTCAACACAGTATTGGACTAAAACAAACAAGGAGTCCTGTGGCACTTTTAGGGTATGTCTACACTGGAGGCTCTGTTAAGTCAACTTAACAAGGTCGACTTAAAGTCGACTGTGTTAAGTTGACTTGGAGAGTCCACACTGAAAACTCCAGTCGACTGCCAGCGTCCACACTGGCAGGTGCTAGGTTGACGGAGGAGTGGTGCATTGTGGGTAGCTGTCCCACATTGCACCAGGGCCTGGAGGCCAATTAGGTTGACTTAAGGGCATTCCCTGTCCACACTGGCTTCAGTCGACTTAATAAAGTCGACTTAAGCATTAAGTCGACCTTCAGAGGTGGTGTTATTAAGTTGACTTACGGAAGCACTTAAGTCGACTTAATAAGTGCCCAATGTGGATGCGGCGGTCTGTAGGTCGACTTAACTGTCCTTAAGTCGACCTAAGGCTCCAGTGTGAACGTACCCTTAAAGACTAACAAATTTATTTATTGCATGAGCTTTTGTGCGTATAATTCCACTTCATCAGATGCATAAAATGGAAACTGGTGTGGTAGGTGAAAAAAATACATGCAGAGAAGGGTAAGTCAGAAGGCCAGTTCAGTTTTTTTCAGCAAACCACAAAGGCTCATGCAATAAATAAATGTGTTTAAAAGCGCCACATGACTCCTTGTTAGTTTTGCTGAAATAAATTAACATGGCTGCCCCTCAAACTTGTCACAAGAGAGGACTGTTTATTGTGCACAGTTCTCTTTATAAGAACTTCTGATTCTTGTGGGCACTCGGCACAGTTTTGGTTTAAGCTTTATTTAAACTTTGTACCATGTAGCAGATGCTGTACTTAGAACTTTGTACTTAGATGCTGTACTGGAAATCATTAAATCATTTCTATTAAATAACTATACCTGATTTTTTGTGAGATAAGCAAATCCTCTATGTACTAAGTGATCAATTAGTACCATCTCCAACAATCACTGTTACAAAAGCAGAGATTAAAAATGTCTCAGAAAATTTGAATTACAATAGCAAAATTTCCTGCAGTAAGTGGTGCCAATGACATGTTAATAACTTCCTTAACTGTTACCTTACATTTTACAACTGTACTTGAGAATACTTATTAAGAATTGAATCATTAACAGTGACATCCATCACTTCATAGTTAAGGCTGCAACTGAGTTTGCATTATAAGGCTGATTTCAGCCCCACCTTCTACTTACATTATTCTCAAAAAATGTAAATGAGCTCTTAAGGCCATGGTAGATTTTTTTCTATAAAATTTGAAGCAAGTCTGACTTGTCCCTGAATGATGACACATTCCACTAAAGCTGTTAAGCAGAACTCAGATGTTTTCTAAGGGTGAGTGTTTGTCTGTTTCTCACTTGAGAGCAAAAAAGGCTGACTTGCATGGATTCCCTTAGCTGAAAGCTATTGTCCTGGAGCAACAAGTAGTTGATTAAATTCAAATTACCAGAACAATTAACATTATCTTTAGTAACCCTGCTAAGGACTACCGGTTCTGGTGGCCTCAGTGTAGAGCTCAACAAGCTAGTCTCTAGCCCGGCTTGTCAATGGAAAAGAGAATTTTTCCTTTTAGAAGGCATGCAAAGGAGCTGAGGACTCTCATACTGGTTTGTGGGGGAAGAGGGAGAACTCAAAGAGCTTTCTCAGCTTTGTGAGCTGGGGCTGAGAGGAGCCTCCAAAGACTTGATGGGGGCTTCTCCTTTCCTACTGATCTCCTCCATCCTCCCCATCAGGCTTCACTCTCATCCATCTCCCACCTCGTGGACATCAAGAGGTTTCCTGAACAACAGGAAGTTACTCAGGTGTAAGCAGCAGTACAGGTGCTAGTGCACTCCACAAGGGCTCCTACATGCAAGCTGCTCATGAGCACTCTCCTCCTTCTACTGGCAAGCTGCACCCCCAAACCATGAAGTTGCTAGGGGGTGTGTTAGACTATAGACATTTAGGCCAGCCTACAAGGCTATGATTTTCTTTAAATATGGTGTATCACTAGCTAGCTACAAATCAAAGAATCAACTTGACTGGCTGAGGCCTTGTACTTGAGCTAAGTAAGCAAAATCAAAAAGCACCAGAGGCAGCCATAAACTGGGAAGCGTGCAGTCACAGCCACACATTCCAAGCACATTAAGTCAGAAGGAGCCAATACCTGAAGAGCATCACACTTGTGTCAAAATTTACATTTTGTATTGTTTGGTCATCCTGGTATCTATTGCTCTGATGACTTCTGTCTTCATCCTTAATTGTTTCTGTCTGTCTTGTAGTTAGTTGTAATTGGGTGGAGGATTATGTTACAATATGGTAGGACTGGTTATAGAATTATCTGGTAATACTTGTTAAAAAGGTGATTGGTTAAAAACACACTATAAAACCTGAGGTCCAACAGGAAGTAGGGGGAAGAAAGGAAAAAGGGAATCATTGGTGTAAAGGCTGGAAAAGGCTTGTCACCCCAATAAACCTATTGTATTGCCTGCTTCTGGACTTTGGGCTTCTACCTCTGTTAGCGAACAAGAACTGCAGGAGGTGGGACCTCTAACAGGATGGTGTGCAGGAGAGGACACCGATGCATGAGGATTTGAGAGGCAACAGGTCTCTGGCTGGGGCTAATGAGGGGGAAAACAGGGCCTACTGGAGAAGTGTATGTTTTGGGAGACCCAAGGACTATTGCCAAGGGCACAGGATTTAGGTGAAGAGAAGGATACTCAGGAGCAGGAGAAGTCAAGCAGGAAATATTAGCGTTTCACTGCCTTTTTTTAACCTGTGGTTCTCCAGCAGGGAATCACATTGCTGTAGTAAACAATGGGAGAGTCAGCTCTTGCATAAGCCAGGAAAAAGAGTGAGTACTTTCCCCTTCCGTCTGCAGTGAGCTTAGTCCTCATTGCATCTTGCAGCCCAGCTCCCCAAAAGCCATAAACACAAATCCACTCTCCCCAGTGCTTCCTACAGCCTGGATGTACAGTCACCCTATAGGTCTTAGGGCTCATGGGGGACCCACAGACCTCAGTGCCTGTGAGGGGGTAGTTTGGGGACCCCAGCAACCCCAAGAATTATAAAAACTTGAGAAGTTCCTGACAAGACCGTAAGGTTCTTCCAGCAGCTGAATCACATTCTTTCATGCACCTTATAAGGCCTACAGGAGAGAGACGGCGCCTGTGATGCTAAGAAAGTGTCTATTAATGAGGGTCCCTTCCTGTATGCTTTATGAAGCCAGGAAGACAGGCTGACAAAGTTCCTCACCTTCTACCTAGCCTCCATTCCCCAGTTCAGTGACCAAACTAAAGAAATCCCCCTCAAAATCCTTATTAAGATGGAGGTATTGGTGCAGACACATACCAGTGGTCTGACAGAATACTGCCTTTCAAAAATAGTAAAAAGTAACACAAAATACCCGACAACCAGCCAGACAAGATGCCCCACGGTTAGAATGTGAGGAACTGCAAAGTCAAAAAGTTACACTTCTCAAGCAAGGCACCCAAACTACTTTCCCCAAGTACTCTCAACAGTGCCCTAATATGTACCATAGCGAACCAGGAACTTTTGATCACAGCTCTTAAAAACTAGATGGTCTTAACTGCAAATGTACAACATCTGCCACCCTTACTCACAATGAATAGCCTCGCTGAAATCAGTGGGACTATATTTCCATTTATCTGAAATCCTGTTAATCGAAACTCTGCATCATTTGAAACTCTCCTGTGTCCCCCAACACAAGGCATATGCTTCACAAAGCAGGTGTCTCATGCTGGGGGAAGGAGGAAGGGATTTGGATATGATGGAGGGCTGGATAATAGAGCAGGGAGCCCCTAGGAGGGATTGTGAGGAGGTGGCAGAGGACAAGTCCCTGGCCACAAGGGAAGACATCTTACTTCTTAATGGCGCCTGCCTTCTCAAGTACCTCATCTCCTGGTTATCCAAATAAAATCCACATCCACTTCCCCCACACTACTTGGATAATCAGGAGTATATGTTGTGGAGCAACATAATACTCAATGTGAATAAGGCAAGGCTAAATCAGGGCTTCCTTTATGGCCACATGCACTCTTACTATTATTTACAAACTTCCAATTATATATAACTTGCTTAAAGGCATTCATTCTCCATGCCTCAAGTAAGGACCTGATCTGCCAAGGCACTAAGGGTATTCACATCCAGACACTCAAAGGTATTTAGGCATCCAACTCACCAAATACTTTTGAGAATCTAGGCTTCAGTGCCTCATAGGAAGAGCTCAGCACCTCAGGAGATTTGGCTCTGTGGCAGAAAATTATCCATGTCATTACACATGTCTCCATACATAAATCTCATATTCCTATTAGAGCACTAGCACAAAAAGAGCAGAAGTTAGTGTGGTGACATATTGTTAGGCTTAGTACAGACACATGTACACATGAAACAAATAATAAAACGAACATTTTGTGGTGCACATCTTTGACATGGTACAGGCTAAGAAGGAAGACAGAGACTGGCATCAATATGGGACAGAGTTAGGATAGTTTCAGACATTTCTAACAATTGAGGATTTATTTATTTACTTATTTCCTTTTCCATTCTTGAAAGGTAAGATACACTGGAACTGCATATAGCTGACTGCAAGCTCAGCTTCATTTTAATGGAGAATTTTGTGTGGAAGTAGCCAAGGAAGAATGATTTTTTTTTATTAAGATGATCTTAATAAAACAAAACCCAATCTTTTCAACTGAATTACTAAAAAAAAACAAAAAACGATTTGTGTAGTGATATTTCCAAAAGTGTCATATCCTTATTTTTCTCACAAAGCTAAATCCATTTTCATTCACACAAGATGCATTATTATAATCCAGAGTAGAAATATTCAAGCCTTTGTGAATCAGGTTCCTAATGAGTAGTTACATGCATTTTGCTTTGAGCACTCATATGCCACTTTGATGAATTACATAGCAGAACGCACTAAGGTGAACTAGTTGCTCCAGCTTCATGCATGGGAAAGCAAGATGAACTGCTAATGAGGTTAAAGGTAATGTAGGCAGCACAAAAGTTAAGTCACATATGTTTGAATATCCACATAGCAAGGTATTTTCACCTAAAACAATCCCTGCTGGTTTCTTGCCTACTAAGCTACAACTTGTTTGTTTCTTTTAAAAGTCTACCAAAGGCCACATCAATTTCAAGGAAACAAGGACAGCCAACATTGGAGCTATGAAAACTTTTTAAAAAAAAATATGAAAACATAACTGTTAACAGTCTCTCTCGCTTCTGCTCCCAACAAACAATTTTCTTTGTGAAAAATCTGCAGTCTAAACCTTTCACTGATTTCCCAGCTACTTCTTGAGCACCACTTAGTGTCTGATTTTTTGCAGCGGCTCCCTGCAAGCAGTTCCCATTGACTTTACTGGGAGTTTCCATTTACTCTCAAATTACAACCACAGACTTGGGCCCAGACCTGCCAGAATACTGAGGCATTGCTCAGCTCAGTGTTATGTCATCTTATTCCTAGGTGGCCCCCCTGAGGAACTTTTAGCGCCAAGCATCCAGGCTCCCCATACAATATATTGTGCCAAGGAAAGATTTCAGAAGCCAACAAGCTGAATGGAGAGCCTCTAAACTAGGCAGGAGTGAAATGAGCAGGAGAGGAGCAGAAAGACTTCAGTGCTTAAGCAGCTGATCTGGTCTCCCTGGCTGATATGCCAGAGCTCAGTGCCGCCCTCGACTCGGGACCTGCTCTTAGAGACAGGCACCAAAGCCAGGTCAACTGTTTAGTAGCCCAGGCCCTAGCAGTCATAACTCTTGCACTATCTCTTGGACCCCTGCTTATATTCAACACCTCGTAGTTGTTATCGCTGGTTTGTGTGGGAGTACACCAGAATTAAGGTACCAGTAGTGTTCCAGGAGTACCATGACTTGGAGACACGCCTTGAAGGTGCTTCAGCAGGTAGGCTTTGTAGGCACTACCCTGGGTTCAAATAACTCCTCTGACAAGTGACTAAGTGAAATGGTCTTTCACTAAGGATAGCAAGAAAGGCAAAGACTGTAGGGATGCTAAGTACGGAAGTTTAACAATTACAATTCAAAGTGAGCGACGACAGTAAATGTTTATGTCCCTGGGGCAGGACAGTCAGTGGAACAGGACTCTACGCTACAGGCCTAGTGTCTGGGATACCTCTCCAGTCCAGTCAGTATTACAAGCAAATTGATGCTTGCAGATTTCATGGCAGGCTCAGTTACTGTCTCTCACTGGCAAGTCTTTGCACTGGCTTCCTGCCCAGTCACTGCTGCTTGCCTCTCCCATGCTCACCCTGGGCCTCTGGCTATTTCTTGTGTAGGTGCTGTGTTGTCCCTTCACCTGGCCTGCATCTGGCCCTGCTGCTGCAGAATCAGTTCTTAGGCTGAACTGGCCATCCAAACAAACCCCAGCCACTGGCCACTCCCTCCTCTCTGAATAAAAGACATTCACTGGCCACCCAGCCCCAGTATAACACATATACTGGCCATGCCCCTCACACCAAGAAAAAGTGGCCACCTCTGACCTTTCACTCCCAGCTAGTGCCAACTAATTATTACTAAACTAGCAAATTATTACAAAGAATTTTTAGAGAATCATGTTACCAAAAAAAACAAACAATCCAACAAAATACACACACACTTCTTCCACACAACACCACCGCTCACAGACCACCCACAATATATATATTTTTAATGTTATTTTCTCTTTTTTTGTACCTTATCCTAACATGGCACCACCAACTGGACTACCAAGAGTATGACTTGCAAAGCTAACTAACGTGGTCTGAGTTTGCTCTTTATATGGACCAAGGCAGCACAAAACCAGCAAGGTGACAATGCTATCTTAGCCAAGCTCAGAGCCCACTAAGGGATCCGGTCCTTGGCCTGAGCTAGGGCCCTGAGCTGCTGTTTAGTTGTGGCATGCCATTGGGCTCAGGCAGCTTTACAAATGCCAACGAGTGGGAGTTAGGTAGCTGTGGTGCCTAAATGGTGGGCTTGGGTGCCTACAAAAGAAGACAGGTGCCTAAATACCTTTTGGGAGCTGGGTCTTGGACCCTGAAGGTGTAGTCCGAGGCAAGTCTATAGCCAACAGCCTCATCATTTGGGGGACCAATTCTTTAATGTGTCTTGGTAAAACTGCAGATAACTAATGTGAGAAGAAAGGAAGTATTAGCTGTAAGGGATGAAATAAGGCATTGGTTGTAGCAGAACTGTCATGCACCTAAGGAGTAATAAGAGAGCTGCAGGGCATTTCCTTGGGATTGATGACCAGATGGGAAAAGCTGATGGCCTGAGACATAACTAAGGGCCATTAACCCTAGGCTGTCATTAATTCCATGCAATGCTCTCTGTTAAGGTAATTAACGCTGTTATAAATAGAAGATACTAAAACCTAAGCAAACCCCAGACATATGGAAGGGCAGTGCAGATCCATAGGCCATTACCCTTATCTCAAGCCTCATGTCTTCTGAGAAGCCCACAGAAAAAGGGAGGCTATATATAAGGCAATTGGGATATAGGAGACATTTTTATTCATTACTTTGAAAGAGTACATATAATGCATAATAAAAATTGTATATATTTAATTGTATCCTCCTTTCCCCAGCTGTCTTTTAGATAATAGACTTTTCCAGTTGTATTTCATGGCTTCCAATGTGGGTATTGCTTGACTTCTCTCTCATTATTTCAGTCATCTTAGAGAGAGAGAGAGACACAGAATGACCATGTGTGTACATGAGTGTACGAGAAAGAATAAAGTGTAAGAAGCGTGAGTGTAATATTATACTTGCTCCTCTACATTACAGCTTATATTTGAAAACAATAACTCTCTGTACTCATTTTGTCCCCTTCCACTTCATTTCCTATACATTCTCTGATACAGAATCAAATAAGATTAAAAGCAGGTCAAATTTGGGGCACAATTTACTTAACAACCTCCATTTGAAAACTGTCCATTTAGAATCAACCACAGACATTTGGCCAGCCTGTTTTGGTTTCTTTGTCAGAGCAAAGAAGAGCATATGGCCAGACCCTTAGCCCCACTTTGCACTGGGGGCCAAGGAACTTAGAGTTGTCCTCTTTGACCTTCTGGAGTTTTTCCCAGTATGGGCAATCCCCAGATGCTACAAAGGGGACAGAGCCAGCACTCCATCACCCTCTTGACGTATGTGATGTACCAGAGGCAAAGCAGGGCATGGGTGGAGCATGTTATGCTCTGGCAATCCTCACTGGCATAACAGCACCCTAGGAGGACATCACAAACCATAACAATTTAGAGGAGTCCTAAAGTGTCAAGAGCTGAACTGAGCAGTTTTGGCTCATCAAGACCATTAGCCCAATAAGCAATGACCTCTAGACCAGCTGTCATATTTCTTAGTCCTATTTGTTGGTGAACAGAAAACCATCTGAGACTGCTACAGATGGTTTGTGAAGCACTTTCCAATTTGATGTAATCTCTGCTCTCTTACTCATTTTAAATGTATGTTCTTTTTATGGTGGAAGAATTTTATTTTCAGATACTCCATTGCTTGAAATTCAATAGAAAAATGTTATTCCTAATTCAAAAAGTTTATTACTCATATGTAATTAGTTACCATGTGATAAAAATCAAAAATTCAAATACCACTGATTCCCATTAAGGTTCCCATTTTACAACATAGGAGACAAGCAAACAAATAAAAACACTGGAATTATACTTCAGAGACAAAAATAGGGAAAGAAAATATTAAAATTACTTAGACAAGTTAGTTGTCTTCAAGTTACCAGGGCCTAATGAAATACATCTTAGAATACTCAAGGAGCTGAATGAGAAGATAGCTGAGCCATTAGAGATTATCTTCAAAAAGTCATGGAAGATAAGAGAGATTCCAGAGGCCTGGAAAAGGGCATATAGAGCCAATCTATGAAGGGGAATAAGAACAACCTGGAGAATTACAGATCAGTCAGCTTAACTTCAGTACCAGAAAAGATAATGGAGCAAATAATTAAGTGATCAGTTTGCAAACACATAGAAGATAATAAGGTGATAAGTAACAGTCAGCAGGGATTTGTCAGAAACAAATCATGTCAAACAAATCTAAAAGCTTTCTTTGACAGGGGAACAAGCCTTGTGGTTGGGGGAAATGGCAGCTGTGATACTTGTTGTAAAGTTTAGTCAGGCTTTTGATCTGGTCTCATATAACTGTCTCATAAACAAACTTATGAAATATAACCTAGATGGAGCTACTATATAATGTGGGTGCATAACTGGTTGGAAAATCATTCCCAGAGAGTAGTTATCAGTGGTCCTCCGTCAAGTTGGAAGGGCATATCAAGGGGGTCCCATAAGGATCAGTTATGGATTTGGTTTTGTTCAATATCTTTATCAATGATTTAGACAAGGGGATAGAGAGTACACTTACAGAGTTTGTGGACAATGCCAAGCTGAAATGGGTTGCAAGTGCTTTGGAGGATAGGATTAAAATTCAAAATGACCTGGCCAAACTGACAAAATGGTCTCAAGTAAACAGGATGCATGCACTTAGGAAGGAACAAACAATTGCACATGTACAAAATGAGAAATGAAGGAGTACTATGGAAAGGGATCTGCTGATTATAGTTGATCACAAGCTAAAATATGAGTCGACGGTGTAAGACTGTTGCAAAAACGCAATCATCATCTGAGATGTATTAGCTGAGTGTCACAAGGAAGACACAAATTCTTCCACTCTGTTTGATGCTGATTAGGCTCAATTGGAATATTTTGGCCAGTTCTGGATGTCACATTTCAAGTAAGATGTAGACAAACTGGAGATTCCAGAGAAGAGCAACAAAAATGCTTAAAGGTTTAGAAAACAAGAACTATGAAGGAAAATTGAAAAAAAATTGGGCTTGTTTAGTCTGGAGAAGAGAAGACTGAGGGCAGCATCATAACATTTTTAAAGTAGATAAAAGGTTGTTAAAAGGAGGAGGGAGAACAATTGTTCTCTTTAACCTCTGAGGATAGGACAAGCAGCAATGGGCTTAAATTGCAGGAAACACATTCTGGAGGCAAGAGTAGCTCATTACTGAGTTCAGTGGAACGGAATGTATCAGTTCATAATCATTGGAATCCCTAATAGATACCAACTTTTGACATGTTAGGGCAGTTAGAGAGAGAGAGAAGGGTTAAACAAAATTTCCCAAGCCCTCTTGGGCAAATCACCTTCAGCGAAAAATTTGAGACTGTAAGGGCAAAATATCAACAGACTACTCAAGTGACTCTTCAGTGTAGTGTCAGCTAAAAGCACGTTGTTTGTCAAAGCTGGAATTCCTGACAGACAGAATTCCCTCTTGGACTTCAACATTTCCACATACTTGGTATTATTCAGTGCTTGCAGTGTCTATTTAAAAAAGCAAAACCAAAAACACTAGGCTCAGTTCTGAACTGGAATGAAAATTGTAAGAGTCCTCAGCCCCAAACATTGACCTATTTTTGGTTATGAACTGTACCAGATCAGTTAGCTGCTCTACATAAGCACCCACATAGAAGTGCAAAGTAAGAGCAATATGAAAAATAAGAGCTATTCTATTAAGGTAGCCAAAAATACCAACCTTTTAAGTTGGGATATCATAATTTTCCAATCTTCCTCTGCACAGAATGTTGGAGATATCTGTATTTTTTAAATGATTATTATCCATATTTCCATCTATTTCATTACTTTCATAATGAATACTATATGGATGCAAAAAGTTAGTCGGGGGGGAGGGCAGGCGGGACGTACACATCTGCAAAAAGGCAGAAAAAAGGTGCAGATAGCCTGTCGCTGATACTTAACCAAAAAACCCAGCTGTCAAGAGCATTTGCTGATTTGGCCACATCCAAGAGGACAGTACTGGCTAAAAACAAATGATTCTAATTTACTATCACAAGCACAAAGGTTTAGATAATGGAAAAACACCAGTGGAGGTACAGGAAGAGTCATAGATGTTACAATCTGCTATTATGCAAGCTGTTAGCAGGGAAGAGCAGACCAGGACCAGAAGGCAAGAGTGGATAGGATGGAAGGCAGGAGTGGAGAACAGAAGATACTAAGGCCATGTCTACAGTAGTAAGCTTACAATTGCACAGCTAGACCGATGTAGCTGCCCTATGCTGACTGGTGAGAACGCTTCTGTCAACATAATAAAACCCCCTCAATGAGCGGCAGTAGCTATTTCAGTGAGAGAAGCTCTCCTGCTGAAATAGTGCAGTGCACAAGGAGCCAGAAGAAAGGGGTTCAAAGGGCCATGCCCCTCCTTTTAATATGGGTGCAGTTTGGTGAGGTATGGGGGTTGCTTTCCCTTCCCAAACTGCAAGACTTGGGCAGATGCCGAGTAGTGTGGGCAGGAGGTGTTCTCTCCGAACCTGAAGCATAGCTCCTATCTAATGCATCAGCCTCTTCCCTATGACAGCTCCACCACTGCTCCCCCTCTTGTCCCCAGCCAGAGCTGGGCTACTGGCTAGCTAGTCGGCTATTGTGGGGAGCCTTGGACCTCTACCTGTCTCAGGTAGTATGCTGGGAAGGTGGGTAGGGGTGGGAGGGAGGACATGCATCTGGCTCCTGGCCCACTGACCATGGTGGATGAAGGGTCTGGGGCTCCCCACAGCACTCTGGGCTTTCTGGGTGGCTCTTACCATAGCCCAGCTCCGGCTTCCAGCCTGGTCAGGAGCTATGGCCTCAGGATGAAGAGGAAGAGGAGGGGATGAGACCATGGAGGGATGTGAGGCCTCATGTCCCCTCTACCCCCCTCCCATACACACTTCTACCAAGGTTCTGGCACTCCTGGCTGTGCACACTGGCCCTTACGCCAGCAAAACTTACATTGCTCAGGGGTGTGTTTTTTTCACACTCAAGTGACAAATTTTTCCAGCATAAGTGCTAGTGTAGACATGGCCCAAGACACAGAGGGCTGGAAAAACAAACAAACAAAAAAAACCAACTGAAGCAAGGTCTCTTGCATGCAGAAATTTTTTATTTTTCTATAGATCTGCACATCTCTCATGCTTTCTCCAAGTAAAGAGTGATTGTTTAAGAAATTCCTTTGCAAAGTGGTGTGTCCCTTGCTTTGTCATGAAGTCTCTGAAGGTTGGAACTGCAATCTGGAGTGCCCATGACGATGGAGCTCTGGAGAGGACCTGCATAAGATATTAGAGAGATGTGGGGGGTAAGCACTGAGCTTCGGGGCTAGGGAAGCTGAACTACAGGGCCCCACATCAGGGGTACTTGAAAAGCCAGATATAGGGACAGTAAGTTCTCACTCAGTAAGCTTAAGAGCACTAGGGATCTGAGGTTTGATATTAATATCAGATATCCATAAGGGGAACTCAGCCAGGGACTGTAACACCTTTCTTCCTGGTTTCATTGCAATTTTTCTAAATATTTATAATTTTTTTTACATAAAACTGTGGATTTGGCTAACATCTGCTTTCCCCAAAAATGTTCAATTTTTTTAATCAGAAAACTGAACATACAAAACCTAAAATTTTTGGGGCAAAATCCTGATGTTTTTGGACAAGTTTTCAGACACTTTCCAGCAGTTTTCAACCCCCTCACTCGCCCCGCCGGCGGCGGGCCCCCGCAAAAGGCAATTTTCAGGACAAACAATGCTGAAAAATGTTAAAATCTGTTAGTTTTCCAATGAAAATTTTTTAAAAAATTTTCAGGAAGAAACAAACCAAGCACCAAAACTATTTTCCAACCTGTTCTATTGTAAATGTTTTCTCCTCAGCTCTTATACCTCCCTACATCTACCCTCTTAGCCATTTAAGTAAATTCTGTTTTACTGGCATGAACTTTGTTGGTAACATTCCCAAATATATCCTAGCTAATGACCTCTTTTCCCCAATGTGAACATCCTAAGCATTACTTAATATCAGATAGCTTTCTGTAATTTACTATACATTACTTCAGTGTCTACTTCTTTAATGAGAAATATTTTTTAAATCATTGCCCTTTCCATAGGAACTCATCAACATTTCATCCTTAATGATAGTAACTCCTAAATTCTCTCCAAGTTCAATGTAGTTTATTGTGCTTGGTTTATCCTCAGCTCTTGAGTCTAAAATAACTTGTCATTATTCGCTGTTCAATGCTTGTACCAGGACAGAGTCCCATACTTCTTCCAAAAATATATCTTTCCTTTCTTAGTCTTCCTAGTTGATTAATCAGTTAATTTGGACCAAGTTCTGCTGTTATATGGATAAAACTCCCACTGATCCATGTAACTCAGAGTAGAATTCAGCCCTCCAAGCCAGATTTTTCTCGAGTTCATTTTCTTCTGCTTTATGAGTCAATGTAGCAAGCAGTGTTGCTCGACCTGTCTTTTCTATTGGTGTCTCTACCACTCTAGAATTTATTTCCAAAATACCCATTTTTGTGCCCCCAAATACTTGCAAGCTTAACCTGGAAACTTCTATTTGTTTATTTGGGTGTAGAATTGACGTTGGTTCACTCTTCTCACAACAACATGAAAAAAGCGAATAAGTGGGGAAAAAACTCTGCCTTAAAATTCTCAGCCTCCATCCATCTGAATCTGTTAAATCATGCTACAGATCCAAGCAGCTCTGAGTGGTGAGAAAGTTCACATCCTGATTTGAATTTTTTACGCAACCTTTTTTTCATACAACAAACTGCAACCCAACCTCCATTTTGGAACACTCAGATTTCTAGGGAAGTCTGGATCTGGGTCCAAGTTCAACCTTTTGAGATACATGCCCTCTCTCTCTGTGTAGACATGGTATGTGACAGAATTGCTTTCCGGCTTTGAGTTCTGATCTCAGCAGTCTGAGGCTGTTTCAGATTGGTACATAGCTTCACTTTGACAACGCAGTTGTTATGCTTTGCACAACTCTCTGTGAAGAGGTTGGTTCCAGGGAGACGCACAGCTTGATTTACAGGCTATGCACACTAATGCAAACTATCCCTTTGAACCTTCATTCTGTAACTACTACACTTGTAAGTGTTGTGAAGTCTATTGTGTAAAAACAAGGAAGAGCAAATATATTTTTATTTTTTGCTGAACTAGACTTGGAGCCTCAGAAAGTCTGCCATAAAAAGCTGTATTGTTTATCCCGTGAACTGAACGCAAGGACTGCCAGCAAAACAGTAACCCAATGACAGACAGCGAGCAAAGAACAAAGGTTACGAGATAGCACTTCTTCTAATAGTGTTAATCCTTATGCATGGCAAATAACAAGCATTGGCAGCAGAACTTTGCAATTCAAATGGAGGTCTGGCAGGCCTCTTTTTAAAGATAAAACAAACCAAATACTTATTTCTCTGGTGCTTGGGCTGCATAGCTTAATGTTAAAGAAACACAAGTGTTTTCAATTCCCATTGAGCATTCTGAGTTCATTACCTAGTGGGACTGTCTTCATTTTTCTAATGATCAATATGACAAACAGTGAAAATAAAATGGAGTGAATAAATTCACCCAAAGCAGTGACTATTCTCTTTGGTTTTAATACTAAGTTGATTTTTCAAAGTCTGTGTCTGCCGAAATGTCATAGTAATGGGCAGATCCTAGCTAGTTCTGAATGGTATTTACACAAATATAATTCAATTTCAAAACATGAGCCTATGTCAAGAGAAAATAAAAACATATGCACTCTATACAGCTTGCAATGGGATAATTTTCTTATAGAAAATACTGTTAGGCACATTAGTCAGTGACAAGTCCTTTGCCTGTGGAAAGTGTTTTCTGCCACATTAACTTTTTTCAAGGGACTGCCTGCTAGTTAAAGCTTGTATTAGAATAATTAAAATATGGCTCCTCTCAATGGAGAGAAAAATGCATGCGCTTGGTTCCTGGGAACTGGCCAACTGTAAAAATGTGGACCTTACTAGTCACTTAAAATATAAACCAGCACAGTGCGTGATCCCAGTGAGGAGGCAGCTTTTAGTATACGAAATGAATTTCTATTCTTATTAGGAAGTATGATTATGAGGTGCTGATGCTTTCCTCTAAAGCTAAGCCACCTAAAGTGCATACAAGGTGCAACTATGTAAACTGTCAGCACATATAAAGCTAAGATTTTGAGAATAGTTTCCATTCTGTATCCTACAAATGTGTCCCACAAGGAAGATTAGTATCAATCATAGGCTTATTGGAGAGGGAGACAGGATACAATGATAACCTGAAGCTATCAACTAGAGTAATGGTCTAAAAAGAAAAAGCAATCAAAGAAGAGAAAAGAATATCCACAATGAAAGACAGAACTGGAAAACGAGGGAGAAATGTATCATGTTGATGAACACAAGCTGTTATACAAGAGAGGGGAAATCACATGAACAATATATAGGCTCTAAAGGAATGGTTATTGCCTAATGTTCATCTTAAAAGGAGTGCAAATAGACATACATATCCCATCAGACTGCTTTACTTTTGTGATGTACCTCAAATACATGCACTGAAACGCAGTAAAGACACAAGCGGTGTCTTAGCTATGCAAATTGTTATTGGTAAAGTCTCTGGAAAACAGAGGTTATTCCAAGGGTTTGTAGACAAGAGTTTGGTATTTTTCTTCCTAAAGCCATTGAAGCCAGCCAATTCCCCTCCTACAAAACTTGGAAATGCTTCAGGGAAGCAAGGAAATGCTTCTGCTGCCCTCGAAAGTCCCCAGAGGGAAAATGGCAACCTGATATTTTATTTAAATCTCGAATTTCACTCCTAGAATTTGGTATAAAATTTGTGAGCTAGGAGAGGACAAGGGGGACAAAGCAGAATGAACTGGAGAATTTTTCACAATGAACAAGATGCTTTGTACTACAGATGGCTTTGAAAAAAAAAACTTTAACCCTTTACTGTTCTAATCAACATTTAAAAGCAGTTTTGTTTTGTTTTTTAAATTGGAAAAGCTAGACACCTAACTTAAATCTGATATAACCAGCACTTGCTCATTAGGACACCATCCAGTAGCTCCCTCTGATTTTGGCAGCTGTCCAGAATCTGTTTCACATGGATGGACTATTTCTGAAGTTTCTTCAATGCAGTAGGCATTCTGTAAAGTAGCTTTTCCACATCATACATGTGGGTCATCGTTCTAACTTTACTGCTCCAGATAAGAGAGATAATTAGCCATCTAAACAGAAGCGTGGACAAACCTAGAGTTTCTAGAACCACAACTTCAAATCCAAGCTGGGCTAGTGCACCTTTCATTCTTCTGAGGGAGACAAAGTGAGCTTGAAAGCGCTTACTGTATGTGGATCTTCCAGCCAAGAACTTAAAAATGAGGGACCAGGTCTTCAGCTGGTATAAATCGACTTACCTCCATTGAAGAAAGATCTGACCCAAGAGGGTTTGCGTGGCTCTTTAAGATCCAATGTCACTTCCCCTCTCATAGTGCAGCAGCAGGAATGGCTCCTGCCTACTACAGCACCAATTCCGCTGATGACCTGACGCTCATACATGCCTATCGTCCTTACTGGGAGCTTGCAGTTTCCCTGCGATCTCTTGGCTATTCCAAAGGAGCATACATACAAGCAAATTAGGGAGGAGGTAATTGATCGACTGCCCCTGATTGAGGTCAGCATCTCTCTTGCTGATCACCCAGTGCTGACAAACTGTGAAAGTGATCGATCTGTTGTCAAATGGCAAAGCATCTGTGCAGATGCTATACTAGCAGAAGTCTACAAAGCCAGACGTTCACATATGGCTCTGAAACTGACTGTACTTTTCCAGTCAATGGGGACTCAAGGAACTGTACCCCAGGAGAACAAGGATGCATCCATCATCTACCTGTACAAGTAGAAAGGCAACAATCCTATAACAACTACCAAGGCATCTCCTTGTTCTTGACAGGCAGCAGAATTCTTGCCAGAGTTCCGCTGAATTGCCTTGTGCAACACATTGAACAAGGGCTCCTGCCTGAGCGTCAGTGTGGCTTCAGGAATGGATGTGTGACTATAGACCTGGTGTTCGCAGCTTGTCACCTTCCGGAGAAAATGTCAGGAACAAAATTCTTAACAGTATATGACTTTCATTGATCTGACAAAAGCATTTCACACAATCAGTCGGGAAGATCAGCCTTTGGAAGATCATAGCAAAATTAAGTTGCCCAGAGAAATTCATTGCAATGGCCCTTCAGTTCCATGATGGCATGCTCACTCATGCCATGGATGATGGTGAGTTATCTGTGTCATTCCCAGTCACCAGTGGAGTCCAGCTGGGCTGTTTGATGTATGATGTTCCCTGCCATGCTTACATTTGCCTTTCATGACTGTGATATTAGGACTGGCAACAGATACTGGACTGACGGCAAGCTCTTCAATTTGAGGAGACTACAGGCAAAGACGAAGGTACAGAAAGTGACAGTTCGTGATCTTCTGTTTGCTGAAGACTCTTCTCTGAATGCCAAATGTGAATCTGATGTGCAGCAGAGCATGAAGTAAGAAGACAGAAGTGATGTACCAGCCTGCACTAGGAAAGCCTCATGTAGGGCCTACTATCACAGTGAATGGCCAAACCCTTTAGGCAGCGAACAAGTTCACCTGCCTCAGCAGAACACCGTCATGTGTAGTTCACATCATTGATGAAACCAATGCCAGAATTGTCAAAGCAAGCGTGACCTTTGGCAGACTACATGCAAAGATGCTGGAGGGGAGAGGCAGCAGTCAATGAACAAAACTGAAATGGTTTCCAAAGCCATCGTGTTACTAACTCTGATGTGTGCCTGCAAAAGCTGTACAGTTACTGCCACCATGCTACAAAGCTGAATTACTTCGAAATAGGCTGTATTAGGAAACTGACAAAGAAAGAATGGCAAGACAAGATTCCAAATACTGAGGTACTTATATGGGCAGGTTCTTCAAACAGCCACACTCTGTTATGAAATCACAGATGAGAGGGGCAGCCCATGTCACCAGAATGTCGCATGGGCAACTGCCAAAGATGATTTTTTACAGCAACCATAAGGAAGGAGAGCACTCTCGGGGAGGCCAGAAGAAACATTCTGAGGACTCTCTCAAGTTATCCTTGGAGCATTTCCACATGGACCAAGGATTTGGAGAAGATCTTGCTCATGACCATTTTACTTGGCAAAGCCTCGTCCATACTGGCACTACAGTATCTGAGTGGAGGAGAACTGCTGAGGTCGAGAAATGCCAGCAGCACAAGCCTCTTATCAGCAGCACATCCACTGTTAAGCAAGTGACCTGCAGCAGTATCTCTTGTTCAGTGTGCCACAAACAATTCAAAGCTCAAATTGGCCTGATCAGTCACTCAGGTGTTGATAGAAACCAAACCAATCAGTGATGTCATGGTCATCTTCCAACCAGAAGGACAAACAGCAGCAGCGCACAGGCCATGGCTGGAAAGAATGGTGCATATTTTTAGGATACTTTTCTGGTTTTGCTGCTAAAGATTAGCCAGGGAAAGTCACTCTCAAAACCTCCCAATCAGCATTTGAAACAGAGGCGGCTTTTGGGGTAGATGAAGCAGGCACACGCCTAGGGCCCCGAGGATTAAGGGACCCCGTTGCCTGCTTCACCTACCCCAAAAGCTGCACCTGAGTTGGTCAGCAGCTGGAGGAGGAGCTGGGGATGGCGGTGTCAGGGAGCCGGGGCTGTGGAGCGGGGTTGGGGTTGCTGGAGAGGAGGGGCGGCAGCGGGGACCTGGGGCTGCAGAGGGAAGCTAGGGCTGCAGGGGGGGTGGGGGGACTGGAGCTGTGAGTGGGGGCTGGCAGCAGGGAGCTGGGGCTGTAGAGAGGGGCCTGTAGGGCCTCATAATGGGCCTTTGCCTAAGGCCTCTGATTGCCTAATGCCACCTCTGATTTGAAACGCACATTCAACATACCATTGAACAAATTGCTCGCCAGTGTTTAATGTTAGGGATGTTTAGACAGAATTTGTCACTGCTGCCATGTATCTTCTACCTCCAAGAAGATCTATGATAAGAAAAGTGTAGGTGTTCCTAGAAAATCAAGTCAGCTAACAGCCTTTAGCATAATTAAAAAGCAATTAAGTTGCATTCCAGAAACGGGCATAAATACTGTAGGTTTACCTTACATTTCATTTTAAATTATTACATGTCATTTTGGAACAGAAATATCTACCTTTTTTAAGCTAACCATGTGGGGGAGAAGGAGGGGTAAGACAGCAAGGGATACATTGCTTTCCCCCAATTAAAAAACACTGAACAAGTTGCTGAAGCAGCTAATTTTAGTGCAACATGCATTTGTTTGTTTAAAAAGCTTTTAAAGGGCTTGGAAATCAGGTTGTTTATAAAGAATTCTGAATTAAACACTGGATGTCTAGCAAAACAATAGCAGATTGATATATTTTCAAAAGGCAGTGAAATGGTATTGTATACAATGGAAGTTTGTTAACACAAAAACATCCAATAATGTGTATTTTAGCCATCAATGGATTTTTTTAAAAAAGAGATCGTCATTCTCAGAGCAATGTATCAAATGTTCAGTGTAATCAGTGAAGAGAAACAATACCAAAACTTTTCTATAGAAATGAACTTTCTGACATGTTAGAAATACATACATCAGAGAAAGTTACTCCTCAGGCATAAACAGACATGGTTCAGGACAATAACCAATCTCTAACTGATGGGAGTTAGGAAGTAACCTTCTGAAGGGATAGATTATTTCGTAACTGACTTTTGTGGGGTTTCTTGCACCATTCTTTGCAAGACTAATAAATCTGTCATGGATACCTGCTAATTGCTAGTACAACATCAAAGTTGGAAATGTCACAAGCTTATACAAAAGGAGTCAAGGTGAAGAGCCCTTATTAAAGAGTTCTGAGGGCAAAATCTTGTCATTTTTCAGATGAATTTGAGGTCTATATGTGATAGTAAATGATGCATAATGATCACCACATTTGAAATTAAGCCTCCACATGGGGACGATCTGACAAGGTTAGGCAATTTTGGGACTACGTGGCAGCATCAGTTATGGAATGGAAAATAGTCTCCCTTCCCGTAAAGGCTGTGATAATTCCGTATTGCTTCTTTCACCAACATCAAAGGACACTTGCTTTCACTGATTAGTCTGGGGGTCTCAACAAAAAGAACAGAGGCATGTGCCCAAGAATGACTGGGAATGATCCTTACTTATGATTCTAGACACCATTTGACCTGACGATTGATGGAAAATGAAGTGTGATCAATTTCAGTCCACTGTACATGGTTTCCCTTTGACTGACCTGCCAAATCCTTGATTGAATAATTAGTTCAGGTATGAGAGATTTTGCACAGTGCTCTCAAGGCAAAATCCTAACGTCATGACAAAATGGACAGTCCTGTGACTCTGTTTCCTTTTACTTGTATGACTTAAGCCTCAACAAAATATACAACAACCATCATAATTGTACACAAGATGGAAAAGCAAAACCCTAAAGCATGAAAATCTAGAGGTTAATGTAGCTTTAAGTAATACAACACGTACATTTGATCCTACAGATGGATGGTAATCTCATCCAAAAGAAGCAACACAGGTATTTCCTATTCTAAGTACCAGGTATACAGTAGTATCTCAGATACCAGGTGTTTACTGTCACAGCAAACTTGACATTTTAATAGCAGCCATTGTTTAAAACAAAAAAGCAGATGATGGGGATTCACAGAGGAAGCCAACCACAGCAGTGTTTTGGTGTGACAAAGTGCTATATCTCAGATCTTCTGGTATGAGGGTGCAAAGGTGGTTTTAACTGAGTTCACCCAATCGCAAATTGGATAGGCACCAAATTATTCCACTGGCATAAATTAGAGCAGCCTGGGGACTGCTCTAAATTACACTGGTGCTAATAGTCCCTTTGATATACCAGCCAGAGATTGCTACAGAACAGGAAATCTATGTGACCCTTCTACATTTTCTCAGGCCATCCACCTTACATTGGCTGCAGAGACTCTTGTGTGTAGAGACAAGTGGTGTAGGAGCGCGTTCACCAGCTGAATACCACCACAGGATCCCCTGACACTAACTTGGTCACGCGATGGTACGTTTTGCTGGGTTTGCCGAGTCCAGGTGGCTCTAAAGGAAAGACAAGTCTGGGCCAGCCTCACCAGAAAGTGTTGGCAATTATAATTACACCAAAGAAATATAATAAATGTTCATTTTTTGTTCTGCAGTCAGTACATATGACATTTATGAATCCAAAAAGGAACAGCAATTTGTGGAATATTGATCTAGTTGAATGTTAAAGTGGAGGGTTTTCTGTGAGCTATTCTTTCCTCATCCACAAATACCTTCAAGGTTTAACATGTGCATTCATGTCTTTTTAACATGTTTATATAGAAAAGGAATGCTTTTAAAGATACAGTTCAGACGCGATAAATGAATTGCTGAATAACTAGTACTCACATCCGTTAGGCAAAGATGTCCTAAATCCTCTCTCTGGGTCAGATTTTCAGACAAGAGTCTCTATTTTCAAAAGTATAAATAACTGCAAGTAAAATGTAAGTCACTTAGATATTGAGCAACCCTTTTCTCTGTGATCTGTGTGTACACTCACAGACTTGGACATGAAAGTGGCCTAAATTCCAATCACAGTAATATTTTGATGCAAAAAAATGGAAGCCTGTTAAGTTGGAGATGAAAATTTGGCCCTTTGTGCTGCAGCTAATATTTAACTACTGAGCCCACATGCCTGGATTTCATGCCTCTTTCATTTCCAAGTATCCTGGCATGATGGAGGAATCTAAAAATGCCCCCTGTCCTAGGTAGTCCTTCATTGTAGCCTGCCTCCTCCCACTACTCCTTTAACAGCCAGTGAAGAGAAAACATAAAAGAAAAATAAGATTAAAGATTTCAGCAAACAAATGTCTACTAATCCACAGGAAAATGCCAGTGTTTTACAGAGTAGCACTGCAGAAGCCATCTTATCCCACCTACTAGTCAGGTGTGCCTCATTCCTTCACATCCTATGTTATAATAAATCTTAGCCTTAGCCAGCACAAAGAATAGTAAAGGTCTTTTAGACTTAAGATAAATCCTGCTTAGTACTATCTTAACTATATATTGGTGAGAGTTCCAATCTGTTAGCCAGCAACGCCTGAAATAATCAGAAGAAAGACTAATTTGCCTGATGTGCCGGTAACAGATTAAAGCATATATGTATATGATATAGCTTTGGACCCCCAAACAGCTCATTCTGGACAATTATGCCATTCCTGCCTTGATGCATTGTTTTTAAATTGCTAGAAAATATTGTTCCGAAAAGACTTGCTGGCTGATTGTCCTTTGATTCCTGCACTTGGCAGGTGTATTTAACAGCCACTACTTGCCACAATGTTTTCCCATGGTTGTTGCTGTAATGCAGTCATTTGCATAACACTTTGAAGTGTTAAGAAAGAAAATCTGTATGACAGAGGCAGCACTTGTAAACTATATGTTCAAGTTTCATACATTTTTTTTCCATGTAGAATCAGCCTCCTTTTGGAACAGTGCACAAAAGGGAGACACTTATAGTCATGAACTGCAAATAAGGAGTGTGACAGAAGTTGGACCCATGGCCATCCTGAATTGCTTCAGTAAAAATGCTGACTGGAATGCATGAGTTATATGTACATACAAAACCTGACTATGGGAATAACATACCTATTTACTGTGTACAGGTGAATATAGTCAGTAGGAATCTGGTCCTGGATATTTTACTTTAAATACTAAAGTAGCCTTTTCTTACATATTTTAAGTGGTACCCATTTACTTCAGTTGCAGATCTGGCCCTCTATTATTATATAAAGTTTACTACAGCACTTTTCACAGATGAGTAATGGTACAGAACTACCAATGCTAACCTACCAGGGGCAAAAATGCTGTTATATGCTTATTTAAGAACAAAAAACAAACAAAAAACCCCCATCAGCTCTCTTTGATAACCTTCCACTGGTTATCCAACGCAATTTGTGTCTATAGTGCGTAATCTGTCCATCTGTCTCTAAGAGCACTAAACTCTTTCTCCTTGTTGTTCAGAGGATGCAGCATACTACTCGGGTACTTATTATTATTTAATAAGCAATAACTACATCATTGGAAAAAAGCCTCCTATTCCACTGAAGGAGAGAGTTGTAGTCAATTGATGAGGTTGGTAAATATTTTACCCTTATCCAGATTAGTCAAACACAAAAATTATTGCCAGAATTCTTGTTTTTCTTTAGTCAGAGCAAATGCTACATAAAGCTCACATAAAAGTTCCATCTTTAGAAAAATTGGCTCTAGGAATCAATCAACTTATCTTCCCTCTGAAGAGCTAGGCTGCCTAGAATTTTACATTTGTGAAAATGGTTACTAGGCATTCAATAATAATGACTAAATGATGGGCTGACAAGACTTTAAAATAATTTTCTGCAGAGATGGTAAAATTCTGATTCTGCTCAGTAACAAATGCAAATTATTTACAGTACAAAGAAATGGTATATATTGTACATTATAGTGCATATGGGTACATAATTCTTATATACATGCACAGTAATAGTACACTTTATATGCACAGATAAAAATAATAGAATTGTAGGCAGACTATTTCTACTCTGAATAGTTTTCCACATATTAACCATTCAAACTCATAGCATGGCTTCTCTTATTTGATGGTTTTATTAACTATTTACAGTTTTTCATTCAGTTAAAGCTTCTCAAATGAAGAAAAATGACAAGCACTTAACAGGTCAGAGAAGGTGGAGAAAGTGGAGAAAGAAAATCCAGGTATTTCAAAAGAAATCTGCAACCTCAGAAATAACATTTACTAGATGAATTTTCTCAAGAAGCAATTTACATTTGCTGAGAAATAGGTAAATGTAGTATAAAGTCCAAGGAAAGGTATTATATGTCCTCTGCAGAAATAAACAATACCATGGAAGAGGAAGTTTCTCTTTATCCAAGCACCAGCTATGCTTTGCTGTCTCCTCAGGAAGGAGGAAATCAGATTTCTTCTTTACGGTCACTCTTGTAACCTACTGTCTAACTCTAACCCACTTCAACAGACATTCAAAGCCAGACACACTCAAACTATTCTCTCCCGATTCCTGGCTAGCTGACAGTCTGCTTTGACTTTCCCCTCAGCTGACCTTGGTCCAAGTTTTATTCACTGCTAACTTCCCAGTGTGCCTTTCTTTTAGAGGCAAAATTTCTCTACTACAGGTTCTGCCATAGCAGTGATGCCAACAAGGATGCACATCTGGTAAATATGAAATTCATTTAAATGTCACTGAAAGTCAGTTTGTAGGACACGAGAGAGTGACAAATCCATGAAAATCCAGGCTGTGCCTTAAATGTCAGGATGGTAGTGAAGACAACTGGGCATACTGTTCACAGTGAGTAACTTATCCAGTGAACTCCAGTTTTCTCCTGCTCTGAAATTATTCATTAACAGACAGTTCATTAAAAATTTGCTTTGCTATTTACAATGGGCTGCCAAATGTATTCTATGAACAATTTCAGCTTATGGATTGCTTGCGAACTGTGTTTCCCATATATATTCACTATTTGTTAACTCTGCTGAGCAACTGTCACCTATTTTAGGCCACACCTACACTAGTAAGATTACAATGACACAGCTATAGTGATGCATCTCAGCACTGATGTCATACGGCTTCTGTAGCTGCTCTGTACTGATGGGAAAGCATTCTTCCATGTTCCGCCCACATAATAAAACCACCTCTGTGACCAGCTACGCTCTCCTGCTGTCATAGGCTATGTCTACATTAGAAAAGTTAAGTCGACTTTGTAAAGTTGACTTAATAAGGCGACTTTAAGTTGACCGTATTAAGTCGACTTAACAAAGTCAACTTAACTTTTCTAGTGTAGACATAGCCCCTTGTTGACCTTATTAAGTCGACTTAATAAGGTAAATTTAGGCACTGATCCCCATCCACACTGGTTTTAAGTCGACTTAAGGAGTCGACTCAAGGCTTAAGTCGACCTAAAACTAGGTGTTATTAAGTCGATTTAAAGAAATGCTTAAGACAACTTAATAAAAGCCCAGTGTGGACGTGGCTTTGCTTAGGTCAACTTAAGCCTCCTTAAGTCGACCTAAATTGCCAGTGTAGACACACCCATAGAGCTGTGTACACTGCCACTTATGCTGGCAACATTTATGTTGCTTAAAGGTGTGTTTTTTCACACCCTGTTGCAAAACAAATTTTGCCAGCATAAGTGGTAGTGTAGACATACTCACTCAGTAGTCTATCTGCTCCCTGTTTGGAGGAGTATAACTTTAATAAAGAACAGGAGGGCATGATCGAGTCAGAGGGCCCTGATTCTCTCAGGAAGAGGGTAGAAGCATTTCCTGGAGCAAGACCTGAAAATCTGGGGAATTTTTGGACCTTTTTCTTTCTGAGGTCTTGCATAAGACCTTCTCATGCCTGTGGGAGCCCTGTTAGAGAATCTAGGTTACTGTAACACTGTAGTTAGGGTCGGCTCTAAAATACAGTCCTTGTGGATTTTAATCACACATCTCGAGATATTTGATTTAAAAAATAAGTCATCATCCCTACCGCCCGAGTTGTAGACTCATAGGAGAATCTTAGCTTTCATTTAAAAAGCCATCTCAGTTGCAGAGAAAAACTAGAAAATGTGACCCAGGTGCAGCTAAATACTCAAAAACCAAAGGACAAATGAAATGACCCCAAAATTATTTTTAAACTACACAATTTTGAGCACCTGGGCTGATCACAGCAAATAACTGCGTGCAGAGAGAGTAAGTGTGTGTGTCCATACACAATGCTGACTACACAGGTATTTACCTGGCTTACCAAATTGTTTCTGTATCCAGTCTGTAATAAGGTGTTTTCCCTTGTCTTACTTGTGAAGCTGGAGTCACATGCCTTCATAACTGTTTGGTGCCAGGATTTTCACCTGAAGTTTTGGAATAAACAGGGCCCCACCATTGGCTCTCTCTCCCCAATTATTTCAATCTAGGCTTTCTGCCTGCCCCAAATTACTAAACTTTAGGTTCCCATTTCCCCAAACTAACTTAATTCTACCCCATCCCCAACAAACAAATACTGCCCACATACATACCTTTTTGCAGAACTCATCTGAAGCTGCTGGGCCTTAGGATGGACAACAGACCCTTAGCACCCCAGTGACTCTTCTCCACATGACCATTCTGGGTCTTTCCTTGACCACCCCCATCCCCCTGTGCTGCAGTCACAGCTGCAACAAGGGCTCCAGCTACTCTTATCCCTCCCCATCTACTCAAAGGAGAAGCAGTACACCCGAGCCGCTCTGTTAGCCTGCTTTACTCCTCCCATCCAGAATTCTGCTGTTCTGCCTTTGCAGCTTTGCCCTGAAAAACTAGGATGCAAGGAGGCCAAGGCCCCTCCTCTATCTCCTGTTAGAGAAGCAACTCTGTCTGCTCCTTTCTTCCTTCCTCCTCTCTAGGGAAGAAGCCAGTGTGGCCCCGGCCCAACAGAGCACCCTCCCTTGAGCTCAATTTCTGCTCAGCATGAGTGAGGGGATTTTTTGAGCCCTAGGGCTCTGAAGACACTGATCAGTTCCTCAAGCTCACCTGGGGCAGGGAGGGAGTGACAATTTGAATGATGGGAATTTAAAAAAAAAAAAAAATGGAATGAGGTTTTAAGTGTCTCATTGAAACACTCAGCCCTCAAAGGCATCACAGGCGCCCGTAAAAATCAATCCCCAATGAATTGAGTCCCTTTCCCCTCAGAGGCTATGTCTACACTTGTAATTTTAAGTCGACTTAAGCTAAGTCAACTTAGTTAAGTCGACTTAGTGAGTCCACACTTAAAATTAAAGTCAACTTTGGGGGGAACTTACAAAGTCGACCTAGAGCATCCACACTGGACGCCTAGGTCGACTTCTAGGGGCTAGGGGGACCTAGGGTAGGTCCACATGGGCAGGGGGGGCACCCCTTGCCCAGTGCCAGGGGGCTCAGCCTTTGCCCCATTGTACCTAGGTACAATGGGGCAAAGGGGGACAGGGACCCTGGCAGGGCATAGGGGCAAGGTGGTCAAGTTTCTGCCCTGCCCTGTGGGGGGGGGGAAGTCGGGCCCCCCCCCCCCCCCCCCCCCCCCCGGCAAGGGGGGCGTTGGTGTAGTCCTGGGGTAGCCCTAAGTCGACTTAGGGCTACCCCATGTCTATACTGGCTTAAGTCGACTCTAGGGAGTTGACTTAAGCCTTAAGTCGAATTTAAAGGAGGTTTTATAAAGTCAACTTAATTTTCCTTAAGTCGACTTAAGGAAAGTGTAGTGTAGACGCAGGGTAAATTAAGTCGATTTAAGCAAGCTTAAGTCGACTTAATTTACACGTGTAGATGCAGCCAGACACTTGGCAGGACTGATTCACATCACAAAGCCTCCATGGCCTCCTGGCATCACTGATGGCAGAGGGGCTAAGGACTGAATGGATATGGATGCTGATTAAATTCTCCCATTGTTAGGATAGGTCTTCACTGCACAGTTATCCCCAGGTCTAACCCCAGTGTAGCCTAACCCTCATCTGCAGTCCAAACAGAAAAATGTGACATTGACGCTTGAGGTAGCTTCAAGCCTTGGCTGGCATATGCATCTGTGAGCACACCTCTGAGCTCAAGTTTTGCTTCCTACTTTGCAGTGAGGACACTGGCTAACCAAGCCTGTGTACTGCTAGTCCTCCAACCATCTTCTCACAATTGCAACTGGGCTGTATTTTCTTGTCCACCCCTCTGCCATGGGTAAGGCTTTGCAGTGGGGATGCTAGACAAACCTGAGCTCACCCACCACTGAAGATATACGTGTAGAGGAGTGAGCAGAAGCCCGCTGGGTTTTCCCCATTGGTGTGGGAAAGCTTCCTTTCTGTGCTGTCGATAAGCAGAGGACCACAGCTCATGGTCTATCACTCTTCAAAAGAACTAACTTCATTTTGGCACTAAAGAAAGATTGCCCTCCAGTGAGCAACGTTTGCTCTACTTTGCCAGGCAGTAAATACATGATAGTGTTAATCAGCACCACATTCCCTTTCTTACACAAGCCATTTAACCTCATTGCAGTCAGTAACTACCAACCTTGCAAGGATTTAAGGCTATTCCCAGTAAATTTCTATGTCTGGAGGTGCCTTTGTCAATAAACGTGGTCTGTTAAGTAGCAAAGGGAGATTATAGACATAATCCTCCATAAAATAAAACTGCACTTATTTTTGTATGTGAATACATTGACTGTATAATAGAAACAATCGGGGAAAGACATATATTTAGTCAGAGTGTTGCTACACCACGATTCTGCATCCCCACCCCCTTTGTTTCATATAGGCCTACAGCAAGCTACACAAGTATGATTCATTTTGAAACCAATAAAACTGGTGAGCTTCACCTTTTACTCTCAGTGGCTTATGAAATTCATCCAAGCTTCCAAGTGTGACAGGCGTTCACTGATATATTCTTCATGATTGGCACTTGTGATGCCATTTATGTTGAACCAGCTGCTAAAATAGCTCAGATTTCAGCCTAGAACAAAACATACCATTGAATAAATCTGTAAGGATTACCCCTTTATTACATAAAAGTCTTTTCTCACCCCTGACCAGAGGGAGTGAAAGATAGACTATTCCCATACCTTCAGCCTTTGACAATCCTAGATTCCTGCTTTCCACACTCAACAGGAACACTGATGCTATTTCAGCCAGGCATGTACTAAGGGAGTCTGACAATTTCCATGGCTGACTAGGATCAACACTCCTGAATGGCACCAAACTTCCCACTTCCTCGGTCTTTCATTCCACAAATGAGAAATCATGTTTGGTGCTGTAAGATCCCCTTGACTTGTAAACATTAATTATAAAATTATACTGGTTAGTGATATTTTGAAGTTCTCTTTTAGTTCTTTGTTTGCACTTATGCTGACACAATTCTGCCTGATTAGTATTGACGTAAATTCTACTTTTTCAGTTACAGTTCTACTCCCAAGTGCTTTCTATGAGAAAGAGAACTGTAATATTTCATCTCTGTCTAATCAGGTTCTGTGTGATCAAACCAGAAAAGTGACTGGAAAAATTGACATGGCTGGCTTTCCTTCTCAGTCATTTCCATGCCAGATTTGTTCAGCGAAACGATTTTCCTACATCCCAGTATCTAGGATCTGGAAGTCAAGCTAGGTTCTTTCTCCCTCTTAGCTCATTACCAGTAATAAAGATTTTGAAATCAGTGTCAGCTGACAATCTAGTTTATGCGGCATGAGGCAGACTACGAATCAAGCTTTACTCAAGGTTCAAGACCTCCTGACCACAGTTTGGTGCCAAAGATAGCAAAGGGAACAAATTTATTGCCAAGTTCCAGAGGAGTAGCCATGTTGATCTACTTCAGCGAAACAAACAAGGAGTCCTGTGGCACTTTTAAAGATTAACAAATGTATTTATCGCATGAGCTTCCGTGGGAGAAATCCCACTTCATCAGACGCTTGAAAATGGGAAACCTGCAGTATGGGAGGGAAAAATAAATGCAGTGAAGTGTAATTCACAGGATCAGGTAAGATTATTTCCACAAAATCAAACAAATTTCTTTGATTCAAACAGTGTGGAACAACATATAAGGTGGGGAGGTTGAGAGAGGTGACAATAACTGTTTGTAATGAGAAAGCCAGCCGATATCTCTATTCAAACCCAAGTTAATGGAGTCAAATTTCCATATGAATTCTAACTGTAGTTTCTCTTTGAAGCTTTGAGTTAAAGTTAACCTGTTTAAGTACGGTAACAGACATGTCTTTCACAGAGTGAGCAGGGAGACTGAAGTATTCCCCTATTGGTTTTGGAATGTTGTCATTTCTGATGTCAGATATGTGTCCGTTTATTCTTTTGCACAGAGACAGTACAGTTTATCCAGCGTATAAGGCCGAAGGGCATTGCTGGCAAATCCTATTGCAAATAACTCATTGTAACTGCAAAGAGGCTTCCCCAAACCTGCGGAAGCCCATCTGCATGAACACAGAGATTGTGGCTCTATGAATGTCAGATCAGAGGCCAGCAAATTTTCCATTAACTGCACCCTAAGGGTTCTAATTCCTTCTCAAATGGAGGATTATACACAGCTGTGATAGAGAGAGGAATGAGCAGTATGATGCCTGAATGAGCCATGCTGCCAAGAGCAAAGAAGAATCCAGACTTAGTAAACAGGAGATTCTGACATGCCATCCAGCCTGCCAACAGGAATTCTGTGCCCCAGGATAGAAAAGTCCTGCCCCGCCCCTTCTGCCCACAGCTTGCCCAAAATCCATGCAAACCCCACCCCCTGCCCTGGTCAGAACATTCACTGCTGCATCCTGCTCCCGCTGCCCTCACTGCTTGATTCCCTCCTCTATTCCACACTGCAACATTCACAAGGTGGTGAGCAACAGCTACAGGGGATGGGGAGAGGATGGACACAGCAAGAAGCAGCGAGGCAGAAGAAAAGGGTTGCCTGCTGGTTGGATGGTGTGTATGAGTGATGGTGGGGGGACTGAGAAGGGAAGGGGAATGCATTTGATGGGAGTCCAAGAGGCGAAAAGGGGGTGTCGAAGAAAGGAGTGGAGCCATGCGGGGAGGTGGGCTGGTAGAGAGGGACTTGACAGCTATGTTCTTCCTCTTCTGATCGTCCTCATCCTGGTCATGGCAGGTTTGTTCCATGGATCAGGCAGCTTTGAGATCTAGTCCTTTGTTCTCTTCCATACAAGGGTGAGAGCAGAACCTCAAGTACTAAGCTAATTCCACCAAAAGGT